>JARFIW010000943.1:3575031-4775031 GCA_036346225.1 Platerodrilus igneus
AAGGGCTAAAAATTCAGGTGGTAGAGGTATATGTGTGCGATAAAGCAATATGTACAAGGAATATAAATGATGTTTGCTTGAAGTTGAAGTCTTGTACCAAGCGAGAGGTAGAGGCTAATCCTGAGAATCTGGAACGACAGTTGACGGTTTTAAGTAGTTTACCACGTACTGTTGTTTGTGTTATTAAAAATTACGAGAAATCGATGGTCGTTGGTGATTTTCGAGAAAAATAAAGTATCGGTTAAACAAGTATAGGACTGTTAAAACAAACTCGATTTTTGAGCATTATTCATTAAATTGCAACAAACCAAAAGTTGAAAAGAGGTATAGAGGGCTTTTTGATATTTGGTCTTGCATAGAATTTATATGCACATCTATAAAGTTTTAAGATGAGCTCGTGCTAAAACAAAGGCTAACGTAAGGTATGAGGAATGCCTTCTTACTTTAATAAATAGTTATGTGTTGAAAGGGTTATCAATATGCAAAATGATTGTTATAAAATTTAGTGAACACATGAATGTATATAAAGCAATGATATTTTAAATTTGTAAAAAATGTAATTTAGATTTCAGATAAATAGAGTGTAATATTTTGGTTAATTGAGTTATTTTTGAATGCATGATTGATATGGATTTCTATTTAGGTTTCTATGGTGACAATGAGAGGATTTTTTTTATGTAACAGGTAGGTGTATGTAATATATAGGAAAAATCAAATTAAGAAGACAATTCAGGAGCAGCCGAGGAAAGATTTGAGCGTAATTACACAGCATTTTTTTTGCACCCAATTTGTGGGGCATGATTTCAGGTTAACCACACGGTATTTTAGCAGCCTAACGCTGGGGCACGAGATTCCAGGACTTAACCTCGCAGTAATATATATATATATATATATATATATATATATATATTGCTGTGATTCCTCATAAGAATCGAGTCTCACAAATTGGGCGCCAAGATTTGCTGTGATTCTCTTGTCTATTTTGAATTGCCCACGTTCTGTGCCAAGAATTGCTGTGATTCTATTGTCCGTTGAATCTCTTCTGATAATCGCCTCTTGACTCTTTCCTACCGCCTCGGCTGCTCACCTAGATAAAACTTTCATCCTCATTCATAAAAAAAAACACATTCCTACCACAAACATCAACGTTAACTCTATTTACACCAATATTCTCAATACATTAAAATTTCAAAATTAAATTTCTGCATAAATTTCAGCATCATAAAATTTCAAGTTCAAATTTGTCATCATTTTAATTTGCATCCAGAATTAGAGTCCTTGTAGGATGCATACTAATTAAGTTAACAATATCTGCAGACCTGATTCTGAATAAAAGGGAGCAACTCCCACCCCTTTACGTTAATTTAACAGGTTAGTCTAATTGAGCTCAAAGACAGACCCAAATTTTTATCATAATCAAAAACATGAACCTGATAAATACTCCTTTTTACTTATACAAGAAAATTTTACCTTAAAATTCAAAATTTGTTGTTTATACAAATTTACTACTGTCCATTTTTATCAAACAAATTATAAATATTTTCAACACACACCAAAACATCTAAGATCGAACAACAATGCATAAGTTACCTGAAGGTTAATGCACTCGTGGCTCCAATGTACATCGTCCTTGCTAATCCCACCATTCCAGCTGGTTTCTGTTTACGTCTTCGGATTTCTGGCCGCCTTTAAAATTTTTCTACACCACCATTCGTATAAAAGGTTTCAGGGCTTCTCAGGAACTCATCTAGGTATATCGAAATCTTGTTTTGTGGATCCAATCACGTTCACGAATAACATTTGATTACTAAAACTCCCGAAAAATAGCAATGAAATTCATAATTCTTTCACGCTATACCAAAACTGCATACTTCTATTTATTTATTTATCGTTACTTTATCTATCCTCTCTAAGTGCACTAATGCATAATAACTTTTATCGTAGCACGTAATCACCATCTATTCTGCTTGAAGTATCGAATAAAATCTAAAATAAAAGAGAGTCCGCTTGAAGTATCGAATATAATCAAAAATAAAAGAGACCTAAACTCCTATCAGCACGGGTTTATATAATGGCTCGCTTGCAAGTCGAATTTGTCCCGCGACGGACAATTTTTAGAAATTCGCATTCTATTTTCCCTTCCGATGGCTTGGCACAGCGATTCTACTGAATTTTGCACTCGTCCGAGTCGAAATCTAAGAAATTTCTACACGCCTCGCAACACGTCCGAGAACAACTAACTAATTTTACATAGAAACTCATATGCTTCCACCTCTCATGTTTGCATCTTACTTCAACCTTAATCGCCAATCTAGTCTGTTCGCTCTATCTAAAACCTGTGCTCTTGTTTTACATATTTCCCCTCATTTAACTACCAATGTATTCCCTCTCGCTTGTCTTTGTACCACAAACTCGCTTTCTTACTTGCACTCATATAGCTTGAAGTTTATTGACTATCATATACATCGTTATCTTTGCAGGTGTTCTGAGTTCTAATACGCTGAAGGCTCTTACGTGACTTCCCCACGTCTTTTATAATTTCTCGATAGTTTTAGTACTTGGAAAGATTAAATTAAATACAAGTTGAACATTTTAACTAGGCTTTTTTTATAGAAAGCGTCCAGTGCATAATCTAAACCCCTTATTTCTAACGAAACGAATAAATTTTTATGCTCCACGGTTTTAAAAATGCGTATTATCTAATGCAATTCTACATTACTTCCTTCTACACGTTGATTATGATTATATACAAACCCTACATTCTAATTGAATGATTTAAATCTACACAGTTGGCCTTTAATTAAGCGTACTATTTTCCAAAGCTTCCTTATACACGGTGATTAAAATTATTTGATGTCGTTTATTAATTTTCTACCCTGGTCTAAATTTGAGTATTTTCCCCCTATTTGAATACAAATAATCCCACTTATTTGAATTCAAATATGAAACATCTAGACTGCAAAAAAAAATTACAAAAAAATTTGTCTATCTCACTATACACTTATCTTTCTAACTTACCTAACTTATATTCAATCCTAAAAATATTTACCCCTATCCTATATCCCTATCCTATTCCTAACTCTCACCTAATTTTATAAACTGAAATTATCCCTAACTTCATCCTACTTACCCATCTAATCCTATATACATCCTAAATACCTATCCTATTTTTGTTCTATTCCTAACTCTCCACCAATCTTATAGGAAATATCTACACTTAACCTATCTTGTTTTCTTCTTACACTTAATTTTCATTCTCATCCTATATACCTATATCTAACTATCTCCCATATTTATCCTATACCTATCTTTATTTTCTATAAACACTTACTTCTACTCTTCTATATACACCTATTCTATCCCTATCCTATTTCTATTATGGTGCTGGTTCTCCGGTATAAGGGAATAGTAGGTTGACGTGAAACCGTCCCCTCTCATTTCCCATCCCTACTTCCCTTAACAAATACGTGCACTCCCCTACTACTTCACCTATTTTCACGGTAAGACTATTTTTAAACTCTGTAAATTCTTTAGTAGATTGCTCAATTTTCCGCTTATCTGCTCTAATTTTCGGTTGGACTCCTCCCTCGCTCTATTCGATTCATCGCTTAGCTGTTCTAATTTTCTATCGGATTCCTCCCTAGCTAATCGCATTTCCTCTAACATTCTCATCATTAACCCATTTCCTGTTTCTCCTGACTCCGTCTTAGACTGATCCCTACTACCTCCTGCTTCTTCCTCCATTTCTGCTTCTGTCGTCTTAAATAAAGCACTATCACTGCTTCCTATTTCCACCCTTTGACTTCGAAGCCACTCTTTAGTCTGCATACGTCACACTTTTCACCCCCACACACGCCTACACACCTCTTTCACACACCTACAAAAAGTATTCACACTCAGCTCCTAATTTCAGGGTCGTCAGTTTCCTGAAACAGTTACACACTATCTGAAATTCGAGCCCTCACGTTCGGGTCGCCAAGATTTGCTGTGATTCCTTATAAGAATCGAGCCTCACAAATTGGGCGCCAAGATTTGCTGTGATTCTCTTGTCTATTTTGAATTACCCTCGTTCTGTGCCAAGAATTGCTGTGGTTCTATTGTCCGTTGAATCTCTTCTGATAATCGCCTCTTGACTCTTTCCTTCCGCCTCGGCTGCTCACCTAGATGAAACTTTCATCCTCATTCATAAAAAAAAACACATTCCTACCACAAACATCAACGTTAACTCTATTTACACCAATATTCTCATACAGTAAAATTTCAAAATTAAATTTCTGCATAAATTTCAGCATCATAAAATTTCAAGTTCAAATTTGTCATCATTTTAATTTGCATCCAGAATTAGAGTCTTTGTAGGATGCATACTAATTAAGTTAACAATATCTGCAGACCTGATTCTGAATAAAAGGGAGCATCTCCCACCCCTTTACGTTAATTTAACAGGTTAGTTTAATTGAGCTCAAAGACAGACCCAAATTTTCATCATAATCAAAAACATAAACCTGATAAATACTCCTTTCTACTTATACAAGAAAATTTTACCTTAAAATTCAAAATTTGTTGTTTATACAAATTTACTACTGTCCATTTTTATCAAACAAATTATAAATATTTTCAACACACACCAAAACATCTAAGATCGAACAACAATGCATAAGTTACCTGAAGGTTAATGCACTCGTGGCTCCAATGTACATCGTCCTTGCTAATCCCACCATTCCAGCTGGTTTCTGTTTACGTCTTCGGATTTCTGGCCGCCTTTAAAATTTTTCTACACCACCATTCGTATAAAAGGTTTCAGGGCTTCTCAGGAACTCATCTAGGTATATCGAAATCTTGTTTTGTGGATCCAATCACGTTCACGAATAACATTTGATTACTAACACTCCCGAAAAATAGCAATGAAATTCATAATTCTTTCACGCTATACCAAAACTGCATACTTCTATTTATTTATTTATCGTTACTTTATCTATCCTCTCTAAGTGCACTAATGCATAATAACTTTTATCGTAGCACGTAATCACCATCTATTCTGCTTGAAGTATCGAATAAAATCCAAATAAAAGAAAGTCCGCTTGAAGTATCGAATATAATCAAAAATAAAGGAGAGCTAAACTCCTATCAGCACGGGTTTATATAATGGCTCGCTTGCAAGTCGAATTTATCCCGCGACGGACAATTTTTAGAAATTCGCATTCTATTTTCCCTTCCGATGGCTTGGCACAGCGATTCTACTGAATTTTGCACTCGTCCGAGTTGAAATCTAAGAAATTTCTACACGCCTCGCAACACGTCCGAGAACAACTAACTAATTTTACATAGAAACTCATATGCTTCCACCTCTCATGTTTGCATCTTACTTCAACCTTAATCGCCAATCTAGTCTGTTCGCTCTATCTAAAACCTGTGCTCTTGTTTTACATATTTCCCCTCATATAACTACCAATGCATTCCCTCTCGCTTGTCTTTATACCACAAACTTGCTTTCTTACTTGCACTCATTTAGCTTAAAGCTTATCGACTATCATATACATCGTTATTTTTGCAGGTGTTCTGAGTTCTAATACGCTGAAGGCTTTTACGTGACTTCCCCACGTCGTTATAATTTCTCGATAGCTTTAGTACTTGGAAAGATTAAATTAAATACAAGTTGAACATTTTAACTCGGCTTCTTTTTATAGAAAGCGTCCAGTGCATAATCTAAACCCCTTATTTCTAACGAAACGAATAAATTTATATGCTCCACGGTTTTAAAAATGCGTATTATCTAATGCAATTCTACATTACTTTCTTCTACACGTTGATTATGATTATATACAAACCCTACATTCTAATTGAATGATTTAAATCTACACAGTAGGCCTTTAGTTAAGCGTACTATTTTCCAAAGCTTCCTTATACACGGTGATTAAATTATTTGATGTCGTTTATTAATTTTCTAGCCTGGTCTAAATTTGAGTAATATATATATATATATATATATATATATACATGTGTGTGTGTGTGCGTGCGTTCGTGTGTATTTTAAAAATGGTTAAAAATATATGGTACAGTGTTTAATATATTAAACCATTAAAAAGGTTTAAGGAGTTAAAATGTTAAAATGGTTAAAATGGTTAAAATGGTTAAAACAATTTGAAAGTATTTAAAGTGTTCAATGGGTTAAAATTGTTAAGGGGCTTAATTTAAATGTAGGCTTGCCTCTCCTGCCCTCATACAACTGTCATATAGAGAAAATTACATCTAAAACATATAAAACCTTTGAAGAACTCTTCGTCTTACTTCTCTTACTCGACGTTGTACAATAGATTTACGGTGTCTTAATCCGTGCTGAATAAAATCATTTTTGTGGCAACATCTTTGACAGTTCGTTTTATTTCAGTCCTACTGAAAGTTGTCAGTAGTTTGAGAAACGCATGCCTTCTTCTACATAACTAATTTTTTTCTCTTGCACCTACCTTGGGAGAGGCTTTTTAAATAACCATGAAGTAAATAGATGAGTACTTTTGATCTAGGTTTTTCGGTAACTTACTCAGGGGAATTATAGAAATTATCTTACCTAAATCAAATTGAAGTAATAATAAATCTTGCAAAGAATGTGTTTTTACTTTTTGTCTGTTATCAAGGGTAGATACAATTGTAGATCTTTAGAAATACACTTTACGATATTGGCTCCTTTTAAACTACATGCTCTTCTGTGTTACACGCTGTAAGCTAGGTTATCACAGTACAAACAGTACCCACAGTATCTATCGAAAACGATTTCACTATTAAATTAGTTATACGAAATTTGACCAGTAGAATCTCTCAAATATACAGTTCACAACTAATGCTTTAGTTTCAGACGCCCCCACCTATGTTCCAAGTTGGACCAGCGCGTAGTATAAATTTCCACCAGCGCTAGACATTTATATAATCCGATTAGGTAGTTTATCTCTTACACAGATATAACTTTTCATTACGCAGTTTACAAAACAAAAGTCGGAATAATAAGAAACAAACAATAATAATCATACGATTTTAGAATATAGACTGATATTTTCTGTAAAACTAAAGATGCATTTAATCTTGCGGGCAAATATATACAAACGCATTTCTACTTATTATAAATAACGAGTGGACAAACTAGACTGTAAAGTTGGGTCGTCACTCAATTTCAACAGATATATTGTATAGTAGTTACGGTTCCTTAAAAGACACATATCGTGAACTTTGCAGGTACATAAAAGATAAATAAATTACGCCAGCTGATAGTACGATAAAGATGTATGTGTCAATTCTATAGAGACAACATGCAACGCCAATGTGTTACATTTTTCTTTTCCATGACCTTTTTAGAGGTCTGGTGCAGTTGTAACCTTATCCAAATTCTGCTAGTGCCAAAATATCGATTACCTGTTTTGGTTAGGATGTCACAAACCTTATGGCACTGCAAAATTATTTAAATCGGTGCGATAATTACTGAAATACGAGCTTATAGCCGTGGCATCCTATTCTTAATATATGTATAGATTATGACTACTCTCACTGTATTGCATCTACTGCGTAAATAGTTTGCAGTATTTCATAAAAGTAGAATAAGTCAAGAAACACATTACACAACCAACTTGTCATTTCTAGCCGATAAATATTGAATTTGCATATTTCATTTAAAGATTTGTATCTTCTAGATACAAACACAATTCAAATATATACCCAATAAGCTATATAGGTAGTACCTGCGTATCGTTTTGTATCTTAATACGCAATTTGAACAATTTCCAAATCCTGGTTATACTGATCATTAACTTATTATAATTTTTCAAATAAAGGCAACTACCATAAAGAATTTTGAAAGGGTAATAAGCGTATAAAACAGTTAAAATTTTAATTAAGTGAAGCGAATTAGAGAAAGTCTGAGAGTATATAAACCATACCAGTTTATTAATTGGCACAGTCTCCAACAGTCCGCAGTCCAGGAGGTTGAAGAGGTCACCATGAATTCTTTGGTAAGAGCTAAATGTTTTTATTCTTTAAATAAAAAACTTGAATACAATCCTATCAAATATTCAGTGGAATTTAGTCCTAACATTAGATTATTGCAGTTCCTAATATCATGCGCACTGGTGCTAGTCTCGGCGGACTATGAGTATGCCCCTCAGTTCAAGCAATACTCTCCATTGCTGGATAACCACGGTTTACCAATTGATACTATCGATGTACAAGCAGCGAGAGCTAACCACCTTGCATCTCACAATGCAGTGCGGAGCCAACACCTTTTGATAAACAGCCTTGCCGGAAAAAGCAGTTACAATTCCAACTACGATGAGGATAACAACGATCAGAACATTTTCAATAGACAGCAACACATCTATCAACTCCAAGGTTGCATGGAATACCAAGATTGTCTTAATATTTAATTAACCAATTATTTCTAGGGTGGAACAACCCAAACTCTATTAGTTCCCCATCATTAGGTGAAGGACAGGTACCATACAGCTATGGAACATATCAAGGGCTTGGTTACCAACATAATGTACCTTATTCTAAACGTTATGGTTATACACAAGCAACTGCACACAACATCCAAACACCTGGCTTATTTCAGCATAGCCAACACAAACAACCTTCTGCAAACCATGGACAGCGATATTGGCGTAATTATCGTCCAGCAATAATAGGCTACAATGGCCAACCTATCGAAACGCCAGAAGTTCAAATTGCTAAGGCCAAGCACCTTTTAATTCAAACCCAAGAAGCAATCAGGAATGGGTTAGGTAAAGTTGGAGCTGTAGGCAACGCATTCAACCATCCAGTTGTTCAAGATACTCCTGCTGTACAAGCTGCAAAAGCCCAACATTTAGCTGCACATATCGAAGCTAATAACAACCTCTATCATAAAGCTCAACATTATTGAAACCGAGCGCTTTTCCTCTATACGTTTCTCTATCTGTTGCTGACAAATATGATATATTTGCAATAATATATACTTGGAGTATAAACATACTATAGTATTCTGTAACGTTTGCTTAACTTCAAACAGACATGTATGATTTGTTAAATTATACAAATTGAGCATTTTATATTTGTTGCACCAAAATTATGTATAAAAATATGTTCCTCTATATTGGTCAATTTCGGAGAACCTACTCACACAGCATAACATTTTTTAAGACTATCTGCGTAAACCAATCATCATACTAGTATAATGTTCACGACCAGAGTTGTATGTAATTCTTTTATGCATTTTTTAGTTCTTCGCATCTTTAGTTAATGCAAATGGCACCTTCAAAAGTTATGGTTCTGACTACTTAATCGATAAACTTGTTCCCAGTTTCACTACTATCTAACTGACGCCGTTTACATTCGTATAACATCTTAGCATATGAAATGTTTCGCTTTTAGATACAACAAAATTTCATCGGTGTTGATTCAAGCGCAAATATTTATTAAAATAATCTCTATTAGTATGTATAATCAGGCAACTCGCTAATCCCTTTATAGAAAATATTTGTATAATATGACCCAAAAATTCTCTAAATGCCTCAATAGCGTTATCATCAAAAATAATAGTCCACATCGTACTAGAAACGGTTGCTTAACTTGTCGTTTCTTATGCATAATTTGTAGTTCCTGCAATTTGATTTTGCCGTTATAGTTTCACCATCTGTCACTAGAACGTTTCTTGGATGGATTCCTCTTCTCGTCTGATGCCTCCAAGCTTCAGTACGTTTAAACCATTTTCCAAAACGTTTTCGGTTCGAAGAGTACCCATTTTTCATTACATTACATTTCATTACAGTGCCTTGGAGAACCGATACAGAATTATCCTGATTAAGCAATGAAGATGCTACTTGGAGTCGTCTCAATTTATGTATAGACCTTGACTAGCGTGAAACTCATCTACTAAGTTTCTTATTTCCTTTAGCTGTTTAATTTGACGACTTACGCTACCTATTGAGAAATCGAATTTCTCTGAAAAGTTTTCTAGCGTATTTTACGAATTTCGTTCAAAATTTTCTTGCAACACTTCATTGCTTAAGGCCGTAGTTGGCCGTCCATGTGGTACTCTCTCCATAGTAAAATTTTCATTGTAAAAATCTGCTTACCAACGGCGCACGTTACTTTAATGGTGCTTTCTTTTTATGTCCGGGAACAATCTTGTTGATTGAGTAAGTCTACAATTAAAATGTTATCGACTAACGCCTCATTTGCATTTACACTAAATTATTATCTGCTTGCCACTAAATCTAAACTGCGTAACGCGTTGCGTTACTCTAATGATACGTTAAATCGGAAAAAAATATAATTTTAAGAGATTAACTAAAATATGGACCCAGCTGGTATGATTAATCTTATAAATATTTCATTTTAACTATTCTGGATATTTCAAATTTTGTATCTATAAAAAAATTCAGTGAAGTGGTATAACATTATTTCCCTTAAGTACCTTATAACTATGACATAGTTAACAGCGATTGTAAACCGATCCCAATATGACAAAAACACTTCGTACGCATTTTCAATGAACAAAAATCTACAGCAGACAGATAGCGTATGGCTTGACTACCATGAACATTATAAGGTTACCATATTACGACATAATGCACATTACATACAAAGTAGCGAAATAATGAGTTCATTATTAAGTGTAGATTAAAATTCTACATGTTGACACCAAGAACTATAATTTTACACTGCAAAGAATTAGATTTCTTAAACCCCTAAGAACGAATTAAAATTCACTATTCATGAACTGGTAATAAAAACATATAAAAATGTAGTTATACAAAAACGCAATAAGGCAGATGCAACCGTGCGGTTGGAGATTGTAATGAGGTTAAGTTATGCGTAACTTGGAACGAAACAGGTTCAAGAAAAAAATCAAGAGAGATAATTCCGCAACGACAATAAACGCTGCATCGATTAACTTTTGAACTTACACTTGTACAAGCAACGTATCTTCAATGCATAGAATTGTTGTTGTTGTTACCGGTTAAAGAGATTGGGGCCTGGGTAGTTTACTCCGCCATTAATTTAAAGCTTTGGGTTATGATCTGTCAACAGAGTTGTTGTTTATAGGACGAAAAAATGAAAAAAGCTGGAAGTCCCTGGACAACCTAAAAGTTTTAAAGATTGGAAGTATACTGTGAATAAAATGAGCTTTTATGTTTAGAATTACTAATTATGCATTTGTTGGTTGAAAATGCTCTTGTTTATATTTATCAAATAGAGAATTAAAGTGAAAGTAATTGTTTGGCTGGACTTAATTAGCGATGGAAGTAGTGTGCATTGATTTGAAATGAAAATTGTAGTGGTGGGATTTAGTGTCAGTTAAAGCACAAAAAATAGTATGCTGAAATGGACTTAAAATGATATAATGCAAAGCGGGGACTTTGTTGTTAAAGACATTTCCAATAATTGGAATTTATAAATAACAGGTAACTGAATATTGGAAACAGAAAAAATGTGGACTGGTATCGTTGTTGATGGATTAGATAAAAGTCTTTCTAGGATTTCTTTCTTTTAGCAATTCCTGGCCGGAATTGAAGCTAAGAAGTTGTTTCTCTTTATGAAAGTATACTTGCATTTCTATTGAATTATTTCATGTTAATAGGGCTTAAGTTCATTTTCCTTTAAGATATCTCTTAAATAATGACAGAATCAATAAGTGTTTTAAAGTATTTGAGAGATAAGGGTAAATATAATGTCACAAATTTTGGGAACACGAAGCAAGGGAGATATATGTGGAATAACCGTCTTCCGAGTAGAAAGGCATTGCTGTGACAGACGGTTTGGCGTCCCTCCATTTTGACAGAGAAAAGATCTTTCGCCGTAACTGATTAGTATATCATAGGTTTTTATATTTTACTCTTTTTATTTATTTTTTTATTTTTTCCTACCTTTATTTGAAATTTTTTTATTTTTTTTTATTATTTTTCCATAGAAGTCTACTCCCGCAGCATTGCAGTTAGCAGACGCACCCTTATATTGCTATGATGTTCCCGCACCCTCAGGTCAAATCAGGATATATTAACCTTACACTCATTTTACCCATTACAGCTGCTATCTTACATTTGTGAAAAATAAAGAACGCATTCCCATAAGATGCATCCAAAGGTTTCTTATAGTGTGCAATCCATATAACCAGGTTTCGATAACTGTAAAGTACGCACTGAGTGGTTTATTTAATCGTTCATCATGATGATATTATTACACATAATACAATGATACTGCAACGCATCTAACCCTTTCAAAAGAAAAGATTCTTTTTGCTCAGCAAACCAGTTCTTCAAAGCTTCCATTACCCCTTCGTTACACAAAAATGAATGTCATTTTAAACTCTTTTTTCATGGAAATCACACGTAGTAATCGAACAGAGCTAAACCTAAGGAATTGGGTGGATACCCCAGTAATTCAAATCTTATGTCTCAAACTGAGTTCGCGGCAATGTATGATTTGTGTGTAGGTACATTGTCTTGCAAGAACAGCAGACCTTTCGCTTACATACCACGTCTTGTTTCCATAAATTTCTCTCAAACGGTGGTTAGAACAATCATTTCGAATTATGGTTTGACCTTTTTCAGATAAACGATCACAATTATGCCACACATATCAAACAAAAAACCTAAGCAAAGCTTTTCCAAGGAATCTTTACACGTAAGATGTCAAAGTGACAGTTTCTATTGTCATTATTTGTTGTCAAGGCGAGAAGCTTTTGTTTTTTTTCAAGGAAAATTACCTAATCTTTCCTCGTATATTTTATATTTGTGTCGTTACCGAGAGTCCCGTGTTTGTTATTTGTTTTGATTTATCTGCTTTTGGTGGGGGGGAGTCAGTTTTATCCCAAATTGGGTGGATTATTGAGATATGTTAATAAAGTCAATCGCTCGCCATTATGAATTTATGTAAGCCTATTAACGATTAATAACTTTTAGTTTGAACTGCACATTTCGCGAATCAAATTTTGTGTTTAAGATAAAAGCTAATCAAATCTAGCTAGTCTTGTAAGAAACATAGTAATGACTTGCTCTACAGAAACACATAAATCAGCAAGCTGATTTGAAGGTAGCAGAGTTAGATACAGAAAAAGCGCATTTGTAGGATACAACTGCGGGTAAAAGGGTTACAGCATTTGAAGTAGATACCACAATGAAGACTATAGCATGACTTAGTAGGAGTGTCTGGAGGTCACTAGAAACAAAGGGTAAATCAAACATTCGTAGGATCAGATAACTTAGGAGACACAAAACTGGTGGTACAATTAAGTATTAAATGCATCATCAAGCGTACACGTACAGCTTTAAAAAGTGTGCAATAGGTATAATGTTATAGATACAATCTGGTAGCAACCGAAGCTGCAAATACAACAAACCAAATAAAAAGGTTAGTATAATACCAATGTCATATCCAGAGGATTTTTTCCATTAATATCAATATTTGCAGCGATAAGTATTCCTACTACTTTTACTAAAGGTGCAGTTGCTGTTGCAAAAGTAGTTTTGGATAGCAAGATAGCTGACGATACATAAACCGAAAAGGAATGCCTTAAGAAAACGATGGAAAACATTGCTGTTGTGAAAGCATGTACAACGAACCTTATAAAAGGGAAGTTTTTTTTTAGCTGCAACGAGCATTATAAAGGGTCCAAAGCAAGCACTAAACAATGTAGAAGTAATAACCCGCAACCTCCTTTAGAGTTGATAGATTATTTGAGGATAATAGTTCGATACTGTGTATTGCTGATACTTATACTTACACTTATATTCTAATAGTAGTGTTTAGAACTACTTAAAGGAGTACGATGTTAAATACTTCTGCTATAATGGGAAATATTTACGTTTTAACCAACAGCTTTGATTCTTCTACAAGCTGGATAACCAAGTAGAATACATATTAGATTTAACCTATTTTGAGCCTTATAGCAAAATAATTGCAAATGTTGAAAAAGGAATAAATAATAAAATTTATTTTGAACCTGATGGAGCGTGTATAGAAGTTTTTGAATTTACTTATGATATTAAGGAATTTAATAAACATCTTCAAAAAATTTTAGGGGACAGCTACAAAGTATTTAACAAGGTCGCTTGTATATCGAAATATCAGCTAACAATGATAGGAATTAAGATTATTTAAAAAAGGTTTGACATTTGAATGTATGTGTGGAGAATATCAATTTTTCTTCTATAAATACCTGTCATCCTAGAAGTACAAACTGGATATACCAAAAATCAAAACCTTTAACTACAATATTTTAAAGCTATCGTTTTGTGTTTAGCTGCACAAAAACTCTTCTCTAGGTTTGTTGATTTATTCAGTGGTTATAACTTATATGTTAAAATTTTAAAGTCAAAGATGAAGCAACCAAAATTGCCTTTCGAATATAAGCAGCAATATAAAAATAAATCGATAGGCCTGAACTGTATAGCAGTGATAAGAGCGTTTCAGATCGAACGTATATTCCTGTTCTGTTAACTTCAAGTGCGAACATTATCAATTTAGATGGGCATGGTCATTAGGACGATGATTTTGATATAACTTCCCCTTACATAACCGAGGCATGGTCATCAACATCATACATATACAAAAGAAACTTTAGCACATTGTGAAAGGAAAGCAAAAATATCGAAAGCAAGAATGAACAACTACTACGACGTAAATGTGAAAGACGGAAATAATAAAATCGGAACATGCAGACTGGGCTCAGAACAGAAAATCCTTACGGTTTTAAAAACGAAGTGCTCTAATACAGTGATTTAGAAAAACGCTTAATGTTTAAACATGCAGCAGTATATAACAGTATTTTTGTGAATCAGGTACGTTCACATCGAAACAAAAACTAAGTCCCATATTAAAAGTGATTAACAAAATTAGAACTAACTCACGTAGAGTAAGTTATAATCGTTACTGAATTAAATTGTACTAGGTTGTTGCAATTTCTAATTTATTTTATAGTTAAAATTAAAATCTTAATAAGTTACTTCTAAATCGCTTTCATTTCTTACCTTCATAGTCCTATTTACATATATGACTTATGTTTAGGGTTTAGACTTCTGCAAGTAGTACATATAAGTAACGTAGTATTGTAAAACTTTAAAAGTATAATTATTAATTAGCCATTCTTGTTCTAACACCTATTTTTCTTATTTCAGTCAACTAGCACAAACAAAAACTCGACTGAAATGTTGGTTGGTTGGTCAGCAACCAAATATTTACTCTTAATTTTTTTTAAGGTGATGCGACACAAAGATGGTTTGATGTTTTAAATATCATCGTAGTACTGCCTAAGTGCACGGCTTTGCAAGAGGATATACTGAAACAGTTTGCTATAATGCAAGAGAAGTTTCAAAATGTCCTTTCTGAAAACAATTCTAATTTTTCACTTAGCGTTAATGCTTGAACCTCAGTATTCAAAATCTTACTGTTTTTTAATCTTCTCTGGGAATTAAACCAAAGTGGCTTAATTCCCAAAGAAGATTAAGAAAAATATTAAACAAACCACAACAGACATACGAGGAGTATTTACAAATCTTATTATGGCATCGCTGTTTAGCTTATTGACAAATATTGCGTTTTACAATCGCTGGTATTAGAATTTGTTTCTGCAAATGGATCTCATACCGGTAAGCATATTGCCAGAACTGTTTGCGATTCACTCAAAAAGTATAACATGGAGCACAAGATGCAAGGGATAACATTAGATAATGCAGCAGCAAGCACATTATTTATGGCGGAATTAGCGTACTTATAGATAACACACAAAATAGAACGGAACAGATCGTATTCGCTTTAACAGGGAAGATTCGCATTTTTGATGTTTCGCACACATTTTAAATCTTGGAATCTAAAACTGGATGCAATTGCTTAAAGCAGAAGATGAAGCAGAGTGTAAAGAACTAGAAGAATAAGAAGAGTTCTGTGAAAAGGAAACTCATACATGTTCGGACAAAAATTTTAACGAAAACCGTCCGTCCATAATGAAGCTGCAGCAATTGTTCTTTAAAATAAAAAGCTCTGAAGAATGACAACAAAAATTAAAGGTTGTGGCGACACAGCAAATTTAAAGCACATGTCCACAAAGATTGATGATTCAACGCGTTGAAACTGGAAAAACATTAGCAGTACTCAACATGCAGAACGCACTAAATGCATTGTGCGAATACAACAATAAATTAGTTGGTTTTAAAATTACTATAACTGAATGAAAACTTTTTTTCAAGAATTCAGAGTTTGATAAAGCATTTTGAAAGTTTTTCCACTTTAGTGGGTGGAAAAAATTATATTACTTTACCGCATGTAGTGGTAGGCTTTAATATATTGTTCGACAAAATAGATCATGCTCTTCAAGGGTTAAAAAGAAATTTATTAAGGTCTGAACTCACAGAATATTTGTTTTCGGCATTTCAAGCTGCTTATACCTAAATGTCAAAACATAATCATAAAACAAATTAGGTCCACTGTGCCGTCCTTATTTCAGATCCACAACATAAAACGCAAACATTCAATTTGATCACGTGGGAACAAGGAATGAAAGAAGCGTAAATAAAGAAATTTCAGGGAATATATAGAGAAATCTACTACATACCGCTTGCGCCTCAATAAATTCTTTTAGACGAAAAATCTAATATAAATGTTAGGGACGATGGTGGTTTAGATCTGGATTCCGTTCACGTAGAAAAATCAAATCGTAAAAAACAATTGGAGTTAAGAAATTGACAACTATTTAAGTTATTCCGGAGAATATAAAGGCGAAGATATACTAAAATATGGAAGGCCCATTAATCTGATTATACGGGTTTAGCTCCAATCGCGCGCGATCTATTTAGTGCCAACGCAACTAGTGTCCCTCAGAGACATATTTCTAAAAAGCTGGCTTGACTATTTAGAAACAGAAAAATAGGTTACGTCACAAATCGGCAAAGGCGCTACCATGGATAAATTTTGGGCACAATAATTAATTATTACTATTAGGATAACGCCATTGCATATGCATTTATAAAGTATTATATACAACGTTAAGATTTATTTAGTTTAGTTTGGTAAAAGTAAATAAAAATAATTGGCTTATTTTAAATTTATTTAGCATTCGTTTCCAATTTAAAGACAAAACTACATATGGAAGTTAGTTAAATACATTTCGTTTCAGATTGCAAAGGTTGGGGTTGCGCCACTTAAAACTCTACAATTTTTATTCTAATGTAATTGAAATAAGAGTCACTAGAACCGCTGAAAAGTAATGTACGTTTTACTCTTTATTGATCCCAACGCAAAGTATATTAATCCAAATTCCAGTTTATCGGCAATTGCCGTTTGTTTTCGAAATTGTAATCGTTTATTGGAGAAAGTTGCTGCAATTCGACTTCAGTATTGCGCATAGTAAATGTTTCGCCCGATATTCTTAATGTGGTCTGTGAATTATCTACATAACCTTAAAATGGTTACAAACACTTTAAAACTTCTGGTTGTAACTGCTGAATGGGGATATATCTACCTATACAAGAACTGTTAATAGTTAACAAAAATCTACCATATAAATTCATTGTTCCACCTTAATAATGACTTACTCAAAATGCATATGGTTCTTTATTAAAAGTTGCGTTAAAGGAGGCAATATCAGACGAACTCTTCTACCACACTTGTTCGCGGTTGCAGGTTTATATATAGCACATGAAGTCTTCTTTGCGAAGAACTTTAACGTGTATGATGGATTATTGAATTCCACGAAGGCTATATGGCCCTTTCTTAACGCTCATCAGGCTACCGTAAGTAATAGTCCGAAAGATAGCGACAGAAAAATGTGACTCATTTCGCCAAACTTAATAATTATTTTACCTAATGTACTTGTTATAAGAACTTGAACTGTCAAAGTCTTCCATGGTAAGGACACAACGGAGCACAATGGGATGGTTTAAAACTCACAAAAATTTGGGGAAAAAAACATATACCGCCAAGCGTAAAACTTTTTTCTTTGATTATTTATAATGTAAACAGAAAAATAAAACTCGTCTTCCATGTGGCAAACACAACGTAATATGTCTTTCATCCGTAAGAAAACCTCCAAAAAAGGGATAAAATGGATTTAGTCCGCCAAAGCTGAAACTTCGTTAGTGCATAGTTCATTATAAGTACAAATGAAAATTCATAATCTTCCAAGTATCAGGTACAACAATAGTCGTCTTCCAAGTAGATAAAGGTACCGCTCGCCGACCTGACGCTTAAGCGCGCGCACGGCTGCGGTACATATTTACTCGCTTGTAAGACGACGATTGTTGTATTTGATATTTAGAGGACTTTTATTTTTGTAATTCGCGTTGAATAAATATTCATCTCTATAAATGAATGCTATGGCGATATCATATTTATGATGTTTTTTTTCTATAGATCTATTGAACATGTAAAAAAGATATATGAAATTTGTACATAAATTCGTGTTTTATTTTCTCAGTAAATTTCTGAACTATAATTTTAATTGAAACAATTGAATGGCTAATAATTACAAATGTTTAATAAAATTATTACTAATGTCTTAATTTAAATAAATTATAAGGAATAATAAAGAAATGTTAAGAACCAAAACTTTTTCATTTGATGTTAAAAATTAAAATTTAATGGTCATAAACATTGTAAATATTAAAAACATATTAAACATATGACAATACATAATGTTATTAAAAATTAAATTATATTCTTTGGAAAACTTACAATATAAATTTAAGTAAAACGCAATACATGTACATATATAACGAAGTGAAATACTTATAACTAAAAAAAAATGGAAATAATTTTATTAAAAGTCATATTTCATTAATTAAAAGTTGTTTAATCATCTAGAGACAAAATCGATGAGGTATCAGTGTCGCATTCATATCATCGTCTAATAAGCTATCATTATCGTTGTCTTCATCGTCGTCATCTGAAGATTGCTCTTCTCGCGGAACTGTATCATCTATAAACACAAAAAAAAGATTAAAAATTCATAAATTGCGCATTATTGATATGTATGTACATGTATATAAAATATTGTTTCGAAAATAAAGGGTGTCTCAGAATGTTAACGTTTTTGAATTGACCAATACGCGCCAACCGCAGGTAGCAGGGGGAGGGGAGTGGACTCAAATGCTTGGCCGGCTTGTTAGGTTTAGTAGCCATGAATCGTTTCACGGGACCACAGCGCGCGTTTTGCGTGCGAGCATTTTATAAAAATAACGATTCCTACACTATTGTTCGTCGTCTCTACAGGACACATTTTAATTTAACAAGCTTAAGACATGTGCCAAGTGCCAATTTAATTTAACATTGGGTGTGCAAGTTTGAAGAGACTGGGAATACAATGCCGGACAAATCGTCTGGGCGCAAAAGGACATCAAGAACGACCTTGAACGTCGACCGCGTTCACCAGTCTGTTATGGACGACCCACAACAGTCGTTGAGATTGCGCGCAGTTTCTCTTAATTTGAACAAATCTACGGTCCATCGCATTATTTCGAAACATTTACATATTCACGCCTATAAAATTGTAATTGTTCAAGAAATGAAGCCTGATGATCCTGATAAACAAGTCGAATTCTGCAGGACAATGAAAAATCGTTCTAAGAGTTTCAATAACATCTGGTTCTCCGACGAAACAAATTTTCACAACAACCGTCATGTGAATAAACAAAATTGCAGATACTGGGCTCCCGAGAATCCGTTAGAACTGCATCAGAAGCCCCTGCACTTGCCAAAACTTGTTGTTTGGGCTGCCATATCAAGTCAAAGAATTATCGGCCCTTATTTTTTTGAGGATGATCGAGGTCGAACTCAGACCGTTAATTCTGATCGATATTGCCATATGATCCGGTCTTTTTTGGCTACAGAAGTGCAAAACCAGAACGGCTACAACCGCAACACCTTTTTCCAGCAAGATGGAGACACTTCTCATGTTACAAATGACTCGTTAGCTGCTCATCACGATTTATCCCCTGGAAAAGTGATAAGTCGCCGATGAGACATCAATTGACCACCGAGGAGCCCTGATTTAACGCCTGCTGATTTCTTCTTATGGGGCTACCTAAAAAGTAAAGTTTACAATCCATTTCCACCCAACCTGAATGTTTTGAAGCAAAGAATCACTGCAGAAATCAACTCTATTCCAAGAGCGATGCTCCAGCGAGTGATTGAAAATTTTAGCTCCAGGTTAAATGAGTGTGAACAAGTGAATGGTGCGCATTTGCAAACGATTGTTTTTCATAAATAAACTTTGGCGCGTGCGTATTTGAAAACACGCGTTGTTGTTTAGGGGTTGAAAAGTATAGATAATGAAATACCAAGTTGTAGCATGCGTATTTGAAAACAAGCTAGGCTTGGTGTAGACTTGTGTATGATGGTTGAATGAAAGGTTAACAGTCTAAATGAATAGCAAAATAGTGGATAATCAGATAATAAATATAACAGATTGTTTTGTAGTATAATGATAGGATAACTAACCTTGATTTGACATGTGGTGTAGTTTCGACTATATTCTTGTTGTTTGAAGTGGTGAAACGGCTTACACTTGATGATGGATTGTCTCTTGGTTCAATGTTTTCTCTTCAAGCACTTCAATGTCACATTTATTAACTGATTATGTCCTTTTAACGCGACCAGCTGCACGGCATATCGGAGGACGCGTGTTGATTCCTTGAAGGTTGCTCGAGCACTCTCGTTTCTTATCTGTTGCTTTGTGTTTGGTTAGTTTAATTAGGTAGGGATAATCTATAAAAATCGATTAGGTATGCAGGAGTATTTTATGATATAAACAAGGTGAATTATACATAGTGAACGGTTACGGAACATACCGCCCACCAAAAAGCCTCAGTTATAGGCCCTTTTTAAAGAATAGTAAAAAAATTGAAATTGAAATTGGTTCAATCTTGAATGAGAAAATAAAATGAATGTTGCGTAAAATGCAAAAGAAAAGAAAATTAAAAAATAGCCCTTTGAGCCGGGCAATGGCTTATAATATACATTGAAGTATTATTGGTTAGGAAGAATGCATAATTTCACCAGAGGTCGCTTTAATGTACCCTGGTTAGTCTTAACTTCGGCTACTCGCACAATACCGTCGGTGCCCGTAAATGTGTTAATTATTCTGCCCAACTGCCACTGGAGTGGAGGTAAAACAGAATCTTTGATAAGTACAAGTGTATCCTTTAGATTATCAACTAATTTGTTATGGTTATTCCACTTGCATTTTTGATAGAGCTCATGTAAATACTCCCTATGCCACCTAGACCAGAAATCTTGGTGCAAACGCTGCACCAATTACCAACGTGATAAATGATTGATATTTAAATGTGTTAAATCATGCATTGGAGGCGCAGTCAGCGGCTCCATTGTTAAAAAATGCGCAGGCGTGAGAGATTGTAGATCATTGGGGTCGCTACTTAAACTGCATAGAGGCCGTGAATTAAGGAGCGATTCTATTTGTATTAAGGTTGTGATTAGTTCTTCATAGGTAAGGACCTGGTTCCCAATGATGCGCAAAAGATGTGTCTTTACAGATTTTACTCCGCTCTACCACAGTCCGTCAAAATGGGGTGCAGAAGGGGGTTGAATAACTATTTGATATTTTCTTGTTCAGCAGCAGTGCGCGTAAAGCTGACAAGAATGCGATTAGCTCCGATAAAATTGGTCCCACAATCGTTAAAAGTAGTGGAACAGCGCCCGCGCCGAGCAATAAACCGACGCAAGGCTGCCAGAAAAGAATCGGCTGATAAATCTGATGCAAGTTCAAGAAGAACTGCTTTCATCGAAAAGCATACAAACAAACATATCGTCGCTTAAGATGCAATAACTCGTAACCCACATAATTGACAAAAATCAGATTTCGACATAAATACATTTGTGGGATACGATGTTATGCATCTACGAATTCTTAAACACATCAAAATGGTAATACAACCAGCATTTCATTAAATAGAAATCTCGTATCCCACAAATGTAAATTCAATATCACGTAAACCTCATGTTCCCGCTACTTTTGTGGGTTAGGAGGTATTGTTGCGACGGGCACACAAATATATAAAGCGATTGCGCATGTGGTTTACGAGATTTTGAGTCAGTTGTTATTGAGCATCGTTAAAAAGTATAGCTAGTATTTTGTTCGTATACTTAATATTATTATAATTGTTTACATAGAATGAAAAACTCCTTTTCACAACGGTGTAAACACATTGTCGAAATGTGCAGAAAACCAACAGGTAAGTGGCATTCTTATTCTATTTAACGTTTGTTTACGGTTATTAAATACACTTGTTAAAATGTCTGCACACAGAAACGTTGATATGCTAGCATCTTTTCTTGAAAACACTTGAAGTGAATAGATTTCAATAATCACAATAATCATTCAACCTTTGACAATGATTCAGTTTAGCTAACCTTGTTAATATTTTAATTTGATTCACTGAATGTGGAAAATAAAATTAAGTTGACAGGTTTTGTTTTTCTTTCAGAACAAAAACTGACCGATAATAATGATCAACCCATCATATTAATAACCGTACCTCCAGCTGAACACTTTACAATCAATAAGGTAAACGAAATAGATAATACCATTCAAAGTACCATAATTGATGCGAATAGTTTGGACGAAACAATTCAAGATGTTTATTTTGTTAATCTTAGTGACGAACTGCTAGTTCACCTGAACGAAGTAGACACAATTTCGCAAGACAACACTGCGAGAAACTTGGGATTGTTATGTTGCTGACAAAGCCACAGTTCTACAAAATGTTGCCAGTGCAACCAAACTTAACAATGAAGAAACTAGGGCAAGTAAAAATAGTTTGAACAAATCGATACAAGATGGATTTGTTAATCTTAGTGACAGACTTCTGGTTCACATGAACGAAGTTGACGAAGTAGGTACACTTACACAAGACAATACTGCTATGAACCTGGATTGTTATGTTACTGATAAAGTAACCGTTTCGCAAAATATTGACAGTGCAACAATGCCTATTGAAGAAATTAGGTCAACCTAAAAACGAAAATCAAAACCTGACCCCAGACTTTGGAAAAGAGAGCAAAATAAAAGACTGCGAGAACAAGGACAGAAATACATTGGATTTGAAAAAGACAGTAAAACAAAAAAATATAAACAAACTGCTTCTAGGTCCGAAAGGAAAATGGGCCCCCCTTGCGATTCTAATCTTTGTAAAAAGACGAAGTTGCGCTCTTGCTCATCTTTATCAGAAGAGAAACGAAAAGAACTTTTTGAAATGTTTTGGAAGATGGCGTGGGATCAGCGAAAACTTTATATTGTTAATCACGTGCAAGTTTATAGTGTCAAAAGAAGATATACAACGAATGAAGAATCATCACGTAATATTTCAATGTTTTACTCGTTATCAGTTGATGGAAAAAAGATAAGTGTGTGTCTGAAACTATTTTTATCTACACTAAGTCTAGGGGAATTTCAAGTTAGGTCCTGGGTCAATACTGCTAAACATAATATGCATGTATCAACAGTTACCAAAACTGAAACGAGATCAGCTAACCTACGAGGATCGAGAAATGGTATAGATAAGGAATTCTTAATAAAATTCTTTAATGGATTAGCTACCCTGCCATCTCATTACTGTCGTAGTACCTCTTAGAAACGATATTTGGATCAAACAGTCTCTTCAAAAGCTGCACTGTATCAAGAGTATACTTCAATATGTAAGATCGAAAATCAAAAAGTTTTGAGTCGATGGACATTTGATGATCTGTTTGCAGAAAAAAATTTAGCACTGTATCAGCCTAAAAAAGATAAATGCGACCTCTGTTGTCAGTACCAAGTTGGAAATTTAGAAGAAGAATATTATACTCTGCATATTGCTAACAAAGACAGGGCTAGACTAGAAAAAGAAACAGATACGGAGTTAGCTGAAAAAGAGCAGGCTACTGTGCTAATGATGGACTTGGAAGCTGTAAAAGTTGCTCCCAGTTTAAACGCAAGTGCTCTCTGTTACAAGACGAAGTTATGCTGCCATAACTTTACTGTTATGAACATCAAAACAAAACACGTAATGTGTTTCTGGTTCAATGAAGTCGATAGCGACCTTTCTGCTTCTACATTTGCATCGCTTATTGTTGACTACCTATTTAGATTTACCGATCACAAATTGCCAGTTATAATTTATAGCGACGGATGTACATACCAAAATAGGAACAGCATCATGGCAAATGCTCTTCTTTCTACAGCGGTTACCAACAATCAAACTATTATACAGAAGTTTCTAGAACCTGGCCATACCCAGATGCCGTGTGACTCAGTCCATAGCAGAATAGAATTCAAAATCAAAGAAACCCAGGAAATCTATTTTCCGTCAACATATTTGTCTATTACTCGAGAGGCTCGCAAAAATCCTTTTCCATATTGTGCGGAATGGGTTAATTATGACCAATTTCGAGATTTTTCTGCACAACCAAATTTGATGTATAGAAGCATTAGACCTGGTCAAGAGGTGGTGACGGGCATTCGAGCCCTTAAATACGATCCTGAGGGAACAATAGTATACAAATGTGGGTTTGATGAACAATGGGCCGCATTACCTCAGCGACGATTTCGGGAAAAAGTTTGTCGTGTTTGGCCACTTTTAAATTTAGAAAAAAGAAAGATAAAATCCAAAAAATATCAACACCTACAAGAACTTAAACTTGTTATTCCTCAGGATTGTCACCTGTTTTATGACAATTTAAAGCACACATAAAATGTATCAACTTGCATTATTACTTAGTTTTATAGTATAATTATTAAGGTGGAGATTAAGTAACCCACACTTTTATACTCATTTCTTGGGTGTAATAGCTTGTAACCCACCTAATTTAACAATAATTGTGAATTTATGATTATTTTTTATCTCAAGGATTCACACTTTCTACTATCAATATTATGTTCATGCTTTGTTCACAAAATACATTGTTAATTTGAATACAAAAAGTATTTTTGTTCTCCTGTAAAAAAGTCGTTTTGTGGCTTACGAGATATTGCATCTTAAGCGACGATATGTATGCCTTAAGGAGTTTTGCTTTTCGAAGATTACTTGATTTTATTGTAAGAGGCCCGGCGTAATCCTCACCAACACAACTGAATGGTTTTAATTGGTTTATTCTAAATTGTGATAAGTCACCCATAGGCGTTATCACCGATTTGGGGTTTGTTTTAAAACATTGATTACAATTAGATAAGTAATGTCTGATTGCTCGTTTTGAAGAGACAATCCAAAATTGTTGTTGCAAGAGATAAGTGGTGGTGTTAATTCCCGGGTGAAAATATTTTTCATGAATTTGATTGATTAACAACTCAGTAAAACGATGGTTTTTTGGTAATAAAGCAGGATGTTTTTCAGAATACGGAAGTGTTGAATGACCTAATCTTCCTCCTACTCGTAAAATGCCTGCGGAATCAATGAATGGTGATAATTTTCGAAACAATTTAGAAAGCTTATTTTTAGTTTCAATTAATTGTATTTCTGCTTTAAACGAAGTTGACTGAATATGTTTAGTAATAACGTTAAGTGCTTTCTGGAGCTCCTCTGCAGTCGGAGACCCTACCGGACGGATTTTTGAAACAGTTCCAAAGCGAACACAGTAAGTAATGATACCTTGATTTTTTTTTAACGAAGAAAATTGTATTAAAAGTTTATCTATGAAATGCTCCTCCATTTGAACAATGAGTGCAATTTTCTTGCTTCCAGAATTTATAATTGATTGTATAGGTTGTCGGATTGGCTCGGTGGGCCAGTTCTCGACTGGTAAGCTAAGCCAATCAGGACCCTCCCACCAAAGCGAACATGAAAGAAGATCGTTTGGAAGCAAGGCGCGTGAAGCTGGATCGGCGGGGTTGCATTTGGAATTAACGTACCGCCAAGAAGTAGGCGATATAACTTCTTGTATGTGCGTAACCCGATTTGCAATGAACGTTTTCTATTTATAGTGGTGACCGGACCCACGCCAAAGCTACCATGGAATCGCTCCATGTGAAGACGTCGGTGATCGCATAATTCACGCCATATGTAACAAGAAAAAATTGAACTAAATCTGCTAGTAGCACCGCAGCACACAACTCTAACCTCGGTAAGGACAGTCGTTTGATAGGTGCCACATTTGTTTTCGAAGTTACCAATTTACTAGAAATTTCTCCATTGGGGAAACAAAATCTGAAATAAATGACACTAGCGTAACCAACCTCACTAGCATCGCAAAAGGCGTGTAGCTGGCAAGAAGCCGAGATGCCATTATTTAGAAATCGTGGTATTTTTAATGCAGATAAGGGTGGGAGCTCATGCCGAAATTGTTGCCATTGAGAACAAACTTCATCGGGTGGTATACTGTCCCAATCTTATCCTAACAGCCACAAATGCTGTATTAGTGTTTTAGCAAAGAGTGACAAAGGACCTAAAAATCCAAGTGGGTCATAAATCTTCGCGATGTCTGATAAGATCGCACGTTTTGTGCATGAAGGGTTTAATGGTTTGACGATAAATGAAAATGTATCATCTGAGGCCTGCCATTGGAGACCCAGTATCTTGACACCTACATCCTTTGAAAAATCTTGTTTTTGAAACAAACGATATTCTTCAGGGATATCTTTAAGTAGCAATGGATGATTCGAATTCCATTTACGAAGTTGGAATCCGCCGGAATGTAAAAGATCTACTAATTGATTACGTAATGCTATGAGATCATCAATCGTGTCTGATCCACATGCAAAATCATCAACGTAGAGATTTTTATCAATAGCCATCGAGGCAAGAGGATACTTTAAAACTCCTTCGTGAGCTAGTTCTTGAAGTGAACGAATTGCCAAGTAAGGAAAAAAAGCTATGCCGTATGTAAATGTGTTCAACTGATATGTTATAGGTGGGTCGTTTGGCGAAAACCTCCATAGAATTAACTGATATTTTTTATGATTTTCAAAAATATTTATTTGTCTAAACATTTGCTTTATGTCACAGGTGAAGACGAATTGATGTAAACGAAATCTCATTAAAACTTAAATAATTTCATTTTGTAGTTTAGGTCCTACAAGTTGCGTATCATTTAAAGATATATCACTTCACGTTTTAGCAGACGCATCAAATACAACACGTAATTTAGAATTAGCGTTTTCCTCTTTAAATACTGGATGATGCGGAATAAAATAGTAATCATCTGAAATAGGCGGAGAAATTAAGGCAGTCATGTGACCACTTTCTAAATAATCTCGCATAAATTCCGAATATGATTTATGTAATTCGGGCCTTTTAGCAAGTCTGTATTCAAGAGAAATTAAACGATTCAACGCTATCGCGCGAGAATTTTCAAATTTAGGGGGTGCCGTTTTAAAAAACAAGTTTACACAAAAGCGACCGTCGATGTCGCGCGTGTGTTTTCTTAAAAATTTTATCAGCTGTTTCTTCGTCTTTTGTAATGATGGGTTTTGAAGGCGGTTCTTCAATTTCCCAAAATTGTTTTAAAGTATTATTAATAGAATGTTCGGCAGAGATAAAGAATGATCTTACTGCTGGTAATTGTTGAATTTGTGGGACTGGACCTATCAGTGTCCAACCAAATATTGTATTGATTGCAGATGGCTGCTGATGCCCGCCATGAATCAAACCTTCGCTTACAACGGAAGGATATACGTCAGCTCCTAAGAGCATGTCTACAGGAGTTGAAATGTGCCAATTAGGATCGGCTAAATGCAATCCTGTTAAGTGTTTCCAATCACTACGTAACTTGGTGTTAGGTAAGTTGGAACATATATTTGAAAGTATAAATGGCTCTACATTTATTTCAAGGTTTGTATCATAACGTGAACGAATAATACAATTAGTGGCGCCACGATTTGAAGAAGCTTCTGTTTGCGCGAGGCCAAAAATTGGTACTTGTGAAAAGCGACGAGAAAAAGAAAATTTTCGTACGCAGCTGTCATGCAGGAAGCTTTCTTGACTCCCTGGATCAAGTAGTGCGCGTATTTGATGAAAATTGCCAAAGGCGTCTTTTATTTCTACAACCGCAGTAGATAGTAGAACTGTAATACCATTTTCTGAATTATATGAAGATGAAAAAGCATTAGTAGCTACAAAGGCGTGCTCCTCCGCATTATTGTGTGCAACTGTAGGTTGCTGTAAATTATTTGACTGTGAGTCAGATTTAACAGCTGATTGTATCGTTTTTGTAACGTGTGATAACGTGTAGTGGCGTTGATTACAGCTTTTACAAAAAGAACTAGATTTACAATTTAAGTATGGTTACTACGAAGGCAATTGATGCCTAAATTTGCATTTTTTGCCGTTCGTCAACGATCAGAAGGCGTCATAGACAAAAACGAATTGCATCTAAAAACGCGATGATTTTATTGACAAATAATACAGTTTTCGGGTTCTTTTAAAGCCGCGAATGTATTAGATTTGTTAACAGAAGCAATGTGAGATGTTACCTTGGGGCGTACACCTTCACTTGCTTGAAAATGTTGATATGTTTCCGTTGCGGGTTTGAAATGTTTTTGCGTACCTACAAAAGGCGCATTAAATGATGTACTAGCAATAGTTTCATACGCTGCAGATTGTTTAGATAAAAAACCGTTTAAGCTATCTAACGCAGGAATTTCATTACTGTTGTTTTCTAGCTCAAAACGTTTTCGCGACTGAGGATCGATTTTTTCCAATAGGAAATCTACTAAAATAAAATCCCAAGAGGAAGTATCAAAATTAAGAGTACCAAGAATGGCTAGATTTTCTGAAAAGTTATCTAACAGTTTACGTAATTCTTTAGGATTTGCCGATCGTATAGACGGATAATTTGTTATGGCATGCCAATGTGCCGTGGCTTGGCGGCGAATATTGGAATAGCGCTCAATTAACGCGTCATATGCGACCCGATATCCACCCGCTGTCAAAGGGATGGATTTAATCAAATTTAAGGGTCCCCAATCAGTGAACCAATTAAATAATTATGGCGTTCTATGTCAGATAAAGATAAATTGTTATGCATTAATGCATTAAACAAATCAATATAACCTTGTCAAGTTTTATAATTACCGCCAAATGTAGTTAACGTAAGCGGCTGTAAACGAATGTTTGAATTTGATTGAAATCCGTTTAAAGGCAAAAATGAAGCAACAGTATTATTGCTGGTTTCTCCCGGATTTTTTAAAGATTCATATTTTGTTAAAATAGAAAAATATTGGAAATCAATAGACTTCCGCATATTTTCGTGTTTTTTTTTCGACTTCAGAGGCTAAAGGAACCAGCAGTAGATACGTTTCTGTAATCTAGGAGTATATATCATCCACAAATATACATTTAATTTTAAACAGGGGTATAAGCGACCTTTCATTTTCAAGAGTTTCTGAAAGTTCAAATGTCTCCTGTAAGCGTGATTTTAACAATTGCAAGTTTGCAATGTCCGCTCGTTTGGTACTCATTATGAAATAAAGATTTGTTTATAATTTAATAAGAAATAAAATTCTTTTAACGAAAGTTTTACAAAAGTCGTAAATTTTGTTATCTGAGTTTAAGAGGTGTGAATATTTAGAATTTGAAAGCAATCACGTATTAACAGGTGCTGGCCACTCAAGTTTAGTCGATTGTAGATAAATAAGCACGGCTTATTATAATACAATCAAGCATAGAACATATGTTTTGCAAGGTTATAAACACAACAATAAGAGCTTTACTATTTTTAAATTTTTGTAAAATTCGATTCTACGTACGGTAAAGCTAAAAACGACTATATATAAATACACGCTGTTTATGCTGCACTCAAATGGCTGAAATAACACAATAATTGAATTAATCTGAGTATTTAGTATTAATAATTATGCATTCTTTCAAAGACCACTAAAGGGATAAAACAGGCTAGATGTAAAATAGGATAGTGTTTTTTTTTAAAATAAAAAATTAAATGTGGACTGTAAGTATCTCCTAACAGGAGTAACAGAATCCGGCTCGAAGGACCAAGAAGGCGCGTGCGTATTTGAAAACACGCGTTGTTGTTTAGGGGTTGAAAAGTATAGATATTGAAATACCAAGTTGTAGCATGCGTATTTGAAAACAAGCTAGGCTTGGTGTAGACTTATGTATGATTATTGAATGAAAGTTTAACAGTCTAAATGACCAGCAAAATAGTGGATAATCAGATAATAAATATAACAGATTGTTTTGTAGTATAATGATAGGATAACTAACCTTGATTTGACATGTGGTGTAGTTTCGACTATATTCTTGTTGTTTGAAGTGGTGAAACGGCTTACACTTGATGATGGATTGTCTCTTGATTTAATGCTTTCTCTTCACGCACTTCAATGTCACATTTATTAACTGATTATGTCCTTTTAACGCGACCAGCTGCACGGCATATCGGAGGACGCGTGTTGATTCCTTGAAGGTTGCTCCAACACTCTCGTTTCTTATCTGTTGCTTTGTGTTTGGTTAGTTTAATTAGATAGGGATAATGTATAAAAATCAATTAGGTATGCAGGAGTATTTTATGATATATACAAGGTGAATTATACATAGTGAACGGTTACGGAACAAACTTCAATAATTGCTCTTTAAATAAATCAAAAATGAAACGAGTCTTAATTGATATTGTTGTTTTTTATTTAACATCTAAAAACGCAAAAAAATTCTGAGACACCCTTTATCTATTTTATGGATTTTGATTTTTGTTCATGCATAAAAAAATAATGAAGTTAAAATTTATAATTTGTAATTTAATAGAAAGAATGAAATATTCATTACAATTCATTACCTTGATTTTTTTCCGCATCAGACTTCATACTTATTTCATCTACTGATCCAGGCAATTGATCTCCACCGAACTATTTGAAAATGTATTTTCCAACAGATTCCTCCCAACCATAATCAAGTGGTGAAAATTCTGTTGGCTGTGGAAGATGTGCGTTTCTCCAAAGATTTGCGGTTAAGAAGTGCGCTTTAGATGTTGTAGTAATTCTGATTCAGAGGGCGGTAACGCAGATCCATCAATATTCTTCGTTTTGGAGCGAAAGATTGCGTCATTATAATAAAATTTATGTTTTCATGAACACAAGTACTCGTGCTTCATTTAAATCATTACATGTCTTCAAAGCATAAATACGACATACAAATTCTTCTAATATGGTATAAACTTCTTCACTATTACAACTTTTATATCGCTAATTTTCTCACAAGCGTCGATATTTTTCTCGGAATTTTCAAACAATGTAAATGGACGTTTTTTTTCTAATTTGGAATTATTCCCATTTTTCTCTGCACTCTCCTTCTCAGCAGGATCTTCATTTGTTAATTCATCTTCATTAGTTTTCCAATATGGAAGTTCATCAGTATCAAGAGGTGAATGGAGAGAAGAATTTGCATTTGGTTGCTCACTGAAAAGCATTTAAAGCACATTACACGTTTGAATTAAAAATTATACAAAATATTTCCTTAATATATAAATGCAAAGACTGTTATAAATATTTCAATTTTGAAATAATACTAATATGGTTAAAAAAATAATAATTAATTGAATAAGAATGTTAAATTCAAAATTTATTTCAAAATTTAAATTTGAAAACACTCTCTGTTATAGCACAGCAAATATACCTAAGATTTATCTTGCTGGGTTTATAGTTACAAAGCGATTATATACTTACATTTCTGTAGATGTAGATGACGTATTAGCTATGGGTTCGACAGAAGAAACCTTGTATTTCTTTGACACAGCAGTAAATTTTTCGAATAACATTTCGAGTGATATTTTTCAAAACTATTCGGTTTTTTAGGCAAAATTACGTTAGTTGAATATAAATTTCTATTCTATCGTATCAAAAGAATATCGGCACATTTATCTAAAGTTTTCGATACAAAGTCTTTCAAATCACCAATTTTTTATCACAAAACACCCAAAAAGGAGTGAACATTTTCTTTTTTCTACGTAATTATTGTTATAGTCTTTTCAAAATTAATGCGCGTATGCTGCGTCTCAATCAGAAGTCCGAGATCGATGTCGAAACTGACGATCGTTGGGTGGTTCGTCGTATAAAATTGCACACACACTGTATATTCGTGAAGAGCGTTTATTAAGCACACTGTTCTAGAAATCGAACTGAGATAAAAAAAAGGGGTAAGGAATCATATAAAAACCAAAAGTTTTACGATTTGTCGGGAATTTAAGATACATAATCGCGTAATGTGATGTATGGCATGACAATGTTCACAATGGGCAGACTTGTATAGGAAAGGGCTGATGCTTCTCGAAACTTTCCAAATAAAAGAAATATTTCTAAATTTGTGTGTCACGGTACAATGAGAATATCGCAAACGAGTCGATGGCGCCATAAGCTGCTTTGTTCTCTGCAGCCAGCCTTGGTAATAATTTTTATGTGTACTGACATATATGTACATTTTTAGATATGCACATGTTCAGACATCTATGATTTACAATTTATATGTTTATACATCTATATGTGTATGGTATGGTTCAATAGATCTATAGAAAAAAACCATCATAAATATTTTATCGCCATAGCATTCATTTATACAAATGAATATTTATTCAACGTGAATTACAAAAATAAAAGTCCTCTAAATATCAAATACAACAATCGTCGCCTTCCAAGCGAGTAAATATGTACCGCAGCCGTGCGCGCGCTTGAGCGACAGGTCGGCGGCGCGCGGTACCTTTATCTACTTGGAAGACGACTATTGTTGTACCTGATACTTGGAAGACTATGAATTTTCATTTGTATATATAATGAACTATGCACTAACGAAGTTTCAGCTTTGGCGGAATAAATCTATTTTACCCCTTTTTTGGAGGTGTTGGTACGGATGGAAGACGTAGTACGTTGTGTTTGCTAGATGGAACACGAGTTTTATTTTTATGTTTACATTATAAATAATCAGAGAAAAAAGTTTTGCGCTTGGCGGTATAAGTTTTTTTCCCAAATTTTTGCGAGTTTTCAAACCGTCCCATTATGCCCCATTGCAACATTAAGGTGGAAGACTGCTGTTTTAATAATCAGTTGCTAAATAGTTAAAATAAAAACTTTTTAGCCTTGGCGGAAGAATGACACGCAATCTGTCGTTGCCTCCCGGACTATAAGAAAAGATTAGAAAATATTGTCAATAGAAAGAAAATATCCTTTAACTAAATATTAAAGTTTGACCAAAAATACAGACAATTTGAACCAACTTTTTGAACGATGAGAACTTATATGAATATGGTCAGTTCTATATTACAGTTTTTTTGTGCTGTTCGATATTTTGATTTGCAATATTATTTAGGTTCTCTTTAGTTGCTAATATTTTTTTTGAGGTGGACCATACACTCGTATGGTACCTTTATATTTACACCCAATGTATCAGCTAATCACGACAAATAAACTTCTTTGGTTGAATTTCGAAAATGATAGCTAGCTTATCAATAGATCAGCGGCTTTCGAGCAGCAAAGCAAGCAACTTAGTCATAAGGGGACTTACGGACATTAAGCAAAATTCGCAAACGCTCGCGGAATTGTTTCTATGCGACACTGAGTTGACCAAAATTGCGATTGAATAATAAAATAACCTTTTTATGATAAATCGTAGTAATGTTAGAAATATACATCATTTGCGGCAATCAAAAAATTAAAGGCACATTCAGAATATTGCTAAATTTCCTTTCCGACCACCACGTATGAAACAACAGATTGCATACTACTTATTTATTTAAAAAGTGACGTACATTACTCTACAGGGCGAAAGTTAACGTCACTGTAGTGTTGAAATAATCTTCCACTTTAGAGTGATATGACGGATGAGAAATTATTACGTTAATGACCCAGACGATTCAACATGCCCGATGTTAAAAACACGATGTAGGTTCGCTCGACATTATCCTAGTCGATCGCACGACCTTGCATCAAGGTAAGGTATTTAAGGAAAAGAGCAACGGTGTACGTTTATTTAAAATATTTCTCTGAATTTTTTTTTAGTTGTGGTCGCCGGAAAAATCGTGTGCAGTCGAAAATGTCATTTCACACTTGTGGAATTGTCGCACGAGGCGTCAGCCGAGTGCTACAACTCTCCCACTTATGTGAAATAAATCATTTTCCACAATAGTAATGTAGTATGCTATAGCACACCAAAATCAAATTTTAATCTTTAACGAGTTACGTTTCGGGCCCTGGGGGCGGTCTTTTTAAAAACTTGTTCCAAAAACTTCGTAACAGAATTTATTAATTAAACAGATATTAATGTGAAATTTTGACAAACTTGATTAAAATTAAACTAAGTCAAAAAATAATTATTAATTGAATTAATATTAGGACGAGTAGCTTAAGCAAAGGGCAATGTTAAAGCTGAAATACTGTAGACTGACTGATGGTTTTGGGGCTCTCGGGGTATTTATGTTGTCCCTGCCCCTCACATGTCTATGCGAAGTTGCAGAGCCCATGTCTGCTTATTTCTTAATTCTATTCATTATACAATGTAACAATCCTAATTTCTAAGTAATCGCAGTTTCTTAACCGTCTGTGACCTGCCACCTGTAGTATCACTATCGTCTGGAATACAATGTATTGCATCCGTTTTCACAACTTGCTTGTGAACTGTTATTAACCTTTCTGGTTTATCCTTGGATTTACATTGTTGCATATACTTAAGCTTCTTTAACAATTTCTAATAATTCCTAATAATTTTTATTATATTATACTTATATAGATTGGAGGATACATAACTAACGTACAAGAAAAGTAATTTGTTCTTCTTGTCTTGTACAATGTTGTACTTTTTTTCAAAATTGATTAAAAATTACGTAGACCGAAGGCTAAAATAGATTAGATATCCCGTAAAAGTTTTTTTAAAAATAGAATGGTTATGGATTTTAAGAGTAGTATATGAGGTCTAATCAAGAGAAAAAAATTATAGATCTGCAAAACAAAAATTATAAATACTGAAAGTAGGAAGCAAAGCAGCCATTTTTGAATTAAATGAAGACAGATGCCTATTTACAATAACTCTGATTTGCTACTCGAATGCGACCCGAAATGAAACCATTCAACGCTTGCAGATTATTGTTGGAGACTTTTTAAATCTACGTATTTCGGATGTTTTGTAGAAAAGAAATCAAAACAAAATGGGCGTGGTTTTTAAAGTAATGTGGAAAATTGTAATTTGTTGAATTTTATGATTTATAAACAATAAAAATAAAATACTTGGAAACTCTAACGGAACGTCAATTATTATTATTGTTTTTGTATGTGCGAGTACCGACTTTCTTAAAAATTGTTTCAATTACCGAAAAAAATAGATAAACTAGTATTCCGGGGTAATTAAAGGTTAGAAGAATTTGACGAAGAATACAGATATAACTGTAATACAATAATAAGTTCAGTTATCCGGAAGTGGTGTTTTATATAGATGCACAATTTGTAGTTACGATCATAAAAATTGTATGTATATTAACAAAAAATTTCTCTGATCATATTGATACTGGCGGCTGCATTTGCGGTTTTGCAACTATAATGCAAATAATTGTATAGTTTTGATAAAAACTATAAAAATTATGGAGCACGTTGGAATACCTGCGTTATTCAATATAATTAACATACACTAAATTACATACCTTATTTAAACATTTATATATTAAGGTTCAAAAATAATTATCATAGAAACACAGAGTAACTTTCATGGGCAATATTAGATCCATCAGTATATTTATAAAAATTTATACACTTCTTTGTAAATTTTAATTATAAGTATCTGGAACATTAACTTCGAGTAATTAATAAATTATAGTAACTAATTTAAAGTATGCTGCAGAAGATAATAACCGTATAAGAGCACTAAAATGTTAAGCAAGTAAGCTATACATAGGAAGTCTGAAGGTATATAAGCCATACAATTTGACCACTTGGCACAGTCTCCAACAGTCCGCAATTCAGGAGGTTGAAGAGGTCACCATGAATCCTTTGGTAAGAGCTAAATATTTTTATACCTCAGTTAAACAAATCTAATGTAATACTTTCGACTTTTCGTAAACCTGAAGGTTTCACCAAAACTGATTATCTAATGTTTTTTATAGTTCTTGTTATCTTGTGCGATGGGGATAGTCTCAGCGGACTATAGCAGTACTTCTCAGTTTAAGCAATTTACTCCATTATTAGTCAAAAACGGTTTAGCAATTGACAATATCGATGTACAAGTAGCGAGGCTAACCATTTATTATCTTACAATGCAGTTCGAAACCAACACTTGGCATCAAAAAACAGCCACAATGCTTATTACAATGATTATAACAGTGTTGAGAATTCTATGTATGTGCCGCAACCCAGTTATCAACAGCAAGGTCTGTTGGCATATAAGAGCTACCTTTATATTTAACTAACCAATTTTTTCTAGGATGGAGTCATCAAGAGTTTACACACAGAAACACGATTAACCTTCCGGTGACAAGTGAAGGACTTGTACCATTCGCCCTTGGTACGCACCAGACACTTGATTATCAAAACCATTTGCCCTATGCTAGACATTATGGTTCTACACAGACAACCGGACGCAATATTCAAGCACCGGATGCATCTCAAAGTTTCTCAGACGTGCAACATTCGGCAAATAATGAATCGGGATATTGGCGCAGATATAGTCCAGCAACTATCGGATACAACGGACAACCAATCGATACGCCAGAGATTCAAATTGCAAAGGCCCAACACCTATCCGTCCAAGCTCAAGAATCAATTAGGAATAAATTAGGCAAAGTTGGAAGTGTAGGAAGCGTATTTAATCTTGATGCCGTTCGCGACACTCAAGCAGTTGAAGCTGCAAAAGTTCAACATCTAGGTGCGCATGCTGAAATTAATAATAACCCGTCTCATGGAGGTAATCGAACATTGCATTTTTTGACTCATGATCAACATTACTAAATCTAAAAAAAAATTATTTGAATAAAAAAAGTGTGACCTTTCACTTAAACACAATCCAGGAGCAAAAATAAATTTTATTTTTCTGCAATACCTCTTTTTATTTAAATTACACCTATTACATTAGCTAAATTATTAAAATTGGATGTTATCGTTGGAAACTCCAAGTTATGCTATCAATTGGTTACGGGTGAATGAAGAATTAAAGTACTTGATTAGGAATTACCCAAAAGGGGCTGTAATCCCGTAACAAAACAGGGATTCACTGACTAACTATAGTGGTGCGAGAGTGGCTACCCATAGAAATAAATGAAACAAAACAGCAAGGTTGAACAATAAAAAGAATTATACCTAGGTGCAATGAATGGTTTTTAATTTTAAAGTTAATGGGCGGCGGCTCATCTAACTTAGTCTACTGCAATGCCTTAAAACAAGGAGCAGTACGAAAGGAGATTTCAACTACTGTACTCTTTTTGTGAAACGGATTTCCGTTACAACAACTAATCTTAATCCACACCATCACCTAAATCCATTTTATACCAACATCATTTCATCACTCCTGTGAACAGGTATGCATATGACAATTTGTTAATATACTTACATAAAAATTAACGCCAGTAACCTAAGAATACTCCTGTAACAAAATACACACAAAACAGTGGAAAAATTGCATGACCAATTTATTTGGACTTCATCACGCTTGGATCCTTAATTAAAATAATAATTTACAATACGCCCATGCCTTTCCATCAACTTGCAATATTAAAATTGTACACTTTTAATGATGTAACACTATAAATTTGGTAATACTATATACAACAACCATCATACATAAATGCCATCAAGACCAGCATAAAATACTACCAAACGTTGCCTCACAATTACGCCTTCATCAAGTGACTACAACAGTTTATTGAAGCCATGAGTAATTTATTTAATTTTCGGGTATTTAATTCCAAACTGAATTTGTTGTGAACCAAACCGTCCCCAAATATCTTAGTGTTTTAGTTTGTCAAAAATCCGTGGTTTACCATGTTGACTCTCATTTATTATTCCATAATCAATGGAGTCTTTGACAACAAAGCTATCTTTCACCGTTTACTGCCATATCTGTAGGTGTTTAAGGCTTATAAGTAATTGATTTGTTTTTTTTCGTCGAATGCAACTTCTGTCATTCACTTCCATCTTCTTTTTGTATTCAGAAGGAGGAAATTATGTAATTGTCTGGTTTACATATCAAGTGTATGGCATGAAACACGTGATTCCCAAGTAAAACTTTAGAATACCAGAACACAAAAACCGCGTGTCCTTGACTTGCATTTTTGTAATGATTCTGAATAAATACCATGTAACTCCTCTTGCACTGTAAGGAAATATATAATTATACGTAAAATAATATTCTTAAATATCGCCAACAAAGCGTCTGTACTTTTCTATTGACATTGTATTAAGTTGTGTATTAAGCTTTTTGGTATTGCAAATAGTTATTTTGGATTTATATTTATTTAACTACATTTATAAAGGCTCTTATATTTAGGATGCCTATTAATAAATCTACTGTTATTTAACAATTCTATGTTTTCTTATAAAATGACATGTTTTCATTATGGAGGTTAACAGTCATAAGCATTTTTTTGCACTTTTGTTGTTTCAAAATAGTTTATGATCAAAGTTCTCTCCTAATATATATTTAGCAGTTAAAAAATCATAGTTTTGTGGTTTTCAAGTTTATGATTTTAATGGAACACCAATTTTACTACAATGTCGTGCTCACTGAGCACTATTATATATGAAATTAGAATGATACAACGTGCTTCAATACTAATGTATCCAGTAGAGACTAATTTTGCTCTTTTTGCATTTGGTTCTTTATGTCTCGTTACGCCAAGGCGTTCAAATTATCTACGTTTTTAAATGTCTTACTTGAGAGAGTCTCTCCACTTAGTTTGGCATCCCACAAACTACATATAGAATAGATATTTCACGGAAATAAAAGTGAATACCCTATTACGTGACTTTTCTAGAGGTAATTTCACAAACAAGATAGGCCAGTGACCGAGTAAAGCGCTAATGCAGTTTTTGATTTTAACCAATACTGTAAAACGGAAGTACTTGAAAATACCGGGTTCACTTCAGAGTAAATGCTTTGTTTTTTATAAAGAGGTGCTGCCACTAAACGGTTTATTTTAAACTATTAATTTATAGGAATTATACAGCCAACAGTGATTTACCAATATAATGTCAAGTTTATGTTTTGCAGTTACTTGTGTGAAGAAAATTCAGTGTAAAATCGCAACAAAAATTTGGATATTTTATAGGCTGGCTACTTCATGTTACCCTGTAATTGGGGTAACTACTCAAAAACCAGTATATATTTTTTTCTAAACTATTGATTTCTCTAAACACGGACTTAAACTTCAACTCGCACCGGTTGCATCTTGTAAAACTAGCGGCGTTGCTTTTATATTTTAATGTTGTTTCAGGGGCTTCTTGCAAATAGTTCGAACTTACAAAAGGAAGATTGGGAATAGATCATATCAGAACTACAGTCAGGAGGCACTGGCTGCAGTTGTACAAAGATACGAAAAAGGTAATTTGATGCAATTGAGTGAAGAATACAAATACGCTATGTCACCCTATGCAGAAAAATAAAGAATGTACAGACTCAGAAGCCCGGTAATGGTACTGCGTTGTCAGATACTGATGAGAAAGCTGTTGCTAGAAAAATTTATACAGCTTCAGAGTAGGACCTCCTTTTGATCCCGAAGGTATAACAGTTTTAGTTCAGATCCATTTAAATAGAAAAGGTACGGAAATTAAACAATTTGTGAATAACAAATTTAGGGAAGGTTGGATGCAAGTTTCAAAAATGCCGTAAAGGAAACCTATCAAAAAGAATAGCTCAGTAAATTAAACAAGATAGAGTAAAAGTTGGCCAATTAGACGAATAACAGTTACATCTACAGTTTGTTACAAGTATTAGAGAATGTACGATCCAAAGCTGTCGTCAATTATGTCAAGACGCACTTTACAGACGAACGCAAGCGCTTTAAAATTTTTGCCCGAAACCAGTTTAAACTTTCAGAAAAAATAATGAACGCTTGAAAGTCGGCATTGTTGTCCTGCTCTGCACTAGGTTGCATGTTACCACCATGCATCGGCTACAAGTCAAAGCATCTGTGAGGTGTATGAACGGAGGATGGGCCTCGTTGGTGTCCACCAATAATTTTGAAAATTAGTTTAAAAAATTGCACTGCCATATTTTATGTCATTAGAACCTGACCGAAAATTTTAATAGAAGACAATTTGACCATTCACATTCCCAAACGAATGTTTATAATATAAATAAAATAATATAATATAATATAAATAAAATATTAATAATTTTCCTTTCTCAATTTTTAACTTTAAATTTAAATTTTTAATATGCCTCGGCTAGCTCAGTTTTTAACCACGCACGGAGCTTGCGACAATACAACAATAAACAATTTTATTTTTCCCTTTTTATCTCCATTTTCTATGTATTTTGATCTAAACGCAATTAACCACAATTTATATAATTTTCTGAAAATATTTATAATGTACAAAAAATGTTTAAGAAATCTTTGAATAGAACCTCCTTTTAATAATTGAATTAAATTCTTTGAATAATTATTATTCCCGTTAATTAAACAAAAAGCCAGCAAAAATCACGCATGTTATTACTTTGTGAACCCCTATGAACGGCTATTAAACTTCCTTCAATCTTTACGTAATTTATAACGTGTACTAAAACGATCTTTGTTGGCCCTCACATAATGATTTCATGAAAGCAATGTTTAAAATATTTATAAATAAAAATACAGCAAAATATTTAGATTGCGTAACCTGTTGTCCCTTTGAGGCTTGCCTCATTTCCCTGTTCGGACCAGTTTCTGCTCCAACTTTTCGCTGTTTCAGTTTCAGCTTAGTGATTTAAATAGTCCAACGTTAAATCCAGATCTACTTTAGATATGGTTTGCATCTTCCTTTGTATAGCTTCTTCTGATTAATTCATAAATTATTTTAGAGTCCTTGTTGAATTTCCACGTCGGATCCAGTAATGGTCCAGAGTCCTTTTGTTAATGTAAAGCTTAGAATCTATTTAAAAACAACCTTTTGTTACTTACGTTTTTGAGAATTAAACGACGAACTTGATTTAATTATGCACTATCACCAATATATAATTTATTAACTATAAAATCACTTGTAATTTTTGTACGTAAATATTTTCTTTCAGATGATGTGAACCATGCCTTTATTCGAGTTAAAACTGATTTGTTTACAAATCCTGTCGTATTTAAAAGAAACGCCTATCTCTTGACAAGCGCATAGTTCTACGATTAAAGCTTTGTACGTAACTCTTACCTGAATGATTTTGGGTATTTCTACTAATTTTTGATGTATAAACGATATGATGCGCTATTTCCTGCACGTAGGATTTTTAAGTTATTGGATTGATTCTCTTGGATTTTCACACACCCTGGTCACGTACGTCTTATTTGTACAGTCAATTTGATGAGCTTTGCTTTTATCAGCATGCCGTAGTTATTCCTAATCTATCAAGGTGTTGGATTTTAACTTTCTGGTCACATAGCTTTAATTTAATTTATGTATTAAATTATATGCGTTTTCTATCATACGCAATTTCAAACCTGCTTGTATAACTGGGATTCTTTGTGTAATGAAAATTGCATTACTCACGCGTATTGTGCTGCAGTTCTGTCCATGTCGTTTTATGACTTGCCAAGTTGTTTATTTAATTAAATCTTCTAGAGTACTTTTCATTTCTTAAAATAATTATAACTATGGTATAAATACAGGGAGTTGGCACTTGCTTTTCTGCCTAATCGTTGAATTTCTCATTTTCTTCGTAAAAATGTCTAGTTTTCTGAATCTCCATGATGTTTACATGAAGCGCACTATACTAGTGATCTTATATACCCCTAAATGACCCTTCTAACATAGCAATTTATATATATATATATATATATATATATATATATATATATATATGCTACAAAACTATATTGATTCTTGCTCTATGAAGACAAAGTTCTCTACAAACAGAATAAAAGCATAATTGTAAACCACAATATTCGTGTTCTAACATGTAGGTGAATGAGTCATTTAATTGTGTAAGCTCTTTTTGTGTTATGTTTACATTGTAACTAATAGAGTCTATTTAGAAAGACAGTTCTTGAATCAAAATTAAGAACATATATGTATTTGTAACACTCTGCTGGTAAATGTACCTAATCAGTATGTCGACAGCTTTAAAATATTGTTGTCACAGAAAAGTATGGGTGATGTGGAAATTCTGATTAAATTTTTGGATTCAGCATGCTAGAGTACAGAAATCACACTGACAATATCTCATGTAACAAACTTTATATTTACAAGTGTAATAGATTCCCATTTCTAGACGGATACTCTCTCGAGCTGTAACCCTTTCATTTCTTTGCGTATTTTACTGGCGCGACAGAAAAATCCCCAACCACGTTCAAGCCATTTATGGCCTTTCTGCAAATTAAACCACACCCCGATCGCGTGCGGCACACCTTGGATCTTGACCTATACCTTGTGTAGCTACATTTCGACTGCCTTGTTTGAAATTCCTTTAACTGTCCAATTTAATAATTATATCAAATCTCTCTTTCTATACAAATCTGTTAACTCCATGTATCAATTTTAATCTATGCTTACGTACAAAGTCATTACTACGTTAATTTGTATGCACACTGTATTAGTGTTATAATCAGGTATTAATTTAAATATCCTTGGTGGTCGAGGCGACGATATCTGTCTATTGTAAATTTTCTTTTTTATGGGAAATGCATACGCAGTGTTTTACAACATTTGCCAATAACCGTCCTGGATTAATATTTCACATTATATTTAAAAGAAATTATGTTACACCTTTTGAAGTTAAAGCTGGTTAGCTGAATTACCTTTATAGAAACAAAATTGTGAAATATCACGCTTAATAAGATCAATTATTCGTAAAATCTATCATATCTATATTTAGTTCATCCATTTAATTTACTAAATTTTCTTTTCTCATCTAATTTATAGATAGTGTAACGCAACGAATTACAGATTATTACCTTATTAAATTCATTTGTATGTTGAAATGACTCTCATTACAGAGTGTTGTAATTGCTATCAAGCGCACTATATAGCGACAATTTTCAGGATATAAGCATGAATAAAGAAACTCTGAAGGTACATAAATCATAGATTATTCCTACTTACGTAGTCTCCGACAGTCCGCAGTTTAGGATCTTTAGAATGTAATCATGTTCCTTTGATAGGAAATAAAAATTATCCTACTTCTAATGAACACGTTGAACACATATTTTTCAGTAATATAGTGAATTCTAAGGTCCCATGCCAAAATTAAAAATTAAACCAAATTTATATCTTTATAGTTCTTGTTATCTTGCGCAATGGCGTTAGTTTCAGCGGACAACGCTATACTCCTCATTTCAGACAGTATACTATGTTACTGGATAAGAACAGTTTACAATCACTATCTAAATAGTCGAGCAACTATAAGCTGTAACAATGTATTAGGGTCGTAAAAACACCGTTGAGAATTCTTTGTATAAACAGTAAGTAACCCGTTTATCAACAAAAATGTTCTTTTACATAAAGAGTCTATTAAATCTCACTAACCAATGTTTTATAGGACGCAGCCACCTAGAGTTTACACCATAGAACGTAATCAATTCCCCATTACAAAGGAAGGACTTCGTATCATACGCTCATGGCACACATCAACACAATTTACTCTATGCTAACAATTTTCGTTTTATCCATATAGATGCACACAGAATGCAAGCGACTGACGCGTCTCAAAGTTTCTCATACGTACAACTTCCTGCAAGAAATGGACAGCCATATTGGAGGAACAGTCGCCCGGCAGCTATCGGATACAGTGGACCACTAATTGATCCAGACATTCAAATTGCTAAATCACAACATATTCACCAAGCTCAAAAAGTTCTCAGAATTGAACTAAATGAAGCTGGACTTGTATTTAATGTATTTGGTGGTAGTGTGCCGTTCAAGACACTCGTGCAGTTCATGTTGCTAAAAGCCAACATCTAGCTGCAAATATTGAAGCTAATAACGGCTAATCTTATAAAATCGTTCGCCCATGGCATTATTCAACTCAAGCTCAAAACTGTTGGAACTGGACAATTTCTCAGGAGCGAGATTTACTTTTGAAGGGTACATGTATAGCATGTTTACTATAATATAAACGGAAAGCGTAACTAAATACTCACCATTCGTCTGTCTAATCTCGTTTCAAAAAAATCCTTTTGAGGATCTAAATGATTAAGATTAAGCATCTTAGAGTTAGTTGCCGCTCTCAAATTATACAATCAATTTTCTTTCCTTTCAGCTGTCTTATTCGAAAGAAAGTAATCACTCAGTTTGATACTCTGTTCAAACTATGTGTTTAAATAACTTCGTAGCGCAATCAGAGAGTAGTTCAACGACTAGAATTTTATGAAATTATAAGATATTTCAAGGGATCGTACACATCACAAGTACGGAATATTAATTTTTTCGGTAGTTATTGTTCTGGCTATTCAATTTACATAGTGCTTGTTTATGGTAATATTCCTTCTCGTTTTGATCGAAGTGGTTATTTTATTCTGGAACATGGCAAGCGAGCGATTTGCAAGTATTGAATATAAACAAAACGTTAATGGATTATTTTCAAAAACGTCTTCAAAGATAACAGATGCTGATATCGGTTGCTAAACAAAATACTGCTTGAAGTAGTTTTGTTCATCTTCTCCAAATGGAGAGACAAAAAAAGTAAGTAAACATATTCTGCCCGAAATATAAATTCTTTGATAAGTCTCTAATAATAATAGCTAGTCGAAAATAGTTGCTTCATACAGGTTATTGTAGCTTTAAACGTGTGTGCTGATAGTTTTGGATGAAAATTTTGGGATATATTTTAAGCAAGTTTATATCGTGCTAGTTGAATTGATACTACCTACTTGAGTCTAACCTATATTTATCTGACATCATTCGTAAGTTATTATTTGGCAGTACTAGAATTTAATAAATTGTTTCCCTATAAAGGCATTTAGGGTTTTTCTAATCGTGAATATATTGTGAATATTTCTTACTCCTGTGGCCAGATTGATGTCTATATTCATTTAACAATACACATGGCGTAACACACATGATATTAAAAACCGCCACAAACTTAGGCCATTACTTCAATGACGTCTGGAAAACTATATGTCAAAGAAAATTAGCAGTTTGTTAATAATAGTAGCCAATAAACACTAGTAACAGACTTAGTTAGACAACTCGTGATGTTTTTAGATTTGTATCGTTTGAGCTCTAGATTCGATTTACTTGGTTATCGGAGTGTTGGTATTTACTACCTTGTTACTTCTGAAGTAATCGGTTAGGTCAATGAGTTTGTTGTGTTGGTAATTAATATTAAAAGTAGACAAAATTTAAATATTTTATAAATAACAAAACTACTTGTGCATGAAGCATTACGGTAGGATTATAACTACTGTTTAGGAACTCCACAAATTAAGTCAAATAACAAATAGAAATCATGGAACCGTCACAAAACCTTGAATATTTACTAGTTTTAAAATTAATTGCTATATACGTGCACAATTTACAACGTCTACGTACTTGATCTTTTACACACACCGACTCTAAGAGTAACGTACAAAGCACGGCATTCAAGTTTCTGATATGTAGCTATTTTCACATATACGGGAACTTGTTTTAAGCTTTAGTTGCAAAAGACCTAACTTCTATATAATTAATAAATATTTGCAAATTTAATTTAAGAGCATTAATAAGTAGTTTTGCTAGTGAACCGTTTCAGTATGTGGAGCTAAATCAATACATGGATACTGCATCGACCCACATTAACTATTCGATCACTTCCCTATGGTTCATGCATTAACAGTCTTCAGTTTAGAAGAATGAAGAAATGAAATAATATTACTGGTAAGCAATTACTTACAGCCATTGTGTTTTGGTCCCAATATTCATTTAAATCTGAAACATACAATGTTGCATGATTTAAATACATCATTGTACAATTATCTTTTCAACCCTTTATACATTGTGTTATAGTTTTCGGTTCCCACGGCCATTGATTTCACTCCAAATTTCCATAGCATGCACGAGAGTTTGATGTCATGGATTTATCAATTCGTACTTCATATGCTCGAATAGGAAAGGCTGTTGGTTAACATTTCTTAATCAAAAAACAAGCAAATACTTGTGTGAACATTTCTTAATAAGAAAACAATCAATATTTGAGATTACACAAGCTATCAAGGCTTATACCAAATTTGATTAAGCCCTTTCATCAATGCTAATACCCATACCTTAAAAAAATAGTGCAAACCGCAACTAGGATACAAATTTTGATTGAGAACGGCAACACAAAAAACACTATTACATTAACTCGGCGTTTGTACACATAACAACCTTCTGAATTCAGCCATCTAGACTAGAGCAACCCACAAGGTGTCCCAATGAAAACCAAATACATCCATTACTATGAGTTGCGTTAACATTATAGAGCCTGTAAATTTTCAATTGCACGGAGACGCGTTTTTAACGGTACCATTTCAAAAAATGTTATACCACAGGAAGACGATGCAGAACCTATTTTAAAGCTTTTGCGATTCTCTTTTCAACAGTAGCCTTATTTTAAAATTGGGCCTTTAATAGTTTTTAAGAAATTGCGTATAAAAGTAAAAATGTTTAAAGCAACTACCTACTATTAGTGATGAAAAGGCTTTTTTTTATTAGAACAACGATGTCGAACCTTTTTATAAGCGTCTACCAAACATAACAATTATTTTTTACGTGCCTAGAAATTCTTAGTAGGAAATAAACAGCAAAAATTTAATTGCTAGAGAATTTTATAAAATTAAATTAAGGTGTTGAATTAAAAATTCACAAAGTAACTATACAATTTATTTTGTCATACTGAAGGCAATGCCAATTACAACTTTCATTAATGAGGTTTTGTTGCTTGCTAAATGTTATATATTGGGTTCATAAGTCGTTACCATTTCAATATAGAAATAAACCAAACTTAATCTATAAACCTATATCATTATTATCCTATAGGGACGATGGGCTTAAACCTGCTTAACGACAACTATTTATTTCACTAACTAAGTTTGCCGAAACTTGTCCTACATTAAAAACACGAAGAATGCCTAATAAATTCTAGATCGAAACACAAAGTAACAATAGAAAAATTTACTTGCGGGTTAAATATTCCAAACTCTTCGAGGTCCTAGTGAAATTCTCGTTCCCGGTGCGACCAGGTTTCATTACAGAATAGGTGTTGGTATGCATACTTTCACATCTATTTAGTTTGGGTCTAAAAATTGCCTTACGGATCACTCTTTTGATCACTGTGAAGCCAACGAAAGTCAACTGACTGCTACGGTTGTAAAAATCAAATGATCATATGGGTTGTCCGGATACAAATCGTGAAAAGGAAATTTCGAAATTAAACTTTATTTTTCTTCCTCGTTTATATTCACATTAAGTTCTTAAAACTTGAACAAAAGCAATACAAACATTTCGCATTTGTTCAATTTTAGATTAAGCAAAATTTTATCTTATTCGTCATCGTAAGGTGTGATATGTTTTTGGCTTTGCGGTATCGCAGAAGGTGCGTCTCGTTTTCGGGGTTGGTTTGCAGCCGGTCAAGCAGTTGATATTGATAGTTTAGTGACCTTGTCAGAGTTCTTTAAAATGCTGAAGTTCAAGGTAATCAAGTGTAATACTTTTAATTTTCAAACTTCTTTGGGTAATTCCAGCTCTTTTTAATTTATTCTGACCAGGACCTAAAAAATGCCACACCCAAGAATTTACCTCAAGGAAACACAAATGGGTTACTTGTTTGTGGCTGCAATTGATAACAATTGTTATAAGTTCCAGACTGTACTTTTGCTGAAAAAATTATATATAAATAAAGCAGCTGATATTTTAACTTACTAAATCGCATTATATTACAAAATACCAAAATAATTATGTTCACAAGTAATTAATATCAGTTAGCTGAAATTTCTACATACAAACAATTTCAGATAAATTAGACACCTTCAAAAGTATGTATATAAAAAATTATTTTTAAAGTCCCTTAAGATAAATCTTTTAAATTAAGTAAGTTTAGCTGTTTCGCAATTTCTTTAACCAATACTCTGAGCTCAAAACAATTCACATAGAAAAGAAATTAAATTGACACTCTCAATGGGTTTATCAATATTTTATTTCAAACAGTAAAGAATTTAATTCCATTTGAGTAACCAATACATTTAATACTATAAAAGTGAATTAATTTTTTAATCAGCTTTAGCAATTACCTTTGAGAATATTTATAAGAACGCAAAAATCAGTTATGGCATAAATACCTGAAATATCATCGGGATTATAAACCAATATCTTTTATCACAAGGTGTTGACCTCGGTCGTTGCTGACATCAAGTAACCTTTGCCGATAGATAAAAGTACGAGAAACAATTTATAATGGTGGGGTTTTCTGCATAAACTAAAAATAAAGGCAAATGCTTAAAAAATGGGTTAAGTCGGAAAAGCGGCATCTTTTACAAAAACAGCTTCTGGTACAAAATGCGTCTAACCATTTAGTGCGACCCGCTACAGCATCCAACCATACGGAAAATGTATGCTCAAAAGCTTGTGGGCAAATTAGAATTTTTAAGGTGATTCCGCCATATTGGAAAATCAAATAACGGATGAGGTGCTAAAAAAAAGGCATATGCAGCAATGATTGTATTAATGCAAATTATAATACGTATCTTACCCCTAACAGGCGTTGCAAAAAGTATTTGACAGGAGAAACGATCTTGACCTGGTCGTGATTATAATTAAATTTAAATTTAGGACGAGCATCGGCATTACGGTCCATTGTCCCACCCGACATCGACCAAATGTCCAGTACCACGTAGGGATGAATGCGCGCACACAATATCAAACAATCTTATCCCCTCTGATTCTTACTTCACTACATGGCAAAGATACTAATTGCATACCACACTACATGCATTATAGTGTACATAGAGTTGCCTAAAACTCTCCTATCGTAACAGGAAATGATCCTGTTACACAGGGGAAAACCTTACTAGTTTGAAATGCGTGGCGGCGGTTGTTGTTGATATAACTATGGTTTGTTGTTTTTTTTAATGGATCAGTACGCAACAATTACTTTACGGTAAATTTTTTTTTAATTTAATCAGAAGTCTCATAGTAGGCCAATAGTTCATGTATTTAGCAATGAGGTCAAAATGCAGTAATTAATTTGCAACACTTTTGTTTATTTATTTGACTATTAACGGTTTATAAATTTCAACACCATCTGCATCGGAATATTTTATACTCAGATATGTTGGGAAAGCTTTGGTAGCTTGTTTCCATAAAGGTTGTATGTGTCAGGAAGGTTTACAGCCGGAGTCGACTGGTTCAGCTGTGCTAACATTGTCGTGCCACAACTCCAAGTTGCTGCTAAACAATTTGGAAGTATTGGAGAGCACGCCCAGCGGAGGGTTAACAACTCAAAGCAACCGATTTTGGTTCAGAAGCTCTAGTGAAAAGCTACCGCTGGTCAGAATAATTTTTTAAAATTCATAATACGTTGCATTGATTATTTATTTAATAAACTTACAACTTGCATATAATTTAATTATTTGTGTAAAAGGTCAACAAAATTTTTGTGGTACGCAAAAGTACGTTTTTAAGAAGGGAAATAGCTCTGAACGTTTAAGGAAATATTCATAGTAAAATACGTTTTTCTTTGCTGGCTTTAATTGATATAAATAGGTATAAAAAGGGTTATGACCTTCATTATGAACAAAAATAATAGGAATATTTATTATGATTTAAAAATTCTGTAGATAGTAAATGGTAAATTTTCTTCGCTTATTATATGAATTTTAGTGAATTTCGCTTGCTTTATTCAGGTATATGGAGTGATAGACGCGAGTGGGTAAAAATATTCTTTGTTATCATATTGTGCGGGGTATCACTGAGCTAGTAGGTGCGTAAAAATTAATTGTGTTAAATTTTAATTATTTTAAAAGCACAGAGGGGTGGCGATCAGCAGGCAATTGGTCGTTATATACATCTGGCGAGCGGCGGTATCGAACCAGAGAAGCATTGAGTGAAATTACGAATGTTTAAATACTATACCTAATGTGAGATTCTTCGATACATGGACAAATGTTACAGTTTTTCGCATGCGAAAAAAAAATTTTCTATTAACATTTGGTGTTTCGTATAAAAATAAATAAGCTCAAATTAATTGGCATGTTGACCAGATAGATGGAGCAAATTTACAAATACCGTTTCAGACGTAAGTTTCTGCTACTATTCCAACTTTGAAGCTCTTGCCATTAATTGTTATAGATTTAATATTTTTAATTTAAAGCTTCTGTGTATAAGAAAGTGTAACATCTTTCTTACTACATGTTACAAAAATTTGCGAATAAGACGCACACTTCGAATACGAATTATTCAAAATTGTTAGAAGAATTTAGAATTATTTTGAAGAGAAGATTTTTATGTGAATTTGTTATCTCCAATTTAGTGGGTTATATTTTAAAAACTAAACAAGTTAGCAAACTTTCTTATCTAACTGTGTATTACATTTTCAAATTTATGTTTATCAAAGATTTGTGAAGACTTAAAAAGGACATTAACTAATCGTTATTTTTCAGTTGCTCACATGTTTGCTTTATTCATACTTTTGGAAATTCAAATCTACACCACATTAGTATTTGGTGCTTACCATATTTTATAAATTCGATCGAAGTTTGTGGTAATCTTTTGCAGAAGGTTATTAAGCATCAATTCATATTTTCCAGTGGTTTATATTTTTTGTATTAATGTGTGAGCCAGCGCCTAGGTAGTTTTTTGCAGTTGCCATTCTTTTTGTTTTTATATTCAAATTTCAGGTAAATTTATGCTCTCGCGTGCTATGCCGGCAGTGGCTCGTTTTTAAGAGATTCATGGTGTTAATTCCAAATTAGTATTTTTTAAAGTACTTCCGCAAACTAGATTATGAAAAAAAATTAAAATTAGTGATATTTATTTCGGCTTTAATATTTTCTATATGAAGGGGACCTAATATCTCTTCTTCTTTAGGTTAACCATAGTTAGGTGGCGCCTTCCCTCGCTCCATCTATTTAGCCTTATCCCCGTCCCATGCTCACGCCTTGGCAGGATCGACTCCAATTAGCGAATTCCCTTCCAGAATTTTTTCATTCACTGTAGCCACTGTTCCACCTCTCTTTACGCGGGCTGCTTTTTAACTGGAAACCCTCTTCCAAAACTTTTAGTGACCTTTTTAGTCAAATCGTCACTTCATATGTTGTACCACCCATTGTCCAAAAGTTTGCCAGAAGTTTCTTAAGGATTGGAACTAAATTATAAATTTTCTTGACCATATGTAAATACTCCTTTTTACGGTATCTCTCAACGATTAATTTGCAAAAGGTTTAAAGTTGTATGAACTTTTCACAATACACGCAAATTTGATCACATAATTCATAAGGACTTTGTTTTTAATGGCAAGGAAGTGCTTATTTTATAAAAGGTGGAGCCATTAAATATTTGTATTATTTATAGAATTTGGGTTTTCATGACCTCTCGTGCCCTTTTATTACATCCATATATATATATATATATATATATATATATATATATATATATATATTGCTGTGAAACCTCACCATTAATCTTAAACTAAGGTTTTCAAATCGAGCCCCACAGATTGGGCGTCATAAAATGCTGTGAAATGTTCAAAAAGCCTCGCCAGTTTCCTGGAATAAAATCACAAAAAATTTTATTTTGAACTCGAGCCTCACTTTTGGGCGCTACGATTTGCTGTGATCCTCTTTTGATAATCGCCTCTTTACTCTTTCCGCCTCGGCTGCTTCCCTAGATAACTTACATCCTCATTTATAAAAAAAAACAAACACATTCCTACCACAAACACCAACGTTAACTCTATTTACATCAATATTCACAATACATTAAAATTTCAAAATTAAAATTCAGCATAAATTTCAGTATCAGAAAATTTCAAGATTACATTTGTTATCATTTTAATGTGCATCCAGAATTAAAGTCCTTGTAGGATGCCTACTAATTAATATAACAATATATGCAGACCTGAGTCTGAGTACAAAGGGAGCATCTCCCACCCCTTTACGTTAATTAACTAGGTTCGTCTAATTGAGCTCAAAGGCATACCCAAATTTTCATCAAGAACATAAATACTAAATACTCCTTTCTACTTAAACAAGAAAATTTCACCTTAAAATTAAAAATTTGTTGTTAGTACAAATTCACTACTGTCCATTTTAAGTAAATAAATTATAAAGTTATTCAACACACACCAAAACATCAAAAATCGAACAACAAAGCATAAGTTACCTGAAGGTTAATGCACTTGTGGCTCCATTGTACATCGTCCTTTGTTAATCACACCATTCCAACTGGGTTATGTTTAGGTCCTTGGATTACTGGTCGCCTTTAAAAATTTTCTACACCAACATTCATCTAAAGTAGTTTCAGGGCTTTTCCGGAACTTATCTGTGTATATCTGAATCTTGTTTTGTGGATCCAGTCACGTTTACGAATCATTTAATTATTAACACTCCCGAAAATAGCAAAGAAATTCATACTTCTTTCACGCTATACGCCAAAACTGCCTACTTTTGTTTATTCATTTATCGTTACAATTTCGATAGTTGGTACAGTAATACTCGCCAATATAACTAGACTTTACTACCTTGTATCTTCTTTTCTAAATGCACTAACTAACTTTCATCGTAGCACGTAAAGAGCAAACTGTTTTAAAGTGTTGAATAATCACCAAAATATAAGAGCAAACTGTTTAAAGTATTAAATCAAAATCGTAAATCTAAAAGCACCTTCTATAGCATCGAATCATTAAAAATCTAAGAGAGCGAAACTGTTTAACGTCCGGGTTTATATATCGGCTAGCTTGTTCGTCGCTTTTGTCCCCAAAACGGACAGTTCTTAGAATTTCGCATTCTACGTTCCCTTTTCGATAGTCGGGCACGCGATTCTATTAACTTTGCACACGCGTTAGTTGAAAACCTCAGAAATCTTCACACGGCTCGCAACGCGTCCGAGAATAACTAATTAATTTTGTATCGAAATCGTTACGTTTACACCTCATATCTGCATCTGATTTTCAACCAATCGCCGCTCTCGTGAAGTTGCTCAAATCACGCCTTTTACCATCTGTGTCTCTGTCCCGCGCATATTATCCGTCTCTATCTACCCTGTTCTGAGTGGTACAAATCGATACTCTTTACTATCAGTTATTTCAGTCCACGTGGACTGTTAAATAACCCACTTTATTAGCATTTCCCGTGAATATTAAGCGACGGTTTCTCCAACATTCTCTGTAACCATTTGTTATCTACAAAATTTCAGCAGAACGTGACTTTTAAAAATACGCAGGTGTTCAAACATAATACTTCTAAATAACACTTCCACGATTTGAATACTATTGGGTTTTTACACGCTTTTATGCATATTATATGTTACTAACGGTTCAATTAACTCCAATTAAAACAATAATGAATAGCGTTGACTTTTACCCTTTAATTTTTAGTGAATCCTAATTAAATATTAATTATTATTTGTACATTTTGTTTAATACCGGTTACTTAAAATTGAGTTAATTAATATAAATTTTGCACGTAATTTCTATTTGCTTCTTTACTTGGAATAATTAAACTACATTAAAATTGAGCATTTTAATTCTGCTTCTTTTTATAGAAAGCGTCTCGTGAATAATTTAACTACCTTATTTTTAATGAAACGAATGAATTTTTATGCTTCACGGTTTTAATAACGCGTATTATTTAATAAAATTCCTTATACACGGTGATTAAAATTATTTGATGTGATTATTTAATTTTCTATCCTGGTCTAAATTTGAGTAATATATATATATATATATATATATATATATATATATATATATAGGGTGAGTTTTTAGTGTGGAACGGTCGATAACTCCGTTATTATAAAAGCTATGTAAACCAAATTTGGAGGCATATTAGACATGCCTAAAGTGCACATTTTAAAAATATTTGGAAGCATACAGGGTGTTTCATAATTCCAGGGCATATTAAACTTATATTTTTTTAAATGGAACACCCTATATATTATTACATTTTTGAAAAGCCCATAAAAAGAGCTTTAATTTGATATTAAATTTGTATCTGTCCATTCCTTTTAGTTTTTGGGATATTCAACTGTTTTTAGAAAAAATGACCTTGATTAGATACATTGCCACTGCACTAATACACAACTTATGTTAATTTTCAAGGTGCAAAAAATTTTACCATATACCATAGTATATTTGTAAATATCACTTTTTTGAAATTTCTTCACAGTATACAGGGTGTGTCAGGTTTCGCAAAATGCAATTTTAAAAAAAAATTTTAAATGGCACCCTATTAATTTTATTGCTACAATGGATAGTTCATTAAGTGTCCTTTCATTTTTGTTAAGCATTCCCTATACCTAAATCCATTACTTTCTGAAATATTTGTGATTTTCTTCAAATTTTATGAATGTTTTTAATTTACATAACTAAAAATAACTTACTATTGGAGAATACTATAAAACAATTAATACATTTTGATTAACAATCAACTACACTTATCCAATAACAATTTTCACTAAAGATATAACAACCTACAATAATACGCTATCAACAGAATTCTGCCAGATCAACAATATGCATTTTATAGAAAATGTTCAAGCAGGAAATCAGGCAGGCTTTGAAGAAAATAACAATTACATGTAAAGTGTCATTTAGGTTTATTGATTGCAGTGTGTTGTCATTTAACAGGATATCTTTCTTGGTATATTCTTGATGCAAGTAGGAAATTTTTAAACTTTCTCCCAATACCCAAATCATATTTATTTGTTCCTCCACGATAAAATTCATTTTGAAAACTCCTTCAAAGATTACATTTAAAACAGAACTGATAATGTGTTAAATGACAACACACTACAATTAATAACCTAAATGACATTTTGATTGTAATTGTTATTTTTTTCAAAGCCTGCCTGATTTCCTGTTTGAACATTTTCTATAAAATGCATATTGTTGATCTGGCAGAATTCTGTTGATAGCGTATTATTGTAGGTTGTTATATCTTTAGTGAAAATTGTTATTGGATAAGTGTAGTTGATTGCTAATCAAAATGTATTAATTGTTTTATAATATTCTCCAATAGTAAGTTATTTTTAGTTACGTAAATTAAAAACATTCATAAAATTTGAAGAAAATCACAAATATTTCAGAAAGTAATGGATTTAGGTATAGGGAATGCTTAACAAAAATGAAAGGACACTTAATGAACTATCCATTGTAGCAATAAAATTGGTAGGGTGCCATTTAAAAAAATTTTTTAAAATTGCATTTTGCGAAACCTGACACACCCTGTATACTGTGAAGAAATGTGATATTTACAAATATACTATGGTATATGGTAAAATTTTCTGCATCTTGAAAATTAACATAAGTTGTGTATTAGTGCAGTGGCAATGTATCTAATCAGTGTCATTTTTTCTAAAAACCGTTGAATATCTCAAAAACTAAAAGGAACAGACAGATACAACTTGATATCAAATTAAAGCTCGTTTTATGGGCTTTTCAAAAATGTAATAATATATAGGGTGTTCCATTTAAAAAAATATAAGTTTAATATGCCCTGGAATTATGAAACACCCTGTATGCTTCCAAATATTTTTAGAATGTGCACTTTAGGCATGCCTAATATGCCTCCAAATTTGGTTCACGTAGCTTTTATAATAACGGAGTTAACGACCGTTGCCACACTAAAAACTCACCCTGTATATATATATATATATATATATATATATATTGCTATGTCAAGACCCGCGTTAAGTGTGGCTGAAAGAGTGATATGAAAATGGTCTTGCATTGGGATGGCGTTAAAAGAGTGCTGTGACAAGGCATCGCTTTGGGGTGTTACTAAAAAAGTGCTCCAAAGTTTTCTTAACACTGAAGTGTTTTTCCGAGGACTCATTGCGCGTGTCCTAAAATCTCATACACTTGGCTTCTAGGAACCGCCACCTTAAGCGTGTTCACAGATCCGTCGCCATTCTCTCATGATCTTATCAAGATCCCATTCTCTACTTTTAGGGAATACCATTGTGACCCATGCAACTTCAGGGTGCAATTTAATGGGCTAATATTCTGCTAGAACGGACGTTCTGCTCAAGTTTTCCAACCTAGCATAACACCTAGGTTTTTGGCATTCGCTTATTCCGTTCGCAGCTGTAGAGGCTACCGATCGCCATGAAACACAGTAGTCCGGGCACGTAGGTCGCATCTTGTTTCTAACCGTTGGCAATGGTTACAGTCTTTTGGGCAGGGCCGTCTTGAAAGCGCATCCGTATTATGATGGCTCGTACCAGCACGGTGTCCCGTCCCAAAGTCATACTGCTGCAACTTAACTCTGTACCTGGCAACTAGCCTTTCAAGGTTTCTAAGCTGTAATAGCTACTTCAGAGCGGCTCGGTCAGTTTTCAGGTGACATTTGTTGACGTAGAAGTACTTATAAGAATTTCACCAGAGCTAATAGTTCTCATCTGATAAAGCAATAATTTCATTCCGTCTTCGAGAACACCTTGCTAAAATAATCAATGACTCTAAATGCACAACTCCAGAAAGCTAGGTAATTAATGTTTGTCTTTTGGCGTTGGTCACTTTTATACGGCCTTAATCCTTTCCGGATCTGGTATGACTACGTTGCGTGAAACTACCTGCCTTAGATATTTCTCCTCTTTGCCTAGTTGGTGACACTTCGTTGAACTCAGCTCTGCAGTAGCTTCTTTGAATTTTCAAAACAGCTTAGTCATTGGTTTTTAAGCTCCTACAGGTACACAATTTGTGACTTTAGTCAAAGTCTTACCCACAAGCACACCCTTTCCGAGAGATCATCATTAATCGGTTTAATAGCGCACACAGAAGCCTTCAGGGCACTATCCAAGCATCACATCATCACAGTTTCTATCCATACAGCTAGGACAGCGTTGTCCGTCGAACAAACTAGCACAAACACGTTGTCTGTTTTACAATACCGCACTTCCTCATTTCCTAATCTCAAGACATCCTCTCTTATATCTAAATATAATCCATACCACTTGAAGGTATCCACTGCCCGGATCACTTCTTCGGTGAAGTTTGCTATTACTATTACTATTACTATTACCATGGTCAAATATCTTGCTCCCGACTCCGATTTGCATATCTAGCAATCCTTACCAGCCACGGTTCGAAGACGCATCGTAACGTGTAACACTTTACCATTATCGCTCACTACTTTCGGATTAACAATTATGTTAATGGCTCCGGTATAAACCAAGAACTTCACAGTCTTATCGTCAATCTGTGCGTATATGTATATGCTGCCGGCATGCGGTATAAACCATGAACTTCACAGTCTTATCGTCAATCTGTGCATATATGTATATGCTGCCTGCATGCTTTGACCGTGCCATGCGGATGATAGTCTCCGGAGCAGAATCCTAGCAGTTCAACTTTTGCCCCTCTCCGTCGACCACGTTTGGTTTTCCGACTTTCCCGCTTCCTTTGTGGACTGCATACATTTGGACCGTTTATGTCAAAACTTACAACCATTCCAGCATATGGGTTCCTTACTTTTCGATTTGTGTTCACGAATCACTCATCAAATCGCTTCCTCCATGCTAGCCTGTTCCGGCTCCTCTACCCAGCACCTCATTTTGTCGTTACTACAATGCGAAAATTGCTTTGCCGCTTCAGATTTTAAAGCATCAGCTAGCTTATCGCTTACGGTTCTTGGTCGAACCAGACATACTGCTTGCTGTATCTCTCCATCGCGTTCTCCACCAACAAAGGACTTCTTAATCTTCTTTGGGGATTAAACCACTCATAGTTTTTAAAATTATCTTTATTAACGTTTCGATCCATGATCTAGGATCGTATTCAAAATAATAAAAACTTCAAGTTTGACATTTATGACATAAATTGAAGGTGACTTTGATTTCACGTTAAGCGTATTGGCTACCTAAAAAAAGTCGGTACCAGGCCGTAACACAAATTGAAGGCAATCATTCATTTAAACTTTGAAAAATTTTTGCTTAGTGTACTCAAACCAAATATTTCGAACATCAATAAATCAAAGTCACCTTCAATTTATGTCATAAATGTCAACTTGAAGTTTTTATTATTTTGAAAACGATCCTAGGTCATGGATCGAAACTTATATAAAGATCATTTTAAAAACTATGAGTGGTTTAATTCCCAAAGAAGATTAAGAAGAATACTAAACAAACCACAACAAACATACAGGGAGTATCAACAAAGGACTGTAGTGCCAGCAGTTCTATGATGCTATCTGGTGCTATTGGATAAGCGAGCAATATCTGCTTCAAACTCTGGTAAATTTTTGATAGCATTTTGGTAGCGGTTTTTCACTTGACCGTGGCGTACTTGTTGCAGATCAAAGTCGCTGTCTCATTTCCAGTCTTGATGTTGAGGTTCCGTAGTTGCTGTGGTCATGTTCTGGTATGGTCTGCAAATTATTCAAGGCCTCACCTCGTAACGTGACAACCAGTGCGGTTCCTTTTTTATCATGATTCCAACCGTTATGTTTTGCGACAGTCTCAAATTGTTTAAAATATGCCTGTAAAGATGATTTTCCATCAAATGTGGGTGGTTGTACTCTAAACTTTGACGTCTGACCGTATTCCCCAAAATTCCTAATTTTGGGACATGCTGTTATATCACTGACACCGAGTGCTCGGATGCCTACACTGTTCTGGATCCGTTCTTCAATCTCCCGCACTTTTCTTTTCACACTTCGCGAGATTTCTGTAAACTGTGTATCCGATATCTGTAAGCCGTCAGATAATATAGCTTCCATTTCAGTTCTTGCGAGCATTCTAATAAATAGCATGACAATTTGTTTTCCAATTTCTGTTTACCGCCAGAAAACTCGTCCATTAATTATCTGTAAGTTTCCATTAACTTTATTTCAGACGCTTTTGCATTCCGGTCTAGTTGCGCTATGAAATTTTCCTATAAATTCATTGCGGTCTCGCTCGGTTTTCCCGCAACGTTTCCGGCAGTTCATTCGTGTTTCTCAGCATTTTTTTCTAAATTTGCTGCGGTCTGGTTAAGTTTTGTAAAGGAGTGATTTTACTCTGTTCTAATTTCCGTGACAAACTCGCAGAGTTATCTGCATGCTCGTGTAATCTTTCTGGAAAACTTTCCTGTAGTTTTAACAAATTCTCCTCTATACCGAACTTGAAGTTCTTAAAACTAGACAAAATTTAGCTATCCATTTTCTTTTCTTTTACTGCGAGTTATAAACAAGCAAATAGAAATCGTTCAAGAACCTTATGCCTCACAGCTATCGCCAATGTAACGAAAAGCAAAGTCTATTTGCAATAACAGCGGTTATTTATATTCAAACTGTTACACAATTCTTTTTCAACGGCAACTCGTCGAACTATAAAATTTTCATAGGTTCACAGAGAATTACTTTCAGAGTTTTAATTAAAAGTACAAGTATAACCTTCTAAACATTAAGATTATATTTTCTTAACTAACATAATTCCGAAGCACTACAATTAATTTAAATACGAAGCACTATCACTATAATTAATTTATATCAAATTTCTATCAAATCTATGTCAACAGAAGAATAATTTATGCTACATATTTTAAAGCTCTAAGCTAAAGCTTTATATTACAATTAAACTTTACCAACATGTGGTTTATAAACAAAGCTGCAATCAAAACTCATAGCAAAGTTTCGAACTAACTTCCCATATTCATGACAACATTTTATATACATTTTATTTGTAGCGGTGAAATCGAGAACATTTCGGTAATTATGAAAATTATTATCTGGATGTTTCTTACAACTTCTAGAATGTAAGATCGTGTTTGTAGTCCATATGATATGTAGATAGTTTGTTTAAGGTCAGTACTTCTTTACCATTTTAATTTTGTTCCATATGTTTTCTATTTTTTAGTGTATTTGATAATGAATACATTGGTATTCGAAACTATAGTCATCGAATAAGTTAAAGAATTATATGATTATTTTATGTGGTTGGTTTAAAGTTTTTCTAGTTTTCAATTTTCTAGAATGTACTCTGTTCTAAAACTAAATGCAAAACCGTGAACCTGTCGAGCAAAAGATGCCAAAGTTGTGATGCCATCATCCTTTGTGAATTACTTGATAAAATTGTTGTTTTCAACAAAAATAGAAGTATCAAATGTATGCAATATTGCTTAATAAAGTAACTGCCAATGGACAGAAATTTAAATAAAATTAATTTTTAGGCACCATTTTGGGCTAATTAATTTTTTGTCTTAAAATGAAATGTCAATTAATTTATTTAGCAAATGTAGTATTGAGTGTGTTATTGATCAATTAAGTATAACATTATTTGCTTTTATTTTTTAGTTGTATAATAGTATGTGATGTGTCTGAAGAAAGAATATATTGGTATCGTGGGTTGCATAAAAATCGACATCTTGGTAAAGTTGTACATTGTTATAGGTGTAATAAACAGCTTGGTTTTTAATTTAATTAAACGGAATTCTGCGTGTAAACAAGATCATTATTGTTTATAAATAATTTTTGATTAAAATAGTATAAATATGAGTAAACTGTCTGTGGGTTGTTAATGTCTTCCTTGCGTGATTGGTTCATATGAAATGATTCTAAAAAGGTTTTTTTTTGTAATTGCTTTCTATATTTGAAATTTTTAAGACATCTTAATTGACTGTTTGTAGTATACTAAGTAAATGTACAGAAAGAGCACAAAAGGTTTTTCCTAATTTTGCATCATGTTTATGCTGTGTTGTATGATTTCCGAGTCACTGTGGGCTTGGTTTACCTAAAAACCTCTACAACTACACGGAGCCTCAAATAACAAAGTTGATCCACGAAACTTTTCTTCTTTTATGTTTTAGTTTAGTAAATAAGTTTCCAGCGGACTTAACATTTGACTTTATAATAATTACAAGAAGCTGAGTTAGCAATTTCTTTGCAGTGGTGAAAGGTAAGCTGTATATAAAAGTTTTGGTAAATGATATCAGTAGGTTATTCTTGAGGAGAAACTATGATTATGTTAATATCTGGTAGTTTTGATAAAAATAGTTTAGGGTATGTTGTTGATTAAAATGATTTTTAGTTCTTTCAGATTCTTTTCTTTAAATTTGGAATCACAGATAGAGACTATACGACGTTTCTGTTCTAATATGATGTTAATGTTTTGTTTCATGGTATGATTGGAATAGTAATTCAAATATCTGCATAACTTTGTAAATTCTTTGTAAATATCAAAATTGATCTTATTGTCATTGTCGCAGATAGCTAGCGTATCAAGGTTAAAAATGTTGAAATGTTGAATGGTGGTTTGTGAATAATGTTCAGGGAGTGAACAAAGAGTGTCATCAACATAATCGACTAAAAATCTGATCTCGAATAGTAAAATTTTTATTGAATTTTCTGAATCAGGTGTTTGTTGTGCTTCAATAATTAAGTGTTTTCTCAGGAAGTGCTAAAATTAATTTGGTACAGCAACATAAGTGATAGTGATGAATTAATTGGCATTTTCACTCATCCTTTTCTCTATCTGCAAAGTGAGTAATAAACTATCCTCAAAATTCTACTATTAGACAGTTATGTGACCTTTAACATAATAAACAGATATAGTTATTAATTAGACAAGTTCTACATGATAAACAGTGTTCTGGTCGGAAATCTGGAACTTAAATTTGCAGATGTTTAAATACATTTTATTTTCTGACGATAATATCAATTAAACATTATATTTGAAGCTCTACATGGTATTGTAACAGTAAGAGCACACTACAACACTTTTATTCTTCTTCCACTCTCAGCAATGGGTACAACTAAGGCTGATTATGATAATGGTACGGATGAGAACAATGCTAAAATGAAGTGCTGCTCAAAAAACTGCACAACAATAGTATGCATAAAATGCTTTGCTATGTTCCACACCAGTTGTGGAAAAAGAATAGAAAATCTGCAGTTCTTTGATGGAAGTAAAGTGATCTGCTGCGATTCTTTAGATGGTGAGGCCGCATCAGTTAATAAAGGTTCTTTTTAGTGAAATTCAGGTTCAGAAAAGAATAATTGCACTGTTAAATACTATTATTAAACAGTTGCACGATAAAAATACAATATTGAAGGATAATATAGTTCACTTGAAATAATAAAATGGCCTGTTGAAAAAGGTAAATAGCTTTAATATTAGTATCCCTCAAAACTCTGCAGGGAAAGGTATTTTGAAATACAATTTTTTAAGTGTACCCCCAATCAGTTGATGATCAAAAACAATCAAGTGCAAACATACAAGAAGAAAAATGTTCTAAAAACGAAAGTGCAACGAAAGTAAAGATTTTACAAAATACCAACCAAGGAAATAACAATGGAATTGATTTGGATATTCCCTCAAATGAGTTTTCACAGCTTCATACCTCGAAAATTACCCCTGAAGCGGTATCGTTTGCTGTAGCGGCAGCTCAAAAGGCGGTGCCGACTAATAGGGTTAGTAGTAATGGCCATTCAGTAGTTCATAGACGTAAAAAGTCTAACAAATAGTTTATTTTTGGTACGAGTGTAGGTAATAACTTCAAATCAAACTTAATTGCTGCGGAAAGAATGGCATGGATATTTGTAGGGCGTATGAAAAAAGGCACTTAAGTCGAAGCTTTGCAAAAACACCTGCAAGAAATCTTACCCAATAAAGAATTCTCATGTGATACACTTGAGACAAGGGGTATAATTGCCTGTTTCCGAATGGGTGTCTGCTTGGATGACATGAACATCGTAATGGATGACAAAAATTGGCCAAGTGGTGCAGAAATAAGGCCTTACATTTTTAGAGAGTGAGCCTCTATTGATGCTAAAGAATAATGGTGGTACTTTTAAACCAAACATAAGTCATCATGCACATAAAGGTGAATTGAAACAACTATTGATGTTTTTGAATGTACAAAGTTTTAATCAAGAACAAAGTGTTTTTAATAAATTACTACTATAATGTAATGTTAATGCTCCCTTTATTGGCTTGGTTGAGCACTACATGACAGACTTTATCATAAACTATATTGCAATCGACAGTTACAAACTACTTAGTAGCTTTTGTCGTGTCAATATGAGAGGTGGAGGGGTCGGGCTTTGGGGCAACGCCGATAAGGTTACTGATTTTACTGGAATGAGTTGTGAAGGTGAGTTTGAACTATGTGGTACTAAATGGAAAGATCCTTGTCAAGGTTCAACTTCCATTTTAGTTGTGTATCGTCCACCATCTGGAAACCCTAAGGTATTCCTAAATAGCCTTTCTGATGTTCTAGACAGTGTATACAATCATAAAAAAACATATTAGGAGGTGATTTCAATATTAATATATCGAATGGTACTGATTTATAGACAAATTTTCTCAACTTAATGGCAGCGTACAATCTGCAATGTACAGTCTCTTCCCCAACTCAGGTAACGAGCAATTCCTCTACAGCAATTGACAATATTTTTACAAATATCAAAGCAGAGCATAAAGTTCAGCTACATGACACGTACTTGTCAGATCACAAAATCTTCTAGTTATACAGTGAACAGTTTTTACAACATATTAAATCTCAAGTCAAAATGTCAAGGCTCCTAAACAACGTAACACGCAATATTAACTTTGAGAACTACTTACATGATAAGAAATGGGGGGAGATGTATCAGACCTTATCAGTAGATGAACAGTTCAAAGTTTTTCAGGACACCTTATCTGTATACTTTGACAGGTGCTTCCCCGTTACAGTGGTGCATGATATACGTCACACAGATGAATATTGTAATCCTGTCGTTACTAGGTCTAGTGATAATCTTAAGGACTTATACATCCTCTCTAAAGAATATCCGATATCGAAACCAATTTATAATATTCGAAGAGTGCAGCATTATAAAATGATTGATGAATGCAAACGTACATACTATAGCTCAATGATAGCATCTTCTGTCAACGAGGGTAAAACTGCATGATCTGTTATCCACAAACTAAGCAATAAGGTAAAGAATGACAGTATTACCGCAATTACAACAGAGAGGCAAATAGTGTAAGACCCACATACTATGGCTAGTTTGTTCAATGACTTTTTTATCAAGCTCTTATGCTGGTAATGCAGAATATTCCACAAACTGAATTAAAATTGAACTACATAGATATGAAACCGTACAGTGTGGCTGTTATTCCGTTTTCTAAATTTGAAATACTGGTAGTTATAGACAAGCTAAAAAAACACCCCTCGTGTGGTACAGATGGAATCCCTGTTTCCCTGGTAAAAAAATTTAAAGCTATACTTGTGACGCCGATTACATTTCTTATTAACGAGTCGCTTACTAGAGGCATTTTTCCCGCAGTACTTAAAGTTGCAATTATTAGGCCAGTATTCAAAAAAGGAGATCCACAGTTAATGGCTAATTATCGACCCGTCTCCTTGCTATCGGTATTTTTTAAAATGTTAAAATATGCTATGTGTGCTAGGTTAACATCATATTTAAACAAACATAATATTATTTCTCAATATCAACATGCTTTTATCAAAAATAGGTCAATAATTACTACTATACGTCGCTTTTGCAATGAAGCTTTAATGCTCCTAAAAACAAACAAAACCCAATGGCTATATTAGGTGACTTAAGTCGAGCTTTTGACTGCGTCGAGCACAGTATATTGCTTCACAAACTAAGCACTTATGGTGTGAGAGGCGTTGCAACCTAATGGTTTTAATCGTACCTCAGTGGCCGTTCACAAAAAGTAGTTGTTAGAGGCAATGACAGTAATGATACCTCTGGCTGTAAGAATGTGAAAATTGAAGTTCCTCAGGGATCCATTTTAGGACCTATTTAGTTCATAATTTTCATAAATGACCCTACCCGGTTTATTGCTAGTAATGCCACTACTATCTATGCAGATAATGATACAATATTGATTGGTGGTGATACAATCAAGGATGTTCTTCAACATGCAATTGGAATTCTTGGATCTCTTTTTGAATGGTTCTGTGCAAATAAACTTCACTTAAATTCTGATAAAACTGTCTTTATGCCTTTATATGTTGGTCGTATTTTCCGTGACGACAGTATGCAACTACATTTGCACAATAATTTGCTTAAGCAAGCTAATAGCACTAGACTCTTATAGCTACATATAAGCAATTCTTTGAGATGGGAGACCCATTGCACTGCCTTGTCTAAAAGAATAAGCTCAGTGTGCTATCAAATTAGATCTCTCAGATCTATTCTTAATGATTACACTTTAAGGATTTTTTATTTTGCCGTGGTTCAATCTAGATTTTTCTATGGGATCGTATGCTAGGGTAATTTTCACCATGCTAAACTGGTATTTACTATTCAAGAACGAATTATTAGATGTATGACCAATTCATGTAGCTTAAATTCATGTAAACCTCTTTTCCGTCACCTCAAAATAATGATCCCTCCATGTCTCTAAATTTACTCACTCGCGGTTTATATACGTAAACATTTGGATAAATTTCGAACAAACTTTTTCTACTCATGGTCTCAGTACTAGATCTTGTGATAAACTGGAACTACCACAACACCGTTTAGCCTTAACCGACAGAAGACATGTGTGTCAGGGCATAAGGATTGAGAATAGACTAGATAACAACATTAAGGATGCTAAATCTTTAGGCGTATTTAAGAACAAGGTTAGAAACATGTTAATCGACAACTGTTATTACAAAGTAGGGGAATTCTTAAAATAACAAAGTATATTATACTACCTCTACCATCTTTTCTGTAGTACATTCTTACAAAATATGCTAATGGTATCCAGATGTTGGTGAGTGATAATAATCCAATTGTACCGCGCCTGCTACGAAAAGTATTTGTTGATTGCCACTTCTATCAGCATAAGAACTGCAGAAACAGCTCAAACTCTCCTTACCACCACAAGAATTTCCAACGGCCGAGTCGCAGGGTGTTATGAGACAGCATTACGATAAAAAAGGGGCAGTGCAATGACACGTCAGTTAGTCTACCGTTCACCAGAATAATACACTACATTTGATTTTCCAATGCTCCACCCGAAGGTACTACATTGGCTAGGAAGCGAATTTTTTACTTGGAAATTACGAATTTTGCCAAACCTTTGCTGTTCTAAGCATGACAACACTCACACACGGACCCTGTTTGTAGCTTTCATCCGAATGAGGTCGTATTTTTGTGAAAAATGTTCGCCTAACATTTTTCAACCGGACCGTGTCGGAATTCGAACTCGGAACCTGGGGCTTAAGAGCCACACGCATACCAACTTAGCCACGGAGTCGCCCAGAATAATACAGCTGATCGTACACAAACAATATTTGGTAACCAAATTGGATTCAATTGAACCTCATTAACAGTATACAAGAGGTAATATTTAAGAACTTTATTAAGCTTGCTGTAGGAACCTTTAGATGTTAGTTACATAATTCTTGTGCGCCCCTATATTGTTCTAGAACACTAGAATGAAGGACATAAACTCTTGCAAGTAGAGGTGTGAAATTTCGTAAACTCTATGTTTCTAATCTTAATAATAACGCAATTAAATTTAGAGGGATGTTCCTGAATGATAGTCTTTATTAATATTCCGTTCTCTTAAGTACGGAGCTTCGTGTAGAATGTAAATAATTTTTAACCTTTGATATTGAAAAATAGAAACTGATACGAGTAGATAGTTAGAGCTCAATGTTAGGATATATATTCAAACTTAGTGATAATTTAGAGTAATTGAACTGGAATTTGTTACATTCGCAACTTCATCTCGCTAAGAACAACTTACTTTCGACTAAGAATTCCATTATCTACGCAACTATATATTTAATTACATTGTGTAATTTATGTTATATATACAAAACTAGTTCTACATTTTTATGCTAACAATTCTAGCGATATAAAGATTTTACTTACCTTAACAATATAGTGAACATATGTGTTTTATTATTTGCAGAAATAGAGTTTTTTAGATAAATGCAAACAAAAATCTTATCTAACGGGCGACCTAAAATAGGATCCGGTTTAACATTTGAGTGTAATTGTTATCTGTATGCGTTATACGTGTAAAAGATTCTACCTTAACCTACAAAAATAAGAAGTATGTATTTCCAAAAATAGTAAATTAAATATTTGGTTATTTTCCGAAAGCCGCAAATGAAGCCATAATACAGACGTTCAACAAAGTTTATTGTTAGTAACATTTTTTTTACATGATGATGTACCTATAATGTCGCAGATAACATTAAATCTACTAAAAACTACTAAAAGACGATGCACACTGAAGTAATTTGTGTCGAACCAAGACGCCAAATAATAATTAGTGTTGCATTTGCAATATGAAATAAGTTTGCGTGCGACACAATAAAAAACACACTTTGTAAACACGAAATGTTACTATATATTAAAGAGGTTTCTGGTGCGTTCCCTGATAGGTTAATAAAAGTAGTTGTTTACGTATCGTTTTATGACGATACACTTGAAACCGTATAAAATACTTGTTTTAGTGTAACAACTACAGTTCTCTCTTGAATGGAAATGCGAAATGAATATAATGATTGTTATTATAGTTATAATAATCTTGCTAAACGCTGCATCAACGGAATGTTTGGAAGGTACATTTTTAGAAATGGGCTCCTATTCAAAATTTGCCCAAAGTGTAACAGAAGCGTTGGAGACTGACACGCTATTGATATCTGACCGGTGTAGTGCTCACCTTTCTAAGTACGCTTCAGATTTGCTTGTGGAAGAGACATGGGCCTTGGAAAGTAAGTTACCTTTGCAATTTGCTGTTTAGTAAATAGAATTATTTGCAGTGTTTGATTCAAATTCAAAACTACCACCTGGTTTATTAAAAGGGCGATTAACAGACCTGGGATCTTTTGATGAATGTCTTGGCGTTAGCGGTGTTTTTAATGTTTCAACGAAAATATTTGGTAAATACTGTATTGCAACAATTCCTCTGAATCTACAAGACGATCGCAAGGATGTTGATTTGGTAAAGGTAAATAAAGGCAAATGCTGTTGAAATATTTGTGTTTATAATACTATTGCTTAATTTGTGTCTTTCAGAAAGACTCTGATTTAATCACTACCTTTTTATACAATTTTTAGACAATTAAAAGCATTCGAGTAGTAACTCCAAATGGAAAGACGGGTATTCAGTTGGCAACATGTATGCCCGACGTCTGTAGTGCTAAGGAAATTGGCCTAATTTTTTCTGCAATTGGCCTCGAAATGGATTTCCACGAGGAGTTGTGTCAAACAACAAGAACCCAGTTTGAATTGAATACAACTGCTTTTATTGCTATGTAAGTAGTAACGGAGTTTCAAAAATATTTAATCTTGTATATCTTTTTAGAATATTCTTTTCTCTAATACTTGCAATTATGGTGCTATCAACTGCTTATGACGTCGTCTTGTACTATTCACACCAAAGTAAGTTATAGAAATATGTTCAATATCTTCAGAATATTTGCTAAACGTATTTCGTGAAGTTGCTTCAGTAGCCGTAACATTTATACAAAATTTAGTACTGCGTGAATTACAGGTACGCTCTCTGTACTTAGCAATGTATAAACGTTGCAGGTAAACAATTGTCCAAATATTACTAACGGTTTTTGTTTCGTAAATACCGCAACCTATAATATTTGTTCTAGATCTTAAACTCGTATTGCTATTGTAAAAACCGACCTCATGCTTGCTAAAAATTTCTTAAGGGTATACAATTAAAATATGGAGATAAATAAGCATTCGTATCCTACTACGGACTCATCTTACTATAAAGGGATACGGTTGTTAAGAAGGCTTTTGCTAACAGGGCAGAAGGATAAAGTGGCATTCAATCTCGAATGCTTTTATATAGAATATTCAAGAAATAAATTTACTTGGAAGCTTAATTTCAAAATATTTATGCTGCAATAAAAAGCTAGAAACTTAATTTTCTTGCATAGAAGATTTGCATAAGTGTAAAATATTAGAGAATACTTTATTATGAAAGAACGAATTATAAAACCATTTTTAAAGCTAAGCATACTATATATGAATCATTAAATGAATAATTATTTAAGAAAAGAATTTAAATTACAAAGTAGTTCTATAGTATCATGGAAACTTATACAATATAGACCACAAGTTATTGCAACAAATTCTTAGACTAATTTTAAGAAACTTTGGTTGTTTTCTTACAGATCCGATACGATTCTCAAACGTTTATCGGATATCACTGGTTGCAATCGTTACTTTTAGTTAGTTAATTCAGTAATGCCGATACAATGCCTCAAGTATTGAATTACATTAAGACCATTAGCGTACAGGTTCAAGTAAATAACTTACGCATCAATAATAACTGGCTACATTTTGTATGTAACTTCCATCTTCCACAATGCTTCCATTGGATAGCCTGTCAATTAAGCTTGCAGTGTTGTCCACCACCTCTGCAACTCAGCCAAAAGTTCTTTAAATCAGTTCTCGCCCTTGTGTTGAACTCGCCGGAATAATAAACTAATCTCGTTACTTAGTCCCAAACTAAGAAATTGAAGGGATGAAGATCGAGTGACATTCTACTCCTACATTTGATATTCCAATACTCCACCCGAAGGTATTACATTGGCCAGGAAGCAAGTTCATTTTACCTAAAAAATTTTGAATTTTGCCGAACCCTTGCTGTTTCAAGCAAGGTAAGGATCTCTAGCGTGCGTGACAACACTCACAACCGAGACCGCAGTTTCACATCTCATCCGAACGAGGGCGTATTTTTGTGAAAAATGCTGGCCTAACATTTTTCAAATAGACCGTGTCGGGATTTGAACCCGGGCATGACATTCTACCTTACATGTGATTTTCCAATGCTCCACCCAAAGCTACTACATTGGCCAGTAAGCGAGCTTTTTTTAACTGGAAAATTTGGAATTTTGCCGAACCCTGGCTGTTCTCTAAGCAAGGTAGGATCTATAACGTGAGTGACAACACACACACGGGACCTCCATTTTACCTCTCATCCGAACGAGGGTGTATTTTTGTGAAAAATACTCGCCTTACATTTTTCAAGCGGACTGTGTCGGGATTCGAACCGAGGACCTTGGGCGTAATATTTACACACATACCAACTACGCCACGGAGCCGCCTCATGACATTCTACCTTACATGTGATTTTCCAATCTTCCACCCGAAGGTACTACATTGGTCAGGAACCGAGTTTTTCTGTTACCTGGAAAATTTGGAATTTTGCCGAACCCTTGCTATTCCAAGCAAGGTAGGGATCTTTAACGTGCGTTACAACACTCACACGAGACCTACATTTTAGCTCTCATCCGAACGAGGGTGTATTTTTGTGAAAAATGCTTACCTATCATTTTTCAAGGGGACCGTGTCGGGATTCAAACCCGGGTCTTGGGCGTAGTAGTCACACACAAACCACTACGCCAAAAAGCCGCCCATGACATTCTACCACTGAACTATACTTCTGCTTTCTGTATATTCCTATGAGTAAATTATTTAAAAGAAAAGTTTGACTGGTCTCCTGCGATAAATCGGAGCACTTTGTGAAAGTGCTATAATCCCTTTTAAATTTAGTGTGTATTAAATTTTAAAGGGTCTGTCAAACTTTATTTTAAGAATTGACAATGCTCATCACTAATCAACGTTTCTTCAATGTGACCTAATCGAAACCTTGTGAAACGCTACGGTCAAGCAGCAATTGCTTGTAAATTTTTTTACGATACGAAAAATCTTATATGCGTCTGCAAATCAGCAAATTCAAAATCAGTAACAAGCAAGAAATGCAAGTGCATTTTAGAAGACAAGATCAAGACGACGGTTGTGTTACCACGAAATACGTGGAATAATAACATTCCGTTTAATAGTCACATCTCGCTGTGTAGCTGGCACATCGAGGTCTGAAAGACGTTCCTCTCCAAATGTTGATAGTAACCAAGTATTGAGACGCCTTAGATGTGAAAACGATTTTACTGTCGCTACGACACTAACGGGAAAAGTAACTAAAAGTAATTGTAATACCACATCTTAAGTTCCATTACCATTAATCGCACTTACGGCGCATACTGGTTTATTAAGCAACTTCTGGTACTGATTTGGGAGGTGCCATTACATCTAAATTAAAGGTCGAGTTAGATGGTGTCACTAAAATCCATAATGAGAATGAATCCAAAGTGACTTGTTTAAATCAATTGCATAAGTCATATATCATCCATCGTTGTGTATTAGACGTAAAAGGCAGGACGTGTTTGCCAGTGTATGTCTAAAGTAATAGTAGAATCCATTTAAGATTTCTACAAAATAATCACTAAATAAATAATATAACTGATTAAAACAGAATTTTAGTAATATTGAACTTATAACATAGATAATAATTTAATCCTTAATTTGTTGTTATACCTATTGCTCTCAATCCATTACCTCATACCTCGTCAATTCACGATCCTCCTGTTTTTACCTATTAGTTACTACGGCAGAACCCGTGGTTTGAAAAAGGAGCTCCTTTTTTCTTTCCTTTGTTATTTAACTAAAATTGCCAACTAATTGTTCTACATGTGAAACTGCAGTTACTCCAACTAATACTTCATTGAAATGTGGTATCTGCAAGAAACATTTCTACATTAAATGCCTCAAATTGATTGATTCGGGATCATCAACCATCTCACAATATAAGCAATCTTGGATTTGCGCTAACTCTAAAACCTCTTCTGGTTCTCTAACAATTGATTCGTTGGAGCAAATAATGAAGAAGCAGCTTGATCTGCTTAAATATGAAATTCTTTCAGTGTAAAATAAAAATTCAATGTGTTGAATAATAGGATATCAACGACTGAATACAGTTTCAAACCAATTAGTGATGAATATGTCGCAGTTAAAATTTCACATTCAAATGTCACCAAAACGCATAATATGGAAGAAATTGTAGCAGAAGCAGATGATCGCCAACAACGTGCCAACAATTTACTCTTCTTCAACACCCTCGAATCAGGAGCATTATCTATTGATCATCTCGAACGAATAATGTCCATTCTTGCCCTAATTGGAAGATTTCCGCCAACAAAAAGTATTTTGCGTCTTGATATAATAATGCTACTACTCGTCCGTTAAAACTAATTTATGAGTATGTAGATGATGTCCATCGCATCCTCAGATCAACAAAAACAGTCATGATCGCAAGTTACACTTTCGGTCACTTCTGACTATTTCCCAAAGAAAGGTCGTACTAAAAATGTGATGCTTGAGCTAAACCAAAGAATTTCTAAAGGTGAGACTAATTTAATTTTAAAATACAAAAATAATATGCCATTCATATCGAAGAAGTTATTAATATCTTTAAACTAAGAAACCCCTATTGCAATGCTTCTGTTCAATCAAGTGATATATCAGAATTGTCGAGGACTTGATTCAAAATATTTAAATTTCATAATTCAAATATTTCCTGTTAGTGTAATTTAATTGCTTTATCTGAAACGCGGCTTTGCAGGAGAGTCTTAGTTTTGGGTTTATTCGAGGACTTGGGACAATTCTATAATAAGAGGAAAATTACCCAGAGTCAAAGTTGTTTCGGGATAGCTTATTTGTAATTTAATTGTAGTACCTACCTAACTTATTTAAGAATTTGAATATTTTGAATCTTCAATTTTAACGAGCAAATGCAAGTATCTCGGATACAAAAGACAATGTAGGCCCTTTTTGTAGAAGCTTAGAATTGCGGAATACAAACTTGAAATTTGCTAGGAGCATTGTCGTAGCCTAGAAAAAAACAAAAAAAAAAGAAATGGACCGGTCTCAATCAACGAGTGGGCGGGGTATTATACATACATCAAAAATTAAGGGGTGCCTCAAATAAAGAAAGAAAAATTACACACACTCATTCATACTCAAAACACAACATATCAACAAAAGAAACCTATAATTAAACACAATATGTACGCGCAATCAATAATTACACACTAAATTCTGAAAAAAATATCAACCAAAAGAGCAAATCATTTTTTTTAAATGGTGACCTGCCGTTTTTAGGTTACTCCCTAGATTGAGTTTCAACCAAAAAAAAAAAGAAAGTAAGCGAAATTATCTCTCTAAAACCAACAGCTCTAAATCGGCATGGTAAATCCTAAACTAAGTATATACATCTAATGGAAATAACATTTTCAAACGTGCCAGCAAGCCTTCAAATTATTTTCACTTTAATAAATTGTACACTCTTAGTTATTTAAAGCAAATAGCATTCATATAGTGTCAATAAATCTCAAACTAATTCACTAATTGTCGTCTATACGGATTAAATTTAGAAATACATGAGCTTAAACCGTAAATGATGGAGAAAGAAAACACTCACCCTCAAAGTGGCTGACGTCGGGGTTGAGTCACTAGCTGGTTCCCGGCAACGAGTAGGTGGGCCTACACCCAGAAAGAAAGCACTTGGTCTCCCATTACAGCAAGGGACGACCATTCATTGTGACTTTAAGGCCACCGGAAAAAGCTAGAGCAATTATCAGTAAAAATTAATTTAATTTCGACTAAAAATACAATTTTCTAAAAACCCTAAATACTTAACATACCGTATTGCGTGCGTCAAATTTTCATAACGAAAAGCGGAAACAACCAAACATTCCTACACGTGTCTCCGTTGTGTAGATTGGAAAGCAAATGAAATCAATTTCGTTCAGCCAGTGACTAGAGTTCAAAGTAATACTTCTATTCAGAATTAACCTGGAAAAGCACAGTATAAATTGGGATAATACGCAGCTTTAATTCGACGAATTCTTCGGAAGAAAAACGAATAAGAAGCAATTATCGGATACTTGGGACACGTTATCGACCATTTGAGTAGAGCGTAAACTTTACGTTAGGGAATTGCAGAAAGTAGAATTTATTCTTAATTAGCGGAAGTATTTACTAAGTAAAACATACATGATACTTAATTTATGAAATAAAGTTTCGCTTTAGAAACAAAGTGGATTTTAGTTGAAAATTATTAGCTAGCCTATTTCTTTTTAATTATAAATCCACGTTTTTATTTAACGGTAGACATAGAATTTAGATAAACGGATAATTAATTAATAAAATGTTTGAGTTGAAAATTATTGTAAATAAAATAACCACTTGTTGCCGACGATGAACGTAACAAATCGTTGTGCTTTTTTTTCCTTTTATACCCGTACCTCTTACTTAATTAACAATTTTAAATTAATTACCCAAACCTCTACCTAAGTTTTACTAAATTAGATACATCTACAGTTCATGGTATTCTGTAGCGGAACTAACCTTTCAATGGTTTTTAGTAATCCGATTTTTGCAGATTTATAACGAACTACTTGTCTGTAATCGCAGTAATGTCTTAAAGAAAAGATAAAGTAAGTTGAAGAGATAACAAGTACTACATTGAAGACACTTACGAAGACGGTACTCCGTAAAGCGCATCCGCTTCCGTCAGTTCCCGGCACTGAAATGGTCAATTTTGATTTGTGTAATTCATCTACATAGCAATAACACTTATCCACCACTCCGCTGGATTGGCTCATTCAAATTGGCTGAAATTCCACACCCAATTAAAATAATGAACTTGATATTTCGATTATGCAAGTTTACAGTACATTTCCGAAAACGATAAAAAAATCTATAAAGGTATCTTAACGTATTTATTATGCATATTAAATCATTCTAAGACTACAACGTAACTAATGATTTATAACATACACCAGAACGGATTCAGAAAACAAAGAAGCCTGCTTTACTTTGTTACGAAAAATAATAGATTAATAAGAAGCTGAAACTGGTTATCCAATAATTTAAAAAAGAGTACGTTACGGTTAAATCACTTAATACTTAACAATGAGTAGAAATTTAGAAATGTTTAAAAATATAAGTGAATTTTTTAAAACGTACCACAGTGAAGAAGTACGTATTGAACTTTCGTCTACAGCTACGGAAATTCACTTAACAATTTAGACGAAGTATTTTAAAAATATTTTATAATCAATGACTTTCAGAGCCTAATGCGAGGGGGTCGAAAATCCATTCGGAAATACTCCAGCAGTTCTCTCAATTCAAGAAGCAGAGCAATAAGGAAATATTGTGGCACGTGACCAATTAGAAGACAGTAGGTTGTAAATCTCTATTTAAGTTTTGGCTTGGTCTTGTGTGGATTCTGAAATTTTTGCACTGACGGCAAAAGCTTTGCATATAGCTTTACACATTTAACAACTTATCTTTATGAAGCAAGGCCAATGTGATGTGAATTTACTAATAATTAAATACAGATGTAGTTTAATACATAAAAACAACCGAAAGTGTCCATTTCTATCATGTTACCACTTTACAAAAAGCTGTTCTTCGTGAGACAGGCTCAAGAAAGCCAAAATTATGAATAATCATCACATTTTTTATTTCAGTGTTTATCTATATCATATTTGAATTTATATTAGGTAATGTTGTACATGTATGCACTGGCGCAACACTTTGTGTAATATTGTATAAAGTATATAAATTTTCCTAATAGTATTTGTATTTTCGTTTTCAGATTTATTACCAGTTTCTTCAAATACATTCTTCTGTAATATGTTTTCTTTCTTTTTTGCACTAGATCCCTTCCAAAAAATAATTGAATTAATTCTAACTGAGTTGGAGTTGAGATTTTTTCAACACACACTTCAGAATTTAAAAGGTAAAAAGTTTTCGCATCATAAAATGTATCAATTTTTATATCATAGTTATCTGGCTTTGAAGGTAAGTAGGTACATTTTGAAAGGACACCGTTTTTTAAAACTTACTAATTGTGCATTTACACTACAACACTTAGATGGTGTAGAGTTCAGAGTATTTAGAGATAATAACCTCAAACAGATGACGGAATGATGCACAACTATCTTTACTTCGCCATTCTGCACTGGTGTCTCTTTTTTTAAATCGGAGACACATTATTAAAGCTTAATCGAGTCTGAATCATAGTAGCGCCAAAAAGTGGATTCCTGTATTTTTGTCCAAAAGTTCTTTTGTAGTAACAACGTTTATATTCATCACACCTGCGTTGTTGAACAGACCACATAAAACTCTAATTTTGTTTATATAAGTATTTGTCGTACAGGGTGGATGCACGCTGGTATTTGCTACATGTTCATTTTCAGTGAAACGTATGCGTGCATATTACTTTCGGTGAACCAAAATTTCCTTATTTGTGAACGTAACTATGGAATTCAAATATTTTCCGTGAAAACAGAAATTAAGTTTCAAGTCATCTATACACTTCACTAGCAGATCCATTATTTCTAGGAAAATATAAAACTATATTTCGAGCAGTAGCTAAAATATATTTTTTTCTTAGTTTACGACCCTACTTGAACCCGTTTATCTACGCAGTTTAGTCGGTACATCTTTAATTTGCAAATATGTATTTTCTTTCTGTACGCCATTATTATTTGCAGATAGTTTTTATTGTTTTGTGCTAATATTTCTTGTTCTATATCTTTACATTCAACCAAGCTTATGCATGTTCCAGTTGTATCATTTCGACATTTTGCTTCTAATTTTTGTTATAAACAAGATAGGGACAAATTAAAATCTTCTTCGTCGTCAGAATCGCCTTTAAAATCATTTCTAAAGTTTTCTATTATTACATGTCCTTCTGGAATATCTGATCTATCGCCTGCTTCTGAATCAGACTTTTTTTTAACGATTTCCTGAAGTAGTAAGTATTCTAGAAAAATTATATGCCATACTGAACGGTAAAACACACTATAATAATAAACAAACATGACGCTATCTCACTAAACAACATTATAAACTTGTGGCATTATTACCACATGTACGTCAAACAGAGATTTTACATCAAACAAGAAGCCGCGTGACTCTAAGGACTGTAGCAAATCAACTGACATGTGCCTAGAACAGATTAGCAGGCACCATAATTTTGTGCTGCCTTGTGGTAAAAAACAACATAAGTTTCGAGCAAGACCGGGTTACATCTGTACCCTGGGTAGCGTTCCAGGGTTAAATTTAATGTATTTGCAATTCCTGATGTCATAAATAAGTCCTTGAGGTCCGGAGTCCAATAGTTACCGCGGTTCTATTTTAGAACTACTATTAGTAATTAAATTTATCAATGCTGTTGGTAGAAATATTTGGTTGCCTGTATTAGCTATTGAACAGGAGGTACGGAGAACAAAATTTTCTTCTGAAGAGGTGGTTGCTAACGACGGTGAAACAACATTAGATACTGACAACCCTTCTAGAAACCTGTAGCGGGAATTGAAATTGTCAAGTATAGAAGCAAATATGATAGAGACACAAAAGTATTTAATATTAAACAGGCTGTCCCGTACGAGTTACACATCAACATTTTCAATTAAACACCATGCATTGTGATTCAATTATCCTTACGTAAAATAAAGGATTTTTTTGCAATCCATTACTAACAAATCTTTTTCGAAAATACGAAAATTTTGAACTGTAGTGAATAATTCACTTAAAATAGGAGGAATAGGTTATATAATAAATCTATGTGTATTATGAGTAACAATTTATGTGTAGTACAAGCAGGACGCAATCCTTACAAATATTTATATAAAAATTTAATTAAAAAATGCCTTAGTTCCATAATTATGGCAAGTCAAAATATCAGAACTTTAACAGCTATATTTTCGGACACAAGAATTCATTATAAGTTGCTGGTTTTAATTATCTGATAAATTAGTATCACCTGAAATTATACTTATCTCTAGATAGATTTATAATATGGTAATATAATAGCAGAAACGATGTTACTATTTCACTGGTTATAATTAAAACTAACTAAAATTAATTTTTTTAGATTAGCTAGTTATTTTGATCCCCTTTAGAATGAAAGAAAATCGTCAGTCTTCCGACTAAGCTAGGGGTCTATTCCTCGGGTAGAGCTTATGAGGATTGCTCGTGGGTTTCACAACAAAAACATTGTCTGCTTGATTGACTCTCAAATACAAAATAGGAATGCAAAAGTGGCGCCACCAAGTCCTTGAATTTTTAAAGCACGGGTTTGCTCTAAGGTAGAACTGGGAAATCCTCAAGAGGAAAACTTGCTTTTACTGCAAACGCAGGATCTGTAGGAAAATAGTGTTAATATAATAGCAAAGGACGCAAGAGATGCACTCTTGCTACCTTGTACTATAAAGAAAAGAAGTAACTATTAGTACCAATAATTTAAGCACTATTATAAAGGGAAATTTAAATATTAAACTTCTTAAAAGCGCTGTTTAGTGTTTCTTGATCAAGTAACAGCAAGAAACTTTATTTTACAAAGGGGTAGAGATATATACTTTTACCCCTTTACTCAATTAACCCTACGTATGTACTCTCGTGTCTAAAACAAAACAGATGTTCAATTAAATTATATGATAGTTGTTTAATTAAATTTAACTTTCTTTGTAATAAGATTTCATATACAAAATATACATAAAAAATGTGGTCTAATCCTTTATACGCAGATATTTAAATATAAAAATTATGATCATCTCTACTATAAATCAAAATGTTAATAATGTATTAAACATGACCGTGAAGCTTTTAAATTAAATACCTAAAATACACAGATTTGTTACCTTGGTTTACAAATATGCATTAAATATTTGATGTTAAATAAAATTAGTTTTCATAATTACTTCGAGTGTTACTGAAATTGAAAGTAATACTTTACTGGAATAAATAAGAAGGCTTCATAATTTTAATTATTTGCATTTGTATCTAAAATAAGCAATCATTTGTACTATAATGAAATCCAAACAATGAGAGATCTCACGGTTTCATAAAACAAAACTTATAAAATGCTATCGTTTCAGTTTCAGTTACAGCGAACTTCTACATCTGCATTTCCAAGGCGTAAATTTGCGCTTCTCCTTCTAAAGTAATGATGAATCATGTCATAATGGCGTATTATACTGGACCACTACAGGAAACCATCCCCATAAATTTACTGTACGATCCATTGAAGTAAATCGAAATATAATATCCATCCATAAAAGAGTTATCAATTTGAATAAAATAAAACATGGTAATTTACTGAGATTAAATCTGGGATTAAAAGTTTATTAACGTATTGAGATTAAAAACGGATAACACATTGAGTTTAAATTCGTTAACATACTCAATTTAAAATCATTAAATTTTGAGCGCATTATTCGAAGCAAACAGAAATCAAATGCATTTTGCACTCGATGATGCCGCCACGTTTATTGCTACACGTAGATTGCTGGCACGGACCTTGATGGTCTCCATGGTGCTTGTAACTCTACAAGTGGTCGAGCCAGACCGATCCTCCGGTCGACGGGATGCGCACAACACATAAAAATCGCCTGACATTGGAAAGGCAATTCTAACGACTAACGTTTACAAATAGAGACTATACCAATATTATTATACCCTATTCACGTTAAATATGGGATGACGTCACAATTCAAATAAATGCTGTGTTGTCATGGTTAAGTTATTTTATGTGTATTTCCTGATCAGAGTAACCATTTCTTGTGCGCGCGAATCCAAATGTTTAGGCATTCTAAATGTCAAATAGTCGAAACTTGCAATGTATAAAGAGTTTTAGTTCTGAAAAAAACTGTTTTATTTAGCAAATATAAAGCACAAACAATATACTACAAAACTAAATAATGCCAATAAAATGAGAAATGTCAAGGTAATAAAAGTAAAAAGTGTTGCAACACTGAACAGAACTGCAAACTGCTACACACTAAATTCTAACATCATTAAACCTACGTTCTTAGTTACGTTCACATTTTACAATCGCTAGCACTTTATTACTGTTTATGCCGTCATCCCATATTTAACGTGAATAGGGTATATGTAATATATGCCTTGTGATTGTGCTCTACGGTCCTGATCTGAACATTTATCAACGTCGCAAAATTAATTGTTTATTTAAATAAACAATGCAGTGTATTTTATAATTAAATTTATAAGCTTTCATAAATGTAAAAAAAAATTGTTGCAACGATAAGTGTAACCATAAAGTAATATACATTTTTTTAATTAATTATAAGTACTAAAAAATACACTGACAACTTAAAGTTTGGACATGCAGCTTTATAATTTTTTTTTGTTTAATTAGCTATGACATACACAAACTAATAATATAGCCTTATCATAAGTTGACGTTATTGTATATAACTGGATTCTTGTAAACTTAGATCGTAAAATAATTATGGACTGAACCGACGTAGTAAATAAAAAAATAAGAGAGTTTATTGTTCACAAATATGTTGAGGAACATCTGATTAGAGAAATTGCTAAGTATCTTGACCTGACTAAATCTAGTTTGTCGTGATATGCTATCTAAATTTATGCTTCTTCAGCAAAGGAAAACCTTTTACTACGAAGGTTCTTTCAAAAATAAGGTTGCCAATGCGATAGCTCCGCAAAAAGAGATTTTACATGAAATCTGGCAACACTACCGTTCACAACAGCTCCCACGCTCTATCCCCATCACCTCCGATAAGTTACACGACACACTGTTGACCTGACAGCCGGTCGTGATAGTTGTTCCAAATCGTCGATACCGCCATATGTAAATTTTTCGCGCAGTTTTCAGTTTTAACCCGAAAAAGTTTCTCTTATAGGCATTCATCGTCAGTTGTGTCAAATTTATGGTTATACTTATACAACCGTACAACAAGTCCGTAAATAGTGTAGGGAGTTTACGGGCGGTCGCACGAACATCCATGACGAAAACCGGAGTGGAAGACCGTCGATTTTCAATGAAACTGTCGAAAAAGTTGAAAAACGTGTGCTCCTAAATCGGATGGTCACCATACCTGAAATGGCTAGTCGAATACCTGAGATTTATGCAAGTTTAATTGACAGAATTTTGTCCACAAAACTACAGTATCACAATGTGTGTGCGCGGTGTGTCCCTAGGATGTTTTAGACGTCAATAGACGTCAACGCGTTGAATATGCCCGCCGGTTTCTTCAACAATGCGGCAACAATAGGGAGGAATTATTGGACTCCATAGTTACGGGTGGTGAAATGTGGATGTTTCATTTCACTCTTGAAAAAACAAACACGTGAGTGGCACCACTCAAATTCTCCTAAGTCGAAAAAATTTAAACAAACACAATCTACCCGCATCATAGCGACCGTGTTCTGGGGCCGTAAGGGAGGTTTGTTGATTGCCTTTATGCCTACTGGGACACTTGTGTGACCTACGCTTCTAAACCGACCATTAAGTCAAAAAAGAGGTTACTCGCTTTTTGAAAGCGTTGGTGCCGGAGTTCTACGACATGGGGATACAGCAGTTGGGGAAAGGTCTACAGGAATACGTAGAAATAATAGTGATTATGTACAAAAATAAATTTCAGTTTAGGCTTTCCAACGATGTAAATAATTATGGAAATAAACAATGCTGACCATCTTAGAAAATTAAAAAACCTTATTTTTGAAACAACCTTCGTAACTGATGTTTAAAAAAAGAAGCGACTACGAGTTGTACAAACGCTGAAACTTCCTGGAGAGTAGAACACTGGCACAGAATAATTTTTCGCGATAAATATAAATTCGACATTTGTTCAGGAGATTAACGTTGACGAGTTTTAAGGTCCAAAACTAAAACGCACAATTAAATTTCCGCAAGCGGTTTATGGTCTAGGATTGTATGCCCGCGAAAGGACTGGGAGATTTATGCTATATAAACGACACCATAATTGATGAAAAATAGCAAAAGATTTCGAAGTAAAATACATTATTTTCCATTCATAAATACGAAATGGAAAATGATTTTGTTCTTCACCAGGACGGTGCATTGTGACATGCCGCAAAATCTACTAAAGAGTGGTTTCAAGTGAATAATACTAAGCTCATGGAATCGTTCCTAAACAGTTCCGACTTAAATATTATTGCAACTGAATGACACAAAGTTATACACCAGTTGAGAGACAACCCACAATATGCAGTTACAAAACTGCGAAACAAAATTCAGGAAATTTGGGATATTTGTTCTCAACGAATGTTAAAAATTCTTTTTAACAATGTCTTTAAGTATTCAGACTAAATTAAAGATACAGGGGAGTGTTGCTCCATATTAAAATACTAACAATTCGTGACCGAATTTTAATTTGTCAGATAATTTTCAAGTATACTGTAGTTAATTGGAAAAAACTATAATTGCAGTTAAATGTATTATATTGTTTCTTCTATTAAAGTGCCTTATTATAAATGTGTTTTCAGGTATGTATAACAAGAGGTGCCCTTAAATGATCATCTATGTAACATGTAGAGCAATTTAAGAAAAATTGTTGTCCCCGAACATATAGTTGTTAGGGCTCGTAGAACTTTGTCAAGTTTTACTCCAGGAAAGCAATTGTTTTCAAAGGATTTGCACAAATTTTACAACCAAATCGTCTAACTCTTTTATGATAGATATTGTAAATTCGTTTCAATCAGTATACAAGGCTGTATGCAAATAAATATGTATCTTTTAGTTTACTGCTTGTATCGAAGGGCATTTAGTAACCTTTTCTATTAGACCGATAGAGTTCTAGTTAAGGCATTGACTTAGAATAACAACCTTTACGTCAAACAAAGTTTAAAAATGTATGTGTTATTAGTTACTTGAATAATTAAAGTAGAATGTAATATATGGTAATTTTACTCCACGACATTGGACTAAGACAGTTTGAATGGTGTCTTTTTCTAAGTATTAATAGATATGATCATAGATGCGTTTCCTACATTTAAGAGCACTGGAGTTCAATGATTCAAATACCCGTCTATATAATTTAATTTGTCTTGAAGTTAATACAACGTGAAGGTTTTCTATGAATGATTTCACGTTGTTCGCTTCGATGTTTAGTAACAGATTACCTACTGAAACATACAATGTGTTCAAACAGAATTTTCCTTGTTTAGAAAACCTAGATAGATAGCCAAGTTTGATACTATGCAAAGAATGTTTATACAAGATTGTCGTATGTTATACTATTAAAAAACGTTCAAAAATAGATAAACTGTTCACCCAAATGTAATTTTCTTAGCTCTTGTTATTAATGAGTAGACTTTCATAAGAAATACACTATATGTAAATTTAGCACTATACAATAAATATCTGAATGCTAATTCTTCAATAAGTAGCACCAGCTTTGAAATACGCCGCAAGCAATGGAACCCTTTGTGATATTTTTAGTCGCATTTTGGATAGTTATTTTTAAATTAATACCGTGATCAGAAGTAGTGCTAGTGTAAGATTTCTGGCTAGTGGAAAATTACCAAACTCAAATGTTAATTCCCATCCAGCACCCATCTATTTAGCACCCATGTATAGACAAAGACAAGCACGTCACGACAACTGGAGGAGAAATATGTATACCACTTAGTCTTGTATAGTTACCAACTGTAACATAGTAACCTAGTAACCTAGATAAACCTAATAAAACAGAATTTATGTACGGTGGGTTGCCTATTATAGTTACCAACTGAAGCAGGGCAGCCACCTAGTAATAAAATTTAACCCTAAGAACACAATTCATGTACGTTAGGTTGCCTACCTTAGACACGCACACATTATTTAAAGATTCAAATACTTTTCAATGATTTGCTTTTTAGCACGTCAGTGGCGTCACAGAATTGAAATCCATTGGTAGATAAAGTAAGGAAACCGCTAAGACTATATTCGAACCAACAACCATAACGGGGAAGAATCCTATTAAAATAACAACCAACTCGTCTATTTAGTTCAGAATCAAATACACATATAATACATAGGTAATTAGCGCTCGTAAGAGGTATGAGTAAACGCGTTATTTACACCGTATTGTTAGAGTAAATTCAAATAATGTTATTGACCCTTTCCCTAGACCTGTCCGCTAAGTTATAGCACATCTCGTGTCATTGTACTAATCATTTGCAAACTTTTAATACACACACCAATATCGCATAATTAAGTATAATTAATGTTTATAATAAATAATAATTAATAAATTAATAAATGACATTAATTTTGCTGTATTGCTTCCGGAAAAAACCATTAAAATCAAGTACACAAGTTTAAACAATTAACAAATTGCATGTAAAATACGTCGCCAGCTAATTATACATTTCTATGTCCACATTATTGAATTATTACGATTTGGACTGTAAACATTTAAGTATTGAACTTAGATCTACATACACTTTTCTCTGCAACAATTTTTACCTGAACGCTTAAGAGAGAGACATGCATACATATCTTGCAATTAGCTCCCATTCCTTGTCTCCCTTGTCACTCCACAACCACGTGAACGAAAATTAATTTTAATCTTTAATCTTTAAATTAAGTAATCCAATAGTTGTCAATCTTAACTTTGATATTTATAAACATGTTTTTAGCTGCTAGAGCATCCAATGGACTCACATTCTTAGGGAAATAAGAACCCTGCTACATACAATGACGTAGCCGGAAGGAAACGTAATATACCAGGCTAACTACCAATGCGGAGAGGGGTGGGTTCCTAGCAACACAAAAATAATACATTGCCAACGTTTTTCTATTTACTAAAAAAACCACACAGTTATAAAGATTTCTAACGAAACAACAAAACAAATTGAAGGTTACTTAAAATCAGGATACGAACTATTCAATTGTAGCATAAACTTGTTGTTTTGAAGTAACCAAGTTCAACATGAAAATTTGTAGAAAGCGTATTTATTATTGTAATTGTTAAAAGGGTGTTATAGAAAAATTAACGAGATTACGGGATAACTAAAACAAGGCATTTAATTTATAGAAAAATTTTCGTTGTAAAAGCAAAAGGGGTTTGCGTTAAGGAATTTATAGACAGCGTATTTATTATTACTTATAAATTAATGATTTTATTGAACAGTAGACATGGAATTTAAACGAACGGATAATGAATTATCAACGGACAGGGTTATTTTAAGTTTACTAAACTAATTTTCGTTTTTAACGCCAAAGGGGTTTGACTTGAAAATTAGTGTAATTAGCTTATGCGGAAAATAAGCGTAACAACCTGCAACTAATTTTGACCTTGGGCCATCTTTATCAAGGTCATAGATAACGCGACTGTTACATACAATAAAAAATTCATTGCTAATTATTAATATATCTAAACGCCTGCCAAGTCTTAGCACATACGGTGTCATTGGTATGAGATATTTTACTATTTACTGACGTCGTCACAATATCTGCAAACAAAAATCTTTATTTCCTTTGCTAGACTTGTTTAAAAGTTTGACCCGCACGTTCGATGTCGTACCTATACTTGAAGATTTTTAGATCAATATATTTCGCAGTTTACGGGTGACCTTACACAATTGCAAGCAATAGTCTTTATCCACTTCACTAAACCCGCTTAAAAAATTTTAGATGCCAAAACGAGAGAGCTCAGTCTAATACATGAATATACCCTTTTTGCATACAATAAGAAATACATTGCTAATTATTAATATATTAAACGTACACGACATACGTTTGATGTGTTGCCTATATTTGTATAAATTCTGAATAAACTACTAATTGTAGATACTAACCTATAATTTTGAGAGGACATACACTCAGTAATAGAATTTAACCCTGTACAAGTATGCTTGGTCGCCTGCAACATACACTGATGTATTAAACATTTGTATACCAATTTTTATCTACAGTATGCAATCTTAGTTTCAAATTCCGTTCTCCGTTTGATGTGAGCTCTTCTTCATCGTTCCTTAGAACACAAGAAAATTGCAACCATGGGATTTTCAGCTATGACTAATTTTGTAGTGGTAATGCTATTCTTGATGCAAATTTCCAGCATTCAAATACTTGGAAAGTAATGCTAAAATAAATATAGAGCTATGCATAAGCCATTTGTAACTAAAAAATTGCGCAAAACTTCAAATCACGTTAGAAATATTAAATAAAAGCCATGTAGGAATTGGTACAATAAGTATAAATATATTATACGAGATACGTTAAATACACATATCCACGGGCACTTCATTGATTGCATCAACTAGTTAGTCAAATTTATGTGTAATGCTGGTATTAGCGTTTTAAGACAATTCAGTTAATAGCTGCTTACGCACTTTTCAGTATTTCTTAAAAGCTGGATTTATTTAATGTATGCTAGCTGTAGTACAATAAATTAATAAGAGTACTAATTTTTAGGATTGTTTCAGTTTCAAATGTTATTTTTTGCGTAGGTTGTGGCACTATTGAAGCGTATTTTTTATATATGGCTGGCCCCAAGCATTGGCGTCAGTGAAACGTTTTTTGTTATTTATTTGTTTTTGCGCAAGTAATACTTATTGTTCCAAAAATCTTCCGACATAACTAGGGGTCTATTCCTGGGTAGAGCAATGAGAAAGGGGGGGTAAGTCAAATTCTGTTTGCAGATCAAACTTAAGCTAAATCAAATAGGCGCCATGATGGCGTCCTGATGTAATCACGATAATTGCATAGCATAGTTCTAAGGGCGGACGTGGAGACCCATAGAAAAAAAAGATCGCCTTTGCTGACAAAAACCTGTCTTAATAAAATAAGACGCAGCTCCTGTAAGAAATTGTGATTGTTAAATAAATAAAAAAGTGGAACACCATTTGTGTCTTGCAAAAATACATAAAGAAATAATAAAAAAAGTATTTCCAATATAGCATTGGCATCAATTTATTACTCAGGAGGGTTTTAGCTTTATGTAATAAGATTTGATCACACTTGATGAAAATAAAAAACCTTTAATCTTGAACCAATTGTTTACTAAAAGATCTTTTTTAAAATAATACAACTTGTAACAAAAATTTAATCATTAACTGCATCAATCTTAAACTTTTACCTTTCAGGTTTGTCTTTATTATTTTCAATCAAACACTTTACTTTAAAACATGAACTTGTTGTACAAATAGGATTCTAACCTGGGCAGATCATTTCAGGTAGATAACAAATTAATAGCTCCTAACAATATTAGCATTTGAGCTTTCAAAATTATGTATACTAATTTTAATGTAGATAAAGCTGATCACAAAAATAGACATGTTTACATTAATTGTACTAAAGCTGTTCAAAGCATTTGCTTTTAAAATGACATCTGTCAGCTGTACAAAGTAGAAAAATATGACGTCAGTAACACCTGTTGACATTACCGACGATTCATATGGAGCAAAGCATGTTGTTTTTAGTACATTAAATCAATGAATTTTCGTTTTACTACTGGTAAATCCAGCTCAACAATTAGTTGGAACTTTTACAATGTACATGTATTACGCATCAAAGCAAGCTAACGTGTTCCAAATTTTGAAACACATAAAAAAAACTTATAGCTATTTACGAACCAAAACTGCAATTGTCGCATTGTGACAAAGGAAGACGGGACCCCGTTCTTCAAGCAACGATAACAGCGTTTGCAATTTGAAACCAATTCATCCAAACCAACTTCTATAATTCCTTCGTTCCACGTGTCGAATCATATCCTGTCGCCTTACATTCTGCAGCAATCGTACTCTCAAAGTTGAATTACGTCACCTTCTAAAAGTTGCATCTTACGTGTGTTTTATTGTGTCCTTGTGTGTTTTTTTAAAAGTTGCATCCTACTTGTCGCGCTAAATAAATTATCTCAAATTATACAAGTTCGTACAATATATACATTACCGTCCGTTATTCGAAGATATCCTCACTATTTTAAATGGATTCGCAGATTGCCGACCTCCAGCCAAGGGTACATGTTGATATCTCTATCACCTGTGGCCGACTATCTTATAACCAGCTCGGGCGGTCGCGGCGTCAGGAGGGGAACAATCAAACAGAGATGTGCTTGTAAATAGCTGTATACGACACAGATATCTGAATATAACTAGATTATTAAAGGACGATGCAGGCTTAGCGTATTACTTTTGAAGTTGAGTGCAAATTATTATTGTTATTAATAAAATTGTTACACTATTCTTGAAATTATATGCAAAGAATTATTATCGAAAATAAAATTGTTACAAGTTATTATTTTTAACGTTCTATTTTATAAATTAAATTTGCACATAAATAGAAAAATTAATAACCGGAGGTATTGTACATCAAACGTATTTCAACAAAATTATTTATCTAAGTTAATAATTATTCAAAAGATTAAATAGAAATATAAAGTTACTTACTTCTATCTGATAACCTTATTTTTGTCACAACTACATTGATATTTTTACACTAACTACTACCTACATATAACAAATTACCTAAAACTTCAGACTTTGGAGCTTTTTCGTCGCATTTATTCACACCTAACTTAAAACTATTAAATCATATCGATGGGTAATCGTACACTAAGTGCCAACTTTTAATTTCACGGTTGTATAACGAAATTTCCACTTGTTAAACAAAGCAACTATACTGTATTAAAATCAAAAATTGTGACAAATTTATTGACCAAATTAAATCGATAAATACTGACTAGAATAAATAACATGAAAAATTATTGTTGAACAGGATTTTATTAAGCGTTTAAGAAATAGTTACTTAATAATCAATGACTTCGAACATTTCAATATGTTATAATATAATATATAATATAATATAATATAATATAATATAATATAATATAATATAATATAATATAATATAATATAATATAATATAATATAATATAATATAATATAATATAATATAATATAATATAATATAATATAATATAATATAATATAATATAATATAATATAATATAATATAATATAATATAATATAATATAATATAATATAATATAATATAATATAATATAATATAATATAATATAATATAATATAATATAATATAATATAATATAATATAATATAATATAATATAATATAATATAATATAATATAATATAATATAATATAATATAATATAATACAATAAATATATAAAATATAATATAATATAATATAATATAATAAATATAATATAATATAATATAATAAATATAATATAATATAATATAATATAATATAATATAATACAATATAATATAATATAATATAATACAATACAATATAATAAAATATAATATAATATAATATAATATAATATAATATAATATAATATAATATAATATAATATAATATAATATAATATAATATAATATAATATAATATAATATAATATTACGGTGGCGTAATTGGTAAACGCACGATACCGCAAATACCAAGATACAGGTTCAAGTCCTGTCCAAGACCTTATATTTTCCTTCTTTCAATTACTAGCTCAATTTGAAATTATCATTTGGGCTTTGCATAAAAGTCTAAGTTATTATTTCATCTTATTCAATGTAATACGATAGTATTTATCAATTTGCCTTGTGTAATTAACTATCTAAAATATTTATATATATATATATATATATATATATACATTTATTTAGCAGAAAAATAAGTAATTCGTACATTATGTAAATAGCAAGCATTTAACACCCTGTATATAGACTGTAATTAACTTTAATCAATGCAAGTAAGCATATCTTTCAACAATAGAACGCGTATTCAGCAGAGAAATAATTGTATACGTACTTAAAACTACGTTGAGGAGTGTTCAACAAGTTATAAAATAAAGACGCAGGAGATAGGACAAAACCTAATAAATCCACATGCAATTACGCTTTGATAAGAAAACGCACTTTCAAATAAATAAATAAATACGAAAACATCATTCATGTTACATCATTTAATTTGCACAATTGTTCAAAAGCTTTATCTGTACAAAACAACAGACGTAAGTAAAAGTCAGGCCACGATAACGATAGCAAATAATAAGCATGATATGAGAATCCAAAAGAGTTTCATCAGAAAACAGCTTAAAAATACAGGGAATATTAGAGACAAACCTGGTTGGTTGAAACAATCTGTAAAACTGCTTGGAAACGCAATCCAAAGGTAGTGGGAAAAGCTATTTAACATCCACCGGTGATAAGGTAGCTCAGTTTCCACTTGAAGTAGGTTGAATCCACATCACTTTTAATTAGAAATCTACGCGTCAGATAAATAAAATTTATGTTATACTGAAAATAGTGCTGTGCAACAATTACGTTAAGAATTCATGAAGGGTTATTGCAGTTTTTTTTTAGAAAATGTGGGTAGAATTTGGGTAATTAATTTAAATTAAATATTTATAATGATAGAGGGCTTCTAATCGGCTTCCAGTCAAATTCTGGTTCACTTATAAAACAATTCTAATTGGCTTCCAGTCAACTTCTGAACTATTTCTGGTTCACTTATAAAACAATTCTAATCTGCGTCGAAAACAATACTTACGGTCCACTTCTAATAGACTTCTGATCTAATTCTAATACACTGCTAATTTATGATCCGAAGTCTGGAATTTTAAGTGATATTTAAGGCATATACAGAATAAAGCACGTGGTGATTTTGGAAACAAAGGGGTAACAGTACTGAAATATTGGTTCAACGTATGTAACGGAGTACAAAGCAGGGCATTGGTTTCGATTTAAGATAATGAAGGAGTGTTAATCCACAACACGAAACAAATCAGGTCAGACCTACCTAGTTTTAAGGAATCTTTTCTAGCTAAAATTTTAACATGGAATATATTAATTTTCTCACTAATTTGTAAAGAGTCAACAAAGACATTGAGTACGTTAAAATTTACGTAATAATCATAAAAAGGTCTCGAATGTTCCAGATTTTTTTATAAGAGGGTGTTGTTTTTGGTGACTTTATATTAAATTAAAAGTATATAAAATTTTGGGATAAATAATCCATATTATATTAATTGATTACGAACATTCTGAAGTGTAAATATTATTTCCTTTCATTATATGAATGTTGATTGACTTTGTTTTATCAATTCACACAGGTAATCATAACGGGGTGAAAGAAAATTGATTACCGTAACGTTGTGCACTTTGTGTACATTAAAAAGGGCTAGCCGTGGCATAATAATAAAAGTAAAAGATTAAATTGAGAGAACACAGAGCGGTGGCGTTCAGTCAGAACGTTTATTACACCGAGAACGGCGTTATCATAACAATTTCTATGTCACATCAACGTGAGGCGAAAACTATATAGTAATATATATATATATACATATATTACTCATATTTAGACCAGGGTAGAAAATTAAATAATCACATCAAATAATTTTAATCACCGTGTAGAAGCTTTGGGAAAAGGTACGCGCTATAAAAAAACCGTGAAGCATAAAAATTCATTCGTTTTATTAAAAATAAGAGATTTAAATTATTTATAAAACGCTTTATATAAAAGGAAGCAGTATTAGAAAACTTTACGTGTAATTTTGTTATTCCTAGTAAAGAAACAAAGAGAAATTACGTGCAAAATTTATATTAATTAACCCTATTTTAAGTAACCGGTATTAAACAAAATGTACTGATAATAATTGAATATTTAATTAGGATTCACTAAAAATTAAACGGTATTATTTTAATTTGAGTTAATTGAACCGTTAGTAACAGATAATATCTATAAAAACTTGTAAAAACCCAATAAAATACCATGAAATAAAGCTCTGAGAATTAATAGTATGTTTGAACACCTGCGTATTTTTAAAAAGCTCATTCTGCATAAATTTTGCAGGTAATTAATGGTTACAGAGAATCTTGGAGAAACCGTAGCTTAATAGGTACGAGAAATGCTAAAGGTGGGTTATTTCACAAGTCCACATGGACTGAAATAATCGATAATAAGGAATATCAATTTGCACTAAGAAGAACAGGGTAGATAGAGACAGATAATATGCGCAAGACCGAGGCACATATAGTAAAAGCGTGAGTAGAGCAACGTCATAGGGTTGCGATTGGTTGAAAGTAAAAGGCAAAATTTGAGAGGTAAAAATAACATTTCTGTATAAAATTCAATTAGTTATTTCCAGACGTTGCGTGCCGTGTTGAAATTTCTGAGATTTAACTGGGGCGAGTGCAAAATTCGTAAAAATCGCATGCCGGGCTGCGGAATGGGAACATAGCAGGCGAAATTCTTTAGAATTGTCCGTTTTGGAGACTCGACCGACAGACAGGCTAACCTCTATATATACCCAGGGAATATGAACAAGCTCTCTTAGATCTTCGACTTGATTCAACGCGTTAAACAGTGCTTTTTAGTTTTCCGGTTTTGATTAAATAATTTTAAACAGTTTGCTCGAATATTTTTGTAATGTAAAACAGCTTGTTCTTTACGTGCTACAATAAATGTACTTTAGTGCACTTAGAAAAGAAGTTACAAGGTAATAAAGTTAGTATCACTGTACCAATTAGTAAAATTTACAACGACAAATGAATACACAAAAGTAGGTAGTTTTGGCGTATATTGGTGAAAGAAGTATGAATTTCTTTGCTATTTTTCGGGGGTATTAATAATTAAATGGTGCATAAACGTGTCTGGATCCACAAAACAAGGTTCAGATATACACAGATGAGTTCCGGAAAAGCCCTGAAACAACTTTAAATAAATGGTGATGGAGAAAATTTTAAAAGCGTTGAGAATCAGAAGCCGTAAATATAACCCAGTTGGAATGGTGTAATTAACAAAGGGACGATGTACATTGAAGCTACGAGTGCAGTAACCTTCAGGTAAATTATACTATTTTGCTCGAACTTTGATATTTTGGTGTGTGTTGAATAACTTTATAATTTGTTTATTTAAAATGGACAGTAGTGAAATTGTACTAACAATAATATTTTAATTTTAATGTGAAATTTGCTTGTTTAAGTAGAAAGGGTATTTAGTATTGATGTTCTGGATTATGATGAAAATATGGGTATGTCTTTGAGCTCAATTAGACGAACCTGGTTAATTAACGTAAAGGGGTGGTAGATGCTCCCTTTGTACTCAGACTCGGTCTGCATATATTGTTATAGTAATTAGTAGGCATCCTACAAGGACTTTAATTCTGGATGCACATTAAAATGATAATAAATTTAATTTTGAAATTTTCTGATATTAAAATTTATGCTGAATATTAACTTTGAAATTTTAATGTATTGTGAATATTGATGTAAATAGAGTTGACGTTGATGTTTGTGGTAGGAATGTGTTTGTTTTTTTTATGTATGAGGATGAAAGCTATCTAGAGGAGCAGCCGAGGCGATTAACGGAAGAAAGTCAATGGACCAACACAGTTAAGGTAATGAATAGCTTTTTGTAGGTTTCACAGCATTCTTGACGCCCAAAAGTGAGGCTCGATTCCAAAACCGTAGTTCCCGGATTTTGGTGGAATCACAGCATTCTTTGGCGACCCAAAAGTGAGGCTCGAGTTCCAAATAAAATTTTTGTGATTTTATTCCAGGAAACTGGCGATCTGAGAGAGAGAGTTTCTGTTTGTGTATAAAGTTAAGAGTAATTTTAGAGTGTGTGTGAGTGATTAGAACGTATGCAGAGAAAAGAGTGGTTAAGGAGTCAAGGAGTGGAAATTGGAAGTGACGATAGTGCATGGTGTGAAAAAAATTCGAAAATGGAAGAAGCTGGAGGCAGTAGAGATCAGTCGAGGACGGAATCAGGGGATCAAGGAAATGAGATGATAATGAGGATGCTTGAAAGAATGAATGAGACGTTAAGTGGGGTTAGAGAGGACTCAAATCGAAAATTTGAGCAAATGAGTGAAGAATCGAACAGGAAGTTAGAGGAGATTAGTCAGAAAATAGATAAGACGAATCAAGAAGTTACAGAATTTAAAAATAGTCTTACCGTAAAGATGAGGGAAGTTGAAAATAAGGTAGATAAAAATGAGCGTGATATTACAGGTCTTCGACAGGAAATGGGACATTTAAGGTCCGAAGTACGCATTTTTTGTGAAGAAGAAATAAATGTAAAAATGACTGAAGTAACGGACTCCTGTAGGGATCAGTTAGGCAGGGTAGAACGCGAAGTTAGTAGTATTAAATACAACATGTCAAATTTAACGGGGGATGGTCCCAGATTTTATACAGGTGGAGGATCATTGGACCAACACATGAAGTTTTATGGCGATAACAGGGTAAATCCACAAATTTTTATTAATAGTGTAAGAAATCTAGTAGGAAATTTATTTGACGAACAGACTAAACTGAATACGATAAAGGCCTTATTAAAGGACAATGCGGAAGCATGGTACAATTTAGTAGGACAGGACATAGACACCTACACGGACTTTGAAGACAGGTTTTTAAAGCACTACTGGAGTGACCACAGACAAGACCAGGTACGAGACGACTTAATCACAGGGAAATTTAAGGGAGAATTTTCAGGAAGTAGGGAGCAATATGCTATACGCAAGTATAGCATAGCAAAGCAACTGAACCCACCACTGACGGACCGACAAATTATCAAGTATTTATCACGACACTTCGAGGTAGAAGTAAGACAACACGTAGCACTACAGAACATAGTGGACAGAGAAATGTTTTAGAATACCTGCAGAGGTACGACGACGTAAGTAGTGGACGACCTCGGGATAATAGGGACAGACAGATCAACACAGTTAGGTTTGACAATAGACGGGACAACTATGCTAGAAGGGGGAATAGTTACGGATACCAGCGACAGAATTGGGAACAGCGACGACCATACGTTAGAAGTAATAGTTTAGGAAGGGGACCTGCACCGAGACCGGAACCTACCAGAAGCAATAGTTCACCGGACATGAGGGGGACTGCTAATACAGACACGGAACGAGTGGAAACGCCTAGGACATACGCTGAGGTGACGGCTAGACCAGGACCAAGTAGGGAAAACAGACCTGGACAGGATTTTTAGAACGCGACAGACCACTAGATTTCAGTGTAAATGTATATGAACATCCACGTGAATTTTTCAAAATTGGGGAGGAAGTAGAGCCAGAAACTGAGGAAAAATTATGTTTGCCAATTGTTAAAATAGAGATTTTTGAGAATAATGTAGAAGTATTACTTGATACAGGGGCAGAGGCGAGTTTAATACCGGAGGAATTCGTCAGCAAAATTAGGGATAAGGTTTGTGATAGAATTATGCCTATAAAGCGTAGCCATTTAGTAGCTCAAAGAAAAGAAGTTTGCTGTAGTAAATAGTGTTGTGGTGCTTAGGATAGATATAGGAGGTTTAAGCTGTGAACAGGAGTTTGTAATTGTACCTGGACTGAAGTTTCAGAGCATTTTAGGTGTTGACTGTATGATGAAGTTAGGGGTGTTGATAGATATGGAACGGAAGGTAATAAGGATTAATGATAGGGTAGTGCCATGGAAGGGCAGTTATGAAGTCACAGAGGATGACACAGGGTTGAGTATTAATGTAGTAGAGGTAGAAGATGATGAAGGTAAACAGATCAACACGATAAGATGTCCAGAGGATAGGAGAGTAGAGGTTCAAGCGTTAGTACAAAAACATGCAGAATTAGTGGGGGTAGAAGCAACAGCAGCAGATCGGGAGCAGGTGAAGGCAGAATTAAGTAAAGATGCACGTAAAATTAACCAAGGGACCAAACCGCAATTCCATTGTCCACCATCCATGGACACACTTTTGACGAGGTTAATTGGCAATTTTGTTTTTAATAAAGTAGATTCAAGGAATTCATTCTGGCGGATTCCATTACATAAGAATTCTAGAAGGTACATAGGATTTTCCATAGAGGGAAAAATCGATAATTTTAAAGTAGTATCGTTTGGTTTGTCGGCAGAAAAGAAAATAAGAATAAATAAGAAACAGACAAGTGTAGGGACTAAAGAAGAAGCAGTATTTAAGAGTCAGGCTAATAGGGATGATAAGTTTATTGTATGTGAGATAATAAGGATGATAAGTATAGATATAGAAGGGGGAGAGATAGGGATGAAGAGTATTAGGATGGTGAGAAGAAAGAATTGGAGGGTCAAGAAGAGAGTTAGATTTAAATAACTTGATGAACAAAGGATAGAGATAGGTGAATTTTAGTATAGATATAGAAGAGAGAGTAGATAGGAGTATAACAGAGTAAAATTTAAATAGGATAGGGATAGAATAGGTGTATATAGAAGGGTAGAAGTAGGTGTGTATAGAAAATAAAGCTAAGTATAGGATAAATATGGGAGATAATTAGAAATAGGTTTAGGATGAGAATAAAGATTAAATGTAGGAAGAAAATAAGATAGGTTAAGTATAGATATTTCGTATAAGATTAGTGGAGGGTTAGGAATAGAATAATAATAGGATAGGTATATAGGATTAGGTAGGGGGAAGTGAGTATAGTTGAGAGTTAAGAATAGGATAGGGATATAGGATAGGTGTAAATATTTTTTTTGGATTGAAGATAAGGTAGGTAAGTTAGATAGATAAGGGTAGAGAGAGATAGGCAATTTTTTTTGGAAATGTTTTTGGCAGTCTAAATGTTTATATTTGAATTCGAATAAGTGGGATTATTTGTATTCAAATAGGGGGAAAATACTCATATTTAGACCAGGGTAGAAAATTAAATAATTACATCAAATAATTTTAATCACCGTGTAGAAGCTTTGGGAAAAGGTACGCGCTATAAAAAAACCGTGAAGCATAAAAATTCATTCATTTTATTAAAAATAAGAGATTTAAATTATTTATAAGACGCTTTATATAAAAGGAAGCAGTATTAGAAAACTTTACGTGTAATTTAGTTATTCCTAGTAAAGAAACAAAGAGAAATTACGTGCAAAATTTATATTAATTAACCCTATTTTAAGTAACCGGTATTAAACAAAATGTACTAATAATAATTGAATATTTAATTAGGATGCACTAAAAATTAAAGGGTATTATTTTAATTGGAGTTAATTGAACCGTTAGTAACAGATAGTATCTATAAAAACTTGTAAAAACCCAATAAAATACCATGAAATAAAGCTCTGAGAATTAATAGTATGTTTGAACACCTGCGTATTTTTAAAAATCTCATTCTGCATAAATTTTGCAGGTAATTAATGGTTACAGAGAATCTTGGAGAAACCGTAGCTTAATAGGTACGAGAAATGCTAAAGGTGGGTTATTTCACAATTCCACATGGACTGAAATAATCGATAATAAGGAATATCAATTTGCACTAACAAGAACAGGGTAGATAGAGACAGATAATATGCGCAGGACCGAGGCACATATAGTAAAAGGCGTGAGTAGAGCAACGTCATAGGGTTGCGATTGGTTGAAAGTAAAAGGCAAAATTTGAGAGGTAAAAATAACATTTCTGTATAAAATTCAATTAGTTATTTCCAGACGTTGCGTGCCGTGTTGAAATTTCTGAGATTTAACTGGGGCGAGTGCAAAATTCGTAAAAATCGCATGCCGGGCTGCGGAATGGGAACATAGCAGGCGAAATTCTTTAGAATTGTCCGTTTTGGAGACTCGACCGACAGACAGGCTAACCTCTATATATACCCAGGGGAATATGAACAAGCTCTCTTAGATCTTCGACTTGATTCAACGCGTTAAACAGTGTTTTTTAGTTTTCCGGTTTTGATTAAATAATTTTAAACAGTTTGCTCGAATATTTTTGTAATGTAAAACAGCTTGTTCTTTACGTGCTACAATAAATGTACTTTAGTGCACTTAGAAAAGAAGATACAAGGTAATAAAGTTAGTATCACTGTACCAATTAGTAAAATTTACAACGACAAATGAATACACAAAAGTAGGCAGTTTTGGCGTATATTGGTGAAAGAAGTATGAATTTCTTTGCTATTTTCGGGGTATTAATAATTAAATGGTGCATAAACGTGTCTGGATCCACAAAACAAGGTTCAGATATACACAGATGAGTTCCGGAAAAGCCCTGAAACAACTTTAAATAAATGGTGATGGAGAAAATTTTAAAAGCGTTGAGAATCAGAAGCCGTAAATATAACCCAGTTGGAATGGTGTAATTAACAAAGGGACGATGTACATTGAAGCTACGAGTGCAGTAACCTTCAGGTAAATTATACTATTTTGTTCGAACTTTGATATTTTGGTGTGTGTTGAATAACTTTATAATTTGTTTATTTAAAATGGACAGTAGTGAAATTGTACTAACAATAATATTTTAATTTTAAGGTGAAATTTGCTTGTTTAAGTAGAAAGGGTATTTAGTATTGATGTTCTGGATTATGATGAAAATATGGGTATGTCTTTGAGCTCAATTAGACGAACCTGGTTAATTAACGTAAAGGGGTGGTAGATGCTCCTTTGTACTCAGACTCTGGTCTGCATATATTGTTATAGTAATTAGTAGGCATCCTACAAGGACTTTAATTCTGGATGCACATTAAAATGATAATAAATTTAATTTTGAAATTTTCTGATATTAAAATTTATGCTGAATATTAATTTTGAAATTTTAATGTATTGTGAATATTGATGTAAATAGAGTTGACGTTGATGTTTGTGGTAGAAATGTGTTTGTTTTTTTTATGTATGAGGATGAAAGCTATCTAGAGGAGCAGCCGAGGCGATTAACGGAAGAAAGTCAATGGACCAACACAGTTAAGGTAATGAATAGCTTTTTGTAGGTTTCACAGCATTCTTGACGCCCAAAAGTGAGGCTCGATTCCAAAACCGTAGTTCCCGGATTTTGGTGGAATCACAGCAATATATATATATATATATATATATATATATATATATATAGAAATGAATAAGATGAAATAATAACTTAGACTTTTTAAGCAAAGCCCAAATGATCATTTCCAATCGAGCTAGTATTTGAAAAAAGGAAAATATAAGGGCTTGGACAGAACTTGAATCAATATCTTAGTATTTCCGGTACCATGCGTTTACCAATTATGCCACCGAGACCAATGACGGCATTTGGGAAATTAACAAATTTAAATCGTGTACACAACCATACATAAACCTAACTTTCAATTACTTTTGGCATTTTTGTCAATCATACCTGACATTGTCAAATTTTTTACTTATGTCAGTTATAGACAGGAAGCAATGCTCAAAATTACGGCTATAAGCCAAGTATCAAATATATAAATATTTTAGGTAGTTAATTACACAAGGTTGGTTGATAAATACTATTGCATTACAGTGAATAAGATGAAATAATAACTGAGACTTTTATGCAAAACCCAAATGATCATTTCAAATCGAGCTAGTAATTGAAGGAAGGAAAATATAAGGTCTTGAATAGGGCTTGAACCTGAATCTTGGTATTTCCGGTACCATGCGTTTATCAATTACGCCACCGATGACGATAATTGGGAAATTTACAAATTTAAATCGTGTACACAACCATACATAAACTTAACTTTCAATTACGTTTGTCTTTTTTGTCTATAACTGATATAAGTCAAAAATTTGACAATGTCACGTATGATTGACAAAAGAAAAGAAGAAGAAGAAGAAGAAGAAGAAACGAAAATACAAAAATAGATTAGAGGAAACAGAAAAGCTAAAGAACAATGTATTGATGAAAAATGTAAATGGGTATAAACTAAGATGGAAATACGAAAGACATATAAAGCATACAAACTAATTAGAGTGAACTTTAGGGATATCTAACCATATATCAAAAATATAAGGCATGCGGGAGGAAACGACAATATAGAAAATGTAAAGAAAGTTGTTAGTAGGCAAGAATATATAGTGAATTTATATGGAGGAGATGAACTAGCAGAGTTTGAACAGGAATCAGACATTGAAAATGATGACATGGGATATCCTATACTTAGAGATAAGTTTGAATTAACATTAAAGGGTGTGAAAAATGGAAAGACGCCGGGTACAGATAATGTACAAGCAAAAGCTCTAAAAGCCGCTGGACAAGCAGTAACAGAACATCTCTTCGAACTTATAAGCTATATGCATGAGACAGGCGAGACACTCAAAGATTTCAAATGTAATATCATAGTCACTATACCAAAAAAGAAATGCGCGGATAGATATGAAAATTTTCAAACAATAAGTTGGAGAGCATTCGTGTCAAAAATATCAACTAGAATTGTACAAAAACGAATGGAAAAGAGATCTCAAAAGATACTAGGAGAAGATTAGTTTGGGTTTAGGCGAAACAGGGGAACACGGGAGGCTATTTTAGCTCTCAGGGTGATAATGGAGAAAACAATAGAAAAGGGGGAAATCGTATATATAGGGTTTGTAGATCTGGTAAAGTATTCGACAATGTAAAATGGAAAAAACTGTTCGAAATACTAAAAAAAATCGGATTAACTTTTAGAGTAGACGGTTAGTTCATTGCTTATGCAAGGACCAAACAGAGATAATAGAATTAGAGCAGGTACGCAGAGAAGTAAATATTAGGAAAGCACTGAGGCCGGGATGTGCCTTATCCCCATTAATTTATAACTTGTACATTGAAAACTAAATAAATACTGTCAAATGCAAGAAGACATTTGGAATTACTATGCAGGGTCAAAAAATTGATATGCTTGGATTTTCAGATGATATAGCGGTATTAGCATCTGGCCAAGAAGAGCTGGAAGCTGTTTTTAATGCAATAGAAACGGTTCTAACAGAGAAATGCGGTATAAATATTAACAAAAATAAAACTAAAATTCTAGTATGCTACTGAGAGGAAAATAAATTAAAAACAAAAATAGAAATATGTAACGAGAACATACAAGAGGTTAAGGATTTCTGCTACCTAGGAAGCCAAATAACGCAAGATGGACAAAGCAGAAAAGATATAAAACAAAGATGAGCACAAGGTCCTGCTACATTTAACAAGAAAAAGCAACTACTGGGTTCAAAGACAACAAACATAGAAACAAGGAAAAGATTGTTTAAAACATTTGTGGAGCACAGCACTGTACAGTTGTGAACCCTGCACAGCAGAAAAAGCGGACAAGGAAAAGGTAAAAGTCTTTGAAATGTGGTGCTACAGACGTGTGATAAGGATATCACGGACAGACAAAGTTAAGAACAAAAAGATACTAGAAATGGTTAGGGAAAAAGAGATTAGTGGAAAACAGTAAACAATAGGAGAGCTACGATGATAGGCCACATACTAAGACAAGAGGGAACAGTACGGAATATATTAGAAACAGAGATAGGAAGAAAGAGAAGTAGAGGTAGACCTAGGTTAGACTATTGCGCACAGATGGTGAAAGATGCAGTATGTGGGAACTTCAGGAAAATGTGTAGGGTAGAATAGAATAGAAATCAATGACGGTACACAACCAACCAGTTCCAAGATGGATAAACTAATGATAAAAAAATAGCTGTACTTAAACATGATGATTATTATAAACTACTACAGGTATTGGTCCTTCAATATTCTCAACGAATGTCAATTGTGCGAAAGGATTTACTGGAAAACTATTAATGCGGCAAATGTGTTTGGGGGATCCTTGGTAGCCATAGGCTGCTTAATCCCTTTCACATACCACTGAATCTTGGTGAAATAGGGTATTTAATTAGAAAACAATACAAGGGAAACGGAGTTGTATAGACTGTTGTGGAAAATTTAAGAGAAATCTGTAGACTATCTCAAAACATAAATACATGGAGGTACGCGTCCAACTAGTTTTCAGATGGAAAACCTAATGACGAAAAAATAAGTGCATTTAAATCTGATGGTCATTATAAACAACTACAGTTGTTGGTTGTGTAATATTTTCAACTAATGTTGATTGTGCGAAATGATATATTGGAAAAACAATTAATTCGACAAATTTCCAAGCGCTGGGGGAACCTGGCAGTTAAAGTCTCTTCACATACCCCCCACATGTGATTTTCCAATGTTCCACCCGAAGGTACTAAATTGACCAGGAAACGAGTCTTATTATACCTGAGGAAATTTGCGGAATCCTTACTCTTCCGAGCAAGGTAGGGATCTTGAACGTGCGTGACAACACTTACACACGGGACCTCTATTCTACCTCTCATCCTTACAATGGCGTATTTTTGTGAAGCATGCTGGCCTATCATTTTTCAAGCGGACCGTTTCGGGATTCGGACCCGGGACCTTGGTCGTAGTAGTCACACGCATACCAACTACGCCAGGGAGCCGCTCCCCTTCATATATTTTACATTTTATTTTCCAATACTCCACCCGAAGGTACTACATTGGCCAGGAAGTGAGTTTTTTACCTGGAAATTTTGCATTTCGCCGTTGTAAGCAAGCAACGTAGGGATCTTTAACGTGCGTGACAAAACTCGCACACAAGACCTCCATTTTACTTTCATTCGCGAAAGGGCGTGTTGTTGTGAAAAATGCTCGCCCAACATTTTTAAGCGGACCGTGTCAGGATTTGAACCCGGAACCTTGGATATAGTAGTCAAACGCATACCAACTACACCACGGAGCCGCCTTCTTCTTCACATACCACTGAATATCAGGAAAATAGAGTATATAATTGTAAAACATTTGTAAAGCAATAAAAGATGACCAGCTGCATCTAACGAGAAAGAACACCGGCAATGTTCAAAAAAAAACAAACATAGAAAAATGAAAAAATTGTTTAAAGGATATGTGTGGAGCACAGCACAGTACGTTTATGAAATAGAGGCAGCGGGAAAAGCAGACAGAAAAAGATCGAAGCTTTCTGGAATGTTGTGCTTCAAATGTGTGAGGATGATAGCATGGACAGACAAAATTAATAACAGATAGGTTATAGAAATATCAGAGAAATAAAGATATCTTGAAAAAACAAAAAAAAGAATAGGAGAAATAGACCAGCAGGATACGTTCTATGGGGAATAGTACGGGATATATTACACGCAGAGATAGGAATAGAAAAGTAGATGTAAACGGAGATCAGACTTTTGTACGCAGATAGTGATAGATGCAGACTGTGCAAATTTCATGAAAATGTGTAGGTTAGTTCAGAGTAAAAAACAATGAGAGTACGCGTCTAACCAGTTCCAGGACTGAAGACCTAATGATGTTGATGATATTTTAAGTAAAGTCAAACTTGAGCAAAGGGTATTTTTGCTTATTGTAAATATATTGTGATTATAGAAAAACCTTAAGAAGCATTGAAAAATGAATATTGCAGCACAATTATAACTCAACTTCCAAATAATTGAGGTAACTACTAGAAAACAAGAACTAAATATTTTAGTAGCTTTAAAATTATTCAATTCAGTAGCTTAGACTATGATCCTGCAAAAGTCGATAGATATTTTATATAATAACCAACAATTAGCGACTTACGCTAAAATAATTAACAAAATCTAATTCAAATTTGTCCTGAGATGGCAAATTAACCTTAATCGGTAATCGAGATAAGAAATCTGCCGTGTTTTTCTCAGACTTAACAAACTCGATTTTGTAATTGTAGTTTGAGAGTATAACAGCCCAACTGCGCAAACGATTTGCCGAAAATTGGAGTATTCCGTTTTGCGGGTGAAAAATTGAAGTCAAAGGTTTATGGTCTGTTACTAATACAAACTCTTTACCATACAGATACTGGTTAAATTTACCCAGACCAAAAATAATTGTTAATCCCTCCTTTTCGATTTGTGAAAAAATTTTTTTTTGTATCCGACAGAGTACGTGAAGCGAAAGCGATGGGTTTTTCAAATCCATCACTCGTTATATGGCTAATTACCGCTCCAATGCCTACGTTTGAAGCATCAGTATGTAATTTTAATGGTAATTCGGGATTAAAGTGCACTAATACATTGGCAGAAATTAATAATTGTTTAATTTGTTTAAAAGCACTATCGCAACGTGAGTACCAATTCCACGTTGCATTTGTTCGTAGTAAATTATATAATGGATACAAAATAGTAGATAAATTGGGTACAAATTTTCCGTAATAATTAAATAATCCAATGAAAGATTTAAATTGTGTTACGTTCTGTGGTGTTGACGCGTCGACGATTGCCGTAATTTTGTCTTCGGAAGTGTGCAAACCCGTTTTGTCAATATTAACCCTCTACTGCATTTTGATGCATATGTGCAACATAAAACAAATTTTACGTTAAAAATCTATTGAATGTTCAAAATAACTATGGGCGTTATGGTGCACATAGGCAACACAATCTTCTACATTATTTTAAGTGGCGGGGGTAGCGGATATTATGTTTTACGTGCTATTCAGTGTCAATCCTCTGCACAAGTGGCTGTGTCCAAGTAGATGAATTGTATCGTTGAGTTGCAGTGAAACTACATATAATTTGATAATATTGAGACTAGAAAAATTATTATCAGGTAACAAATATATTTATTTGTTTTGTTTCAATTTATATATATAATTGCCGACATGGTAATAAATGTGTGAAACTGTTTTTAAGTTGTGGTGCTTATTTGCACCATTTTGCATGTAGACAATGATAAACTAATATACTCAACAAACAAAATGATGCGTATATGCAATATCATATAACCAAATAATTATTTTTCAGGAACACACATAAAATGTCTTTTTGGAAGCAGTATGAGAAACGTAGGCCCCTTACAGAAAAAGAATTAGAGGACGCAATTGCTAATTTATCCGAAAGTGAGGGTTATTTTCAGATATTTTCAGATGAAGAGGATGCTCTTTTTGAAAATGAAAATTTTTCTTTTGAAATTGAAAATATTTCTGATGATAATGGGAATGAACTGCACGATAAATCTGATGCATTATTTGATTTTGAAAATATGCCAGTTTACTTCACCAACAAAGAAATCGAAAGTTTGACACAAAAAGATGCATATAATTTACCTTCTCCATCAAAGCATCTCGAGTATGATTCCCAAATTCCAGAAGAATTCCAGGGTTTGATGGATACAACCAATTTACCATCTACTTCAATACCAGAAAAATATGTTCTTCAAAATCCAGAAGAAACTAGCAAAAAAAGTATTTACAAACATGAAACTATTCAAAATAAGAAGCAACGTGCAGGCCTAAAAAACAGTAGATGCTAATATAATTTCACCATCTTTTCATATTGAAGATAAACAAAAACATAAAAGACTACTAAAAGGAAAAAACAAAAAGGACACAAATTTAGTAGATAAAACTTCCAATACAAAAATTAAACCCAAAAGCGATCTTCAAATATTAAAAGGAATGTATGCAGATATAAAGTGGAGAAAAGGCAATCTACAAATACCGGAAAGTGCTATAGAATTTAAAGCTGACTCTAGACTTCCAGCTGCCTTCTTAGAAATGCATACACCATCTGACTTCTTCAAACATTTTTTTACGAATAAGTTATATGCTGAAATAACACAACAGTCCAATTTATACTCAACTCAAGTTTCACCCGACCATCCAGACAGTTTGACTTTAGTGGACATTAAAAAATATATAGGTGTTTGCGTATTGATGTCTGTCATACATCTTCCAAGTACCCGGAACTATTGGTCTAAATCAATTGGTATAGAAATTATCAAGCAAATGATGCCTCAAAAACATTCTAAAAATATTAGTAAAGTTTTACATTTCAATGATAATTCACATATGACAACGCGCAATGATGCAAATCACGATAGATTGTATAAATTGCGTCCAATTATAAACTATTTATTGGAGCGATTTCAAACTGTGCCATATGAACGTGACTTATCAGTTGATGAGTAAATCTGTTCAACGAAAGCAAGAAGTTATTTGAAGCAACATATGCCTGCAAAACCCCATAAATGAGGTTATACGTTTTTGTATTGTCAGGAGTTTCGGGATATGCATATAATTTTGAAGTATATACTGGCCAAGAAAAGACAGATGAGAATAGACCACCTTCACAACCAAATCTTGAAGCTAGCGCTAATGTTGTCACAAGGCTACTTCAAGAATTACCTGAAAAAGTTAACCATCGAGTTTATTTTGACAATTACTATACTACACTTCCCCTTATGGTACATCTTGCTCAAAAAGGTACTCAAGCCTTAGGCATAGTTCGCAGAAACAGACTACTAAATTGTAAATTACCAGACATTGAAAAATCACCAAGAGGGAGTATGCATGAGTACATAACTACAATTGACACTATTGACACTACATGTGTAATCTGGAAAGACAACAAAGGCGTAACACTTTTGTTAAATTTTTATGGATTGCTACCAGTACAACAAGTCCAACGATATGATAAAACGCAAGGGAAAAAGGTTGCAGTAGATTGCCCAATGGTAGTCAAAGACTACAATCGACAAATGTGTGGGGTTGACCTAACATATAGTTTTATTGGTAGACATAAAATTACAATAAAATCAAAGACGTGGTATTTTCGAATGTTTTATCACCTTATAGATGTGTCATTAGTAAATGCTTGGCTACTGTACAAGCGTGTACATGCTCAACAAAAAAGTACATCAAGGTGACTAACATTATCAAATTTTCGTGTTGAAGTTGCTATGGACCTAGGATTGGCGAGCTTAGGAGTTACCAAAAAACGAGGACGAAGATCAAATCTTGAGCAGGAGTTATAAAATAGAAAACGACGTAATTCTGCTTCCTATATTCCTCCTCAAGGTGTACGCCAAGACCAGCTGTCACATTGGCCAATTTGGAATAGCAAACGTCTACGATGTAAACTGCTAAAATGTACAGGCTATACGCATATTGTGTGTGAGAAATATAATGCTTCTTTATGTTTTAATACAGCTAAAAATTGTTTTAAGAAATTTCATCAATAAATGAAACAAACTGCATTACGTGTTGTTATATTCCTCAGATAATATGTATCCCGTGTAACATATATGCAACATTTTGTATTTTGGGGTAAGCCAGTATACACTCTATTATGTAAAATGGTGCATAAGTGCATCTTGATAAAATTTATAAATAAATAAACAAAATTGCAACAATAGATTTTTTTTTTACTATTTTTTTCGAATTCTGTGCATAAATTTACATAACATACATTTTTTTCAGGAAAATTAAAAAAATTGCGCACTAAAAGGTTAAAACCTAAATATGAAATAATGATTTCAAAAAATTTGCATTTTTTTAAGGAAATTTTTAAACCTGCTTCTTGTAAGATGTTTAACACCTTAGTAAGGCATTGTGAATGTTCTTTATAGTCTTTCCCAGTAACTAATATATCGTCCTAGAAAACGACTACTCCGTGAAGGCCTTCTAAAAGCGAATCCATAATTTTTTGAAATTTAGCGGGAATACTAGCTACTCCAAAAGGTGCCCTATTGTATCTATAAACTCCCTTGTGTGTAGAAATAGTGACTAAATGTTTAGATTCTATGTCCAAACACACTTGCTGATAAGCATTTGACATATCTAATTTAGTAAAAAGTTCACCGCCTTGCAATTTTGAAAACAGCTCTTCGATACGGGGCAAAGGATATTGATCTATCTCAATAAAGGAGTTAAGAGTAACATTAACATCACCACACAACCTTACCGAACCGTCCTTCTTTAGAACAGGTACAATAGGGGTTTCCCAGTTACTAAAATCTAATGGTTTCAAAACACCAGATTTGGTTAAACGTTTTAATTCGTTTCCACTTTCTTTTTAATTGCAAACGGCAAAGGACGCGCCTTAAAATATTTTGGGGTGACGTCCGTTGATTTTGATTTAATTGTGATAAATCCTTTAAACAACCTAACCCCGGTTCAAAAACACTCGCGCAATCTTTGATTAAATTTTTTACAAGTTTATCATCCTGCATATTCAAATGATTTATTTGCGAAATGCATAAATTAAACTTTTGTAAAAAATCACGCCCTAAAAGAGGACGTCCTGTAGCATTTTCAATTACGTAAAAATTCATTGGTTTGCTATTATTCAAATAAAGAACTTGACAAGTCATATATCCCAACGGAATTATTTTATCTCCGTTATATAAGTTGAAAACTTACCTTGTTGTTTTTAAATTCTTAGCAGCAAAATTCGTTTGATAAAACTGGTCGGAGATAACGGAAAGACTAGAGCTTGTGTCAATTGTAAAATCTAAATCCTTATCATCTGTAAACACCTGCAACATAATAGAAATAGTGTTACTTTCTAAATTAAATAAAGAATACTCCTCAATTTCCATAAAATGCTGTGAATGATGCGGTCCATGCACGTTTTAATTCTTAGATGTTGTGGATGCTTTATTTGGACACATTGTAGCCAAATGATCCTTGATGCTGCAAATATGGCAGAAACATTCTCGAAACGAACATTTGTTCGTTTGGCGATTACGGCGACCGCATACGAGGCACTTTGATGACTTGTCCTCGTCGCCAGTTGTAAAATCCTTGATAGAAATAAACATCAACTTGAGTTTTGTAATGTATAATAAAATAAATGTTCTCACTTATTATAAACTGTAATCGCAAAGTATTGACATGGTTAAACCCAGGGGTGTAGACCGACTGACTTAATGTATATATGATAACAATTAAATTGCCCATAAACAATATATCAAGTTCTGTTATCAACCGTAATACAATTTACATATTAATACATTACACTACTAAAACATAATCCATCATAATATTTACTTTGTTTTGATTAGAAATCGCAACAGAGCTAACTATCTACGTAACCTATGCAAAAATACCATATTGCACTGAAAGCTGTACGACCTAATCGAGGTAGTGAAAAAAAAAGTGCACTCAGTTCAACTTGAAGGGCTCCGAGTTTGTCAATGGATCAGTGTAACTAGTTTGTTGCTACATGTAAACTATCATTGGAACATGAGAATTGCACTTGGTGTACACTGGTTTTCTAATTGAAATTCGCTATAATATTTAATGCTGATGCAACTCGCTAAAACAAATAACTTTTAGTGAAACTGTTTAGTTTACTTAACCTCATTAAATTTAAAATTATTCGAATGGAATCAAATACCTAAATACAGAAATTACTTACGCCTCTTACAGAAGTAAATGGAAGAAGAGACCCATTATTATCAATTTCTTTCTCAAAATAGTCTATTTGGAAGATACCATTTCTTGAGTACGCGCATCCAACGGTTTAGGCAATGTGAAAACTTAACATATATGTTACATGTATTCACAAATCAAATAATATATTTTAGTTTTGAAAAAAATTGTTTTATAAAATGTCCAAGAAAAAGATAAAACAAAAATACACAGAACCAGCTGGACAACAAAATGACAAGATGTCGAATGACAAATGCTTGGATTTGCAAGAGAAATTGGTGGCAACACCGTACAGAACTACCAACCTTTACTGTCTTAAATGATAATATTCTAGATATTCATTTGCATATAATTACCCATACTTCATTACTACATTTGACGTCATCCTAAAGTTATTTTGAATGGACTGTAGGTGATATTCCTTAGTAATCAAGAGGTTTGAAAATAAGTATCAAAAATGCCTCTTAAAAATATCACAGAGGAATACATTACCTACGGTGTGTTTCAAAACTGCTGAGTCTAATGCATAATTAGTATTCGGATATTCATTGAATATTGCTATAAGTACATAGGGTGTGTTTCTTCTGAAAGTCTACACTTTAACAACACGAGTTAAGAAAATTACATTTGTGAGAAACGTTTTCTTATAAGTATAGCACACGACTAGCTTGTATAAACATTATTTACATAGCATCAAGCTTTGTTATCTATCTAAGCTTTCTAAACAAAGAAAGTTCTCTTTGAACCCATTGTTCGCTTCAGTAAGTAAACTGTTACTGAGCGCTAAAGCAAACAACGTGAAAGCAATCACAGAAAACCTCACATTATATCGACTTCATGACATATTTACATTTATTAAATAGACGAGAATTTGAATCATGGAACTCCAGCGCTCTCAGTTGCAGGAAATGTTTGACATAAAGGTTGTTATTCTGTCAATCCCTTAACTGGAACCCTATAGGTTTAATAGATAGGTTAATAACTGCCCTTCAATACCAGCAGTAAACTGCAAAATACATATTTTTTGCATACAGGTTTGTATAGTGATTGAAATGAATTTATCCTACCTACCATAAGAAAGGCAGACGATTTGGTTGTAACATTTGCCCCGGCCCCATGAAAATTGCTTTTTGAGAGTAAAAATTGACAAACTGAATTTTCTGTACAAAATTCTATACTTTGATTTGCCAGAAAGAATTATGGAAAGAGCATAATTTTTTTTTTACTTTATATAAATAGTTGTAAAATTGTCAACACTACATGAATTACCCATAAAGTGCTAGTTAGAACTATTCATGCATTTTTTTATATAATCAATTTTCTCGTGTTTCAAGTAAATTGTTTACTACAGTTTTAAATTTTCATGTTTTTGAAAAAGATGGGTGTATAAAGGATTTCAGAGAAATAGCTACATTTTAGCAGGAATAATTGTTGCAGAATGAATCATGTTTAATTGAAATTATAAAATTGCACGCACAATGAAAAACGTGTTATAAATTACAATTAAAACCGACAATAATGGTTTCAAATTAATAACACTACAGCAGTATTGCTCAGTCCATGGTACACGACTCCTTATGAGGGCGTAAAACAGAAGAGGGGAGAGGGCAAAATGTAAGAAGAATAAAGTAAAAAATACGAAATGGTTTTATTGAAAAATATACCCAAGTTGTTATGGACAACTTACTGTACACAGTTTTACCGTAATACAATTACCTTTTGAAATGTCTTTTCTTGTTAAGTATATCGATGACATCATCTGCTCATTACCTCGTCAATTTATCGGCCAAACTATTACAACGTTCAATAATTTTAAAGAACACCTTAAGTTCACCTATGTGATGCAACTAGATGGAAGATCATCTTTTTGCGATCTCCTTGTTATCAGGGATTCAAACAAACTTTTAAGCTTTGACTGGTAGACAAAACCCACCATTTTGGGTAAGTACATTAAATTATTCTTTAATCACTTACTGCAGCACAAAATCAACACTGTGAAAGAACTACGCTATTGTATTGAACAGATATCTGATCCACAATTCATCAAAAAAATAAAAAACTACTCGTTACAATTTACTAAATATTGGTTATCTTAGGAAATTGCTACATAAGCAAATATACAATAATTATCTTACTAATATTAACACAAATGATAATAAATGGACTTCTACAACTACCATATATACAAACTTCAGAGTGCTTGAACATCCCAATCTTTCCATCGTGTATAAATACGACAATTTCATCAAGAATCAATTTAGGAGATTGAAGATCCTGCCCCAAAAACATTAAACAATAACATTGTCTAGAAAATCAAGTGTAGCTATAATAGTTGTTACATTGGGCAAATCAGACAATGGTTAAAGAGTCGCTTAACCCAGCATAAAAGTGATTGTCGTAAGGACTGGTATAGGCACGCTTTATATAGTGAATTAATTTTAACCTCGTATAATTTATTAAGAACCAGAGAGTAAGTTGTTTACACCCTGATATGCATTTGTTGTTTATATTAATTCTCGTTGCAGTCGTTGAGAAAGGCACAAAAATCATGACGAAACGTCAAGTTCTTGGTTAAAACATGCTTTTCACATATTGTTTTATTATTGGACTATTTCACAAACAATATCTTTCCATGTTTAATTTACAATACGACTGACCTAGTTATCGGTGCAAATATTTTAGGCGGGGGTAGGATAAACTTTTATAAAAACAAAGTTAAAATAAAATTTTTTTCCAAGTCCCCAATCTAAAAACTTGGTCAATTTATAACATTCTTGTGGGTGTTATTCTGTAAATGGATATAGCACCGAAACTTGTCAAAAGTAAAGGATACAGGAGCTATCGAGGAATTTATATGAAAAATTATAGTTTGCAAAAAATTTTTGTGTGATATTTGAAAACGCGATATCTTTCAAACGGCAAGAGGTAGAAATATGAACGGTACATTCCAGATAGTAAATTTTATTAGGTACAACATTGCTGCAAAAAAGTGTTTTATAAAATTACTCTATTTTGTAGAGAAATTGAAAATAGTCAAAAGTGGACAAAACTTGAAAATAGTCACAAGCGGACAAAGATTGATAAAATGTCAAACTATTAAATTTCATCTTTATTCAATTAACATTGAGATTATAACTTAATTTATTTTAATGTGTTTGAAATGAAAACTTTAGCTCTTAAATTATTTTAATAAGGGTTTGAAAATGACCTCCTACAGTTGCAGTACATAATCTTTCTCTTTTTAAAAGGTGTTCAGTTTTATTCTGAATTCTATTTCCTCTCCTGTTTTGTTGAACTCGTTTGTACTATGTTCAGATTGCATTATTAAACATAGCTCAAAACAATGCTAATGGTTAACGTAATAAGTGAAGATCAGCATCAGTTCTATTGTTTTACCCATCTGCCAGCTGCATTGTAATTCAGTTAGTGTGCTTTTTGTAGTTTCCTATTATTAAACATACTTGGTATTAAAACTTTCAGAAACCTTTTATCGTCTTTAATACTGTTCCGCTTTTCCGTTATTTTGCTGTAATGTTATTTTCAAATCAAGAATATGTGAATATACATTTAGTATATGGTTATTGTAATGGTAGCGCACTTGTTGCTAGAATGAAATATTAAAGAAGATATCGTCAAAGAAAACTACCAAATTTTTGAGTACTTTATAATGTACATAGGTACATTATGAGAACATATTAATTCAAAAATTACTAATAGTAAATGCTTAAAGATGCTTAGTAGAAATTAGCAAATTTTCAAATGCAGATAAAGAACGTGAGTAATTACAACGAGCGATCAACTACTCCAGAAGTTTGGAACGAGTGGATAACGATCCTTCAACCAGTATTAACGGATTGCAAGCTGAATTTGGTATATCAAAACACAAAATTCGTCAAAATTAACAATACCAATTTTATATATACACTCACTAATTGTTAATTTTATTTAAATAGATTTGGAAAACGTTGCATAAGTATCGGTGCTACTCACACCGTTCATATTCGGTACAAGTATTGCAAAATGCAGACTATCAGCAAATACCTATTTTCTCAATTGGTTGAGAAGCAAGAGAATTTACAAAGACTTGTGTCACAATTTTTTATCGATGGTATAAACAACAGCAGGAATGGACATCTATGGACAATCGAAAACCTTAGAAAAACAAGAGAATCGGGACATCAAAGCGTAAATTGTTAGTATGGGATGTTCGGAAACAAAATAATTGGCCCTTATTTTTTCCGAAAATAAACGTTGGTCAGCTGCCAAATATTCATCATTTTTAGAAAACGGACTACGACCGCTGCTAGAACATATTCCGATAGCAACACGGTTCAATATTTGGTTTCAACAAGACGACGCACATGCACATTTTGGACTGCACGTTAAAACCCATTTAAATAGAATTTTTTACTGAAAATAATTAGAAGGTAGAGGTCATATTAATTACCCAGCAAGATCCCCAGATTGCAATCCTTTAGACTATTTATTATGGGGTGAACTAAGAGAAATGGGTATGGTAATGGAAAAAAGCCACATACTAGAAGTGATTTATTAAATGGAAAACGAATGCAGTTAATGAACTCAGATCTTGTACTGCAAATACAGGAGGTCATTTTGAACAAAATAACTTCAGATTATAATCGTACTGTTAATTAAAGAAAAATGAAATTTAATAATTTTGTGTTTTATCAATTCTTGTACACCTTTTACTATTTTCAATTCTTTTACAAGATAAAATTTATAAAAAACTTTACTACAGCAAAATTGTACCTAATAAAATTTGCTATCTGGAATAAGCTGTTTGTTTTTCTAACTGTTGCCGTTTGAAAACTATCGCGTTTTCAAAAATTACAAAAAATTTCTTTGGAAGTTTTTTTGGTATAAATCGTTAGATAACTCGTGGATCCTTTAATTTAGACAAAAATTGATAAAAAAGCAAATTTGTAGAACATTTTACCCTCTTTAAAATAGTTTTAGATGATCAGTAAGCTAAAGTTAATAGTTTCCATGCTATATTCATTTGCCGAGAAACATCCACAAGAATGTTTTAAATTGATCCAGCCCTTTAAGGTGGGAGCTTAGAAAAATTTTTATTTAAACTTTTTTCTTCGAAAAGTGTCCTCTATCCCCGTCTTAAATGTTTGTTGACAACGGGGACACCCTGTAGATATACTTTTATGATCGCAGTTTATTACTAATAGTTGTTGCGGGTAAAATGAGCGTAAAGATATTTAAATTTTGAGTTGCCCTGAAAGGGCGGAGACCCCGTAATAATATAGGGGTGCGTTGGATAACTCAACTGATGTGAGAGTAGGTTTCTATAAAAAAATGAGAAAAAAAATAAAGTAAATTTGAAAAACAGTGTTTGAGAAATAAAATAATATAAAAATAGACAAACCACAAAAATTCTAAGTTATATTCACACTTAACCTAAAAGGTTTTTCTCTGTCAAAATCGAGTGGCACCAAACCGTATCTCGGAGCAATTCCTTATCATAATAGTTCTAAATGGAACACGGTTTTTCGTTATGAATTTGCTTTGGTATTCTACAATTTTTAAACTCATTCTTACTTTGCTCAAAATCACCTTAAAACATATTAATTCTATCGTTTCTGAAGAAAACTCTCAAAATAAAATGCCTCTTCCAAATAGAATTCCATCACTGGGGGTAGCTGAATATCTTTTACAATCAGCTAACTTCACCTATTTCCTAAATAAATTGAAATAAAACTCAATTTAGACGTAAGCTCTATTAACATAAAATACTTTCAATTTAAGTTACGAATATATTTTTCTAAAAATAAATTCCTAACGTCAAGGCTGACCAGGTGTTGCTAAGAGCAAAATATCCCAAAACGTCCTTACAAAACCATTACCACTCTGCATTTTTTATGTTTCTAATATTCAGTTAAATGACATTTGTAAATCCCATTTCGTGCCAATGTCCTTAATAGCAACACCGAAGACAGCTAAATACAATCTTTTTATAATCTGTCCATTGTCCTTTCCAAAATATTTTCATATCAACACCTACATATTTCTTAAGATTTTAAACTAATAACATTATGCTTAACTTTAATCACCACTTGTTCCGTTGGTAAATCATTAATCAATAAAAATTTATCATTGTTGTGTTCCATTAATGTTCTATGTCATAAAACGCCAACCATGTTTACGTCAAAAACCCATATATAAATTATACAGAACCATAAAGAAGCCTACAATATTACTTACAGTATGATTTAGCTATTATAAGGTTTAGTAGGTCTAAACCACACAGTTTTCCATTTTTTAATAGTTTTCTTTTCCATCTTTCAAACAACAACTACCATTAACGTCACGCAACACAAAATTTCAAATGAGGTGAATTATCCCAAATTCCCCAATTAAGCGGTCGCAACGACAATAGTTCCACTCTCGGGTGCATAGTTATAATTCCGCCCTGCGCGAGATAAAGCTCGCATACTTGTATTGTATGTCGCGTTCTGTTGTTCCAGCAGGAACATCAATCTTTATTTGAATTTTCTTGCATCTGGATCTCGTTCACTATCAACTATTAATACAAGAAATTACTGTTCAAGATCTACTTCCTGTAAGATCGACCCTTGACGCATCACCACCCTATTACTACATCTTGGGATGTCTTTGTATAACCAATTCAAATGTAACTGGTTTTATTTCTTGCCTTTCGGGTCCAGGAATTCTAATTTTCTCCACTATATCATATTAATTACGATCAACGTCTGGTTAATACAATGTATCGAGTTTAAGCTATGCTTACTACACAATTTGTCATCACACAACGGGTATATACAACATATTTATCTGTGAAACAGTATACGCGTGTTTGTCACATTTCGATGTCTGCTTTGCGGTGTTGTAATGTCATCGTACTAAATTCTTAGCATACAGTGTATTTAAAGGAATAATATCGAACTTTACTATCTAAATTATTTTTATAGAAACAAAATTTGAAATACAATGTTTAATTAAGAATAGATACTTCTTGAATCTATTATACAAAGCATGTCCATCATACTCTAGTTAGTTCGTTCATATTTTAAAGATTTTCTTTTACCATGTAATTTATTTATAGCGTAACGCAATGCGTAACATAGTCTTCAATTTTTACCAACTCTAAGTGTATGTAATTTGTGCTATTCAATTCTATACTATAATTAATGCTCACTGTTAGCAGCTTTCTCTGACGTACGGTGAAGAACACAAATTTAACAGATAAATTTACTAAAAACAGCAGATGTTAGAATTGTGAACTAATTCCTAGAAAAAACTACACGGTTGTTTATACAGTACATAATTATCTTAGTATTAATAACCTTTGTATTCATTGTCTGAGTGGGAGAACTTTCAAGCAAAGTTGTTGCCAAATAAAAATTTCATTTGAGCAATTTAGATCTTCATAAATTTACTAAATCCATATTTAAGATAATAAATTCCTGTGATTAGTAAATAAAATCATTGGCTCAACGAAAGCTTTTATAAATATAATAAACAAGCTAATAGCTCAAAGTATGATATCTCTAGAATTGATAATTAACTTCACGCGTCCAATGTTAGCTTTTATAGATATATTGGACAAAGAACCTAGTTCAATGTAAGGCATTGGCATTATTAATTATTATTAATAAGTACATTCATCAGCTCAAGGTACGCTGTGAATTTAATAAACAAATTTGTTAGTTCGATGTACGGCATTTTCTTTATTAATAAATATATTCATTGACGTAGCGAAAAGCTTTCTAGATTTAATAAATAAATTCGTCTAATGAAACGAACGTCAACCGCATTATTAATAAGCTACCTAATGGTTCAATGTACGAATACTAATTTGATTTAGAAACTGGTTAATTGAATGATAACTAACGTATTACTAGTAAGAAAGTTCATAGGTTCAAATTTGTTAATGCAATGATCAGAGTTCTTAAATTAACTGAATATGTTTGTTATGACAAGCATTATGTACAATAATACTGCCTTAATGCGCTTCTAACTTTAATAAAATCTACATTAGACAATGCTAATTAAGTATTCATGGGGACAATTTTATTAAAGATAAAAAACCATAATACAATATAAAGTATATCCGGCAAAACTTGTGTTCAATGTATAATTACAATGCTTAATTTGAATTTAAAAATCGCCTCAAATTCTATTTCACTTTTTCATATTCACATGCTGGCATTTCATTAAATTGAAACTTTAATACACAAACGGAACATGATATATCTCACTTTGCCATTTGAATTCGTTAAATCACACAAATAACACTTTTTCTGTTAATAAACTACATTTACACAGCTTGTAGCCGTAAATCATAGTAAATCAATCAGATGGCATGTATATTATACAGCATAATCAACTTTTGTGTTACTATAGAAAATATCAAAAAGAAATTGTTTAGTAAAGTTCCAGGCTACCTAAAGCATGACATTTTCGAAATAATTTAAATTATACATCGCATGCTGCTTCCTATTACTACGTCGTGGTTGTGCTTTTTCCAAATGGGACGCTCTATATTTTATTTTAAAATTGAAACCCCAACATTTGATTGTTTATGGTAGTAGCGATTTGTTGTGTTGTACTGTTAGTTTAAAACATATGACCGATTTTTATCAATAATTCGTAATGATTTCAACGTCCTGTATATTACCAAAACAACAATCTAAAACTATTTCTTTGCATCCGTCAATTGAGAAAATTAGTTTCTTTATAATGGCATAAGTTGTATGCAGCATAATCCAAAACCCAAATACATTACTTTCTGATGTCTTTAAATAAATTTTCCTTTAATTTGCATTAACGCCATAAGTACAATCGCTATAATTTTATCTCTTCTATATTTTCCATACCGACAAATTATGATTTAAGATTTTATTTATAAAGCTGTTATTAATATTTTAGTATCTGTAAACTTTTGTTATGTTTGTTTAATAGTGAACAAGTAATTAAAATTAGACAATAACCTAATTCTAAGACTAGGACAAGTATCCAGGGCAGGCCCGCCCTCGGACGGCTCGGCGTGGTCGACTAGCCAACTTGCCGCCGCTCCAACTCGCCGCCGTGCCAATTCGCCGCGGTGCCAACTCGTCGCTGTGGCAACTCGCCCCCGTGCCAACTCGACGCCGTTCCAACTTGCCGCTGTTCCAACCCGCCGCCGTCCCATTTAATAATAAAATTATTTGCTGAAATTTTAAGGAACAACAAGTGTGGCGGTTATTAATTATTGCGGATTGTTAGCATGAATAGTAATTTTATAACAATGTTGGTTTTGAGTAAGAAATTAAACTAAAACTGAAATTTAGGAAATGTCGTATTATTTATATCAATGAACGGAAACATTAACATTGTAATATTCTTTAATAAAACACATTCATCTACATTTATGCCTACGGCATCACTTTGTATTTGTTCTACAATTTTCTCTGATATTTTGAGTGTTTGGAAATATCTATATTTTAAACTTTTATTTGTTAGTAAAATTTGATATATCATTTTTTACCAAATTAAAATATTCAGAACCATGTGTGTTAAATAAAGTGTTATCGTCAAACAGATTCCTGAAATGTTGAATGTGCTTTAACTAAATGCATTTGACTACTGACTCCTTAAAACTAATGATATCTATGATACGCAAAAAGGTCCAACATAAAAAATTAAGCGAAACGTAGTGGCACAAAAGATTTACAACAAACAATTGCAGTTCAGGCGTGGTAAATTTGGTAATGTACAAGTAAAAGTAGTTTGATGATAAATCGTTATTATTAGGAAATATTATTGTTTTCGTATTTTCTTTACTGTTAGGTTTCGATGCTGGTTCTGTTCATGCAGAACAATAAAACTACCAACAGAAATAGCAAAAATCTGTCAATCATACTTATCAACGCATTGAAAACTCTAGCCATAGGTGGTCTTCAGAAATGATCTTTGTAACATAAATAAGAATAAATTGTTACGTCCACTTTCCAACGGCGTACTAAACCTTACGCCATTTTATTTCATTATTCATTCGCATAGATTCTGATTTTGATACTCATACACAATCCTGTGTATTAGACATTCCTACAATAAGTACATTTTACTACAATTTCATTTAATCCTTTTGCTGCGAAATGGAAAGTTCTTCTATAATTTAAATAATTAGCACCTTGTATCAAGTATCCGTCGGCTTGATGCATATTACTATAGAGTATAATTAATTCTTATAATACCCAAACCTAAAGACTCGTTGAAATAATCGATCCCACTTTTCAGATAAAGTTTGTTTCGAGTTTTTATCAACACCCGTGTGTTTGATGAAGCTGGGGTTGAATTTAGTTCTGGCTATAAACCAAGTTTAATTCATTCGTTCTATATACGACCAAGAATATTTGTCGTTTTTCGTTATCTACATAATTTCGTGCACACCGTTGTGTGGTAAATGCTTTCAGTTTTAAAAATGTACTTTTCGTTGTAAATGATCTAATCTTTAATTGTACTTGTTATCGATTCCTCCGGCGGACATAACCGTCCATTACATTGACCCATGACTGACGAAGCAATTACCGCGTCTTTTGTAAGAAGGATGAGCGCATGGCGTTGTCCCGGGTTCATCTGTTCCTCTCTGCCTTTGTGAAGGAGTGACCAATCCACCAACGTGGACACGCGGGTGTTTCTTCACTATTTACGTGTATGGCTCTTATGTAATTGCCGACACCTCTAATGATTCTTATATAACTGTACCACAAAAGGATTTCCCGGGTGCTAATTGGACGTATCACATTTGTTACTGGTGTGACTGAAGAGTGTGATATATTCAAGCAGGAATTCCTTTCACGTTACTATTTGTACCTATGCTATTTAACTTATAAGAGAAAGGAATTCCTGACGTACTGCTACTATACATATATGTGTTTTGTTTATACCTAGATATTGCCAAGACTAGAATCCATTTCGAGTTATGTTAATTGGGGTGGGGAGAAAACGTTTTCACTTTTGCCCAAGGTTACCGGAGAGTAATTGTAAACATTCTACATATTGTGAAATTGTTATTTGTAAATATTTTTTCGGTGGGTATGCTCTGTAGTTTATCGATACCGTTAAGTTAAATGCATTTTAACCCAATTGATCATTTATTTTTTTGTTATAACTTAATGTCTTGTTTTTTATTGCAAAGCGTACTAAACTTTTAATTTATTTTATTGCAGTCAATTTATTTACTTGTAAAACCCCGTTTATTCGCCGATTGAGTCAGGTTATTATTTTCTTGTCCTTTCCGTTTACGTCTTGGTACGTAGCATAAATTTTGATACCCTGACGCGGGCCCCTATTTTGTTTTGCTTAACTTTTGGCCTGATTTTTTTGCTGCCTAATTTTCTAAATTACCCAGTTTTCTCGGCCTGATGTTGCTTATTTTCTTTTCTTTTTCTCTTTTAGTTTGGCCTCGAATCCTACACTCAACGTTTCTTCCCGACTATAACCTTCGTGAAACCAGTTTTGGATTTTCGGTTATTTTGTTCTGAAATTTTATTTGTTTGATTTCTTGGTTTTTTGCATTACATAGCTATTTCTTTTAATTTTTGTTTCTCTCTGAATTATTAAACTTGTATTTCGCCAATAATTCTAGTCTGTTGAAAACGCTGGCGCCCTATTCCTATTCCTAGTTTTTATTTGGTTGCTCCAATCCTATTAGTATTCCTGAAATTGAAGGGAATGAACTATATTGATTGTGTGCGTTAGGATTTCATTTTCTTCCGTCGGATATATTTTAAATTGTCCCGTATTCGTAATAATTTTTTTTCTAAGCTTTTATCGAACATTTCCAAATCAATCAACATTGAAGAAAAACCATACGGCGGAAAAGAAGAGCACCAGTAAAATCAAGAGATTTGCTGTCATTAGTAATTCCAGAACGTTACAAAATTTTGAAAACAGTAAACCCGCACAAAAAAATGTTGTGCATTCTGACAATGGTCTTCGATCAAATACAATACTTATATTTGGTAGAGAATGAAATCTTCAAGAGTTTGGAAATTGCAAGGTTTGGTTTGTGGATGGGACATTTGAAATAACTCTTATGTTATTTTCAAAGTGTACGTGATTTTCTTCTTAATCTTCTTTGGGAATTAAACCACTCATAGTTTTTAAAATTATCTTTATTTACGTTTCGATCCATGACCTAGGGTCGTTGTCAAAATAATAAAAACTTCAAGTTTGACATTTATGACATAAATTGAAGGTTACTTTGATTTATTGATGTTTGAAATATTTGGTTTGAGTACACTAAGCAAAAATTTTTAAAGTTTAAAAGAATGATTGCCTTCAATTTGTTTTGCGACCTGGGATCGACTTTCTTTAGGTAGCCAATACGCTTAACGTGAAATCAGCTGATTAATTTTTATTGGTGAATTTTATACAAATTCAATAATTTGGGAATTCGAAAGCATTTTTTAACATGTTTCTATTTATACAATTGAGAGATTTCTAATTTTATGTCTTATTTTACCGAGATTCAGTGAAGGGGGTTAAGCAACCTGTGGCTACCAAAATCCACCAACATTTAGAATTTGCCGAAATAATGGTTTTCTAGCTAATATGCTTATTGTTATGTAATTAGTTATTGTATGCATAAATAGAAATCATGTATGTAGGCTGTATTTCATGTTAATATCGCAAGGAAAACCCAGGAAAAACTTGCAATGCTACCTAGATATTGTGGGCATTTGATCTTCATTTGTTATTTCTTTTAGTAATGGAATCCATTGTTTACTGAAAGTCACGGATTCGTTTGCAACGCAGTTATTTTTATGTAGGGTTATATAAGCAGCTTCTTTGATTTTGCGTTTTTGGTGGGTTTTTTCTTTGTCGATAATTTTTGCGTCTTCCCATTTTATTTTATGACTGGAGTCCCATGCATGTTGGCAAATCATGGATTTTTCAAATTTTCTATTTTTTATATATGATTTATGTTCTCTTAATCGAACTTCAAATGGTCTGGAACTTTCCCCTATATAAAACTTATTACATTCGCATGGTATTTTGTAGATACATTTTTTTGAACTTTGTATTGCGTTTTTGGGTTTTGTTTTTGTTAATTGTGCTTTTAGTGTATTGTTGGTTCTAAATACTGTTTTAATTCTAAATTTGTTTCCTATTCTTTGAATTTTTCGGAGAATCCTTTTATGCATGGTATTGAGAGCATTTTGTGGTGTGTATCGTTGTTTTGTTTTCTTTTCTTTATTTTTAGGGTTTTATTCATTTCTTTTCTATTATTCTTTTAGGATATTTGTTTTCTATTAGTGTACATCTGATTAGGTCTTTCTCTTTCTTTAAAATTTCTTCGTTTGATGATATTAATTTTGCTCTATCATACATGGTTTTGATAATTCCTCGTTTGACACATTGTGGGTGATTTGAATCGAAGTTTAAGTATCTGTTTGTGTGCGTTGGTTTTCTATATACCGATGTATTAATTGTTGTATCGTTTTTGCTAACTAGAATATCTAAAAACGTTTTTAATAGGTTGGACAATCTAAACCTAAAGCTATCGCATTCCAAAAATTCACTCACGTTCCTAATAAAATGCAGAAACAACGAAATAATACCAAAAAGATTTAGAACCAAATTTGGAAAGACAAGCAATAAACTATTAAGGTTTCACGAAAAAGCAAGTTACAGTATGATGAGGGAAAGACTACAAAACAACCGACACATTATTTATAAGTTAAAACAAGATATTAAGGGCATTATAAATTTCATACGAATAAAGGTAACAAAATATGATTTTGATAAAATTCTCGTTAGTGCAAAAACCTACTACGAATCAGTATTTTCCAAACAAAAAGAAATTCACATAAAAAAATTTAATAACCTATTTATAGAGAAAAATAACACACAAACTAAAACGTTAAAAAACAGCAACACCATGCTAAACACCGTGATAAATTTATCAAACAGAACTATTAACGACACAGAAAAATCAATTCTTTCAAAAGGCCTTAACTTTGCAGTAACACCAAAATCAATACCAAGCTTTGAAATTATTAGCTGTATTGAGAAAACAGCAAACCAACTCGAAGAAGATCAAGCAAACGAATTTAGAGTACGATGCAAAATCGAAATAGAAAAGAATCATAAAATAAAGCCAAATGTAAGTAATAACGAAGTAAAAGCAATTTGCAATCTAAAAAACGATAACTCAATTATAATTCTACCTGCTGACAAAGGCAATGCAACAATAATAATGAATAAAAACGATTACAACACAAAAGTCAACAACCTATTGAACACTGAGAATTACACCAGTTTAGAAACGGACCAACAAAATCAATTGAAAATAAAATATACAAAACTCTATTTAAATTTAAAAATGAATTTGAAGACAAAGAAAGAAGTAAACTGGTCCCACATTACAGTAAACCACCCCACTTTTACGGTCTACCAAAAATTCATAAAATAGACATTCCTTTAAGACCTATCGTAAGCTCCATAGATTCACCATGCCATAATTTAGCAAAATTTTTTACTAAAAATTATAAATCCATTAGCAGGCAAAACGGATTCTTTCATTAAAAACAACCAACACTTTTTAGAAAAACTATCAAACATAAAAACTGAAAATACACACACAATGGTAAGCTTTGATATATTAAATCTCTTCACAAATGTCCCTATAAACAAAACTCTTAATATTATAAAAAACAAACTAGAAAAAGATGGCAATCTTAAAGAAAGAACAAAACTAAGTATATCATCGATTATGGCATTACTTGGTTTATGCGTAAATACCACATATTTTCAAATAAATGATCAATTCTACAAACAAAGCTTCGGAATGGCAATGGGAAGTCCACTATCGCCAATCTTTAGTTATATATTCATGCAGGAATTCGAAAACGATGTAATATTCACACAAGAATTGAAACCACTAATCTGGTGGAGAGACGTAGATGATGTCTATGCTATTTGGCCTCATAATACAGAACTAATTAAAAACTTTGTACAGTCAATTAACGAAATAGAACCAACTATTAAATTCACATATGAATTATGGAAAACTTCCGTTTTTAGATATTCTAGTTAGCAAAAACGATACAACAATTAATACATCGGTATATAGAAAACCAACGCACACAAACAGATACTTAAACTTCGATTCAAACCACCCACAATGTGTCAAACGAGGAATTATCAAAACCATGTATGATAGAGCAAAATTAATATCATCAAACGAAGAAATTTTAAAGAAAGAGAAAGACCTAATCAGTTGTACACTAATAGAAAACAAATATCCTAAAAGAATAATAGAGAAAGAAATGAATAAAACCCTAAAAATAAAGAAAAGAAAACAAAACAACGATACACACCACAAAATGCTCTCAATACCATACATAAAAGGATTCTCCAAAAATTCAAAGAATAGGAAACAAATTTAGAATTAAAACAGTATTTAGAACCAACAATACACTAAGAGCACAATTAACATAAACAAAACCCAAAAACGCAAAACAAAGTTCAAAAAATTGTATCTACAAAATACCGTGCGAATGTAGTAAGTTTTATATAGGGGAAAGTTCCAGACCATTTGAAGTTCGATTAAGAGAACATAAATCATATATAAAAATTAGAAAATTTGAAAAATCCATGATTTGCCAACATGCATGGGACTCCAGTCATAAAATAAAATGGGAAGACGCAAAAATTATCGACAAAGAAGAAAACCACCAAAAACGCAAAATCAAAGAAGTTGCTTATATAACCCTACATAAAAATAACTGCGTTGCAAACGAATCCGTGACTTTCAGTAAACAATGGATTCCATTACTAAAAGAAATAACAAAAGAAATAACAAATGAAGATCAAATGCCCACAATATCTAGGTAGCATTGCAAGTTTTTCCTGGGTTTTCCTTGCGATATTAACATGAAATACAGCCTACATACATGATTTCTATTTATGCATACAATAACTAATTACATAACAATAAGCATATTAGCTAGAAAACCATTATTTCGGCAAATTCTAAATGTTGGGGGATCTTGGTAGCCATAGGTTGCTTAACCCCCATCACTAAATCTCGGTAAAATAAGACATAAAATTAGAAATCTCTCAATTGTATAAATAGAAACATGTTAAAAAATGTTTTCAAATTCCCAAATTATTGAATTTATATAAAATTCACCAATAAAAATTAATCAGCTGATTTCACGTTAAGCGTATTGGCTACCTAAGGAAAGTCGATCCCAGGTCGCAACACAAATTGAAGGCAATCATTCTTTTAAACTTTAAAATTTTGCTTAGTGTACTCAAACCAAATATTTCAAACATCAATAAATCAAAGTAACCTTCAATATATGTCATAAATGTCAAACTTGAAGTTTTTATTATTTTGACAAGGACCCTAGGTCATGGATCGAAACGTAAATATAGATAATTTTAAAAACTATGAGTGGTTTAATTCCCAAAAAAGATTAAGAAGAATGCTAAACAAACCACAACAAAGTACAGGGAGTATTTGTACGTAATTTTGTCAATAAAAAATAGGAGAGCGCACCCACTTTTCTACGCTCTTCTACCAACTAAACAAAGAGCTACCAACTGTTTGATATGGTTGGAGCTTTGGAATCGAAGTTACAGTCGGATAATACCGTGACATGTGATTTTGAGATTGCAGTAATTCAAAGTTTTCTCTTCACTATTCTGATGCGCAATTGCACGCATATTTCTTTCATTTGGTTTCCAATTTGAAAAAACATCTATGTTCAGTGCACGTAATAAATAATTACAACAACGCTGAATTTGCTTTAAACGACAGAATGATTACTGATTTGGCGTCTGTTCCAATACTTGATTTAGATGAAGCAATTCAGTCATTATCAGAAATAAGGACAACTAGTCGGGCGAAGGAACAGTCATGGAAACGGTTGCTGTCTTCTTTATTTCCCCATAGAATGTGGAATGTATGCCAGTGTATACTAAACGGAGTTGATCTAACTAACAACTACGCCGAAGTTGCTTATCGACGATTGCAAACCGAACTAGGTATGGTTAATCCTACTATATGGAAGTTTATAGATTCCCTTCGTCAAGTGCAGCATGGTAGGAATTTATATTCAAAACATCTTGTGGCAGGTCAGAATCCCCCCTACAAAGTTAAAATTATCGTGAGCAAATGCAAGGATGCTAGCTGTAGTAAAAGATTATGCAAATAGAAATAGAATTGAATATTTGGAGGAAATAGCTCATAATTATGAAATGTAAGCGTAACATTTATAAATGGAATATATTCGTATATTGTTATATTTTTATTGTACACTTTATGAAAAGCCGTCAAAAGCTTACTTTTAGGTCCTAAACACTGTAATTAGAGCATGAACATTCATAGCCTGAACTATCAGTTGTTTTAAGTTTCTATACTTATACAGGATGTCCCAAGTTATGGTTTACAGGCAATATCTCCCTTATCTGAAAAGATAAAAAATTAATAAAAAATAGTTTTCAGTTGTCCACGAATATCTTCTGATGATATATTAAAAAACGTCATTTGCTTTTTCAGTTCCTTGGAAACCACCTCCAACTTATTAAATTACACTCCTTGAATATTATAGATACTAGAAAATGAATTGCCAATTTATTTTGAATACATACGACTTATATTTAGTAGTTTTGATTTACGATTTTTTTTTGATTACAGGAATGTATGATACATTCTTAAAAAAACATTATGTTTATACCTGACCTTCATCAATTTTTTTATTTTTTATGGGAGCCATTTCGGGTTTTTATACAGTCTGATACACCTATTTCTTTTGATTATAGGAATCTATGATACAATGTTAAAAAGCTTTCGATCTTTACCTTACCATCATCAACGTTCTTGTTTCTTATGGGAGCTATTTTGTGTTTTTGTACTATTAAAAATTCCAGACTTGGTTAATTTTGACTCATCTCACCAAACGATTTTGTTTAACAAATTGGTATCATAATTTGGTATTCTGTTCCTGCCTAAAGCCAAATCTGCGTTACGGGCATAGGTAGCAACAATAAAATAAAATTGGCACAATTATCATTTATTATAATGGTCTATACTTATCACTTTATAATATAATTTAGAATGTTTTCTGGCAGGAAAGCGGAAACTAACTTTTTTGGTGTCCATGTGTATTGGTGTATGTTGGACAAGTTTTTGAGGAATGTTTTTTGTTACTGTGGCAGTTTGTTTTCCAATTGTTATTGAAATTTAAAGATTTCTTTAGTGTAATCTGAAGGTTGTCAGTAGGTAAGCTATGAGAGTACGAGCGCAAAAACACCCATTTTTACATGTAAATCTCCATAAGAAAATGCAAGGTCCATTCTGGTCATTTTTGTACCCACTATGGAAATCCCCATAAAGAGGAAAATCAATGCCAAATCCCCATAGAGCCATGCCTCATTTTTAATACCCATAACAAAATATATGCATGTTTTCCAACACCACTGGATAGTGATAGAAATAAACTTAAATAAAAATAATATTTAATTTAAAAAAATTTTTAAATAGTGTTAACAAAATAGTAATATGTATTTCTATTTATACATTTAAAATAATAGTACTGTCATATAGGTAAAATCACCACAACACAGTGCTTTCGGCTACCTATTTTCAGCTACTTATCTAAGGTTGTGGTGACGTCTTAGCCTTTTATAAATAAAGAACAATGTAATAAATACTATTCTAAAATTTTTATTCCGACATTATACATAACAAAATTTAAAAAAATTTAATACCAAGCATGGAGAGACATTCAAACTTACTTTTAATATAAAGTTATACACAAAAAACAGTTCTTTCTATATGTTTGTTTAGAGTGGTTTTAATTTTATCTAATTTTATTCGCAGCTTAAAATTTAAATCGACACCCAAGTCCTCTATCTCGTTTTCTAGCCAATAGTTTGATACATAGAGACCGTCTAGATTTTGGAATTGTAAAATGTACCGAAGTTTGTCTCTATATATAAAGTCTTTGATTCCATCGACAAACAGATCCATTCCTTCGTGTAATTCTTGCAGCTTATGACAATCTTTTAATCGCGGCTTTCCCACTATATCCTGCATACGTATCTTGTTAGCTTGATCAACTTCTTCTTGTCGGTATTGGAAGGAATCTTTATTCTCCCACTCACTGTTGCATAGTTGCATGTCCACCACTTTGGGGAATATATGGTCGTTATAGGTTGTAAGGCCCTTGGTTTTAAATGATCCGAAAGGTTCTTTACCAGGCAAATATACAATGTTTAACGGAACTCCTTTGCGTGTGGTGTACGCCAAGGCTATGAAACCCGCATTCCTTAGTTCATCTATGTTATCTGCCATTTTGATAAATACGTTTTTAGAATAACCTTTCAAAAAGTATACGGATTCAGTACCATCCTTTTCCGCTGGGACGCCTACATAACTAAAAGAATCTTTCTTACTAACTACAAATGCATACAGCTTGTACAACCCAGATGTATCTAAGTCAGTCCATCGGCACATAAAATAATCTTTTAATTCTTTCTCATTTTCTCTAATAAGATGTTCTTTGTCTAACACATCTTTGTATTGTTCGCGTATTGTCGCAGTGTTTTCCATGTAGTCCAACTTTCGCTTTTTTGCATCCATTTCCTCTAATTCCAGCTGTCCTTTTTTTCCACTTACAGCGTATGGCGTGCATAATGGTGCAATTTCCTTTAGCGTAAACGGATAGAGTGTACTGCCAATATTTACGCGTTGTCATACAACCTCTGGACTAATGTTAGGCGTATCCAGCAACCCCCATTCTGAAATAATTATTTCTTTTGGAATTGTAGAAAATGGTGTTGCAGATTGTGTAAAATATGTACTACCTGCTTAAATGTAGCACTTGTGTAAGATTTTATTTTATCTTGGCTCTCTCTCCTCTACTATCTCCAAATATTTTACAGGTAAATAGTTAAAACTAAAAGCCCAAAGTACATACTTTATCAATTTCTCCCTTTCCTCTGGTTTTCGGACAACTTAATTTGCAAGCCAGTCAATTTCTTTGTATTGCTATTCCCCCAATACACATACTGTAGTAGGTCATTATACACTAAACAGCAGCTATTTTTTAGCTTGTCCGATAGCTTACTCCACATTTTGGCAAGAGATACCGAGTACATTGGCGCCTTTAGGAAGTATAGCTTATTATCATCCAATAAGGTTAAACAGTCTTTTAAGGGATAACATACCCTTTCCGCACTGACATAGCTTCCAACTGCACAGTTGTATATTGTCGCTTCCAATCGCGTAATACTATGTTTTTTGGCCAAATTAGACGCAAATGTTTCTCTTAAACGTAGGTCTAGTCAACGTAAAAAATCTAGTAAATGATTTCCAAGTTGTTTATTAACACCAGGACTTGTTATCTGACACACAAATTTGTTGTATATTTTAATTCTTCCATTGGTTGTTAGCCATGTGAAACAATCGATTCCCACAGTTTTATCGTTATCAACTATAATATTACTCTTTTCTTCGTATTCGTCTTTGTAGCAAAAGTTATGGTTTGTAGTTAAATAATTACACATCTCTTCTTCCTGAATATGCCAGCAAAATCTTGGGTTACATCCATGTCAAAAAGATAGTAATAATCTTTTTTGAGTCCGTCTAATTTATCTGGTAGTTCTTCCAATAAAGTTTCCAACTTAACATCTGCTTGTTCCACTTTGTACGGAACACATATAGGATTTTGGAATTTTTTATTAATACTTTCGAGGCCTTTTTTTCCGGTAATTTCTTTTACTCCCTGGCCCATCGTGTTAGTGTTTTCCAGAGAAAACAAAAACTTAGCTATTACACCATGCCTAGCGGAAACAAATTGGTCTAACATTTCTCGTAGATAGCTGTTAAAGGCACCACAAATTTCTTTTTTTAGGATAAACATCCTTTTGTTTGCAGATGTTTGCTCGGCGTCAGAAAGGTCGCAAATTTTAACCAACATTATATTGTTGCAAAATGGTTCTGTGATTGGTGTGTATAGTCCACCAGTCAGCATCTGTTCGCCCTCGACATAACAAATATCACCAATATCTGTCACCAGATTATTGTTGCACATACTTTCTGCCAGCAGCCACAATCCAAATAGCTCATTTGTTGATTTCACTTTATTCTCAAGAAGTTGAGGAACGTTAATCATCTTTTAGGCGCTCATGTTTACCGTTCTAGCTACTGCCGAATACTAAATTGAATACAAAAAATTGCCCCTTATGTACCCTACAGAGTGGGGGCGTATATTGCCGAAATTACCCGAATACGCGCGACAAAATGCGCAACCACCCTGAGGCGGCCATGTTACCCGCTATGGCGGCCATGCTACTTCGCCATAGCGGCCATTTTATCCCGCCGCTATGGTAGACTTAGGTTAGTTGGTATTTTCTAGAGGAAAAAATGATGGGTAAGATCGTCGACTAAGGTGGAGGGTTTAGATTAGTTTACGTTGATTGGAGTTAGGTTAGTCTGTATTGTCTGAAGTTAAGTTAGGTTAGTTGGACTTGACAGCAGTTAGGTTAGCTAGTGGCGTCTGGAGTTAGGTTAAGTTAGTTGGACATGTATTTAAGGTTAGATAGAAGGAAAATTGATAGGTTAGGGTCAGCCCGCGCGGCACCTGACCCAACCTATCAATTTTTCCTTCTATCTAACCTAAGTCCACACAAGTCCAATAAATGAATAATATATGAATAAGTTTATAGAAGGATAGGTGAGGAACTCTGTGTGTGGAAACATTTAAAGGTCAGGAGAGATAGAATGATAGGGCACCAGTTAAGACATGAGGGGCTATTTAGTAAGGTCTTAGATTATAGACTACCAAATAAAAATAAAATAGGAAGACCTAGACAAAGCTATATTAGTCAAATTATTAGAGATTTAGGTTGTGAAGGGTATGTAGACCTTTTTAGACTAACTCAGAATAGAAAAGAATTTAGAGCTGCGTCATGCCGATCTTAAGTAAGTTCGAAAACAAAACAAAAAAAATAAATAAAAATCGGATAACTAAATGTCATCATGGCATAACTCACAATTAGTTAGCGGTCTGGCATGTTGGCAGCGATTCGCTGCTTAAGTCTTACCATAACATACAATTTAACACTTTTCCTTTTTTGGAGGTTATATCCAGGTAATATTTCATTTCCTTATAAATGGGAATCATTAAACATGTTGGATTTCTTTAACATTAATCAGATTGCTAATATCTATGTAGAGCCAGGTAGATAGGAAAAAGATAAAAGAGTATAAGAAGACCTAGACCAAGTTATGTTAGTCAAATTAATAGATGTTAAAACTTCATACAGTTGGAGGTCAGCGATTGACAATATAGACGGCCTTATCGTATATTATTGTTGTGCTATACATATGGCGGAGCGATAAAGCCTTTTCGCTTGACCAACATGACACTCTCTCGTATCGTTTCACCGACTCAACACCTAGTAACTATAACCGCGAGTGCATAAGTGCTGCTGCCCGACCAAGTGCGTCGACCGGTAAACAACACCTATCTTCGCGGGAGTAAATTGGTGAACAACATTGCAAGGTAAGCAAAACATTAATTACGGTTTGACCTATGTTACTGTTTTTCGCGTCTTACCTCCAATTGCATACAGTCCATTTGCTAAGCTTTACGCTTTGGGAAACGTTCTGGAGCTGTCCCGATTTTATACACTCCAACGTGTACCACACAAAAAGTGGCCCTTCTGAGCCTCATATCACAAAAGTGGCCCTTCTGAGCCTCATATCACAAAAAGTGGTCATACTGAACAAATAAGCTTTGAATTATAGTCAAAATTAATATAATTTATTAGCGGGATCATTAAAATTTAAATTATTACATTAATTCATTTTCAAAACTATTTTCTAAAACTGGGTTTGAATATTAAAATGCATGATTTCTATTAAAGATTTCAAATTTCAATTATTATCAATAAACGAGTACTTTGCATTTAGCATTACAGGTGTTCAAAACTTGTTCCAATTTATTTAAAGTTTGTAGTTCATTACATCTTGTTACTACGCTTATCAATCAGCTGTGTAGATAACAAAATAAGTCAAAGGACTTTAACGAAACTGTTTGTTTACATTTTTGTTTGTAAATATTACGTACCTAATGCACTTTATTTCTTAGAGTTCTGAATTCACTTATATTAGTTTAAGCCTGTACCAGCATTAACATTGACTCTCCACGAGTACTGTGTTTACCTTTAAGGCTTTGCAACTGCGTTACATTTTCCATTAGTTATTTGTGATTTCAATTTGTTACGAGTATACCTGGTACAATATGGAACCAGAACGTGAAGTTATTGTTGAATTTAAACGATTAACAAATCGCAAAGAAAGGTACTGGCGACGTTTGCAAGATTGTTACGATTTAATTTCTACGTTACCAAGTAATCTTGATCAATTTAAAGCTCGTGTTAGTCAGCTAGATGACGTAAGAACAAAATTTTTAGATATCTTAGATGAATTATCGTCACTCTCTGACGTTTATAAAACCTTATTTACGGATACCGTTAATCTAGAATCTACGTTCAATACTATGTACTATGATATTTTAGCTAATGCGGGCGCTATGTCGCTCAGACACAACGCCCAATGTAAATACTATTGATGCTTCTGGAAATACCAGATCTAATGTTCATTTACCAGAAATAAAAATAGATATATTTCGAGGTGACCCGAGAAATTCGGTGCGTTTAAATCTCTATATGACAACATTATTCACAACAATAACGCACTTAATGATTGCGAAAAATTCACATATTTGCTTTCTTATTTGGATGCGACGGCATTAAAGCTAGCACAATCTGTTCGATTTGCTCCAGAAAATTATATGGTTGTTTATAATCTCTTAGTTCAACGCTACACTAATAAACGAATAATTGCTAATCATTATTTATCCAAAATATTTTCACTAACTCAACTAAAGACGGATTCCCCAAAAGTTCTTAGTGATTTATGTGAAACCCTGCAAGCCAACGTCACAGCTCTTATCGACATACAGCTACCTGAGTTGGCCGATTACATATTATTATTTTTTCCCTCGGTTTATTAGACCCGAAGTCGAGACAAGAATTGAAAAGGAACATTTAAATCAAACATTTCCGAAATTTAACGATTTTATAAAATATTTACGCAACAAATGTTCTATCTTAGCACTGGTGAGCGGTAACAATAATACACCACCATCAAAAATGTGTCTAGTCCACCACAAAGGGCTAACCCTCAACCATATTATACAAATTCTGTAAACAATAAGCGTGTAACAATGTCCGCACAGGAAGTTACTTCACGACGATTTAATACAAAGCAGGCCGTTTCTAAGCCCTGTCCTGCCTGCAACGATCAGTTCCACAAATTTTACAGATGTCCAAAATTATTAGCTTTATCAACTCTAGAAAGGCAATACATGGTAAAGCAATATCATAGATGTTTTGCGTGTTTATCACCACATCCCCTTTCGACTTGTAAGTCAAAATATCAGTACAAACGGTGCGGTAGTAAAATGCACCATACGCTACTGTGTATCGAGGCACCAATTTCATGCAGTACTGACTCCGCCACAAAGCGCGGTAGGACACTCTTCAGGTGCCGCTAATTCGGCTGAACATTTTCCTGCTCCAGTCTCTCTTGTTCATTCCTGTGCAAATGAACAGGGAACCGTTGCGCTTTTAGCCACGGCGCAGGTACGAATTTTAGCCTGTGACGGTAGTTGGCATCGCTGTCGCTTGGTTTTAGATCAAGGGTCGCATTCTAATTTCATCACATTATCTTTAGCTAACAAGTTAGGTCTTAAACGCAAGAAATGTCCTTTAAAATACGTGGAGTAGGCCAATCTCCGCTAGAAAAGGTTCATGGAATTGCTACCTGTAACGTTACATCAATATATGATCAAAACGTTTCTTTAAATTTACAGGCTGTTGTTTTATCTCGTATTACCGCAGATCTTCCGATAGCAAATTTATCTAAGCATTTAATAGACAAATTTTCGTCCCTACAATTGGCGGATCCTGAATTTCACATATCCGCTCCGGTCGATATGCTGTTAGGTGTTCAAGCTGTCTTAGATGCCACACCCAACGATTCGTTGCATATAACAGGCAAGCCATCGGCGCTTCTTACCTCGTTTGGTTGGGTTATTATGGGTGATGTACCAGCTTTAAGTCAACCGTATTCAGGGGTTGCGTTGTACACTAGCATATCGGAAGAACCGTCCCTTAGCGACACTATTCGTGCCTTCTGGGAAACTGAAGAAATACCATTTACGCCGCCAATGTCGCCTGAAAACGTGGCTTGTGAAAATTATTTCAAGTCCACTACTATACGAAACGAGTTAGGCCAGTATGTGGTTCGACTACCGTTCATAGAAAACATTTCCCGAACATTAGGTTCAACACGAGAATTAGCTACCAATCGCTTTCTAAAACTAGAAGCTCGATTTGCACGCGACAAAACTTTTATAAATTATATTCAGAAAATATTGCTAATTATATATCGCAGGGACAACTCACTCCCGCTGTGAAACAGTCCTTATATATTATGACTCACCACGGCGTGGTTAAAAATAAGCCTTCTAGTACTCAAGTTCGAGTCGTGTTTAGTCCTGCCGATAGGGATATTAATGGTACAAGTCTCAATGATATTCTTTTACCGGGCCCCAAATTACAATCTGATATTGGTCTTGTAATAACAAGATTTCGAATACCTCAAGTCGCACTCACTTGCGATATTCGACAAATGTTTAGATCTATAGTCGTTCACCCAGAAGATAGAAAATTTTACATATTTTTGGAGGTTTCACCCTTGTGAACCTTTAACGGAATATGAACATACACGCGTTATTTTTGGCGCTACCTGTAGTCCTTTCTTTGCCCTTCGTGTTCTACAGCAGTTGGTAGAAGACGAGGGTCAGTCGTAACCCCGGGCTTCCCGAGCCCTTAGATCATCAACTTACATTGATGATATTTTGACTGGATCCGATTCTGTAGAAGAAACTCTCCTTCTAAAAAATGAATTGATCAATTTACTAAAACTAGGTAACTTCGACTTAGGAAAATGGGGAAGTTCACACACTTCAGTTATTGATAAGTCGGAGACGGGCGTTCTAAATCTACCGAACTCTGATCCTACTTTGACAACACGTGATGTTCTGGGTCTCTGTTGGGATATGGGTTCCGATACATTTAGATGTAAAGTTCCAAATATTGCAGACATCCCTACTAAGCGAGGAATTTTGTCACGCATAGCACGCATATTCGATATTAATGGTTATTTAAGTCCATTTACGGTTCTTCTCAAATGCCTTATGCAACGCCTATGGCTACAAAAGGTGGATTGGGATGAACAATTGCCCGCAGAAATTCTTCAAGAATGGCAGCAAATTCAAATTGAACTGCCACTTCTCGAATACATAACAATACCACGATCTATTTGGAAAATCGGCAACAGTCAAGCCCGTTTAATCGGATTCTCCGACGCCAGTTCCGTAGCGATGGCCGCTGTTGTGTATCTGCGATTAGAAGTTGATGAAAAAAATTTATGTACATTTGATAGCTTCCAAAACCCGTGTAGCCCCTTTGAAAACGTGGACCATTCCTCGTCTTGAATTAGGAGCGGCATGTCTTTTGGCAAAACTAATGAAACATACAGCATTAGCATTTGACACCATCAATTTACTAGATCCAATATGCTTTAGTGACTCTACAAACACACTGACGTGGATTTGTACGCTACCTTATCAGTTAAAATTATTTTTTTGCAAACCGAGTGGTGCAAATTCATGAAAATCAACCCACAGCCATATGGAGATACGTTCCCAGTTCTGCGAATGCTTCCGATCCTGCAAACCGAGGATTGAGGCCATCCGAACTACTGAATTGTACACTCTGGTGGCAGGGTCCTGATTTTTTACACCGCGATTATTGTGATTGGCCAAGTGATAAATACACACACAATATTGCAGACGGGTTTAAAGCCGTACAATATGCACTCGTCTCTACTGTTGATGTGAAACCATACTTGGTAGTACTACAAAGGTCCTCGAACTTGCTAAAAGTTCAACGAATTTTTGCGTACGTTAAAAGGTTCACGTTTAACTGCCTTGCACGCAAACGTAATCTTGCAAGGACTACTGGTCCGTTAAATGCCTCTGAGTACCGTAGCGCTCTCACATTTGCCATTAGAATTACTCAGTACGAGCACATCTACGACGATATCGTCTTACTAGAAAAAGGGCAACCTAGCACAAAAATGTACCGTCCGTTGTCACCTTTTCTCTCTCCTACGGGATTAGTCATGGTAGGGGGCCGTTTGCGCCATTCCAGCCTTTCCATAACTAGCAAACATCCCTACCTTATCCCAAAAAATAGCAGGTTAGCTGTATTAATATGTGATTACTATCACATATATTCAGGTCATGCGGGTCCGCGGCTAACTCAATCATTAGTTACCCGTACATTTTGGATTCCTTGTATCCGTCAATTAATTCGAAGTAGAATATTTCGCTGCCTGACTTGCTATCGCTTCCAAGGGGAGCCTATTCAGCCTCCTATGGCAAATCTTCCGCTTTATCGCCTCGAACCCGGAAGATGCTTTACGCATACCGGTTTGGATTTTGCCGGTCCTTTTACAATCAAGATATCCTCGTTGCGATCGACAAAATTTCAAAAGGCATATATTGCCCTCTTCATTTGTATGGTGTCACGCGCCATTCATATGGAGGTTGTCACAGCTTTAACAACGGAAGCCTGCCTTGCTGCATTAGATAGATTTATAGCCAGACGCCGGTTACCCACGAACATATACTCCGATCAGGGCCGCAATTTTCGTGGGGCGGCTAGAGAAATGTTAGAAATATATAAACATTTTGATCAAGCTAATCCCGTCATTGCGCATTACTTATCCTCTAGGGGTATAGATTGGTGTTTCAACCCTCCTATGCACCCCATTTTGGGGTCTTTGGGAAGCCGGCGTCAAGAGTGCTAAATTTCACTTGAAACGAATAGTGGGTAGAACGATACTTTCTCTGGAGGAATTTAGCACAGTTGTGACCCGCATAGAAGGAATCTTAAATTCCCGTCCATTTTGCGCACTTACAACGTCCCTGACGAAGGCACGGATGCCTTGACTCCGGGCCATTTTCTAACTGGTGAGCTTTTAATTACGCGGTGTGAAGTGGACCTACAAAAAGTTCCTGCGAATCGGCTTAGTCGTTGGCAAATGTCCCAACAACTTGTACAGAGCTTTTGGAAGTGCTGGTCCATAGGCTACTTGCACAGCTTACAGCAAAGGCCTAAGTGGAACACCCTTCCAAAACCATAGAAGAAGGGGATCTAGTACTTTTTTTTACTCCCGATTCACCCCGGCGTATTGGCCTTTGGCGAGTGGCGAAGCTTTACCGGGTAAAGATGGTGTAAACAAGAGTTGTAAAGCTAAAAACACCCACAGGCGAAGCGGTCCGCACAATTAAGAAGGTGGTACCACTTCCTCCACCATAAGTAATTCAGCATTCTAACATGCAATTTTCATTTTTTTTTCTTCTTTCTCTACAAATTATGTTTTATTTTATATTTTAATGCAGGAAGCAAAAATGCAGAGTACTCGATTAATTTATACATACTTAAACATTTTTTTTTTAAATTTCTTTTTTTCATTTTTGTATTGTTCGCGTATTGTCGCAGTGTTTTCCATGTAGTCCAACTTTCGCTTTTTTGCATCCATTTCCTCTAATTCCAGCTGTCCTTTTTTTCCACTTACAGCGTATGGCGTGCATAATGGTGCAATTTCCTTTAGCGTAAACGGATAGAGTGTACTGCCAATATTTACGCGTTGTCATACAACCTCTGGACTAATGTTAGGCGTATCCAGCAACCCCCATTCTGAAATAATTATTTCTTTTGGAATTGTAGAAAATGGTGTTGCAGATTGTGTAAAATATGTACTACCTGCTTAAATGTAGCACTTGTGTAAGATTTTTATTTTATCTTGGCTCTCTTCCTCCTCTACTATCTCCAAATATTTTACAGGTAAATAGTTAAAACTAAAAGCCCAAAGTACATACTTTATCAATTTCTCCTTTCCTCTGGTTTTCGGACAACTTAATTTGCAAGCCAGTCAATTTCTTTGTATTGCTATTCCCCCAATACACATACTGTAGTAGGTCATTATACACTAAACAGCAGCTATTTTTTAGCTTGTCCGATAGCTTACTCCACATTTTGGCAAGAGATACCGAGTACATTGGCGCCTTTAGGAAGTATAGCTTATTATCATCCAATAAGGTTAAACAGTCTTTTAAGGGATAACATACCCTTTCCGCACTGACATAGCTTCCAACTGCACAGTTGTATATTGTCGCTTCCAATCGCGTAATACTATGTTTTTTGGCCAAATTAGACGCAAATGTTTCTCTTAAACGTAGGTCTAGTCAACGTAAAAAATCTAGTAAATGATTTCCAAGTTGTTTATTAACACCAGGACTTGTTATCTGACACACAAATTTGTTGTATATTTTAATTCTTCCATTGGTTGTTAGCCATGTGAAACAATCGATTCCCACAGTTTTATCGTTATCAACTATAATATTACTCTTTTCTTCGTATTCGTCTTTGTAGCAAAAGTTATGGTTTGTAGTTAAATAATTACACATCTCTTCTTCCTGAATATGCCAGCAAAATCTTGGGTTACATCCATGTCAAAAAGATAGTAATAATCTTTTTTGAGTCCGTCTAATTTATCTGGTAGTTCTTCCAATAAAGTTTCCAACTTAACATCTGCTTGTTCCACTTTGTACGGAACACATATAGGATTTTGGAATTTTTTATTAATACTTTCGAGGCCTTTTTCCGGTAATTTCTTTTACTCCTGGCCCATCGTGTTAGTGTTTTCCAGAGAAAACAAAAACTTAGCTATTACACCATGCCTAGCGGAAACAAATTGGTCTAACATTTCTCGTAGATAGCTGTTAAAGGCACCACAAATTTCTTTTTTTAGGATAAACATCCTTTTGTTTGCAGATGTTTGCTCGGCGTCAGAAAGGTCGCAAATTTTAACCAACATTATATTGTTGCAAAATGGTTCTGTGATTGGTGTGTATAGTCCACCAGTCAGCATCTGTTCGCCCTCGACATAACAAATATCACCAATATCTGTCACCAGATTATTGTTGCACATACTTTCTGCCAGCAGCCACAATCCAAATAGCTCATTTGTTGATTTCACTTTATTCTCAAGAAGTTGAGGAACGTTAATCATCTTTAGGCGCTCATGTTTACCGTTCTAGCTACTGCCGAATACTAAATTGAATACAAAAATTGCCCTTATGTACCCTACAGAGTGGGGGCGTATATTGCCGAAATTACCCGAATACGCGCGACAAAATGCGCAACCACCCTGAGGCGGCCATGTTACCCGCTATGGCGGCCATGCTACTTCGCCATAGCGGCCATTTTATCCCGCCGCTATGGTAGACTTAGGTTAGTTGGTATTTTCTAGAGGAAAAAATGATGGGTAAGATCGTCGACTAAGGTGGAGGGTTTAGATTAGTTTACGTTGATTGGAGTTAGGTTAGTCTGTATTGTCTGAAGTTAAGTTAGGTTAGTTGGACTTGACAGCAGTTAGGTTAGCTAGTGGCGTCTGGAGTTAGGTTAAGTTAGTTGGACATGTGTGTACTTAGGTTAGATAGAAGGAAAAATTGATAGGTTAGGTCAGCGCCGCGCGGCACTGACCTAACCTATCAATTTTTCCTTCTATCTAACCTAAGTCCACACAAGTCCAATAAATGAATAATATATGAATAAGTTTATAGAAGGATAGGTGAGGAACTCTGTGTGTGGAAACATTTAAAGGTCAGGAGAGATAGAATGATAGGGCACCAGTTAAGACATGAGGGGCTATTTAGTAAGGTCTTAGATTATAGACTACCAAATAAAAATAAAATAGGAAGACCTAGACAAAGCTATATTAGTCAAATTATTAGAGATTTAGGTTGTGAAGGGTATGTAGACCTTTTTAGACTAACTCAGAATAGAAAAGAATTTAGAGCTGCGTCATGCCGATCTTAAGTAAGTTCGAAAACAAAACAAAAAATAAATAAAATCGGATAACTAAATGTCATCATGGCATAACTCACAATTAGTTAGCGGTCTGGCATGTTGGCAGCGATTCGCTGCTTAAGTCTTACCATAACATACAATTTAACACTTTTCCTTTTTTGGAGGTTATATCCAGGTAATATTTCATTTCCTTATAAATGGGAATCATTAAACATGTTGGATTTCTTTAACATTAATCAGATTGCTAATATCTATGTAGAGCCAGGTAGATAGGAAAAAGATAAAAGAGTATAAGAAGACCTAGACCAAGTTATGTTAGTCAAATTAATAGATGTTAAAACTTCATACAGTTGGAGGTCAGCGATTGACAATATAGACGGCCTTATCGTATATTATTGTTGTGCTATACATATGGCGGAGCGATAAAGCCTTTTCGCTTGACCAACATGACACTCTCTCGTATCGTTTCACCGACTCAACACCTAGTAACTATAACCGCGAGTGCATAAGTGCTGCTGCCCGACCAAGTGCGTCGACCGGTAAACAACACCTATCTTCGCGGGAGTAAATTGGTGAACAACATTGCAAGGTAAGCAAAACATTAATTACGGTTTGACCTATGTTACTGTTTTTCGCGTCTTACCTCCAATTGCATACAGTCCATTTGCTAAGCTTTACGCTTTGGGAAACGTTCTGGAGCTGTCCCGATTTTATACACTCCAACGTGTACCACACAAAAAGTGGCCCTTCTGAGCCTCATATCACAAAAGTGGCCCTTCTGAGCCTCATATCACAAAAAGTGGTCATACTGAACAAATAAGCTTTGAATTATAGTCAAAATTAATATAATTTATTAGCGGGATCATTAAAATTTAAATTATTACATTAATTCATTTTCAAAACTATTTTCTAAAACTGGGTTTGAATATTAAAATGCATGATTTCTATTAAAGATTTCAAATTTCAATTATTATCAATAAACGAGTACTTTGCATTTAGCATTACAGGTGTTCAAAAACTTGTTCCAATTTATTTAAAGTTTGTAGTTCATTACATCTTGTTACTACGCTTATCAATCAGCTGTGTAGATAACAAAATAAGTCAAAGGACTTTAACGAAACTGTTTGTTTACATTTTTGTTTGTAAATATTACGTACCTAATGCACTTTATTTCTTAGAGTTCTGAATTCACTTATATTAGTTTAAGCCTGTACCAGCATTAACATTGACTCTCCACGAGTACTGTGTTTACCTTTAAGGCTTTGCAACTGCGTTACATTTTCCATTAGTTATTTGTGATTTCAATTTGTTACGAGTATACCTGGTACAATATGGAACCAGAACGTGAAGTTATTGTTGAATTTAAACGATTAACAAATCGCAAAGAAAGGTACTGGCGACGTTTGCAAGATTGTTACGATTTAATTTCTACGTTACCAAGTAATCTTGATCAATTTAAAGCTCGTGTTAGTCAGCTAGATGACGTAAGAACAAAATTTTTAGATATCTTAGATGAATTATCGTCACTCTCTGATGTTTATAAAACCTTATTTACGGATACCGTTAATCTAGAATCTACGTTCAATACTATGTACTATGATATTTTAGCTAATGCGGCGCGCTATGTCGCTCCAGACACAACGCCCAATGTAAATACTATTGATGCTTCTGGAAATACCAGATCTAATGTTCATTTACCAGAAATAAAAATAGATATATTTCGAGGTGACCCCGAGAAATTCGGTGCGTTTAAATCTCTATATGACAACATTATTCACAACAATAACGCACTTAATGATTGCGAAAAATTCACATATTTGCTTTCTTATTTGGATGCGACGGCATTAAAGCTAGCACAATCTGTTCGATTTGCTCCAGAAAATTATATGGTTGTTTATAATCTCTTAGTTCAACGCTACACTAATAAACGAATAATTGCTAATCATTATTTATCCAAAATATTTTCACTAACTCAACTAAAGACGGATTCCCCAAAAGTTCTTAGTGATTTATGTGAAACCCTGCAAGCCAACGTCACAGCTCTTATCGACATACAGCTACCTGAGTTGGCCGATTACATATTATTATTTTTTCCCTCGGTTTATTAGACCCGAAGTCGAGACAAGAATTCGAAAAGGAACATTTAAATCAAACATTTCCGAAATTTAACGATTTTATAAAATATTTACGCAACAAATGTTCTATCTTAGCACTGGTGAGCGGTAACAATAATACACCACCATCAAAAAATGTGTCTAGTCCACCACAAAGGGCTAACCCTCAACCATATTATACAAATTCTGTAAACAATAAGCGTGTAACAATGTCCGCACAGGAAGTTACTTCACGACGATTTAATACAAAGCAGGCCGTTTCTAAGCCCTGTCCTGCCTGCAACGATCAGTTCCACAAATTTTACAGATGTCCAAAATTATTAGCTTTATCAACTCTAGAAAGGCAATACATGGTAAAGCAATATCATAGATGTTTTGCGTGTTTATCACCACATCCCCTTTCGACTTGTAAGTCAAAATATCAGTACAAACGGTGCGGTAGTAAAATGCACCATACGCTACTGTGTATCGAGGCACCAATTTCATGCAGTACTCCGACTCCGCCACAAAGCGCGGTAGGACACTCTTCAGGTGCCGCTAATTCGGCTGAACATTTTCCTGCTCCAGTCTCTCTTGTTCATTCCTGTGCAAATGAACAGGGAACCGTTGCGCTTTTAGCCACGGCGCAGGTACGAATTTTAGCCTGTGACGGTAGTTGGCATCGCTGTCGCTTGGTTTTAGATCAAGGGTCGCATTCTAATTTCATCACATTATCTTTAGCTAACAAGTTAGGTCTTAAACGCAAGAAATGTCCTTTTAAAATACGTGGAGTAGGCCAATCTCCGCTAGAAAAGGTTCATGGAATTGCTACCTGTAACGTTACATCAATATATGATCAAAACGTTTCTTTAAATTTACAGGCTGTTGTTTTATCTCGTATTACCGCAGATCTTCCGATAGCAAATTTATCTAAGCATTTAATAGACAAATTTTCGTCCCTACAATTGGCGGATCCTGAATTTCACATATCCGCTCCGGTCGATATGCTGTTAGGTGTTCAAGCTGTCTTAGATGCCACACCCAACGATTCGTTGCATATAACAGGCAAGCCATCGGCGCTTCTTACCTCGTTTGGTTGGGTTATTATGGGTGATGTACCAGCTTTAAGTCAACCGTATTCAGGGGTTGCGTTGTACACTAGCATATCGGAAGAACCGTCCCTTAGCGACACTATTCGTGCCTTCTGGGAAACTGAAGAAATACCATTTACGCCGCCAATGTCGCCTGAAAACGTGGCTTGTGAAAATTATTTCAAGTCCACTACTATACGAAACGAGTTAGGCCAGTATGTGGTTCGACTACCGTTCATAGAAAACATTTCCCGAACATTAGGTTCAACACGAGAATTAGCTACCAATCGCTTTCTAAAACTAGAAGCTCGATTTGCACGCGACAAAACTTTTATAAATTATATTCAGAAAATATTGCTAATTATATATCGCAGGGACAACTCACTCCCGCTGTGAAACAGTCCTTATATATTATGACTTACCACGGCGTGGTTAAAATAAGCCTTCTAGTACTCAAGTTCGAGTCGTGTTTAGTCCTGCCGATAGGGATATTAATGGTACAAGTCTCAATGATATTCTTTACCGGGCCCCAAATTACAATCTGATATTGGTCTTGTAATAACAAGATTTCGAATACCTCAAGTCGCACTCACTTGCGATATTCGACAAATGTTTAGATCTATAGTCGTTCACCCAGAAGATAGAAAATTTTTACATATTTTTTGGAGGTTTCACCCTTGTGAACCTTTAACGGAATATGAACATACACGCGTTATTTTTGGCGCTACCTGTAGTCCTTTCTTTGCCCTTCGTGTTCTACAGCAGTTGGTAGAAGACGAGGGTCAGTCGTACCCCCGGGCTTCCCGAGCCCTTAGATCATCAACTTACATTGATGATATTTTGACTGGATCCGATTCTGTAGAAGAAACTCTCCTTCTAAAAAATGAATTGATCAATTTACTAAAACTAGGTAACTTCGACTTAGGAAAATGGGGAAGTTCACACACTTCAGTTATTGATAAGTCGGAGACGGGCGTTCTAAATCTACCGAACTCTGATCCTACTTTGACAACACGTGATGTTCTGGGTCTCTGTTGGGATATGGGTTCCGATACATTTAGATGTAAAGTTCCAAATATTGCAGACATCCCTACTAAGCGAGGAATTTTGTCACGCATAGCACGCATATTCGATATTAATGGTTATTTAAGTCCATTTACGGTTCTTCTCAAATGCCTTATGCAACGCCTATGGCTACAAAAGGTGGATTGGGATGAACAATTGCCCGCAGAAATTCTTCAAGAATGGCAGCAAATTCAAATTGAACTGCCACTTCTCGAATACATAACAATACCACGATCTATTTGGAAAATCGGCAACAGTCAAGCCCGTTTAATCGGATTCTCCGACGCCAGTTCCGTAGCGATGGCCGCTGTTGTGTATCTGCGATTAGAAGTTGATGAAAAAATTTATGTACATTTGATAGCTTCCAAAACCCGTGTAGCCCCTTTGAAAACGTGGACCATTCCTCGTCTTGAATTAGGAGCGGCATGTCTTTTGGCAAAACTAATGAAACATACAGCATTAGCATTTGACACCATCAATTTACTAGATCCAATATGCTTTAGTGACTCTACAAACACACTGACGTGGATTTGTACGCTACCTTATCAGTTAAAATTATTTTTTGCAAACCGAGTGGTGCAAATTCATGAAAATCAACCCACAGCCATATGGAGATACGTTCCCAGTTCTGCGAATGCTTCCGATCCTGCAAGCCGAGGATTGAGGCCATCCGAACTACTGAATTGTACACTCTGGTGGCAGGGTCCTGATTTTTTACACCGCGATTATTGTGATTGGCCAAGTGATAAATACACACACAATATTGCAGACGGGTTTAAAGCCGTACAATATGCACTCGTCTCTACTGTTGATGTGAAACCATACTTGGTAGTACTACAAAGGTCCTCGAACTTGCTAAAAGTTCAACGAATTTTTGCGTACGTTAAAGGTTCACGTTTAACTGCCTTGCACGCAAACGTAATCTTGCAAGGACTACTGGTCCGTTAAATGCCTCTGAGTACCGTAGCGCTCTCACATTTGCCATTAGAATTACTCAGTACGAGCACATCTACGACGATATCGTCTTACTAGAAAAAGGGCAACCTAGCACAAAAATGTACCGTCCGTTGTCACCTTTTCTCTCTCCTACGGGATTAGTCATGGTAGGGGGCCGTTTGCGCCATTCCAGCCTTTCCATAACTAGCAAACATCCCTACCTTATCCCAAAAAATAGCAGGTTAGCTGTATTAATATGTGATTACTATCACATATATTCAGGTCATGCGGGTCCGCGGCTAACTCAATCATTAGTTACCCGTACATTTTGGATTCCTTGTATCCGTCAATTAATTCGAAGTAGAATATTTCGCTGCCTGACTTGCTATCGCTTCCAAGGGGAGCCTATTCAGCCTCCTATGGCAGATCTTCCGCTTTATCGCCTCGAACCCGGAAGATGCTTTACGCATACCGGTTTGGATTTTGCCGGTCCTTTTACAATCAAGATATCCTCGTTGCGATCGACAAAATTTCAAAAGGCATATATTGCCCTCTTCATTTGTATGGTGTCACGCGCCATTCATATGGAGGTTGTCACAGCTTTAACAACGGAAGCCTGCCTTGCTGCATTAGATAGATTTATAGCCAGACGCCGGTTACCCACGAACATATACTCCGATCAGGGCCGCAATTTTCGTGGGGCGGCTAGAGAAATGTTAGAAATATATAAACATTTTGATCAAGCTAATCCCGTCATTGCGCATTACTTATCCTCTAGGGGTATAGATTGGTGTTTCAACCCTCCCTATGCACCCCATTTTGGGGGTCTTTGGGAAGCCGGCGTCAAGAGTGCTAAATTTCACTTGAAACGAATAGTGGGTAGAACGATACTTTCTCTGGAGGAATTTAGCACAGTTGTGACCCGCATAGAAGGAATCTTAAATTCCCGTCCATTTTGCGCACTTACAACGTCCCCTGACGAAGGCACGGATGCCTTGACTCCGGGCCATTTTCTAACTGGTGAGCTTTTAATTACGCGGTGTGAAGTGGACCTACAAAAAGTTCCTGCGAATCGGCTTAGTCGTTGGCAAATGTCCCAACAACTTGTACAGAGCTTTTGGAAGTGCTGGTCCATAGGCTACTTGCACAGCTTACAGCAAAGGCCTAAGTGGAACACCCCTTCCAAAACCATAGAAGAAGGGGATCTAGTACTTTTTTTTACTCCCGATTCACCCCCGGCGTATTGGCCTTTGGCGAGAGTGGCGAAGCTTTTACCGGGTAAAGATGGTGTAAACAAGAGTTGTAAAGCTAAAAACACCCACAGGCGAAGCGGTCCGCACAATTAAGAAGGTGGTACCACTTCCTCCACCATAAGTAATTCAGCATTCTAACATGCAATTTTCATTTTTTTTTCTTCTTTCTCTACAAATTATGTTTTATTTTATATTTTAATGCAGGAAGCAAAAATGCAGAGTACTCGATTAATTTATACATACTTAAACATTTTTTTTAAATTTCTTTTTTCATTTTTTCTCCCATTCATTTCGCGGTATACAACAAAATTTACCATTTTGGGTGGGGGGTATGTTAAAACTTCATACAGTTGGAGGTCAGCGATTGACAATATAGACGGCCTTATCGTATATTATTGTTGTGCTATACATATGGCGGAGCGATAAAGCCTTTTCGCTTGACCAACATGACACTCTCTCGTATCGTTTCACCGACTCAACACCTAGTAACTATAACCGCGAGTGCATAAGTGCTGCTGCCCGACCAAGTGCGTCGACCGGTAAACAACACCTATCTTCGCGGGAGTAAATTGGTGAACAACATTGCAAGGTAAGCAAAACATTAATTACGGTTTGACCTATGTTACTGTTTTTCGCGTCTTACCTCCAATTGCATACAGTCCATTTGCTAAGCTTTACGCTTTGGGAAATGTTCTGGAGCTGTCCCGATTTTATACACTCCAACGTGTACCACACAATAGAAATTTAGGTTGTGAAGGGTTTGTAGAACTTTTTAGATTAGCACAGAATAGAAAAGAAGTTAGGGCTGCGTCAAACTGACCTTAAGTAAGGTCGAAAACAAAATGATGATGACAGGCAACTTTATTGATCTGTTAATATTATTCTAGTACAACGATAATAAATACTAAAATACAGTGACTCAGTTTTGATGGTTATCCAATTTCTCTCATAAAATTTGCATCGTCTATCTGTAAATAATAACTAGAAATTTAGAAACTATGTTATGGTGCATCTATTAAAGATTTCTTGGAAAATCTTCAGGATTATAAAATTTAATACAAAAAGCAGTCTATGTTAGTGATGCCGTAATTGTATGTCCATAGTAATTGTTTGTCTCTTTTTAGAACCATCACATCAGTTGCTTGTTGCATTCTCCATCCTGACAAATGTAAGGTCTTTATTGGCATTGAGCAAGAGTTCAAACCAGATTGGTTGCCTACATGGAATACGCGTAATTAGCGCAATGTGGATAATCATTAGACATCGCTACAGTATACAACCATCATTACCTACGAATAATTACTTTTATAAGGGAAAGGTAAAAAAAACTAAATTTAAATAAAGAGCTAAATGTACTTAAGATTTTAGTGGCAAAACACTGAAGCTAACATGTACATGATAAATGCAGTAATTGCAGTAGATACCTTTCTGCTCTTAGGAGGAACGTTAGTGGCATACAATTACTTAGCATCCGTAAAAAAAGGACACAGATTTAACATTATTTTACACTACGTCCACCGCTATGTAAGGTTAGTCATTTATTTATGTATTAAATACTTTAGTTAGATTATGCTGTTGCTGTAAAGAGTGTTTGAAACTTTACATAAATCAACTAATGGTGTCAATTTCAAGCCACACAAATCTCAAGTCAAACCAATATAATATATTTTTATATTTCCTTGTTCCATTTATTATCAATTTGCATCAAACTTCATACATCTCTAAGTTCTAGGAGAAGAATCAACTCATTGTAGCTTTGAAGCACGATCACAAGTTTCTAGTTTGTATTGAGAGATCTATCAACTTTGATATTGCTAAGAAATTTACTAATTATATATTGTAACAAACATTCTATATGCGCAAACGACAGTTCTTTATTATAAACCTGATTATACAGGCCTTTTCAACAACCCGAAGCTGCAGTGAAATTGTTTAAAAGGTCTCACGACTATTTATTTTCAGCTAATCGCTAATAGTACAAATACTGAGTTCTAAAACTACGATGCTATTTTCTTAATTACTTAAATCTATGCTCTATAATTAATTCAGATTAATCTATATGATCGGTATAATAATTTATATCGATCACTTCACTAATTTATGTCATGACTGTAGCTTAAGTAATATCGTAATATCGAAACCAAAACCTAGATTAGAATTATACTTTAAAACCCCTTACCGGTTAATTATACCTTATTAACTGTTCTAATTATTTCGAGGACATTCCAGAAGCTATGTAAATAATATTCAAAAGATTTCCTATTGTATGGTTAATAAAGTTTTTCTAACCTGTCAATCAAATCCATCTAAAAGAAGTCGCGCCGCAAGGTACATCAATCATCTGTTGTGTATAACCGCTTCATTAACCATCCCAATGTAATTATTCTGGTGAGAGGTAAACTAAACGGTGCTCCACCGCTCCCCTCCCCGCCTCTCTTAATACTCTCCTGCCACGAGATCCGGACGTTGAAAGTCCCTGTGGCGGAGGGAGAGTGAAAACAATTTCTGCAGTTTACATGCTGGTAGAAGTAGCAATCAACACTCTTTATAGGATCATTACTAACTGGAGTCAGTGGGTGCGAGTTGAAGACAGCTTCAATTTGGAAGAAAACGGTTGACAACTCTTCAAAGGTTAGAACCTGCTCTCCTACAACAGGTAGTGGTAGGATCTTGTCGGATTTGACGTCAGCTTCCTAAGGACCCCCAAAATGGGGCTCGGAAGGTGGGTTAAAATGCCAACTAGTTAGTTCTTGAGAAGCTACGACTTTAGCAAAGGAAACCAGTTGGCGATGGGCACTGACAAAGTTTGTACCACAGTCGCTGTACAAATTTTCACATCAACCACGACGAGCAAGAAACCGACGAAACGCGGCCAAAAAAGCGTCAGCGGTTAATAGGAAACTAGCTCCAAGTGAAAAACTTTAATATACATACAAATAGAAATGCAGGGATAGCCTTTTAAAGTTTTGGCGCCGGGGATTCGGCTCATGGTTATTGTAAACGGGCCGCAAAAGTTCACGCTGGTATGCAAAAATGGTTCAACTGGAGTTATTTTAGCAGAGGGAAGATTGCCCATAGTGGCTGAAAGGACTTGGGTTGCGTTTTCCAACAAGGAATACAAGAACGAATTATCCGGCGAATAGATTTTCTTGAATAGACTATCAAAAATCTTTGGCTTATAAGGAATTGTGTTGTTTGAATTATTGTAAGAAATAGGGGCGTAACTTAACCGGCCATCTACACGTGTTACATCATTCAAAAGAAAGGGGGATAATTTTTGGAACCTTTTAGCAAGTGGGGTCCCGGATTGAACGGCCCTGATCTCAACCGTAAAAGATGCTTGTTAGGTGTGTTTAACAAGGCATTCCAAAGCTAGCTCAAACTCATGAACTGATACAGATCCGGTACGCTTAGTTAAAGGAGGCCTGACATTATTAATAAAGCGGAAAATACAAGCGGTTATACGAACGACAGAAAGAAAAAAAGGCTGATTTTTAAGTAAGGCATCCATTTCATTGCAGGACGCAGTAGTAGTGAGTGTAACGGACCGTTCTTTACTTAGTATTTGTTGCGGTTCCAGAGAACAAGAACGTGGAACGTGATTTATTCCTTGAAAATGTACTAAAATAAGTGAAACCGCCCCGCCCACCATAACGAACATTGGAGCAACTCGGCGGGTAACAAACCACGTGACCCAACGTCAGCGGAATTATCGTTAGAAGGTACGTGAAGCCACATGGCGTTAGAAGTTTTATCTTGGATATAGGCTACGCGGCTGGCCACGAAAGTCTTCCAGCGTTTGGGCGGAGCGGAAATCCATGAATGTACAACCATCGAATCGGACCAACAGTATATTCTATTAAAGGTGAGATGAGAAAAAAACACATTCAGAACAAAATCTAGTAATTTAGCAGATAAAGCAATGGCTAGCAATTCTAACCTTGGCAGGAAAGGGGTCGCAGTGGAGCTACTTTAGATTTCGCGTATCAAACGAACTATAGGTTCTTTAGAACCGTTAAGAAAAGGAAAATAAAAGACGGCGCAGTACTCACGGCCCGAAGCGTCCCCAAAACATTGTACCTCACAGGAATCGTAGTGAAAAGCGACAAGAAGGCGCGGTAAGAAGAAATCTGCAAGAAGAGGAAGGCTCTCAACATACCTTTCCCGTAAACGACAAAACTCCGGTAGTAGACGGGCATCCCAATCTAGCTCGCGCGTCCAAAAGCGTTGGAGGTAATGCTTTATTAAAAAGGAAAGGGGGCAGAGAATTCCTAACGGATCAAAAATGCGGGTAAGGTTAGAAAGAATATTACGTTTTGTACAAGGAGTATGTATAGGGTTGACCACAAAAAGGAAATTATCTGAAGAGGGGTTTCACTGGAAACCCAAAACTTTCACGGTAGGATCTAAAGGATCCTCAGTGCAATGCGGTTGCAAACACCGATGAGGGGCGAGAATGCCGTTAAGCAAATTGGAATCGTTACTGGACCACTTGTGCAGGTCAAAGCCACCTCGTTTTAAAAGGGTTATAAACTGCTTTCTTAAATCCAAGGTGGATTGAAAAGTTTCTCGACCTCTCACTACGCCATCAATATAGGTATAATGACGAAGAGCGAAAGCGGCTAGAGGAAAGGGTCCACCGTCATCATCGGTCAGTTGCAAAAGAGTACGTATGGCAAGAAATGGAACACAGTTGACCCCATAAGTAACTGTATTAAGATGAAAATCCTGGATAGGATCATCAGGAGAGAAACGCCACACAATCCTTTGAAAATCACGCTGACCGGATGCGATAAGAATTTGCCGATACATCAGACGAATATCTGCAGTGAGAACATAACGATGCAGACGAATTTGTAGTAACAGTGTAGTGACGTCTCTTTGCAATTTGTGACCAATTAATAAATAGTCATTCAGTGAAGCTTCGGAAATACATTGAGCAGTGGCATTAAAAACCACACGAAGCTTAGTGCTAACACTCTTAGGTTTTATAACACAGAATGATCAAAGTTACGCTTATTGGTGATAGGCTGCATGTGTTGAAGATTCATGTATTCTAGAAGAAAATCTTTATATTGTTGATATACAAGGGGTTGTTTGAGGCGTCGTTCTAAAGAAAGAAATCTTTGTATTGCTAGATCGCGGCTTCCGGTAAACGTGGGAGCAGCATCCTTAAAGGGCAAAGAAACTACATAACGGTCCTGATCTGTCCGCGTATGAGTTTCTTTAAAAATAATTTCAGCTTTCTTTTCCGCTACTGAAAGGATTTCGGCATCGGGACGTGATTTGTCCTCCCAAAATTTGGAAACAATTTTTTCCAGGGAGGGTACTTGGTCCGTAAAGCAAAGAAAAACGGTAACCTCCAGGGTGCTTGACGCGGGAATCGATCCCATTAGAAAAATTCCGAAAACAGTATTCATGCCTATGTGTGTATGGTGTTCAATAGGAACACGATCATTATTAGAATTTGTGGAAATACATCGGCTCCTCGTAATAAATCTATAGGACCGGGTTTTGAAAACTGTGGGTCAACTAACCGAATGTTATGTAATGGCGGTAACTGCTTGACGTTGACGCAAGTAGTAGGCAGGATTTCACAAATCTTAGGTAGGACTAATGCGTCAATGTTAAAAAAAAGATTAAGGGTAAGCAGTAACGGGCTAGGTTTTAAACCTAAGCGTTTAACACATTGTTGGGTAATAAATGAAGTCATACTACCGGTATTCAACAAGCAGCGAAACTATTGAAAATTACCGAAACGATCACCAACTTCAATTTGTGCAGTAGACAATCGAACCACTCTTTTTTAGGGATTCGTAGCGGTATAAACTCTAAACACCACCTTTGAATGCGATTCTAATGGGGGATTAAAGTTTAACGAGATGTAATGCCGTTGGCGACAAGTTTTTATTTGACATGAGCCACGCGGCTGAATCCCAACTGATAGAAACATGAATTATAATGATGAAGTAAACTTGGTGGTGCAGATGAAACCAACTGAACTGGTGATGCGTCAGTGCTGACGTCGTCGATGCAGTGGTGCTTGGGTTAATCGTTGGTGGAGTGGAAAACTGCATGGTAACACTCTATATGGATTGTACGGAATTAATTTGATTTTAGTCACAATTTCTATGCATCAATTTTTGGTTAAACCATCTACGCGTAATATTGATTTTATTCTCAAGTTTAGTATATTTTTACCATCCACAAACTATCAACCCTAATCGTCTTTAATTCCCAGAACAATTAACCACTTAAATTTGATAATACATTGTGTTAATTTTTGTATCACCATCATACGGTATGCGTATGGACAATTACCTTATTATTGTGTCCATTTGTTTTGAGCTATATAGGAATGCTACTAACCTATCACTAATCTACTAAATACTTTTTAATTTTTTTGAAGCTTCCTGGTCATTATGAAATCCGCACTTGCACAATCATTATCTGAGCTTATGTAATTGAATATATTCTCCTGATCAAAAGCGCATTTATCGTTCAACTGGTTTTACAAAGTCATACCAAATCTAGATGTAACTAAATAGTCAAGAACTATCTTACTTCTAAGACCGAACTTACTGACTCTGATTCCAAAATCGTTCTTTGTTTTTGGATTTCTTCAGTTTCCTTGTTCCAATCGTTATTTTTATTTTATCACTAAAGCTTGATAATAGACATATCAAAGTAAGGCGCGATTTCGCAATGGTTTCTACACACTTTGGTTTTCTACACATTTAAACAACTCCCTCATATTTGTACGACAAAAGGGGCGTATAAAACATGAAATAACCGTAGTTTTATATCAAGCTCAGAAAAAAGTTGTTAAAAGGAATATTAGGGGTAAGCAAAGAATAGTTGTTCTAATTAGTTACTTCGGCAAGGTTACCTCTAGGACCACACTATCCCCACCTTCGACAGAAATAAGTATCTTATTCTTCCGGTCTCTAATATTTTACCGGTACATCCAATAGCCCTAAACCCCCGCAATCTTTAAATTTTGACATCATCTCTATTACCTATATCAAACGTGTCCCTTGTATCCCCTATATTCATATATTCTCTATATATCCTATGTCTCTTACAACACCATATCACGTGATCCCTTACACTTCTCATATAATCTATATACGCTATATACCCTATGTCAATATGTCCCAAAGTAACGGAGTGGGGAGTAAGTTACTTGACGGCTACCAAATTACAGTTTTGCCATTTTGTTTGCGTAACTACACATTTTCAGCAAATCATATATTTATTGTTTGAAACGGGAGTAAACAAAGCCGACTGAATGTTGATGTGTTGCTGTTACACCAATATTGCACACGCTAACTAGCGTATTAGCAATATTTGTGTCTAAACATTTTTATTACAAATCGCAGAATACAATTTTTTTTTAATTTTGTGGAAACGTTAACAAAAACGACATATAGATTTGGAACTATTACCAACGAAACCGCACATATAATAATTCCTGATTTATAACAGTTCCTTTGAATTAGTACTTCCAAATGTTATTTCAGGTTGACACCGGTAATAATTGCCCTAATTGTATTTTACGTAGCACTACTGCGCCAAGTTGGTTCAGGACCATTATGGCCTCATTACGTTGAAAATAAATTGGTGATTGGATGTGAAACCTATTGGTGGAAAACAATTCTTTACATTCAAAACTACGGTTACCAAAGTACTATGGTAAGTAAACTACATTTTGTACTTTTAATTAGTGTGAATTTTTTAGTGCATTCCACATAGCTGGTATTTATGTGTAGATATGCAGTTGTTCGTGTTATCGCCGATTTTACTTATGCCAATGACAAGGTGGCCGAAAATTACCATTGGATTAACAGCATTACTTGCAGTGTGTTCAGTAATATTTGCATTTACTATTAGCTGGATTAATGAACTAAACTTCATTACAAACGAAAGTAGAAGGTATTGTTGATTATACTTATTGACTGATATCAATACGTTGATGCAATTATTCCAGTTCAGAGAAGATAGCGCAATATTTCTACCTTTACTACTTCTCAACGCCTGTTCGTGCAGCTCCCTGGCTTATTGGAATCATACTAGGCTATGTAGTATTCAACTTGAAAGAAAATGAAAATAAAATTGTTTATAATAAGGTAAGTATACAAAGTTAATAGTCAGAATTTTAAATTTTACAAATTACTGTGTAAAGGTATCCTATACCTAATCTGTATAGCAGGCAAGTATTCTGAACTTACCACCAGGTTTCTCCCAATTATCACAATGTATCAACAGAAACTAATAAGCCCATTTCAGTAACTCCGTTACCCCTATTTATAATCCTTAATCAACAGTGTTATGTTTACAGATAGAGGAACTTAATGTTTAGATTCTCCAGTCGATTGTGTCCCCAGTTTGTCCATTTTAGAGGCTTTTTAGTCTACACAGCAAGAATTTTTCGATTTCTTTATTGTTCGTTTGCGTCTGTTTTACTTATTTTCATTAATATCTCTTCGTTGCATCTGCGAATCATCAATTCGGAGAGAAAAGAAAAGTTTGAAAACAATTACTTTCAGTTACTTACGCAAATTAGTAATAAAATTCGTGAAACTTCTCCTATTTCGGTTTCTCATACGGGAATAACAAATAAATCTGCAAGTAGTTCCATTTCCGATGAACCAAAAAGAAACCTCTGAATTGAAAGCGCAAAAACCAACAAAGGTATACTACCACTAAGTCCATTACTAAGTAAAGATGGGTTGGTTTGTGTGGGTGGACGATTAGCGCACGCTGACATAAGTAAAAGACAAAAACATCCGATACCACTTCCATCAAAAAATCATGTGGTGTCCATGCTTTTGAAAAAAGAGCATTTCCGACTCGGGCACGCAGGTGCTCAAAGTGCCCTTTCTAATTTCCGTTTACGCTATTGGCCTTTGAATGGTCTGCGAACCATGAAAAGGTAATCCGAGAATGTATGATCTGTTTCCGATTCCGAGCAAAACCGCTTCAGCAAATCATGGCCAGTTTGTCAGCTGGCCGAATTTAAATTTTCAGACCTTTCGAGAGAGTAGGCCTCGATTATGGAGGTCCTTTCTTAATCAAGTCCTCGAAACTTAGGAAAGGTTCTATCCTAAAATATTACATGGCCGTTCATATAGAATTAGTGTCATCGCTGACAACAGAAGCATTCATATTGGCCCTTAATCGATTTGCTTCCAGAAGGTTAATTCCTACAATCATCTACAGTGACAATGTCACTAACTTCCTTGGTGCTCGCAATCAGTTTAAAGAGATAAAAGATTTCTTCAAAAGTTCTGTAGTTTTAGATAAAATTAAAACATTCGCCACTGAAAAGGCTTCCAATGGAAATTCATTCCCCCTCACAGTCCTCATTGGGGCGGAATCTGGGAATCTGCCATAAAAACCGCAAAGTATCATTTACGCAAATTAGTCGGTAATTCACTGTTCACGTTTGAAGAGCTAAGTACCATCCTGGTCCAAATTGAGGCTATATTAAACTCGAGACCAATTTGTCTTTTTTCTAATGATCCCAACGATCAAGAAACCCTCACTCCAGGTCATTTCTTAGATGGTAGTGGTCTTTGCGCCTTTCCAGAAGACTCAGTTATTCATATATCTGAAAACAGGCTTTCCCTTTGGCAGCCATGTTGTCGAATTCCAGAATCATTTTAAAAAAGATGATCCATAGAGTACTTGAATCATTTCCAATGCCGACCAAATGGTTTTCTCCATCAAGAAATTTAAAAATAAATGAGTTGGTTATATTAAAAAAAGATTCCGTTCCTCCATTCAAATAGCCATTAGCTAGAGTAGTTGCTGTTCATCCAGGATCCGATCAGCGAGTCCGAGCTGTTAGCCTTTGAACCAAAGAAGGAACATCTATGCAATCTATTACTAAGGTTTGCTCGTTACCATTTGAAAATAGCTCTTCTCTCACGTAATCCTTGCTTTTCCTACCCCACATTCCGTGGGTGGGACTTGTCCTATTACCTTTTTTATTTTTTATTTTTTACCTTTTTGTCATTTCCTTCTGGTTTTTTAATTTGTTGTGAAAATCTGAGATTTTGCACAGGGGCTGAATATGTTGGAATTTACTTCCCATCAGAATTTGTGACTCACTCCTTCCGTTCAACAAAAAGAGTATTCTATAACCATGACCTGCGGTACCTTGCATTCCTAGTAAAACAGGAATGTCATTCTTTCACCAACCACCGTGGTTGTTGTCCGCACGCGATGGTCAAATAAAATTCCTTTTTTTTTCATGTACGATTTAATTTACAATAGTATAAAGTCAATTTCAGAAGATAAGTGAGTGCAGGTTTGATCCTTCCATTAAAGACTACCCATTGTAATTCACATAGTAAGTACTTCTTCTTATGTATATAGAAATTGGATTTTGCTCCTTTGTTTAACCTATTGTTCATTGGATTTTAAGGAGTTTTATTAATGTAATATACCTGTACCCAAGTTCATTGCCTTTATCTATATTGACAAGAAATAAGTATTTTTGCAACTCAAAAAAAAGACAAAATTATACAGTTTTATTGGATTTATACAGTTGCTTCGAAGGATCCAGATAATAAAATTGAATTCCTATTATGGTCACGGGTCGTTAGTATGCGATCACATCAGGTTGATTCCTCAATAAATTATAAAGCGTACGTTACGAAATGCACGCTCACAACACGAACGATTATCTAATTCTTAAAGCTTGCATAAGAGCACTTTTTACTGTTTACTTCTCTGTGTCAATTAATGTTAACGTGAACAACTTGTTATTTAAAATTTAATGTTACGTTCTTGGATTTAAGAGGTGCACTTCACAAAACATTATTTCTTTATTTTTTTGACATATTTAGGGCTGGAACATGTGTAAGTATTCTTGCATTTAGATAATAAGATTTTATTTTCGATATTTTAAAATGTTTAGGTTTATACCGTAATATTTGTAAATTGACGCCTTGTGTACATCAATTTATACCAAACCACTACATGAATGTGTTTTTGACGTTTGTAAATATACTTTTGAGAACATACGTTTTACTTACACGTTGTAATACAGTTTTTTACTGAGTTTTCCAATTTTTGCTTTTTCTATCACCCACCCCACACTCTAACGTTTTTGAGCTAGCCCGAACTCTAATGCTTTTGGAGTTCGTTTCTACTACTCTGTCCCTGTTTTGATGCGGTATGCGATGTAGGCGATTTTCTCTACTTACTTTGCTACTTTTCTTCTTGTCTGCACGGAATACCATAACATCTTATATACATATTTAAAAAACACGAAATTTAGCGGTACATGTATATGCATATGATATAAATATGTTGGAAGCATAGTGTTATAATATGCAGAAATTAAAATAACTTAGCCACAATGCCTTTATTGAAACTATTAAGGCACTGGAGCAGACAAGTTTTTACAACAAATCAAATCAGCTAAAAAGACTAAAGTAACATTGGTAAATGGATACGCCTACTTTTTGGGTAAACCCATAACTAACTTATTTTAATAATCAAAACACATATTTTATGGACATTAAGTTTGTTAATTATTTTTAGATCGTCATCGCTGCACTATGGATTCTATCACTTGTTGCCATAAGCGCTTGCATATTTGCAGGACACAACTTAATAGCGGTAGAGTATGAAAAAACAGGAACTTCGCTGTATATGGCACTAAATAAGCCTATTTGGGCAATAGGCGTTAGTTGGATAATATATTCATGTGTGTGCGGGTATGCTGGTAGGTATAAATTACATAGGGATATAAAAATTATTCATCTATATTTGAAGTATTGTTACCAAGACAACCTCCTTTATTAGTTTTTTTACTCTTCCATTTGACATAGTTACTGTACGTAGCATATAAAGTCGAATATACATAGAAGACAAAGGTATTTGTATTCTGGTTTGCTTATTAATAAAGATACGCGACTTTTATGAAAATGATTCATCGTTTTCTGTTGAGATACTTGAGCAATATTTTTTATTATACCCAGCGAAACCCCTCGAATTTAGCATTTATACATAAATAGACATTGTAGCAATCCACTTTCCATTAAGTAGATGGCATAAAGAATTAATAGAACAAAAAATCGAAATTAGTATGAATCAAAATTTTATTGTTAGTGAATTAATTATAAACTGCCCTTCGCATATAGGCGAGTGTATCTGTGTGCGCGCGCGCATGTGTGCATCTATAAGTTTTTACTTGTGTGCATGTGAGTAAATGGAGTTGCTTGGGTGTGTGTGTATATGCGTTGCGTATGTGAGGGCGTGCAAGTGCATGCATGCGTGCTTCCGTGGGTACATGCTTGCGTGTGCGTACGTATGTATATGTATGTGGTGTGTGTCTATGTGTGCGCGCGTGTGTGTTTGTGTATTTGTTTACAAAGTGCATAAGCTGTATGGTTGTGAATGGATTGTGTATTTTACTACTGTTGCGATGGTGGCTTGTGAATCAGACGAAGTTCGCTCCGAAACACACTCTACCGGATTGTGAGTTCTGCGATACAGAAGGTTCCAATTCTATTTATTCCGTTACAGTTTGCTTACATACAGTTTAATGCCACCATCGAGTGCTTGGGTGCTTCTGCGTGTAACATATGTTACTCTGCAAGTGGGTTTTCGGTTTACATCTCCTTGCGGATTAGTATGCTTGTTGCACATATTTGTAAGAGTAACCGTTCGTCGCTGTATGTGTTATGTATAATTGACTGATACATAAACATATATATATATATATATATATATAAATATATATATATATATATATATATATTGCTATGCTAATAGGGCTATTTAGGGGTATATAGGGTCACAAGGGTTGTATACTTCATATAAACAACACCAAAGTCAAGAAAACTAAGTATTTGAATCATAAAAAGTACACAATTCGTTAATTATGCAAAAAGCGAATATCAAACACACTGCATAAAATCCACAACTAACTTTAATCAATGAAAGAAAGCTCATTCTTTAATTATTTAACCACATTTAGTAGAATAAATAACCCTAGATGAAATCCAATTTATTTTAGAAACAGTAATACATTCAGAAACTTTAGATAAATACAAACTAGGTGTATCAAAAGTAAAACAAACATAATACGAAACTTATTTAGACCCAACGCATTAGTATAAGAAAATAGTCGTGCGTGCTCACAATAAACAGGCTTTACAAAAGCAATCATGTCTCGTGACGCAAGAGGTCAATAAACGTATCTAATTTATGTCATTTGTTAAAGAAGTCCATAATAAAATTATGTCTATGGGACATTTTAAATATAAGGTCGCCAGAAATCCAGCATATGAAGTAGATAAAATGTGGAACATAAGTTTGGCTACGTCCCAGTTTAAGAAAAATAGTTAATAGATTCCTATACAAAATACGAATACATGATAATGAAAGGGGCAAAGTACCATGGCCAACGAATTCCAGAACGTAAATCTTTGGTGTCTGCGTGATTTTTAGGAGCATTTCAACAAGGTATAAAATAGGTAACTCCGTGTAAAAGCCGAATGCCTGTAAGATAGCGCAGGGCAACGCCTCGACCATGGTTGAATAATAATGATAAAGCGTGGTAAACTAATAACAGCAGGTGGGCTGGCTTGCCTATACATATTACACCAAATTGATAACGGGCAGTCTTTCCATAACTGAAGCACGAATTGTACTGGTCTGAACAAATATACTGCCGAAAGTTCAAGTGTCAAATTAAAATACGAATTATAAGTGAAAGTCAGTAATTAAAAATACAAGTGCACGTTCAAATATACAAGTGTAATAGAAATACGCCGTTGACACAAAACCTAAGTACAAAATTTAATTAAGGTAAACATGATCTTTTAACATTTATTAACTTAAAGCTCTAAGAAATACATTAAGAAATCCACTAACAAATACACTAGAAATATACTGAGAAATCCACTAAGAATTCTATGAAGAAGTCTATGAAAGATTTACTAGGCAATTCAATAAACAATTCACTAAGCAAATTCAGTAGGAAATCCAACGTAAAAATCCAATACTACAAGTACCAAACATAATAAAAGGGAAAACTCTGAATCGTTAAACTGAAAGCAAACCAGGGTCACTGGTTAACAGCACGTAGAGGCAGTTCAAAGGATTGGGGTATACGCAGAGCTACACATTCGAACCAGGAAATCAACCGGGAAAAATACCAGGTTAGTGATTATAGTAAATTAATAGCATAAAACTTTTTTTTTGTACACTTATAACTTGCATATACTTAGATATTTATGTAAAATTAATTTTCGGTTCATAAAAATTTTCACCAAATAAAACTCAAATCACTAATGGTTTAAATAAATCAGCACAGCACAACAGTTTCAACAAAAAAAAAATTCGTTACCTGGGAAATCTTTTTCCAGGTAACCACCTCTGTGGATGTATTCCAAATTGACTGTACGTACCAGGATCATTCCCTGTTGCTGCCTTGCATTGTAAACAGCAACTCCATCTCGAACTCGTTGATCACCCCAAATCCTCAACAATTCTTCTGGACTGCTGCTCCAGGTCCAAACATCACCTCATCATACACTCAATGTGCAACAAGCACCCTCATTCAATTTGTAAATAATTCTCTACTTAGAAGTTATTCTGCTTCAAGAATTACTATGATTTACTACGGTTCACTCCGTTTAAACTAAATTGCACCTACTTGTGCATCAAAACACTTGTAAATTTTTAAGTCGGACTGCACTTGTCACGTGGTTTGAAGCTAGGATGTTCTTCTGTAAATTTGGAAAATAAGAGGCAGCAAATGCTTTCTCCAGCAACGCTTATATAACTACGGCCCCACTTGAGTTGCCTGTACTTTTCTTACCCATTCCTTGTAAAAATGCCAACAGCCACTCAATTCTACAAAATCCACTTGCACGTAAACACAACCGTCTATCAAAACTCAGAAATCGTCAACATCAACACTTCATTACCGCGAAAAACTGTCTCCACTCGCCAACCGTCCGAATATTCCTTGAATTTCCACTCTTCTGTTCACCCCACACAAATACAATCACGCCTATCGTGTGCGCGTTCATACAATTATCTCCCTTGCACCCTCATAATAACATCTCTCAGCTTTGTCTTCCTTTCCTACCCATAGTGTCTACGTTATCTCTGCCTTTTTGTTATCTTCTTCTGTCCCGTGTTTTCTGACTTGCTTGTAACCCCTCAATTACTATATTGTTCACGGTTATTTCTCTCTTCTTTTATGTGCGCCTTGAAAAATTGATACCGTTTATAAACATGTTGCATCTTCATCTCTCTTATTGGTTTTTAAAGTATATTCCGATTAATAGTAAGTATGTTCAAAAACCAACAAAATATTGAATCTACGTAAATAATAGAGGGCCTATGGAAGATCAGTATTAAATTACTCCCCTAATCAGAAAACCTATTCGAAAGAGAAATTAGCCTAATAATAAGAACCTTTGTTTTATTGAAAAAGAAGACCAACATTTTTAATCAGCTATCTCTTATTTGTGACAATTTTACAATAGCCTTGCAAAATTAAATGAGACCATATATTGATAGTTTATTAAACTGTGGACGTTCTGACAACAAAAGTGACAGAAGTCCTAAAGTTAATATAAATAGGCCAAGTAGAAACTAAGAATTACACTATACTTAAGCAAATAACTAAACAGCGTTTAAAAATTTTTTTATTTAACCGTACGCGTAATGGCTAATTCGCGTACTTTACACAGTACGCGAAATTCATTTTCGGGTCCGTTACCATTAGAAATCAAATAAAACTTTAAACTTCTGCATTTCTAAAATATGATGACACGGTCTTATTATTTTTTTTATTAAATAGAAATAATAAATTATTTAGGATTAATATTAATATTAATTGTACAGTTTTCATTATTACTGAGACTGACATTAATACCTGAAGTTGATGCAACTAAATCTAATGTCTCAGAATAGTTATTAATATTTGTCATATTAATATTTACACTCGTACTAGATATAGTGCTAGAAATTAAGTTTGAAATGTTTATCTTATTTTCAATGGAGTCCTTTATGTTTCGTTTTTAATGTATATAATAACCGCTTGCATTATTTTGGCATTTAGGATTTGTTAATTATTTACCTCCGCCCGATTTTCAGATGTCATTGCATTACCGTATCCTTACTTCAAACATCGTGCCTGTGTTGTGAGTGCCGCGATATCGATAATCTATGTTGTTTTGGCATGTTCAAGGACTATCTTTATCACCTGCCATTGTGAAGAAAAGAAGAGTATACTTTCGTATTCCGTACTGGACGGTCGCAATAAAGAACAGTTATATTCACTTTCCGTTTGCTCAGCCGCAAGAAAAAAAATGTGTTTCGCTTTGCTATTTACAAAGATAGGTGTTTGAAGTAATTGTTTTGTTTTATTATTATCATTTATTTTTCGTATACATGTTCCCCTTTTCTCTACCATCAGTTAGTTATCGAAATACCGCCGCATTTTAACACTACATATTCTTCCGCAGCGGTAGTAGATTTCCACCCACGATGACGTTTAAGCACAGACTTGTCAGCACCGGTATTGGCTAGCAACGTAGCAGAACTTCTCCTGAAACAGTGACCGTCATATAGTTCATTATTTGGCAAACCAAGATACTTCGCAATCATACTGGGTATTTTTGCAATCGTATGTACTCCAAGGCGCAGTGCATTTTCAAAGAATACACGGCGATTAGTAATGTGTTTTGGTCGGAGAACTACATATTTCCGGTAAATTCTTAAATAATTCGTATTATTAACAATAAATATGAGTCTGTTGCCGGTCTTTGTTTCAGGAATCGTTACTACCGATACAGCGTCTACTTCTTGAGGGTAATTTTTACTAATTCGTCTCGTCGTAATGTCCTTGATATTCCCATTACCAAAACTACCCAAATAACAATAATATTATAAACAATAGATCCACTATGCAATATTTACCTTCCACAATAAGTAATTTACATCACTAGCTTTTATCAGGAATGAATTAATTTGATCACGCGTTAAAACTTTTGATTTTTTTGGCTGATAAGCTACTGATTTTCTTTTCAAAGAAGGTGCCAACTTTATGAACTTCCTCACATCGATCCCATCTTGTTCGTTGAGCATACACTTCAACATAGTAAGTTGAACTCTTCACAATTTTTGATTTCTCCATGAAATAAGCCAATAAAATGTTCTGACACCGTCTTAATATTTTGTCCGCAATACCAATCTTTAAAATTGCTATAGCATTTTTCGTATTGCCGTTTCAATTTTTCTATAATTAAATCGGAAAGGGCTGCGTTAACAATATTTTTAAGCTCTGGCGAAGTGCAAGAAATGTCCCTATCGCTGTTTGGCATTGGTACAAGTTTATACGAACACTCAAAATTATTTAATATGTATATCATTTCCATAGCAACATGATCTAAGGCTATTCAAATATATAAACGTCAGAGTTTATCATGTAAATTCTAATTATGGTTTTATTATTAATTTGTAATATATAGCCACACACAGTTGCACAAAAAATAGTGTGTACACCTAGGCCGCGAAATTTTTTTGACGTCTTCGATATTATCTTGCCTCGGCCGCAAGCGGTCTCGGTGATAACCATTTTCTCGGTACCCCAAAAGGCAATTTCGTGGCCTTGGCATACAAATAACTATTAATTAAGATTAAAGCTACATAGCCTACGTTTCGTACTTCTGACTTCCAAATTCGGTTTCAGAACTAATTGGTTATACAACTTTGCACTATATGACGGATATATGATCACTTCGATTAGAAATACATCTAAGCCTAATCTTAGTTTCTGAATATAGTATTTTATTTAATGTCTTTTCAGGTCCTGTAAACTGGTTTTTGTCGCTACCGTTCTTTGAAGTACTTTCAAAATTGACATATACGTTATATCTAGTTCATTATGCAGTCATATATATTATGGTCCTACAGGTGAGAGAGACTACAACGTTTGGAGATTTGCAAGCTGTAAGTACATAAAAAGCTGATGTATTTATTTTCATTCATTCTTTAAGATGCACGCATTTTGGGGAGACTTTGTATTTACACTAGCTGCGTCTGTAATACTAATGTTGTCGTTTGAACTACCAGTTATTACTATAGAAAAGGTTTTGCTGAAAAGATGGGAAAGTGAGTACCAAAAATATACGCCGGTGGAGGTGGGTGAGGTAAAAGCCTTGTTGCTACCCGAAAGTGCGGAGTAGGTAGTCACTTCAAAAAATTAAATTGTGGCTAGTTTGCACAAAGTGTCTACTCTAATTAAACACGGATAAAGACAGCTAGGTTTTACCCACCTGAGTCTAAAAATAGACGAACTGAACTAAATTAATAATTAATTAAAAATAATAATTTCATCCTGATTTTATTTTACAGAACACTAGATATAGCTACACTAGTGCCTGAAATGGAAGTTGACTCCTACAACATTACTATTCGGCGAGGACTCTTTTTATTATGTAGTGTTACACTTTTACTCTTATAAAGCATTGCTTGGCATGGTTTTTACCAAACATTAGTTAGTTAGACTGATCTAATAATTGAATTTTATTTAACTAATTATTTTTTAATGCAAACTTGCATATTGAATTTAATATTATGTTTAATCCAATTGAATTCGACTATATGTTTAATAAGTTAAAATAGGATATGTAGATCATTAGTTTTAAATTGTTATTGTGTTAGTGATTTATAAAAGAAAAATATTTTGTTGTTTTTGTTCTGTACCACGCTATTCAGCGACTAGCATAAGAAAAACTACTTAACCGTTTGGTCTCAGCGGTAATGTACTCGTATGTGCTCACAACATTCACTAATTTACTACGTGCGGTAATATGTATATAGATGCAATAGACCTTGCTTCAATAGAAAGCTGCATGTATGTAATATGACGTAGAATGCGATCTGTCGCAGAAATATAAAAATTCAGATCTATTAGTACAGGTCGGTTAGTTCAGTTTATCACAACGGCAGCTATCAATAAGCTTGGCGACACATCAGCGGATACAATGCGGTTACAACCGCCAAGTCAAAACCGCGTATTTATAAAATAGTGTTCAAATATCGACGGTAGAAAAGCAAATTAACTTAAGCGACATATACACGTGAAACGAGTTATTTACAAACATCGGTTCAAATTTTTTTTTTTTTTGCTGTAGAATGGACTCGGCCTTGTTCGATTACTTGATACTTTATGACGCTTAAGTGGTCCGATTATTTACTGTACTTTTTAAGGGGTCTTAGTCTAAGCAACACTTATTCTTCGTCTTGCAAAGAAAGTGTCGCTTAAAGTATTTGCGCACCAAGTTTTATCCTGGTTGATCCTGCCCACTCAGGGCGCGTCTAGTAGTCAGCATTAACCTTGTGGTTTTTGCTGTCTTGTCTGTATCGTTTTTTATCGTGCGAGTGTTCTAGGTGTTTCTTTTTTTATTTAACCAACTAGTTACTGTCTGGCGTGCTTTTGTCTGATGTTATATTACACATATAGTAGTCGGAGTGGGCGTTTTTTGTATGTTTGTTACGAGTCTTGTAGCGGTGCGACGTCTCGTATGGATGGGTGTGGTGAGTCGTCTATTGCTTGATACGTTTTTATGGCGTTTGTTCTACAGTATTCGTGTACTGTGGGGATGTTTAAGTCGCACCAAATTTGTGAACGCTTAAGGTATTTTTCAAGTTCGCTCGTGGCTGAACAACGATGAATAAGTTGTTTTACCTCGCCTAAATACAACAAAATGGTGATTTAAACTGTTTTGTTTTACAATTAAAATGATCTACTTTGACGCTTAAGATATATTTTACTACACTTCAATTATATTTACAGTGTATTATAAGAACGATTAATGTACTTTAAAATTTTGGTTAGCGTGTTTCTGAACAAGCTATTTAGATTTACTATTTCGATTTTTGTGATTATACCTTCATTATACCATGTTCCAATGATTTAATTAAAGTTGATTTTCTTCAAAAATAAGATATACCTAACCAGCTTTTAATAACCTTTATGTAGTTTTTTGGAAATAAAAGTTTGTTTCGCAATTAAATACTTTTTCCCTCTGTTTTTTGAGTATCGTAGTGTGACGTATACCTCGGGATTCTAACGAGTAGGTATACACTCAAATTAAATTTGAAAATATTCTTGTTCTGCTCCAATCTCTTTAGGCATCCAAAATAGGGAATCGTCCTGGAACGGATAGCATAGAAGGTGCGGTTCCTGGTCTAGCAACAATATTGGGCCGTAGGCAGTTAATGGTTCCCGAATAAAATAAGAGGGGCACCAATTGCAATAAAAGGCCACTAAACACCATACGTTATGAAAGAACTATTCAGCCTTTGCAATTAAACTCAACTGTCCCTAATACAACTACTGCTCGAAGTCGATCACACTAATAAAGAAGATATTTACCCAAGGATTTCCCATATTTCTACAATAATATTTAGGATCACATAATATTTACAAGTTACCAATGGATTTGGCTCAATTATACAGTTGCATATTAATTTAAATTAACGCTTTATTCATTGGAAGGAAAAAGAAAGAAGACCCCCTGAAATACTTGTACCACCTTATAAGATAAATTAACTGAGGTTGTGAGTGTGAGTATTATGTATATCAAGGGGTAGTGCACTTTTCCTCGTGTGTTAGGCAACATACAATGTTATTCCTGTCTTGCAGTCAAAATATAAATAGCTGGGCAGTAAATGGTTCAAGCACCTGGAGATAGGCCTCCCAATAAACCAGTATGCAATTTAACTAGTTAATTAAATAAGTAATAATCACAAAAGAAAGGTATTCAATAAACAAATAACTTTATATATCTCAACCTAAGTAAACCTGTAATTCGTCGAAGTTTTGTTCACCGCAGCACATAGATGGGTTGGGTCCTCTGGGACTGAATTAGCTGCAGTAACAAGAACTCGATCTGCGTCGCCTGATGCAACCCTCGTCAACAAGTTTAATATTTTCCACAGAATTAAACCACAATTTCCAGCAACATAAAGGAACTGGGTTTTCCACGACGTACATAGGAACTAATTCCTTGACATCAAAGAACCCTGTACACACAAATTAGAACTAGAAATTACTTCTGTTCATTACTTACACTTTCCAAGTGGTTCCTGTCTTAATAATTTATAATATTGGATTCTACTATTCAGGTGTCGCACCAAATCAGATAACCAATAATCAAACATACCTGTGCATATTGTCCCTCCGACCATGGAATTATTTAAACCAGGCAAATCTACCAATTCACTAAAAAGATTCTCCTGAACGAGAAAAAGCTGCCCCCAAGGTGTTTTATGTAACAGAATCTACTTTCAGGAAACACTAAACTGAAACTAATCGACCCTACCTCTTCAGAGACTTACACTACAACAATGATTATTCTGAAGATAACAAAAGAGAGAATGGTGTGTGTGCATTCTATTATATACACTGTTGATAAGGATGACCGGCATCACAATCCAATCTACAAATTTCGAGTTGGAGGTCAGCACCAACAAGGTTCAATACTCTAATAACTAAGGTCGTCAATGCAGATTTGTTGATTAATAACACCTATTAGATCCACTTAAAACAGGATAAACCAATATTTATTTCTTGTAAACAACTTGACTAAGCAATCTGACATCTGCCAGAATAATTAAACTATAAATGAAATGACAGTGTCTCGCAAGCCATCAACGAATTATAGGATTTAACATAACCCTAAACATAATAATAAAGTGTCATAGAGTAAATTGCAACAATTCACAAATGACACGTTACAGTAGTAAGCTAGCATTTCTTAAACTTTTATTTGGGTGAAAGTTATTAAATTAATGAATAATATTCGACACCAAAGGGCAGGTAGTTAAAGCTATTTTTCATTAAGGCACATAGGATAACGTACATTATCGGACAACTGTATGTTGACTTATTGTATTTTACTCCATTCAAAAGAAGCATTATCTGTTGTTTCAATTACTTATGAAATCATATTTTTGAAATACAAATCCGTTTAATTTACTTTCCCGCGCTGCAAAAAACTGTTTATTTAAATTAAGCGCCAACTATCTTCACAACCCTATTAGATGGATTTACCGTATTCGTACGACTGAAGCGTGATACAGTTCGAATAACTGTATTCAAACTTTTATCGAAAATAATCGGCGCAATAAAATGTAAGAAATTTTTTTTAAGGAAAGAAACTTATTAACCGTCCTGAAATAAAACTGTTAAAAAATCGCTTGAGTGGATTTGCCTTTCCAGCGTCGATATGTGCGGTCTCTTCCGCGCTGTTGTATACGTATATATGTACAAGAGATAATATCAAACACGGGCAGTGTGTGAAGAAGTTCCGCGTTGTGAACACGAACCAGAGTTTGGAAGAAACGGCGTGCATAATATATGTTCTGAAAAACAGAACAGAAAAGAAAGAAGATATCGCGTTCTCCCATAAATTATTTGCGACCAGAAACGGTCAACGTCGTTGTCTTTTTCACCAGTTGAGAGATTATCCAAACGCATTTTCTAATTACTACAGAACGTGTATTGTCTCGTTTAATGAATTATCCGCTTTGATGCGAACTTAACCGCAGAGACAAAATACTGTCCTTAGTGATTCCATTGACGTGGAAGAAAAATTAACTGTTACCGTAAGCTAAGATATATTAAGCTTAATACAAAGTAAGTTCCATATGAATACATAGGTATAAAACAAATATAATTTTGTAATAGTTTTAACTTTCAAATAGCGTGAGAATCAAGTTACAAGCCCAAAAATCCGTACAACTCTGAAAACTGAAGAAGCATGTGAAAGCGGTTGGGCTGAGTGAGAGGAAGGTGAGGGATTGGCATTAGGGTGTTTTTGCTGTGGATGACTTTTACATTCCGCCGTATTCATATTTGTACCGGAGGAATCCTGACACGGAATATCCAAGGGAACATTTGCCGTTGAAGTTGTATTTAAGTTCATTTTAGAAGATACATTAGGATTAGATTCTATTAGACATTTCCTTACATTATTTACTACTTTAACTAATATTCTCCTCTACAACTTAATTAAATAGGTAGCGTTGCTTACGGCTTCTATCACTGTACTTTCTCTCTATTATACGCCAGAATTTGGGTTAAAACAATTCAAAATAGTTAGAGCCTTATTATCAACAGGTTTTGACAAATCTAGAATTGTTTTTTTTAACTTAAATATGAATTCATTTGGACACATTCCTGAAGCTTTTCTGGGTGTCCGTGAAGCAGACATAATCGATATTGATTTATCTGGATTGAAGATTATCAAATATATTTATTCTATGACTAAGCACACTACCCATGGCGTATACACTTGAATCACACTACACTACCATGGGTTTGGAGATTCAAGTGCTCTAAATTATCTTTACACATTAAGTTTTTAATTTTTAATAAATTTACTTCTACATTCTAGTGACTACAAAAAGTCAGTGTATTTTTCCGATAGTTTATATAAGGTTTTAAGTGAGAAGAAATCATAGAGATAAAGTTCCTGTAATAATTAGTAACCCAACGTACGAACTCAATTGTGTTATATTATCCGGTTCGGGAGACTTCTTGATAGCTCCTAACCTATCCTTCGTAGGATGACTTTCGAAATTATCTAACCGATAACCCAAACACGACACCATCTTTAAAGAAAGAACATTTTGTTTTTTTTATCTTCACACCATGTTCGTCTAAGCGTGCTCTTACCTCCTCAACCAAATTAAAATTATCTTCCAACTTTGCTGGTACTAGTATGTCATCCAAATAATAGCTTTTTACGTTCTATTTCATATTTAAACAATTTAATGCCTCACTACTTTAAAAACACCATTCAGCTCCAATCATCAATTCACATTTAATATATTTCTCTAAACTCAATGCGCATTGGTAGGCGACCAACTATATGCGTCTTTTATTAAATCCATACGTTTGATTGTCTACATTCTTAGCTCCTACCTATACAACTCCACCTGTTGAATCTCTGGTTCCTTCTCTCACACGAAAACTTGATTACGCGTTCTTCAGGTTGCACCCTACCTTTTTACACGTAGGAGTGGGTGTACAACAGAGTCTAAACAAAACTCTGGCGGGACTAGCATCGACCGTTTGTGGCTGCGGTAGATTGCAAAATACTACATCTCAGGGATTTAGAGAACAAAGTTAAATTTTACCCAGACAAGTTATAGGGATGCAAATTAGAACATGACAAAAGAAAATACCTTAATACAACTTATATATTGACGTTTAGTTTATAACATTAATAAAAAAATTAAATATATAACGTTATTTTCGTACAATCAAATTTTCATGCAACAAAAACACTAAGTGTAGTTTATATATCTACACTTTCATAGTTTTAAAATTTTGTCTTAAACTCTACCAGATAAGATATTTAAAAATCTTAAATTATTATTGTATTTGGACACAATTTCAAATTAACGTTCTGAGTAAAAAGAAATCATAAATACGCTTTGCTGTATTTAACATTAGTTAAGAGAATTTTAATTAAACATTTAAATTGAACATAACCTCAAAATTCACAAAAAGGTTTTATGAAAGCTTTTATGTTTACAACTTATAAAGTTATATAGGAAAGCAAAGATATACATTAAATTAGTTAAAATATAGGTAAGTAAAAGTATGACTATATTTTACATGCATTATTTTGCTAGATACTTGAGATTTAAAATGTAACATATGCACATTGTTTCATCACAAAAGTAAATAAGATAAACTCATACCTGTATTCAAGATATATGAAAAAACGTATACTTAAGCTTTAAGCTTACAGCTTGTTTAGAATTATAGGATCTTCTTACGGTTTGTTGAGACTAGTGATGGATTCGAACCGAACCGAACCTTGCCCTAGGTTCGGTTCGGTTCGAAAACTTTTTAGTCTGGTTCGGTTCAAAAAAATATATTCCGGTTCGGTTCGGTTTGAAAAAACGAACTGAACCTCGAACCGAACCGAACCGGTTCGACATTTTGATATTTTAAACAACTAGTGCGTTCAACTACAAGAATTTACATGTTTAATGTAATTTTTATATTTGGTAGTTGCTACTTTCAAATAAACCCATGTTCACGCCTAAGCGGAACGGCTGATTCACAATAACAAAAAAAAACGTGTAATAAAATGTGGTTGCATAAAAAACTTACCCCGTGTTCAATTATCACTTTACACTCACCACTAAATACATAATTGGTTAGGCAGGAGAGGGTGATGAAGGAAAGGAATAGAGGTATCCACGTTGTTATTTAATTAATTAACTAAATGCCGACAAACCGGCGCGAATGTGATATTTAAAAATGGACTGTGTTCTAAGAGAGAGCTGTGTCGACTGTCTTATCTTATTGTTTGTAATCAGCGCTCACCTTTGGCGATGCGCGAATAACAAATCGTAGTCGAGACATAAGAGGAGCATGCTTTTAATTTATATTAGGCAAGGCCTAAACAACCCAACATTAATTTGCTTTAGATTTTAGTAGCATAAATCATATTAATACTGTTTGTTCATGTTTGATTTTTCAATACGTATTATCTTTAACAAAGCGTAATTACAATTAGGATAATAGTGAAAGACACCTCTAAAATTTAGAATGTGTTAATAATTGATGATTTTTACTAATGTCATTTTACAGTGCAAGAACGATATCACACGATCTTTGCGATTACTTTTATTGTAGTTTTAGTTAGTATAAAACGAGTATCAATATAATAAAGTGTTGCTGATTTCTTATACATTACAATCAAAAAGCTGTTTGTCAGATGGTTCTCGGAAAGAATCGTATATCTACCTCAAACAGTTTTTACGTTTTCCATAATAAAATATAACAGTATTTATGGCACGGGCATTGTCTAGTTATTATTTGCATTATACTGTGTTATTTTATGTTGGCATTGATTAAAAAGTTTATGCCGTCATGAGTCATAAACTTCAACCCTTGGTTTTGAGAGAAAGTTGGCGGTCATTCTTCTGGAGTGTCAGCTACTTCTAAAGACGTTGGTGGTAATGACCACACTAAATAAACAGTAAATATTATGGTACCGTGCGTTTTATAACACCATTTGTTGAGCGATTATATACAAAAGAAAAAGGAGATAAGTTTTTGCTACAAGGTCACATTTTTTAATATTAATAGAGAGCTGGTTTTCATACAAAAGGAAAAAATTCAAAATGATGGATTAGTAATACATACTTAATTAAGAATTAAATTGTTTTGTTTATTCTGAAAACTTCTGTAGTCTCTAGACCGTGACCTCGGCTTGTATATGTTTAAGATGGTTTTCAACACGACTTTTGTTCATTAAATAAAATAAACTTGTTTTTAAAACCAAATTTTCAAAATAATTTCGAGTTTCTTTAATATCTAATACTAGTTATAAACAAACAACAATTTGAAATAAGGAGCATTAAACATATCGAACTAATGTAGAATTTTTTTATCTACAAACGTGCCTCGATAACAAAATTTATTAGATATGTAACACTAATACCTATTACATTTTTTACCTATTGGCTTAAAACTCGATGACCATGTACATTAGAAAATCGTTCTATTTTATATGCTTGCAGGTAGATTGACATGTTTTAGTGAAAATTAAATTTTTAGACTAAATTTTTATTTAAAAAATCGAACCTTTCGAACCGAACCGGACCGAACCTTGAGCTAGGTTCGGTTCGGTTCGAGGTTTGGTTCGAAAATAAAATGTCCGGTTCGGTTCGGTTCGGTTCGAAAACTCGAACCAAACCTCGAACCGAACCTCGAACTTGTTCGGTTCGTATCCATTCCTAGTTGAGACGAACACCCCGTTATTTATTTTGCTTGTAAACCTTAAGCTTCAAATTTGTAAGAGCCAATTCTTTTGTTCCACAACCATGTTTTGTTAACAGAGGATTTAATTTATTTTAGATGGAAAACGGCAAGATAAATTCTTGTACGATAAAAAATAATATTTGTAGGTAATAAAATTATTGCATTAGGCTTAGATAGCCTAGCATAGATAATTAGATACTCCATCATAGAATATTTTACCGGAGAATATATCACCGGAAGATACTTCACCAAAGAACCCTAGAAAATAAACGTGTTACAAAAACGAAGTATTGTAATATGCCACCAGGAACCGTTTGAAAGTTATATCTTTAATCAGCTTACCATTCATGCTCATTTTGAATGGGTTATTCAGGTAGACTTTCTCCATACGTATTTTGCTAGTATTCTGAAACGATATTTATGTATGTTAAGAAGAATAAAAGAAAATACACCTTTTGCATGCCAGGTACGGCATCATGGTTTTAGAAAGAACATCTCTATTAGGAAACGGCATGTGCTCAAAAGGCGATCAGATGTGAAGAGCAACGAAAATTTGTTCTGGTTTAAAGATAAGCACACATTTTGAGAGAGGGACAAACAAGAAACTCAACATAAATGACAGATTTATTTATACACCAGTTGTGTATTTATGGACATTATTCAGAGGTTTACCAATTAAAAAATTACATATGATCAATAATTATTTGAATTATTTATACTAAAGGGAACATTAAATTATAACTAAAAATCAACGTATTTAATAATACTAAAGGGAAATGTTAAACAAATCTAAACTAACTTGTGATTGTATACAATATTAATATAAAATTAAGATGAAGAAATACTTGTATAAGGAAGGAAGTGCGACCTCAATGTAACATGGTAAGGCGACAACAAATTGACATGTTACAAGGTGTAAAATGGGTTTTCCTGGTATTGATGTAGTGTTGGATTTTAAAAACGGTTCGTGGCACAAAATGAAATTCTGTTTGAGATGTAATTTAAAAATGTACTGGTTTTGTGTTCTTATAAATTTTGTTGGCGAAATAAAATACGTGCATTTTGACAAAAGTTGTCGTTTACGTTTGACTACAAAAGTTATATTTTTATCACCGTTTTGTATATTTTATGCGACACCAGCGATTTTAGTGATCTATCCATAAACAAGTGTTCGTTTGGCGCTTTAAACATAAAAACACCTTCACGTGAGATATAACATGATCGCCAATATTACCCAGCAGCTTCAATTCTACATGAAGTAAAGGATAACGTTTAAAATGGTGGATTATACCGGTGAGAAAACGATTGCTTGGTTTCCGTTTATACGCATGACATTTATAACAACGAATGTTTGTGACTCCCCTTTGTCATAAACATACCTTTTAACGGAAGACTAATTCAACCGCGAAATGTTTAATTCATGAAGTTGAGCATGAAAGGTATGACAAACTTCAACTTGAACTACTGTTTAAAATCGTCCGATGCGAATCGTACGCTTATACGACCCTCCTCGCTCTACGTCACTCAGTTAGGACGGTATTCTTCCGTTTCTTTTTGTTGTAGTAATTGGTGGGTACTACTTACGGTGCTTTATTTCTTGTGCTTTCGGAATATCATAACATAACTTTGGTTTACCCAACGTCGTGCCCGATTTTTTCCCTTTTCGTGTCGTTATTATCTTTAGTCGACTCTTCGATTTATTTAGCTATTCGTTTCTTAGATTGTCCGTTTGATATAATTCGTTCTTACCAGAGCTTGAAGTACATTAATTATTTTATCCAGCGTTCTTGGCGCTCCCTTGCATACTTTGGGGTTCGACAAGTTATTGTCTTGTTCTGGCTGTTGCTGTTGGGTTTCTTCCTCGTTTCTTGTCTTACCTTTTGTTTTTTTGCGAGAAACCAATTCTTTTACTGAAGTTTGAAATCTTTGATCTTTCAATAATATAGTCATCCGCCTTACAACGACTTTTGCAGTGTAAATGCCATTCCACCTTTGTCCTTTAACTTTCTTATAGTCGTCTACACTTTTTTGCTTTATCCGGTGTATTGAGTCATTGAGCCAGATGAAATTTTTTTCACTTTATTTGGTTTTTCTTTTGTTGTTGAAATGAATTTTCTTGTGGTTTGTCCTGTTAGTGTATTGCTTGGTCCGTCTCTTCCGTTTCCTATCCCGGCCTTTTAATTTTGCTTGGAGAATTTGTTGTTCTATTTCATATTAGAAGAATTTATCACCTCATTACTTTAAAAACACCATTAAGTCCCGTTCATTTAATTCATCTTTGCTATGTTTTTCTAAATTTGATCCGCGTAGATAGGTAACCAACTAAACGCGTTTTTCATTATCTCCAGGAGTTTGGTTATTGATATTCTTACCTATTACCTATCCTAGTCCACCTGTTAATGCTGTGGTTCTCCACCTTACACAAAAACTTGAATATAAATGCATGGGGTGCGAAATGGGTTAACATTGACATAGGGTTCGATTTTAAAAACAGTTCGTGGCATAATATGAAATTCTGTTTGACCAGTAATTTAAATATTTACTGGTTTGATGTTGTTAGAAGCTTTTTTGATTAAAATAGATTGTGTGCATTTTAGTAAACGTTATCGTTCACGTTTAACAAAAAAAGTTACATTTATCCGCCTTATAAACCTTGCGAAAGGATTAATACGCTAATGTACCGTATATTTGTTAGATGAAACAGCACAAAATGGCCAAACCCCAATGCTACATATGAACCCAACTTCACTCCTCCTTTTGGTTCGTGTCTATATTGCCGCTGCTTAAACCTATATCTAAATATGAAGTACACAACAAATTCAAAATGAAACTAATAGTCAAAGACACTAAACCCTTGTTACATAAAACTTCTAAACGTTTACTGAAGTAATTGTACATCACTTTCAATAAGCTAGTACTACTAAAGAAAATATCTGGTGGCTTATATAAAAACTTCTGACGCAATTATATTTATCTTATATCACCAAATGTATAATTTGTAAATAAAAACTTCAAAATCAGTTCATGTATATAACTGTAAATTAATTCAACAACAACTAGGATGTGATATCAATTGATAGTTTAAATAATTTACCTTATTTTATAACTTAAAATGGTTAACGCTAAATTTTGTTGTGTAAGTACAAAACCTTTTACACCAACGTTTTGATGTACCTCATAAATATATTTCCGAGGTGTGCTGAAAAATATCAACATTTTTGTTTATAAATATAGAGCTATAGCTGAATTCAATTGATATTTTACATCAAGCACGTATGATGTAAACTCGTGTATCAGAAAATTGCACTAAACACTAATCAGAAAATGTAAATACTTTTTAAAAAATTCAATCAAAATAATACTCAACACTACAGGTTATCCTTTGATAATCTGTTCTATATAAATTGAAAAATTTAAGTTGGACAAAATATGGTTGATATACATTGATATCCATTGGCATGCAATTTGTGTAATGATACCACATCTCATAGGCATTTACAAGTACATTTTCGGTTGCACGGTAACGAGCGTCCATTCGCTTGCAATTTGTGTAACTATATCACATCACATAAAAATAATTTACAAAAACATTTGCGGTCGCATACTAACGAGCGTCCATTCGTATACAATGTGTGTAATTATGCCGCATCATGTAAAGGTAATCTACAAACACATTTGCGGTCGCATACTAACGAGCGTCCATTCGCATGCAATTTGTGTAGTTATGCCACATCATGTAAAAGTAGTTTACTAATACATTTGCGGACGCATACCAACGAGCGTCCATTCGCATACAGTTTGTGTAATTATGCCACATCACAAAAAGTCGTTTACATGTACATTTTCGGTCGCATACTAACGAGCGTCCATTGGCGTGCAATTTGTGTAATTACACCACATCATGTAGAAGTAGTTTTAATTTGTGGACCCATTCTAACGAGCGCCCATTCGCGTGCAATTTGTGTAATTATACCACATTAGTAAAAATTATTTACGCGTACATTTTCTATCGCATAGTAACGAGCGTTTTTTGCATGTAATTTGTGTAAATACACTACGTTACAAAAGAATAATTTACATGCACATTTTCGGATGCATAGTAACGAACGTCCATACGTGTGCTATTTGTGTAATTACACAACATCACATAAAAGTGGTTTAAAATACATTTGCGGTCGCATACCAATGAGCGCCCATTCGCATGCGGTTTCTGTAACTATACCGCATCAGTAAAAGTAATTTAAGAGTACATTTTGATCGCATAGTAACGAGCGTCCTGTCGCGTGTAATTTGTGTAAATATACCACGTCACAAAAAGTAATTTGCGTGCACATTTTCGGGCGCATAGTAAGTAACGTCCATTCGTGCGCAGTTTGTGTAATTATAGCACAGTATATAAAAGTAGTTTACAAATACATTTGCGGTCGCATACTAACGAGCGTCCATTCGCATACAATTTGTGTAATTATACTACATAACAAAAAAGTTATCTACGAGTACATTTTTGGTCGCAATGTAACGTACGTCCATTCGTATGCAATGTGTAACTATACCACATCACGAAAAGGTAATTTAAAGGTACAGTAATCCAATTTTCCACATTAGTCAACATCAACTGGCTGCAATTATTTATCGAAACGATTTTCACTTAAAAGAAATTCCTGAAATTGTTGTTGCTTTGAAAATGACTGTGTTACATTAAGGTGATCTATATTCAGAAATCAGATATTTAGTCCTTGAATTAGAAATATTAAAAATCGATCTATGCATAAACTTTTTCTAAGTCATTAACCATAATTTATATTTCCTTTGTTTTTAGTAGAAAAATAATGTTTTGAGATATACTTACAAGTTATAATTGTGCTTCTCCTGGTATTAGTTCACACCCGATTGAGAATTACATATTTCACTGAAACATAACAAATTGCTTATTTTTCAAATAAAAGTAAACCAACTATAGAATGTTGAAGCAGTCAAGCGATAATAAAAAAATGCAATATAAAGTATTCAGAAGACGATTTTCAAACCCTACAGAGCTAACTAATAATTCTCATAATCCCTCAAATGACTGGGTTACTTGCAATATTTGTGGTTACAACTCAGTTTCTAAACGCGGCTTAAAACAACATCACACCAAGTCACACTGTTTAACAAAGAAAGATGATCATTCTATGTCAGAACCAAAATATGTTTTATCAAACCACGATACAGAAGAAATTTCGAGAAATGCTGTTGTTAACACTGAAAATTGTGAAGTTCAAGAACTGATTGAATTACTATCCGAGGCTAAACAATATTTAAAAATTTTACGTCTTATACCCAAAGGTGCTAGAGTGGCCATTAGTGACGAATTGTCAAATCTACTCAGAAACACTACGGCTAGAAATGATTTGCAATCATGGTCAAGGCTACTACTTTTTACTATATGTGTTCTTCATATCCCACCTAGAAAGCTAAAGCAAGTTTCACTTGCAACACTTGTGAAACAAAACTTAGTCTACTTTCAAAAGAATGACATTGATACCATAAAACTATTCCTTAAAACATCATGCAACAGTGCAGAAAACTAGTTACAAAACAATACCTTTAAAAGAAAACACAAATAAATTGTGTAAACAAGTGACACAAAAATTATCAGAAGGTGACATTAGCGGTGCAGCTCGACTTCTGTGCTCAAATGATAAAGTTGCAAATAATTGTCCTGAAACATGGCTTGCCTTAGAATCCAAACATCCACCAATGGATTACCAGACCAATTATCCATCCAGTCCTTCTGATGATTATTTATCTCAAAATTACCTACGTCTAACATCACACGAAACAGTAAAAAAGGCAATCAACAGCTTTCCTCGAAGTTCATCCGGTGGAATTGATGGTCTTAGACCACGACATCTTTTAGATCTGTTAGCAATTTCTAACAGTGCTGTTACAACAACCCTTTTAGAAGCACTTGCCAAATTTATCGACAATGTTTTAGATGGTAAATTACCAAAATCAGTTTTACCAATATTTTATGGTGCCTCATTAACCGCTTTAATTAAAAAAGATGGAGGAATACGTCCAATTGCATGCGGTAATACTTTACGACGAGTTGCAGCCAAAATCGCTTGCAACATAGTCCATGAGGTTTCAAGTGCAAAATTAAAACCAATTCAACTTGGTTTTGGTGTTAGAGGTGGCGCAGAAGCTGCTGTACATGCTACCCGCACTTTTCTCGAGATTAACACAGATGCCGAAGTGATTGTCAAGTTTGACTTTGCAAACGCATTTAACACATTACGACGAGATCACATGTTGTCCATAGTTCACCGCGAAATACCCAGTTTGTTTCCATTTATATGGCAAGCTTATAGAAATCAATCCAACTTAATATTTGGCAACAGGCTCATAAAATCTCAATGCGGTGTACAACAGGGTGACCCATTAGGACCTTTGTTGTTTAGTTTATCAATTATGGAACTTACACATTCTTTAATCTCCGATCTTAATGTGTGGTATCTCGATGATGGTACAATCGGCGGAAAAATAGATACAGTACTTCAAGATATAATAAAAGTAATTGAATATTCCAAAATAAGCGGTTTAAACTTGAACACTACCAAATGTGAAGTTTTAATCAATCAAAACAACAATACAACATCCACCCTTTCATCTATAAATGAATTGATTCCCGGAATTAAACAAGTTAAATCTTGCGATTTTGAGATTTTGGGTGCACCAGTGTTAACTTTGGCAGCTAAAAATGTCTTACTAAACAAAATATCTATCTGCAAACTTATGTGCAGTAGATTGCAAATTCTTGACACACATGCAGCTCTATATTTAATGAAAAACTGTTTAAGCGCTGGTCCTAAACTTACTTACATTCTACGTTGTTCACAGTTATACCAACATATGGACCTATTAAAACCGTTTGATGACATATTTCGAAATTGCTTAGAGAATATAACAAATATAATAATGGATGATATGGCATACAATCAAGCAACTCTACCATGCCATCTAGGTGGTCTTGGCATAAGAAAATAACAGACTTAGCTTTACCTTGTTTTATAGCATCAATACACGCTTCAACCAATCTTGTTTCAGACATTTTAAAACGCCTAGTTTAACCTTAACCGGTTTGTCTGAAGCATTGATTTTACTAAATAGACCCATACCAGACAAGGAAAATATAAGTTTGTCATCACTAAGCTCGCAGAAATTTTGGGAATCGGATTTACTAGAAAGCAAGTACAACGATTTGATAAAAGCCAGCGACATTCGTTCCATTGCTCGCTTAAAAGCAGTATCACAAAAGGAAAGCTACCAATGGTTACATGCACTCCTTCTTCTCAGCTTGGAACAGTCCTACCGAACGAAGCAATACGTATATGTGTAGCGTTACGCTTAGGTGCAAGAGTTTGTGAACCCTTTACTTGTTCTTGTGGTGTTTTCGTAGATTGTACAGCCTCTCATGGTTTAAGCTGTAACAAGAACACAATTGGTCGATTATCCAGACACGAATCGTTAAACCAAGTAATAGCACGATCTCTTGCTAAATTACAAATTCAATCCGTTCTCGAACCCTTAGGTACTTTAAGAGATAATAAGAGACCTGATGGTGTAACAATAATACCATGGGAGAAAGGTCGGTCGTTGGCTTGGGACACAACTGTAGTAGACACCTTAGCTCCTTCACATTTAATTTCAACAAGTAAAACATGTGGAGCAGCTGTTGCTGAAGCTGAAAGATGTAAAATTAATAAATATAGAGATTGGCCAAAATTACACCTTTATTCCAATTGCTTTCGAGACTATGGGAGTCGCTGGTGAGTTAACTCGGCAACTAATAAACAACCTAGGTCATAGACTTAAAATAGCAACATGTGAACAAAGATCCACAATATTCCTTTGGCAGCGACTCTCAATAGAAATTCAACGTGGTAATGCTGCTGCAATACATGGCATTTTACCACAATGCAATACATTTCGAATTTATAACAGGAGAATCACCAAATGATCACAAAAGTTCCAAATATTACTTATCAAACCAATAAATCCATTTTAGAAGAAAATATACTCAAGATTGTAAATATACAAAATAAAATACAAAACCATTTTCACTTGATGAACAAGCAGAAAAGATCAACAAACAGATATTGATGACAGTGGTAAATTAATAATGGGACGTTACATAAACACAATAATCGATGATCTCCATAAAGATATAAAAGATCTAAAACCACTACAAGATGCCCCAATTGCAAACATAACAGACCATGACAAAGACAAACAGCCTAGTCCTGAAACGAAAGAACGGCAACCACCAACAAATAATAATTTAAGCCTTCGACCTATAATAAAAATAACTTCCCAAAAGCATGTGGATTAGTAAATTTGGGCAATACGTGTTTTTCAATTCCATTTTACAATGTCTTGGACAAACACCATACTTATTACAATTACTTCTTGAAACTTCAAAGCCAGGACAATATTTTAAACTTCCTGGCGGGAGGTTAAATCCAGATGATAAAGATTCATTGGTGTTAGGCCCACTTAATGGGACTTTAGAAGAATGGCTACCATTAACACATATTTTATCACAAACGTTAAAAAAATTACAAAATGATAGACCAGAAATTTATGATCCAAGTATGCTATTTTCAAGAGTCACAGAAAGAATACCACAGTTTTCTGATGGTCAACAACATGACTCACATGAACTATTACGACATTTATTAGAAATATTGAGTGAAAATGACTTAAAAGGTATCAAACCGTAATTTTAGAAAATGGAGGTTTAGTTGTAAAATAGTTCCATCATCTTGTGAAAGTGATAAAGAAAGAATTATAAAATTTTATGAAAAGCAGGCTTCTGAGTTACAACTACCAACTGAACAAATATTCAGAGGAGTCTTAGTCAGTACATTACAGTGCCAAGACTGTAAACATATTTCACGTCAAGAAGAATTCTTTTTTGATCTAAGTTTGCCAATATCGAAAAGAGAAATTTTACAGCCTTTTAATAACGATAAGGAAACCGATGATACATATGCAGATGAATATTCCATACAATCCTGCTTAAGCCAATTCACAGACTCTGATCTGCTTTTTGGAAATAATAAAGTAAGTTGCAATTTTGCACAAAAACATGGCGAAACTAAAAAGGATTTATTTATACAAACGCAACTAAACAACTTCTAATATGTAGTCCTCCTGCTATATTGATTTTACATTTAAAACGATTTCGGGTTTTAAGACTCCGATCTGCAAAGGTGAATAAATATGTTTCGTTTCCCTGTTACTGGATTTAACGCCATTTTGTTCAATTGAAATCAAACTAAAGTGTTATATGCATTATATGGTGTTGTGCAACATAGCGGTTCAATTCACAAAGGACATTATGACGCATATATAAAAATAAGAACTGCTTTAGACAACAACAGTTACCGTTGGCAATTTCTATTTCAATATCAAAATGGCGTATTGCCTTTATCTTGCGAAAATAGCAAAGCCAATGCTGAAATTCTGCCAGGAAAGTGGTATTATGTTAACGACTCTTATGTTTTAGAAGTACCCGAAAAAAGGGTACTTAAAGCACAAGCATATTTGCTATTTTATGAACGAATTTGAAACTGTAATTCTTTAATAGTAATTTGGATATGTAAATATTTATAGAGTTACTTATTGTATTAATTAGAACTTTATATCATAAAAACCTGTAAATACTTATATAAGGTGAATATACAGTTTTCTTAATATTTCTATCTTACATGTGTTGAGCTTTGAACTATAAATTTTATTAAGCAACATTTAATATTCCTAGGTTGATACGACGAAAACAAACTTTAAGTGTCAAACGACTGTTTACCAGTTGTGGGATAAAAAAGACATCTAGTGTAGCGTAACTATAAACACCCTTACCAAAAATTTTAGGAACCTGTAAGGTTGTAAATGTTCGCAATTTTTTTTATTCAACCGAATCTGGAACCTTTAAGGTAATTCACCAAGTGTTTTGAATACCGTTTGGGTGTTAAAGTTCAATTAACTACGGCATTCGACATAAAAAAACTGTTTTTGATCGCTAACTAAACTGCATTGCAATTCTATAGTTTTTAAATTATAAAAATAATACCTTTTGTTCGAATGCAGAATAATTACTTTTCGAATTTTGACTTTCTAAATTTAAGTTATTAATTTATACATTTTGTAGCTCTGCTGTGAATTTTTAGTACTATATAATTTATGCCTAAAATCTAAATAACCTAATATTGGGCTGTAAAGGATTGTTTAAGCTAAGCGTATATAAATTTAATAATACTAACCATTGTTAAAAAGTTCGAAAAGGTAGTAATACATTCTGTAGTAACTAAGATCGCAGGTTGATACGTAGATCAACTTTTGTTCTAATATTATGACGCACTTCCAAACCTGACTAATTTGTAACTTATGACATATAGTTGAAAGCAGCGAGAAACAATTTACTTTGGTAATTTTAAACAATAGATAACGAATTGACAAGTGTTAACTTTAGAACACAAAAGTTACATTACAAAAACCGTATAGAATATTCTTCCCATATTCTATATTTATTTTTAAATATACATCACTATATGCTTTAAATTATATTTCAATACATGAGGGAATGAGAGAATGAAAGCGTCTATATTTTGAAGATACTACAAATAAGTTTATCGATACATTTTATCTGAGAGTCTGCACCCCTTTTAAATTTTTCTTGTATGTAAAACACCTGTTACTTGTTTTGCGTCGCTTTGAACCAGCTTCAAAATCCTCCTGTGATGCTATAGGTAACTGAAGAGTCTGTTTTCGAAATTCATGTACTAACATTATGTATTTGCTTTAAATACAACACAAGCGATTACACCAGCTATATTCAAAAATGCGGTAAACAAAGTCTTATGCTAATGGCAGCTATTCTTACTATCCTGTAATTACTATAGTGCGTTTAACGAACAGATTCAGTAAATGATCCACCCATAAATCAGCGCCAAGTTTAAATAAAGATTTTGTATTGGTTGGCCGGATTCAAACAACCACACATTTCAATTTGTAACATTAACCTACAAATGTCAATTAGTTTTTCGTGTTTGTCTTTGCTTTATTTTTTGTTCACTCGTCTTTCGTAGTTTTGCTCTTGTAGTTTTTTTCAAAACAGTATTTTTCAATACTTATTACATTTGTGTAGGTTATTTACAATTAATTACGTGTAAATCAAGCTTATGCTCAGTTTGTACTGCGCAACTAAGCCCATCCTATTATTTTAATTACTGAATCTGTTCGTTAAACGCACTATAGGTAGTTCGTTGAATGTGTCTACATTGCCTTTGGTTAAATTGTAGAAATCAATAACTATAGGCAACTCCTTTTTCCGGATTTCGGTACCGAAGATAACTAATTTGCCGCCCTGTGGGAAAACGCTACCTGCGCCCTGTGCTGTCAAACATTATAACTCATGGCGTATGTTTGAATAAACTAACTACTCCCATATTTTAAAACCAAGAAGTAAAATTATTTACTACACTTATGGCAATATTACCAAGACTAGAGACGGTATTTTGTCACCTTAGACTATATTAATTTGACGTACATATTACATGTATATTTGAAAAAGTATTATTTAATAACAATTATATAACAGACCAAAGAAATATATTATAATATATTACACTATCGTCAACTTATCATTTATTATGAAAACTCGCAAAGACTACAAAATCAAAACTTCAATTTTTTGACAGTGCATTTTGACCCTCCCAAAATTATGCAAGCTTAAACTGTCATAATTTTTTATGTTTTACAATAATGTGTTGTCTGTCTGCTTTCTTTATGCAATAATTATCTAAAAATATGTATTGTATTTTTGACCTGTAATGGTTTAAAATGTTGTAGGTTCAAATTTATTAGCATGCGTTTGGTGTTGAAATGCAAATGAACTGGTATTAGCATTTACAGAAGAAAGACTATCGAATTCGTCGTTTTGTATTATTCAGATCAGATACAAGAATAAATTAAGTTTAAAAATTTATAAAATGAAGTTTCACAGCTTATTGGAAATTAAAAGGGTATTTTTGGATAGGGTGTGATATACTCTACAAACTGATCCCATAAACTTTTTCGGTCATACTAAGGCAGTATTAAATGAATTATTAATCTATAGTGTGAGACAGCTTATTGCGTTTTGGTTATTTTTAATTGATGTGTTCATTTGCAGCAGCGTACTCACAGAATAACAAAAACGAGAATAAGCGGTATGGCGTAACTGGTTGTACATTAATAAACCAAGACTAGACCTAGACGCACATTAAATGCAGTACCGCTGTTAAGGTAGTCTCTATTAAGGGTATTCTTGTATAATGTAGTCCGCGTGTCGCAGATCTGTACAGTACCCTAATATTTCAAGATGCAAGACTTGAACTACAAGTGCTACCATCAGATCAGATTTATGTTAGGAAACTGTAATACAATATTAGAGATGCGCTTCCTGAAGAATTAAATATGTTTTATTTGTATTGATTGCAGATTTCAAAAGGAAGTTAGTATCTACCAAATATTTATACTAATATGATTAAAAATTATTAAAGTGGGAAACGGCTGCTTCCGGTTCAAACAAAACACTCCACAATAACAGCTGTTTCATGAACATTATCTGATAACTCCTGGATGCTGTCTAGCAGAAATATAAAATTTCACAAAATTTAAGTATATCTAGTCTTAGAAGTACTTCAAGAAGGATCCAGCTGTCTTTTTCTAGTAATAGTTAGTAGTTTGTTTCATAACTACCGATTTTGAGCATTTCTTGTAGATAGAATATCATTTTTCGTTCTTAATGAATACTAAGAAAGTTCAAATTTTAAATTGTAATCCGTAAATTATCTGTATCATATAAACACTCACATAATTTATAACGATTAAACCGGGATTTATTATAGTTGTAACTTCCTCTCTGTAAGCACGACTTTCGTCTAAGAATCCCATTACCTACGCGACCTTATATTTAATTACATTGAATAATTTATCGTATACATACAAATTAGTTCTACATTCTATGCTAAAAATGGAAGCCATTAAAAACGTATTAACATACCTTAACAATAAAATGCGTATATTTGTTTCAGATTGATAGTAAAATAGTCATGCTAAACACTAATCAAAATTTTGTTAAATAGACAACAATAAGACGTCGATTAGTATTAGACCACCATTCTTTCCCGCACCTTATTGCACGCGTGAAAAAAATCCGCTTCAATCTGTAAATAATTGCAAGGAAAGGCTTGTCAAAAATGAAAAAATTAAATAATTGTTTATTTGGGAAATCTGAAAATAAAGGTAGTATATAAAAGTATTACATTGAAGTTCATTGTCCGCAACTTTTTTTACATTTAGATGTATAATTTCAGTGTCACAGTTAAAACTTGAATTTAATTAAAAATAAACGAATGCACGGTAATCTGATAATTTGTTACAACCCAAAAACGCCAGACAATAATTAAAATTGCATCTGTAATATGAAGTAGGGGTCTCGTGTGACATAATAAAAGTAACAGTATTATAATCACGGAATGCTACAATATATTATAGAAGGTTGCTTGTGCGCACCTCAGTAGGTTATAAAAGTATATATTACGTATCATATTATGACGATACACTTAAAACCGTATAAAATACCTGTTTTAGTGTAATAAGCTACAATTCTGTTTTGAGTGATAACGCGAACTGAACATAATGATTATTATTGTAGTTGTAACAGTCCTACTAAACGCTATATCCACTAAATGTTTGAATAGCGCATTTTTAGAAATGGGCTCTTATTCAAAATTTGCCCAAAATTTAACAAAAGTGTTAGAAAGTGGCTCACTATTGATATCTGATGAGTGTAGTGCACATCTTTCTAAGTACGCATCGGATTTGCTTGCAGAGGAGAAATGGGCATTAGAGAGTAAGTTATCCTTGATATTAGCTACTTAGTAAATAGAAATATTTCCAGTGTTTGATTCAAATTCAAAACTGCCATCGGGCTTATTAAAAGGGCGATTAACAGACCTAGGATCTTTTGATGAATGTCTTAGTGTTAGGGGCATGCTTAATGCCTCTGCTAATGTATCTGGTAAATACTGTATAGCAACAATTCCCATTAACCTAAAAGCCATTAGTGAGGAAGAAGATTTAGTAAAGGTAAATAAAGAAAATACGATTAAAACATTTGTTTATACTACAATTGTTTAAACTATAATGTCTTGTAGAAAGACTGAATGATTCACTAACCTTTGATACACTTCTTTAGACTATTAAAGACATTCGAGTAGAAACTCCAGATGGTAAAAAAGGCATTCAGTTAGCAACGTGTATGCCTGATGTCTGTACTGCTAAAGAAATTGCTCAAACTTTTTCTGCAGTTGGCCTCCAAATGAATTTCCATGAGGAACTCTGTCAAACAGCAAAATCACAGTTTAAATTGGATAGAACTTCTCTTATTGCTATGTAAGTAATAACAGCGTTTTAAAGTTATTTAATCCCTGCGTTTTTAGAATTTTCTTTTCTCTAATACTCGTAATTATGGTGCTATCAACTGCTTATGACGTCGTCTTGTATTACACAGAAAAAAGTAAGTTTTAGAAGTAAGATAAATTTTTGTAGTATATTTATTGAACCGATATATTAAACTAGTTCTAGTAACCGTTAAATTATAAACTATTTAGTGCTACATGAACTACTAAGTACATATTTTGTAAGATGGTATGCACAAATCTGAATTTGCTAGAAAATCCCTGCTGGTTACCAATCGTTCAAATACCGTTATCTCTCATTGTTTGATAAATACTTTCTTTGCGTATTCTTGTTTACTATACAATATTCATCCTTGATCGAATAGAGGCATTTTAGAAATTTTAAAAAATAATTTTATTCTCACGAAAGATTTCTCAAAAATCTATAATTAACAACATGGAGGAAAATAAGAATTTGTGTCCCACTTCAGTTTAACTTGTCATGGTTGATAACGATTGCTAAAATAGCTTTTGTAGAAAAATCCAGAACAATAAACTAAATAATCTAAGTATCTAAGCGCCGTTAGTTATGTATCGAATATGCAATAATTAAGTTTTTGTAAAAGTTGTATTTTAGTTTCAAAGTGCACACACTGTAACTTCAACACCAGTAATTTTGTTCTTTTAGCATAACGATTTATATAGTGGTCGCATTTCCTGACGGAAATATAAACGTCGCGGTCATGTTCAAAGTTGAGCATAGCAGATATCAAGCTTTGAGTTGACTATTCAAAGAATAATAATAAACCAATGTGATAATCTGCTACTTTTGGGGTATAAAGTAACAACTTAAATAAGTTAGGCGACAACTTAGTACAAATTATTCCGTTCTATATTTTCAAATTACCTTTAGACGAGTTCCGTTGTTTACACACAGATCTGGATATTAAACGTTTCTATTGCATCAAAGACTAAAGCTGTTACCTCTGGATAGCACTGCAGGGTAACAAAACTGTTGTTAAAAGCAAGTTAAGATTGTTTGAGCATCATGGGAAACTACCACACCTTCTACTAAGTGCTATCTACTGTAACGCTAACATTGGCTCGCTGACATTTAATTATTGCAGTGTTATTCATCACCTCCTGAAACTTATCAAAATTTCGTCGACTTAGTTCCCGCCCAGCCGTGGTGTACACGAACGGCGTTACATATACCCAAACAGAGAAATTAAAAATCTTAATCCCCGTAACTTGTGTACTACAGGATCAGAACGCAAAATTTTCTGCACCTCTTTGATAATCATTTATTTAAGAACTTCTTGACTATGCACCTGTGATCAATCTGAGTGAACGCCCTGCACATGCCACAGGAACATTTGAATTTAAAATAGAAAATGCGTTGTAAAAAGCCTTTCACACTATTTTCCAAGAGGTGAAAATACCGAACACTAATCAAGACCACCTCAAACAACCGTGCTCAAATTAAAACTTTGTCAAAAATTAACAGAGTAATTGATTAAGGATACTCTCGAGGTTTGTATGACTTTTGTAACACAAATAAAACTATTCCACCTCTTACGTTCGCCGAAATCTGGTTCGATTATTCGAGCAGGAGGAATGAAACTTCAGCCGATTTGTTTGATGTAATAAGTCATCCCCGTACTTTTATTTGGACTTTACTTTTGAGCTCTACTTTTTAAAAAAGCTTAATTTTGCCAAGTGAAACGTAAAACTCTAACAAAGTTTTTGCATTTCGGCAAGAGTTAATTTTCAATAGTTCTAAACCACGGCAGAAAGTTATCACTACAAAACCGCAACCAAATATTATTTCTGTATACCTTTCATTTCAAAATAGGAATAGCAGTTTGCATATAAGGTTGAATAATTTTTAGTAACTTAAACACAGTTATTTATAGAACATTTCTAGAGTAACGGTATTGTGATTGACGAGATGTATCTCTTTCAAATAATTGCAATTAATGTAACCTGTCACTTTAAAACATCTATACTCTCAGCATCTACCTGATGGGGGGGGATACCGGACAGCTACCCAGAGCGGCATTCTTTAAAAAAGTGACACTCGACAAGTAATAAAATTAAAAAAACGAAGAATGCGTTAGGGTGAATTCAACATACGTAATTTGTTGTCGTTTATTTTATATTTTAAGATGTGATTCAGTATTATAGTTACTTTGGTAAAATAGAACCAGTTCAATAGAGTCTTACCGGTTGAACACAAGAGACAGTTCACTGGTTTTTGTAAGAATACTTTGGAGAACATAAATAGCAAAGATAAAAAATTACCTGTTTATTAAACAAATACGTGTTTGGTAAATAGTGGTCGTAGATGAGCGCATGGAATGAACTTTAACGCCTTAACTCTAAAAATAATGGCAGTAACAGTAAGTTGTAATTTTATGCCAATAGTGTCGTACTGAGCTCTGTTTGTGTATGTGTGTGCTCACGCGCACGCGCACGCTTGTGTGGTGTGTGTATACTGTTTCGGTGAATCATTTAAGTTTAAGGTAACTATTAAATCATCATATAATCGTGGTAGAAATGTTCTATTATTATCTGACAGACGCAAGCGAAAATGTGCGATAAGAAAAACTAAGCGAGTATAAATACAATAAACTTCAAGAAGTAATAGATAAAAAGAAGAGAAGATGTTAAGTAAAAATGCACGCTTTGTATCATTTTTTATCATGCATAAAATTCACACGTTCACACTTCGAAAATAGAAACAATAAATGTGAACCACCTTTAAAACAAATGAAGAATTCAAAGCCAATAAGCATATAAAAATTAAAAATTTTGCTTGCTATGACTTCAAGCAAAAAATTTTTGGTTTTGAATCAGAACTTTAAAAACAATATAACAAAGACAAATTACATTGGAGCTCAGTTTTTTTACAAAAGACTAATTGTCGTAATACAATTTTCCGCAGATAGAGGACTCGCATTTTTTGGATCTAATGAAAAACTGGGATCATCAGATAATGGAAATTATTTTGATATTTTGGGATTTGAGGTATTTTTATTTTGTAGAGAATTTAAAAAGATGTAGAAATACGGGGTACAGCAGAACAGAATATCTTTCTTTTGGTATATGCTACAAAATATTGGAAACTATGGAAAATAAAATAAGAATTCGAGTTACTACTAAAATTGAAAAAACAAGATATTATTCGGTTATAATGGATTTCCTACCTGACGTTTCGCATATAGGTCAATTAAGCGCGGCATTTAAATTTGTAAACAAGAAGAGCATTCCAATCGACCGTTATATTACTTTTATACTGGTATCAAGTTAAATAGCAGTCTCTCTAATTATTTGTATTTTCTTTGCTAGCTGAATTTGGATCCGATACAAATAACTCCAGACACCAATGTTGCGAGAACTCCAGTGATTGGTTTGGAACTTATTCTGGTCTGCAATCGCGTTTGAAGGGTAATCCATTAGCACTATACAAACCTTGCACTGTACATCGTTAAATTTAGTTGGATATTGCTGCTGAATGTTACAATCCCGTTGTAAATTACTTCATGTTTTTACAAAACTGCATAATTTCTTCAGTGCAAGTACTGCACGTATGCAAAAATAAACTCTTGCACAACTAGTATTTTAAAAGTGTATGTGGAAGTAAATTTTACTGAGATCCTAATAATCGAGGAAAATTTGGAAAAAGAACAAGGTTATTCAAACTGAACTGAAATTCGTCAATATTATCAAAACGACGTAAAGTTATATAAGCTTTATGAATTAAAAGGACTAAAGGAAATCAGATGGATAGCTGGGTACTATGCATGACTAGGATTATCGAAGGGTCATCCGGCATTTAAAAAATTTTAACTTGCTTTTTCCAACGGCAGCCTGCAAAACAATTCTAATCGTCATGAAATATTTTGATTTCATAAAAAATTTATTAAAAACTAAACAGTCTTTATTAGGCACCAATTTTAAAATGGATAAACTCAGTCAGCAAAAGTCTGTAATTGAATGATACTGAAAATACAATAGTAGCTGTATTATATATTTCACTGTTGACGTATTTCAAAATCGTGAGGAATGAAAGATTTGAAGAAATCTTACATAAAGTACCCAAGTTAGCAAATGCAGCATGGGATGCTCCAAATGTATATAAAAGGCACAAAAAAAGTAAACTGCAATTTGCGAAGTGGACAATGAAGTGGGTTTTGACATAGCAAAAATGGAATACCAATATTTTAATCCAATTCTAGATCAAATAATGTCCAAAGTTAGTCAACGGCATTCAGAATATTCCAATATCTGTCAAACTTGGGGTTTTTGTTTAATTTTCTAAAATTTGAGACAGATCTTGTAAAAAATGTAGCCAATGCGTTTATAAAAATATACTCAAATGAGCTCAATGATAAGCTTGGTGAAGAATGCATTCATATTAGAAAAGTTTAGCAATCATTTATTTTGAATAGACAAACTGAATATTATAGAAAGGTTCTTAATATTTGTATTGTCTAACATTTTCAAAGTCCTGAAAATGCATATTACAATACTGATCTCAAATACAGGTGGTGATAGGAGTCTTTCATTTCTGTAATGTATGAAAACTATTTTAGAAGCAATTGACTTAAGTCAATTACATTTAAATAGTTTGGTCATAATGAGTATTGAAAATGATGTTTTTCACTTTAACATACATAACTTAATTTTGAGTTTTAAGTAAAAGTATTGTTTTTAGTTCTTAATAGGCTAACATGAAACATACTACATCAATTAACATACTAAACTGTGGGACAGGACAGCAAAACATTTTGTTGAAGGGTTTGTTTACTTTATAAAATTTGACCGCATAGGTCAGCAAGTTAGAGATCAAGTCTCTTAGGTAATCATTTTTTTTTGTAACCCTGTATACAAAATTAATTATTTGTAAGACATAAACCCTTTTTGAAAATCTTCAAACTGTTTAAAATAATACCGATGCATTGCTAGTGATTTGCATCAAACAGGATTAAATCTTTTGTTTCAGCCACGTACACATGTAAGTGATTACTAGAAGAAATATTTTTCGTAAGCATCCAAGTTGTTTTATCATTTAATTAAGTCTTTATGGTTATTTTCAATAGACTAAGACAGATTTAAGTATTTAATTGTGGCAATACTAAAAAGTTAAAATTAAAACGGTAACGACACTGTTAAAACAATTTGACCACTGGGGTTCGACAAGTATGATTTTATTTATTTATTATGGATATTAATTTTTTAATTGTGTCGTTCACGTTTTAATTTGTTAGTTTAAGTCTTGTCACAATTTCACATTTAAATCTGTCTAGGACCATTGACAATGACCATTAAGAGTCAAAACCATGGTCGACTTAAATAAATAAATAAAAAAGCTTGCACGTTCAATGTAACATATTTATCGTACCAATAATTTACTAAACAGTATTATGTAAAATTTGATACGGCTGTGGAATTTCTTTATAAAACCAAGCAAAAGATATAATGGCAGCCAGAAATATATTTGATTCAAGTAAGTTGAAATTAAAACGTTTTCGCTATTTTAAGCTTCATCAGTAATATAAAAACTAATTGAAAAAATTTTGGTATAACTTTAAAGTTATATCCTAAAAAATATATAGTTTTCTTGCGTCAGTAAGGCTGTTTTTTTATATTTATATTACAATCTGAAAAAGTTCTTAAATAGGTAAGTGAAAGAAATTATTTGTCTTACCATTCTGGTTTTGTTAAATTAATGTGGATGGAATTAAAACACATCCCGACACTAATGTTATATGACGGTTTTAAAAAAGATATTCTTCATAATTATAGATGTAATTGGACTACAGTCGAATATTTTAAAAGGATGTAAAAATGATTTAAAAGTTGAAGTGTTATAGCGTGGTTTGTTAAAGACTAGTTAGGTTAAGAATTTTGTTATATGAGAGTATATCATAAGTTTGTATGTATATCTCAAAGTACTCTTAAGTGGCTTTAAGACAGAGTAAGTTATAGTAATTGTAATACTAGAATAATGTGGTGATATTGGTTAGTTTAATATTAGCTTTTTATATTGGTGATGATATTGTGGACTAGTATATGTTGGATTAATTTTCTTTAATAAAGTGTTTGGTTTTCTTTATGTGTTATATGGTAGTAAGCTATAGTGATTATTATTTAAATTTTCAGTATTTGTATGATAGTAATTGCATATGGTGTTTCAATGCTTTCTAATAAGAGTCTTTTCTTTAATTGGATTCTTTGTGTATAATTTTTGGAGGTTTTCAATTAAGCGAATGGTAATTATTTACTGCGTGGTCTGATAAAGCTGTATGTGGTTTATTAGGACTTAAAAAGTTTTTCTTTAAGTGATTGTTTATATTGCGACATTCTCTTTTTCAAGTATTGTTTTGTTTGTCCTATGTAGACAGCATTGCATTGATTGCAATTAATTTTATAAACTAGGTTTGAGTTAAATTCTAATTTAGGTTTATCTTTTAATTTTGTGATAATATGTTTTTCAAAGTATTTGTATCTTTGTATATTGTTTTAACTTGTGTATTTAAGGTTTTGGCAATTTTTTCAGATGAATATGGGATATATGGAATAGTTGAAGTACTAAAAGGTTGGTTGTATTGGTGATTATTGAATTCTAAATGAAAAAAAATTGGGTTGTAAACTTATTAAATCATTTAGATTATTATTGTTTTTTTTATTATTAATAGTTGTTTTTCTTTTGTGTATTTCTTTTTAATGAAGGATATTGGATCATTATTGTTTAATAGGATATTTTTAATTATGTGTATGTTATTATTAAAACATTAAGATCAGATAGTTTAATGGCACGGTCAACTAAACCATATATAACACTTTTTTTGTAATTAATTGAGGTTGATGAGTTGTAATTTAGGTATCTATCCGTTTTAATTGTTTTTCTAAACCAATTAGTTGTAATTGTTACAGCATTTTTTCGGTATAAAGTTAAATCTAGAAAATTTGTTAATTTATTTAATTTTTCCGTTTCTATTTTAAATTGTAATCGCGGATGATAATTGTTAAAATTTTCAATAATGGATTGTTTCATTTTTGTGAGCAGTTATCAGTATATCATCGACATAACGGGTGTAAAAAGATATTTTATTTGTATTTTTGTTGTTATTTAATATTAATACCAAAATCCATTCATACAACATAATAAAGATAAAAAATAATGTAGAGAAACATTTAGTTTTTTATATCATAACAAAAACCTTTAACCCAACAGAAGAATGGAAAACTTAAACCTGGTATATAATACGTGACAAGATAACAGAAAACTCGTAACAAGGTGCAGCACTTACAACAACATCAAATAACACGAACTGACTTAACAATATCAACGCCTGTCAAAGTTTTAACCAACTCAGGTACTTTAACAACAATCTCCAAGACCTCGTCTGTTAATTTTGCAGCACCAATATCGCCTTGTCCGCTCGAAACCATTGTAATCTTTTTCGCTTTCGATAATGGAGCTGCTACTTCAGAAGCGATTTGTGGTAAAACATCCATTCAATAATCACCAATACAACCAACCTTTTATTACTTCAACTGTTCCATATATCCCATATTTATCAGAAAAAAATTGCCAAAACCTTAAATTCACAACAAATTAAAACACTATACAAAAGTACAAACACTTTGAAAAAACGTATTTTCACAAAATTAGAAAATAAACCTAAATTAGAATTTAACTCAAACCTAGTTTATAAAATTAATTGCAATCAATGCAATGCTATCTACATAGGACAAACAAAACAATACTTAAAAAAGAGAATATCGCAAAATCAACAGTCAATTAAAGAAAAGCTTTTAAGTCCTAATAAACGAAATACAGCTTTATCAGACCACACAGTAAATAATTACCATTCCTTTAATTTAAAAACACCAAAAATTATGCACAAAAAATCCAATTTAAAAAAAACTCTTATTTAAAAGCATTGAAAAAAAACACCATATGCAATTAATTATCATACAGATACTGAAAATTTAAATAATAATTACTATAACTTACTACCATATAATACATAAAGAAAACCAAACACTTTATTAAAAAAAATTATTCCAACATAAACTAGTCCACAATATCATCACCAATACAAAAAGCTAATATTGAACTAACCAATAGCACCACGTTATTCTACTATTACAATAACTATAACTTACTCTGTCTTAAAACCACTTAAGAGTACTTTGAGATATACATACAAACTTACGATATACTCTCATTTAACAAAATTCTTAACCTAACTAGTCTTTAACAAACCACGCTATAACACTTCAACTACTATTTTGAATCTTTTTACATCCTTTTTAAGATATTCGAATGTAGTCCAATTACATCTATAAGAATACCTTTCCTAAAACCGTCATATAACATTAGTTTCGGGATGTGTTTTAATTCCATCCACATTAATTTAACAAAACCAAAATAGTAAGACAAATAATTTCTTTCACTTACTTATTTAACATCTTTTTCAAATTGTAATATAAATTTAAAAAAAACAACCTTACTTATGCAATAAAACTATATATTTTTTAGGATATAACTTTAAAGTTATACTAAAATTTTTTAAATTAGTTTTTATATTACTAATGTAGCTTAAAATAGCGAAAACGTTTTAATTTCAACTTACTTGAATCAAATATATTTTTGGCTGCTCGTATACCTTTTGCTTGAATTTATAAACAGCATTATGTTTTTCAAAAAAGTTTTATTAAACGAAATTGTCTACTGTAACCGAAATTGTAGCTTTCACTAAAAGTATTTCTCTCTGCCATTTTTGTGTTGGAGTTATGCCATATATACAATATACATTTCTCACTTTTGCTATACTTTCCTTTGCCAAATAGCATTTAATTCATTTTAGTTAAATGTAATTTGCCTTTTACGTCTTCAATTTGGTGTTTCGCTAGATTAAAAATTTTAGCGATGTTCTTTGGTATTTATCATTGCAGTTTAAAGCAGAGTTTTTATTTTACGCGTAAGAAAAAATCATAATGAGTCAGTAGGCAATTTGCAGATAGTAAAATTTAAACGACAAAAGGTTCAGGGATGTCCGTTCCTGCAATACATGTTTACTTTAAAACAAAATTTCTCTAAAACTACTATTATTATCATGAAATTGAAGAGCTCTCATTAGGTTTCTATTCAATATAACAAAAAGAAAACTCTAATTGCAGGATTTACCAATTGCAATGTCAGTTTTTCAAAAACTAATTGATACAATCCACATAATAGGACGTTCATAGCTGTTACCTAACGCAAAATTACCGAATATACCAATACTGTATCTATAGATGTCTAATGCAAAAAACTCAAATATAAATTTTAAGGTTTATACAAATAAAAATAGAAGATCCAGCGATACAAAATATCAAATTTTATTCACAACGTTTCAGAACTATAAGATAACATAAGCTGGCAGGTTTTTCAGCAACATTAAAATTTGAAGTAATAGTTAAAATTCCAAGTAAAGTTAATCAATCTAACGCACAGATGGTCCTCTGATCTAATAAATTATAGGCATGGACACGTTTGATATAAATGCGATCTATGGTAAAATTTTCAGAATCTTTCTAAAATATGACAGTTATGTAAAAATTATGAAGGTATTATCTTATCCGAAATGTCAGATAAGGCGACAGTAATGCTCACTTGATTTTGATAAGATTAAAACAATTCCGAAGTGAATTTACAAAAATCATACTTTGCGTTTCAAAATACATTGCAACCAGGTAATACTACAAAGTATACAATATCTAAATTTTATTGTCTAAAAAACCTACACAATCTTCTACATTTTAACAAATTAATCATAATAATATAAATTTAGGTTTGGAAGGATGTCCTGCATTCCAAATCTGAATCCATCACTTTGTTAGATATTTTAAATATTGCTCATCATTTTCATAATCTAGCTTGAAATGATTTGCCCTCGTTCCAAACTAAACAATTTTAGTTTTAGCATAAAACGATCAAAAGAAACTTGTTTCGAACATGAAGCTTATGGAACAGCTTTCGTATATTGGAAATCGAATAAACAGCAAAGGTAATTTGTATTAAATAAATGAAAGACTAGGAACAACTCTATTGAAAATATTTAAATTAGTGATTCTGTCTTAAGAGTTATATAGATAAAACAAGCTTTGAGAAACTGTCCAATAATTATTTCCTCCTGTTTGATTTTCAATCTTCTTCAAATACCATTTCATTTTGGACATTTGCATGTCCTTACATTTACCATAAAAATCTAAAGCCTTACGTAAACGGAATATTTTGTCGTTGCGAATGCAACGGCTATTAACCAGCGGTTCATATTGTCTAATAGTTTTTAGTTTATGTGATTTTGCTAATGTTTAGCTTCGGCTTACATTTATAGCATGCATGTCTTACGTAAATTTACGTGTATTTTGTTTATTTAGCATAAAGTCAATTGTAGTATAAAGCGAAAGAATTTGCATAAATAAATTATTTAACATAATTACAAGGAGAATACCTTGTCGCTTTCATGCAAATTCGACAACAAATGCAAAAAGTTTGATCGAAGATTACTAACCCAAAGAACCAACTTAATCCTACTTAAAACTGCTGGCATAGATCACACTAACAAAATTTTTACAATTTTAAACATACAAATTTGACCCTTTTACACTTACTGTTACGGTAATAGTTGGAAATTCAAATAAGTGGAAACAAAAATAGCTACCTGCTTAATTTACTGTCTAAGTGGAACTAGGCTACAGTGAAAACCCAGTAATAGTCAACAATTTGATAAGAAAAGGACATTAGATCGGCAAAGTTACTAATGTCAAATTCAGGTTAATTGCAATTAAGCTCTTCCATAACTTCATTGGATGTAATTTCTAGAAAACCTTAAACGATAGGTCATTCTATCACCTAAAACTATAGCAAATCAAAACTATAAGTCCATCGAAAGCAGAATTTCTAGTTAGCTGTTTAACTAAAAAAATAACCATTGAATTTGTAACTAAAATAACAGTCCTAACTACAAACAAAATTGAATATTTGAATGCAAGCATCCCGGCGCCTGGATTGCTTAGTTTTGACCTAATACAACGTGATTGTACATAAATTGACTTGTATTATAAAGAGTATAATTGCTAAATACAGTACAGAGTTGTTTAAAACGCATGTGTACGTGTGCACATAAGCACGCACGCACACGTAGACAATACACATACACGCACTCGTGCATGCTTTGTTCGCATATATTTTCCTAAACAGGAAAATAATACGTATATACATATGCTACACTTGCACAACACGCGTAGAATCATACCCATGTCACTCGTACGTACGTACACGCGCACACGTGCGCAGACATACGTACAAGTTCGCACGTGCTGATCCACTCAAATTCAAATACTAAACCACAGAACGCATTTACGCACACACGCAAGTACTTATACTACGGCACACAATCACAAACACAGACGCCAACACCATATACACAAACTCATAAACATGTAAACGCACAAGCACACAAATACCTACATGCTCACAGGCACGCGGATATGAACGGGCTCGTGCACAAGTATGCGAGTATCTACCAGCACTCGCTAGCATAAACAGCACAATGAGTATTCGTAGCTGTATACATACGAAGTGTGGCTATTAAATAAGTAATTGGCGCTGCTACGGAAGAAGAGCAGATGCACCAAACGCCAGCGACCGACAGCTGTTTATTGTGAAGCCTTCTTTTTCGAATGCAGCGCCTCTCGCTTCTATAAACAAATTAGTATAGCCGTAGTTTTCGTTCGCATAAGAGTTGTTTTTGTTTTTCCAGAAAAATGTTAAGTGTAACAATAGAGCAACGAATTGTTGTGAAATTTGACATGAAACTTGGAAAAAGCGGTACTGAAACTAAAAAAATTTATCGAAAAAAATGTATGGCAATGAATGTTTATCGCGTGCACGTTTTCTGAGTGGTTTAAGCGTTTTCACGATAGCCGAAAAACGTTCAAGATGATTCAAGCCCGAGTCACCCTTCCCCGTCAAAAACGGATGACAATATCGAAAAATCAATAATATGATTCGATTTGATCGTCGATTAAGTATTCGTGCGATTGCTGAAACTGTTGGAACTGATATACAATCCGTACGGGAAATTTTTACATAGCAATTGTTACATGCAAAAAGCGTGTGCCAAAATGGTGCCTAAAATTCTTACTTTTGAACAACAAGAAGCTCTCAAAAATTTTTGTACTTTGAATGTCATTGAAAATGACCCAGACTTATTGGAAAAGATAATAACATGTGACGAATCGTGGTTTTTTACTTATGATCCTAAAACGAAGAACCAATCCATGCATTGGAAGGGCCCATCTTCACCGAGAGCCAAAAGAGCTCGAATGAGCAAATCAAAATTCAAAGCAATAATAATTGTTTTTTTCGATATTCATGGTTGTGTACCTTCACTGCGTTCCTGAAGGTCAAACTATTATTCAACATTACTACTTTCACGATCTTGCTGAACTCCGTGAAAGAATAAAGAAAAAACGACCCGAATTGTGAAAGAACAAGTCGTGGGTTCTCCACCAAGTCAATGCGCCGGCTCATTCAACATTGTCTGTCAAGAAGTTTCTAACCAAGTATAGCATCCACCTTATACGCCGGATCTTGCGCCATACGACTTCCATCTGTTTCCTAAGATACAATCTGCGTTAAAAAGAACAAGATTTGAGTGAAAAAGAAAGCGGCACGCGTCCTGAAGGAACTCACAGAAAAAGATTTCTAGCACTGTTTCGAACAATGGAAGATTTGCATGGAGCGTTGTAGCGATAGAGGAGGGGTGCATATTGAAGGAGATAATAAGTAAATATGCATGAAATCAAAATAAAATGTTTTACAGCATCAGTCTCGTTATTTAATAGACAGACTTTGTACATACATCCGTATAAGAACACACAGGCAAACGTACATCGACACCTACACTTACACGCATAGGTACCAGCACAAGCACGCACCTACACGCACCCACATTCAAGCTCACTCATGTGTAAAAAAACCATGTCGCACGTACGCACGTACACAAGCGCCTATACATATGCACAATCTCTCACGCATAAACGCATTCGCACGAGAATATGAACATGCACATTTACAAGCATTTGTGCATCCAGAAATACTTAAATGTATCGTGCACGCACTTACACACTTGTAAGCACGCGTTCACATTCTTTTAACCGCAAACCCCGCAAGGACACCCAATAAGTCCGCAAGCGATTCTCAGGCGTAATCCTATACACCAGCGGACAGAAGCAGACAAAAAAATATAGGCAGGCGCCCATACAATACCTGCTCATGCGCACGTACGTATGCTCCACGTACGTATAAGTACACATGCTCTAATAAACATACAAACACACACACGGACCTAATACCTGCACAAGCGCACACACAAATATGCATACGTACAAACACAGTCACAGGGAAGCGTGCATCCGAATATTTACATGCGCTCGAATTGTGCAAGCTAACATACGTGTAAGTGCTCGAGTATGCAAACGCTAGCACATATATGCACACCCAGAAGCGGATGCACACACAGTACCACTTCAATATGCAAACACATTCATACACACTCTACGCTTTTGTGCTAGCGTACACCCGAACAAGTAAAAGCATTTACAGGCCTACCACGACCTGTATACACACTCGCATACGCACACATACACGCACACCAGCACACAAATGAACGTATTGCTCGCACACAAGCATGCATTTAAATCCTCACCCATGAACGCAACCCGTACGTGCGCGGACACATAGGATGCGCACACACATCGGACATATACAACGACTCAAGCACACACATACACACGCATATGTACATAACCCAGATATGTGTAAATGCACTCAGGCCAACACACACGCACAACGCTTAACTACTCGCAATCGTGTGCTAACACATAAACACCTCAACATACATATGCACACATGCTCATACACGCATGGTCATTTGGGACACACAAGTACGCTGACATGCACATACACCAAGTGCATATTCACACATACGCGCAACTGCTTATGTGCTCGCGCTATACCGTCGCACGTACGCTCACACGACAATACAATCAAACGAACGCGTGCACGCACCTGCAACTGCACGCACACCCACACGTCCGATTCACCTACAGATAAACACACAAACGTAAACACGCACACAAGTTCTTATGCACGCAAAAGCTCTGTACTGGCAGCACACGCACTTGCAAACGATCAGGCTAGCGTTTAAAAACTGAGATGCACGCACCTACGCAGACTCTCAACCTAGAACTCAACGTAGCTTCTACGCCCGCAAGCATGTTTAAGCACGCACTCACACACGGACACCCGTACATACACAAGTGCGCACTCCTACTCACGCACTCAGGCAAACATACATACGTTTTATCTAAACATCCGTGCACTTGACAGTCCTCGATTATTTATCCTCCTGAAACCTATCGAATTGTTACATATTTTCTCATAGATTTTTACTATCATTTTACTGGCATGCATCATTTGGCGTCACAAAACCTATTGAACGTTCTTTAAGTTACCCTTGTTTAATACTATTGTTTATTTCTGGCACAGCTCTATATATTTTGAATGCGATATATATATATATATAATATATATATATATATATATATATAATTATGTGGTGTAACGACCTTGCAAATTATAAAATAAAATATCTATAATAACAGGCTATTAGGTCTGCTGGACTATAATAAAGAGTTTATTTTATTAACCAGCAGACCTAATAGCCTGTTATTATAGATATTTTATTATATATATATATATATATATATATATTGCCGTGGAACCTTCTACTAAAATTCGTGCCCCTCCTTGGGCCAACATATAATTTTCAAAAAAAATAAAAATTTTAAGAATTTCTTACCGCTCTTATTTTATTAAGACGCCTTCAAATTTTTTCTGCTTCCCTGGCTAGCTCAGCTGGACCTCTTCTCAAATACCTAAATTTACAAACATACCTCTTTCACACTCGCACACCATTCAATAAGATCGCCAAATAATACAACAACCATACAACCTTTTTATTTACACCTATTAACAGATAAATTATATTGATTTAATACAATAATTATTAGTTCAATTTATGGTATGTTTTTAAGTCCTTGAATTTTATATTGATTTTAAACACATTCAATTAAATATGAGTAGATGGGCCCACATGTTACCCTAAAGTGACTTCACACTGGAGTATTGTGAGCTCATTTTAACCCAGTTTTGTTTGCATATGCCTTTTAAACCTTGCATAAATTAAAACAAATTTACAGACTTGTTTACCCTTTACAACATAATTTATATCCTGAATAAAATTTCAATATATTCAAAATACACCCTTTTTTAATACACAAATTTAGTAAATTGTCCTGTACATGTATCTTTCCAAATAAGTTTCTAAAACCATAAATATGCCACAAAAAGTCAACCACACAACAGAAATTTTAAATAAATTGTCGAATCCACAGGCCTCTACCACCTGATATTTCAGCAAGATATTCGTTTCGTCTCACAGTACCACTCCATTCCCATATATCATGCACACAAAGTTGGTTACCAGTTCTGCTTACCCCCATATATCATGTATCCATTTAATAAATTTAGTGGTAGTAGCCGGACCTTTCGTTTAATCACGCACTAACTCGTGCATCACTTTAAGAATTGGAGGTCCGCTACTACAGTTTTATACTTTTAAATACGGTATCAAATGTGACTTTATTACACACACAAACTACTCACCAAAAACTTTATTGTTATGGTGATCTGAATCGGTATTCAGCACTTAATCGACGTAAAAGAAAATAGAACTTGAATATTAAAGCTCCGGTATTTATATCATTTTTTAACCCCCTATCGGACGCGTTTCATTAGAAAAGCTTATTTTCTAAAACAGTGTCTTAAAATTTTGAGCATAACCGTCGCTTGATTCCAAAAATTTCTCTGCCGTCACAAACTTCACCTAAACTCTATTCATCTTTGTTCTTTACATGTTTGCTGTCTCCTTCAAAACTCCACTTGAGTTACAGAAAATTGACATTGTTGAGGTCATATCTCAACTCCACGTGTATATTGTACGTGCATTTCAATTCCTTGCTTGCTTTATATCTGTCTCTATCTGTTGTATATTACCAATTGTCTATTTCCCTTGCTCTTTAAGATGTTTGTTACCCTAGCTGTTTACCCAAACTGACGGTTGAAAACAATTTTTATGAAATCTTATCGTAACATACGCTCGAATTCTTTGAACGTAACCTTTAACAAGCAAGTGTTTCTGTTAATTATCGACCGTTTGAACATAACAATTTCTTGACTTCTTGCTTTTTAGTATCTGTATGAAACTGACGTTGGCTTATAAAACAAATACATTTGTTTTGGAATTATTGATTTTCTTACGCAAGCACGCTCCCTTATGCTTATATGTGTTTGAATAATTAAATTATAATTAATTATGCGTATCCTTGAACTTCCATTTGCTTTGAAGCTTTCTTCCTTCATATAATTTTACCATTCCAATTATTAATTATAAAAATACGTTATTACTCGTCCGTTTTCACTAAATGAATTAAATTAATTTTGCGCGTAAATAATTTGCTATTTTCTATATAGATGGTTGCTGAAATTTTATTGTTTTACACTGATTTAACCCTTTGAATCCACAACAATATATATATATATATATATATATATATATATATATATACTGTTTCGTGCATCATCTTGTTACAGGTATCAGTTCCTCAATTTTTTTCTGCAAAATTAACGTACTGTTATTGTTATTACCTATTTAAATATCTGCTACAAAGCAAGAACTTCATTTATAAGAAAAATGTCTATTTTTCAAAGCTTTTTTTTCTAGTTTTTATACCTGTGTAGTTAAGCTATACATAAGGTAACTTGGATTCCAGGTTTTAGGCGTTGTATACTAAAATGCTGTATTTGTAATTATATTTTGAGTAGTTTCTATTACACATTCAAAATAGGTTCTTGTTTTTATTAGTTAGCAGTTAGTTCTAATTGTTCTAAAACCAAATTTTGACCATGCTTGACCGGTGTTTAATCAATATATTTCCCTTAAAGTTGACTAGATTAAAATGATATTGAAGACACTAATCTCTGAAAAATCCTTTATTTAACAAGAGATTCTTTTTAAATTAATTGATTACAATAAATTTCACGGGCGTTACTGACCCTTACATTTTATGATAGAGCTGATAAAATGGTGGAATTCTAAAACTGTTGTAAATGTGATTTATATTGTATTTACCAAAATAAAATTTTTCAAATGAAGTACTCAATACATTTTTGTAGAAATAGTTTGAGAATGCTGGTTAGCGTAAACAGTATCTATGCTCTGTCGACGAAATTACCAAGCTACTATTTTCAATTTAAATCATTTAGGCCTACATTTTGTGCAGCTAAATATTTTTTTCGTATCATGTATTACGCCTGTAAGGGCACGTAGCTATTTAGTAACATACTGTTTTTCGGGACTTTAGTTAACAAAGAAAAACTGCATAATTAAATTTTTACGTCATTTCTAGCCGCTTCCTCATAATCACCATAATAGTTTTTTGCTTTAATTTTCGTAAAGTACAATTTTTAATATGATTATCTAACTTAAATTTTTGGCATGAATTCTACTTTGTAGATACCCTTAGAAGGATCTTAAGCAACTGGTTGTAGCTAGGTAGTATTAAGTTTGAAACAGCTACTGTCAATAGTAACCAATTTTGGTTTTTAATTGTAATTATAATTTTTACCATATAATTTCAATTAGCTAACATTTCATCTGCTAGAATTATTCATGCTAGAAACAAGTATCTTGTACTAAAGTCATCTCATACGCATCTGTTTTCGGAAGACGGAACTTTATGCATGTGTGGACAATCTCCTTAAAATAAGAAATCTTTGAATATACAAAAGGATTTATTATGATCATTTGTGAGTAACATATGTCCGTTTGAATTTGATACAAATATTCATTTAAAAGAATAGATTGAAACAAATGTCCCAGTTTCTACGTTCTGGGCGAAATATTTAGTTTGTTAATTTTTACTCTTAAAAAGTAGTTGTATTGATAGGTTTTGTGGAAACCTTATAATCAAAATCGTCTCGTTCTTTTGCTATAAATGTAAAAACGTTTTATTCAGTATACAAAACTAAATGCAAATATATCTTTTAGTTTCTTGCTAGTATTGAAGGGCATTTATTAACCTTTTCTACTAATTCTATGGAGCGTCAGTAAAGGCATTGAACGAGAATAGTCACCTTTATGTTAAATATAGTTTAAAATTATAGAAAAACTCATATTTATGCTATTAGTCACCTGAATAATAAACTAGAATGTAATAAAGTAATTTGTCACACTACGACATTACAGAAAGACATTTTAAATAGTGTCTTTTTCTAGATATTAATAGATATGATCATAGACGAAGGTGTTACAATTGAGAACACCTGGAGTTCAATGAATCTAAAACTAGCATATTAAAATTTATAATTAATTTAAATTAATCTCGAAATTGATACAATGTGAAGGTTTTTTTGCGATTGATTTTAGCTTAGACTTTTACCAACAGAATTATTTACTGGAAGTGTACAATGGGTGCTAACGATTTCTTTTTAGTTTATAAGGCTGAGATAGATTCCCAATCTTGCTGCAAACACACCCTGTGAGCGTTTAACAGTCTTCAATATCATAATAGATACATTGTTTTGTCCAAAACCATATTTTTAATTTTTTTTAGAAACCGAATTTCAGAAATGCGTAACGAAATGCGACTTTCTGCAAACTGGATTCCTATTTTTATAGGTGTATGCTATTAGAAAGTGCTTTACATTTCTGTGTAAAACCTTTTTTGGAGTGTTACTTTGAATAATACAAAATGATAACCGCTTTGGTGATTTCTTGATGTACTAAAAATTTACTGCTTGGACGCAAAAAAATGTTCACTATATAGGCAAATCGAACTGCGTGAGCCACTATGCCCGATTGGTAGCGCATTTACAAACCATTACCGCGTTTTAAAAATTTTCTCTTACTGGTAGGGAATAGGAGTAGAGAGTTCACTGTGCGCTAAGATTACAACGTTTCATAACCTTGCTTAATATAAAGTGTTACAAGCGTTATCATTCATTGTTGGTTATAAACGATTTCCCAAATATCCTCTTTTCTAGTTTTCAAGTTTCTACCTATCTGTCGAGTGTTGATATCTCTTTGATAACTTTCTTATCTTAAATTGTTTATTGATTCTAAGCAAGGATTTTATATCGACAAATGTTAATTTTCAAATAAATTATTCATCGACCTTTAAAAGCTTATAGTTTAAGTTATTGAAGTCAATAACCTTTAAAGCTGCTAAAATATTTAGTTTACATCTCTATTAAATCCTGATGTTCTAGTAAAGATCTCAATTATATACAATGTTTTATGTATTACAATTTTTAAAGGTGAACTGTGTAACCTAAAATCTGAGTTCAAGCAAACGCAACATTTTTCGAAATATAAATATTATAGACTAAAAAGTATGACCTTGAGCAAAATATCAACAGGGTAACATATATTTAGCAAGATTTTGTGCATTTGCAACCGGGGCATTATACATTTTATTTCTATGAACAAGGACAGTTTTCTGGGAAGAACACGTGGTGTGCAAAATCCACTATTAGCTACACAGATGGTTCGATTATCCACGCAAGGTAAACGCATGGTTCCGGCAAAACCAAGATACAGGTTCAAGTTCTGTCCAAGACCTTATATTTTCCATCTTTCAATTACTAGCTCGATATGAAATGATCATTTGGGCTTTGAATAAAGGTCTAACTTATTATTTCATCTTATTCACTATAATACAATAGTATTTATCAACCTACATTATGTAATTAACTACCTAAAATATATATATATATATTACTCATATTTAGACCAGGGTAGAAAATTAAAAAATCAAATCAAATAATTTTAATTACCGTGTATAAGGAATTTCATTAAATAATACGCTTTATTAAAACCTTGAAGCATAAATAAACTCGGTCGTTTCAGTAAAAATAAGAAATTTAAATTATCTATAAGACGCTTTACATCAAAAGAAGCAGTATTGAAAAGCGCAGTGGATAATTTAATTATTCCTAAACAAATGGAAATTACGTGCAAAGTTTATATTAATTAACCCTATTTTAAGTAACCGGTAGTAAAACAAAGTGTACATATAATAATTAATATTTAAGTTGTATTCGCTAAAAAATGAAAAGGATGGAAATCAATTTTAATTGAGTTAATTAAACCGTTAATAACATATAATAAGCATAAAAGCTTGTGAAAACCCAATAATAGTCAAATCGTAGGAAGGTTATTTAAAATGTTACGTTTGAACACCCCTGCGTGTTTTTAAAAGGCAATTTCAAGTTAATTTGTTTGGATAAACATGTTGATTCTAAGGATATTGGAAACGATCAGATGCTTTAGCAGGAAATACAGAACACCTGCGTATTTTTAAAAAAGCTCATTCTGCGTAAATTTGGCAAATAATTAATGTTTCAAAGAATCTTGGAGAAACCGGGACTTAGTATTCACGAGAATGTGCGATACGGGTTTATTAAACCCAGATAACAGTCCGCGTGGACTAAAATATAATCGATAATAAAGAATATAAATTTGCACCAATACGAACAGGTTAGAAAAGGAAAGAGAAATGCGTCAAGCAAAGACACATATTGTAAAAGGCGGGATTTAAGCAACGTCAAGGGGTTGCGATTGGTTAAAATAGGATGCATATATCAGAGGTAGAACAACAATTTCTGTATAAAAGTAATTAGTTTTTCTCGGACAACTTTGCGGGCCGTGTTGAAATTTTCTGAGATCTCAATGGGGTGAGTACTAAATTCATAAAAATCGACGTGCAGGCTACAGACTGGGAACGTAGAATGAGGAATTCGTTGAATTACCCGTTTTAGGGAACAAAGCGACGTGTCGGCTATTCGCTATATATACAGGCGGGAATATGTGTTTCTCTCTTAGACTCTTAGACTTTCGACGATTCGATGCGTTAAAAGCTCGTGCATCCGCGACTTGATATTAAACAGTGCATTTTAGTTTGATTAAATAATTTAAAGTGTGCTAGTATATTTTAGTGACTCAAAATAGTTGGTTATTTTACGTGCTAACATGAATGTACTTCAGTGCACTTAGATACAAGGTAATAAAAGTTTATTATCACGGTACCAATTAGTAAAATTTACAACGACAAATGTATACCCAAAAGTAGGCAGTTTTGGCGTATATTGGTAATATTGGTAAAGGAAGTATGAATTTCTTTGCTATTTTGCGGGGTGTTAATGACTAAATGGTTCGTAAATGTGTCTGCATCCACTGAACCAGAGGCAGATATACACAGATGAGTTCCGGAAAAGCCTAGAAACAACTTTAAATTAATGGTGATGGAGAACATTTTAAAGCGTTGACAACTTGAAGCTGTAAATAGAATCCGGTTGGAATGGTGTGATTTACAAAAGGGACGATTACACTGAAGCTACGAGGACAATAACCTTCAGGTAAATTGTACTATTTTGTTTGACATTTTTTGTGTGTATTGAATGACTTTATAATTGATTTACTTTAAATGGACATTAGTGGAATTTTTCTAACCATAAAATTTAATTTTAAGATGAAATTTGCTTGTTTAAGTAAAAAGGGGTATTTTGTTTTGATGTTCGGGAATAGGATGAAACTTTGGGTAGGTCTTTGAGCTCAATTAGACAAACCTGGTTAATTAACGTAAAGGGGTGGTAGATGCTCCTTTATACTCAGACTCGGTCTGCTTATCTTGTTATATTAATTAGTAGGCATCCAACAAGGACTTTAATTTTGGATGCACAGTAAAATGATAATAAAATTAATCCGGAAATTCTTTTAAAACTGAATTTTATGTTCAAATTTAATTTGAAAATTTAATGTATTCTGAATATTGATGTAAATAGAGTTAACGTTGATGTTTGTGGTAGGAATGTGTTGTTTAATTTTTATGATTGAGAATGGAAGTTATCTAGAAGAGCAGCCGAGGCGATTAACAGAAGGAATCAACGGACCAGGTGATTTAAAAGGTTTCACAGCATTCTTGGCGACCCAAAAGTGAGGCTCGAGTTCCAAATAAAATTTTGTTATTTTATTCCAAGAAACTGGCGATCTGAGAGAGAGAGTTTCTGTTTGTGGATAAATTTAAAAGTATTTTAGAGTGTGTGAGAGTGATTAGAACGTATGCAGAGAAAGGAGTGGTTAAGGAGTCAAGGAGTGGAAATTGGAAGTGACGATAGTGCATTGTGTGGGAAAAATTCGAAAATGGAAGAAGCAGGAGGCAGTAGAGATCAGTCGAGGACGGAATCGGGGATCAAGGAAACGAGATGATATTGAGAATGTTAGAGAGAATGAACGATGAATCTAATAGAGCTAGGAAGAATCCAACAGAAAATTAGAACAGCTAAGCGATGAATCGAACAGGAAGTTAGAAGAGATTAGTCAGAAAATAGATAAGACGAATCAAGAAGTTGTAGAATTTAAAATAGTCTTACTGTAAAGATGGGGAAGTTGAAAATAGGGTAGATAAAATGAGCGTGACATTACAGGTCTTCGACAGGAAATGGGACATTTAAGGTCCGAAGTACGCATTTTCTGTGAAGAAGAAATAAACGTAAAAATGACTGAAGTAACGGACTCATGTAGGGATCAGTTAGGCAGGGTAGAACGCGAAGTTAGTAGTATTAAATACAACATATCAAATTTAACGGGGGAAGGTCCCAGATTTTATACAGGTGGAGTATCATTGGACCAACACATGAAGTTTTATGGTGATAACAGGGTAAATCCACAAATTTTTATTAATAGTGTAAGAAATCTAGTGGGAAATTTATTTGACGAACAGACTAAACTGAATACGATAAAGGCTTTATTAAAGGACAACGCGGAAGCATGGTACAATTTAGTAGGACAGGACATAGACACGTATCAGGACTTTGAAAACAAATTTTAAAACACTACTGGAGTGACCACAGACAAGACCAGGTACGAGACGACTTAATTACAGGAAAATTTAAGGGAGAGTTTGCAGGATCTAGGGAGCAATATGCCATCCGCAAGTACAGTGTGGCCAAACAACTGAATCCACCATTGACGGACAGACAGATAATCAAGTACCTATCACGACATTTTGAACTGGAAATTAGACAACACGTGGCCTTACAAAACATCACAGAACGGGAGACATTTTTAGAGTATTTACAGAGATATGACGATGTATGTGTTGGACGGACAAGAGAGATACGAGAACGAAACGTTAACACAGTTAGGTTTGACAACAGGACACCGAATTATCCGAGACGGCCTGACTACAACAGAAATTTTCGACCGAATTGGGAACGACGAGGACAGGAATACAGGAGCAATAGTGCGACTAGGGGACCGACGCCAAGACCTAGTTACACGAGACAGAACAGTTTACCGGAAGTAAACAGGACTGTGACCAGCACGCCGAATAGAGATAGGGACACGGATATTAACACGAGGAGGACGTACGCACAGGTTGTAGAAGGACAACCAGGACCAAGCACGGAAAACAGGATGAGACAGGATTTTTAGAACGCGACAGACCACTAGATTTCTGTGTAAATGTATACGAACATCCACGTGAATTTTTCAAAATTGAGGAGGAAGTAGAGCCAGAAACTGAGGAAAATTATGTTTGCCAATTATTAATTTAGAAATTTTTGAGAATAATGTAGAAGTATTACTTGATACAGGGGCAGAGGCGAGTTTAATATCGGAGGAATTCGTCAGCAAAATTAGGGATAAGGTTTGTGATAGAATTATGCCTATAAAACGTAGCCATTTAGTAGCTCCAAATAAAAAGAAGTTTGCTGTAGTAAATAGTGTTGTGGTGCTTAGGATAGATATAGGAGGTTTAAGCTGTGAACAGGAGTTTGTAATTGTACCTGGACTGAAGTTTCAGAGCATTTTAGGTGTTGACTGTATGATGAAGTTAGGGGTTTTGATAGATATGGAAAGGAAGGTAATAAGAATTAAGGATAGGGTAGTGCCATGGAAAGGCAGTTATGAAGTCACAGAGGATGACACGGGGTTTAGTATTAATGTAGTAGAGGTAGAGGATGATGAAGGTAAACAGATCAACACGATAAGATGTCCAGAGGATAGAGAGTAGAGGTTCAAGCTTTATTACGAAAACATGCAGAATTAGTGGGGTAGAAGCAAGCACAGCGTTAGGCTATGAGCACAGATTGAAGTGGATAATTCAGAACCGTTCAACGCAAAGGTTTATCCAATTCCAGCAGCATATCGGGAGCAGGTAAAGGCAGAATTAAATAAAATGTTGGAAAATGGCATAATAGAGGTATCAAACACTCATTTCATAAATCCGTTGGTGGTAGTTAAGAAAAAGGATGATAGCATTCGTTTATGTTTAGATGCACGAAAAATTAACCAACGGACCAAACCGCAATTCCATTGTCCACCATCCATGGACACACTTTTGACGAGATTAAGTGGCAAGTTTATTTTTAGTAAATTAGATTTAAGGGATTCATTCTGGCGGATTCCATTACACAAAAATTCTAGAAGGTACGTAGGGTTTTCCATAGAGGGAAAAATCGATAATTGTAAAGTAGTATCGTTTGGTTTGTCGGCAGAAAAGGAAACAAGAATAAATGAGAAACAGACAAGTGTAGGGACTGAAGAAGAAGTAATATTTAAGAGTCAGGATAAGAGGGATGATAAGTTTATTGTATGTGAGATAATAGAGATGTTAAGTATAGATATAGAAGGGGGAGGAGAGATAGGGATGAAGAGTATTAGGATGGTTAGAAGGAAGACTTGGAGGGTCAAGAAGAGAGTTAGATTTAAATAACTTAAGGAACAAAGGATAGAGATAGGTGAACTTTAGTATAGATATAGAACAAGGGATAGCAGATAGAGAGAGTGTATAGAATAAAGCTAGATATAGAACAGTGGGAGATATTAGAAGATAGGTTTAGGATGAGGATAAAGAGTAAATGTAGGAAGAAAATAAGATAGGTTAAGTATAGATATTTTATATAAGATTAGTGGAGAGTTAGGAATAGAGTAAGAGTAGGATAGGCATATAGGATTAGGTAGGGGAAGTAAAGTATAGTGAAGAGTAGTTAAAAGTTAGGAATAGGATAGTATATAGGATGTATATAGGATTAGATGGATAAGTAGGATGAAGTTAGGATAATTTCAGTTTATAGAAGTAGGTGAGAGTTAGGAATAGGATAGGGATATAGGATAGGTGTAAATATTTTTTGGATTGGAGACATAGTAGGTAGTTAGATAGATAAGGATAGAGAGAGATAGGCAAAATTTTGTAAAGATTTTTGGCAGTCTAAATATTTGATATTTGCATTCAAATAAGTGGGATTATTTGTATTCAAATAGGGGAAAATACTCATATTTAGACCAGGGTAGAAAATTAAAAATCAAATCAAATAATTTTAATTACCGTGTATAAGGAATTTCATTAAATAATACGCTTTATTAAAACCTTGAAGCATAAATAAACTCGGTCGTTTCAGTAAAAATAAGAAATTTAAATTATCTATAAGACGCTTTACATCAAAAGAAGCAGTATTGAAAAGCGCAGTGGATAATTTAATTATTCCTAAACAAATGGAAATTACGTGCAAAGTTTATATTAATTAACCCTATTTTAAGTAACCGGTAGTAAAACAAAGTGTACATATAATAATTAATATTTAAGTTGTATTCGCTAAAAATGAAAAGGATGGAAATCAATTTTAATTGAGTTAATTAAACCGTTAATAACATATAATAAGCATAAAAGCTTGAAAACCCAATAATAGTCAAATCGTAGGAAGGTTATTTAAATGTTACGTTTGAACACCCTGCGTGTTTTTAAAAGGCAATTTCAAGTTAATTTGTTTGGATAAACATGTTGATTCTAAGGATATTGGAAACGATCAGATGCTTTAGCAGGAAATACAGAACACCCTGCGTATTTTTAAAAAGCTCATTCTGCGTAAATTTGGCAAATAATTAATGTTTCAAAGAATCTTGGAGAAACCGGGACTTAGTATTCACGAGAATGTGCGATACGGGTTTATTAAACCCAGATAACAGTCCGCGTGGACTAAATATAATCGATAATAAAGAATATAAATTTGCACCAATACGAACAGGTTAGAAAAGGAAAGAGAAATGCGTCAAGCAAAGACACATATTGTAAAGGGCGGGATTTAAGCAACGTCAAGGGTTGCGATTGGTTAAAATAGGATGCATATATCAGAGGTAGAACAACAATTTCTGTATAAAAGTAATTAGTTTTTCTCGGACAACTTTGCGGGCCGTGTTGAAATTTTCTGAGATCTCAATGGGTGAGTACTAAATTCATAAAAATCGACGTGCAGGCTACAGACTGGGAACGTAGAATGAGGAATTCGTTGAATTACCTGTTTTAGGAACAAAGCGACGTGTCGGCTATTCGCCATATATACAGGCGGGAATATGTGTTTCTCTCTTAGACTCTTAGACTTTCGACGATTCGATGCGTTAAAAGCTCGTGCATCCGCGACTTGATATTAAACAGTGCATTTTAGTTTGATTAAATAATTTAAAGTGTGCTAGTATATTTTAGTGACTCAAAATAGTTGGTTATTTTACGTGCTAACATGAATGTACTTCAGTGCACTTAGATACAAGGTAATAAAGTTTATTATCACGGTACCAATTAGTAAAATTTACAACGACAAATGTATACCCAAAAGCAGGCAGTTTTGGCGTATATTGGCAATATTGGTAAAGGAAGTATGAATTTCTTTGCTATTTTGCGGGGTGTTAATGACCAAATGGTTCGTAAAGTGTCTGCATCCACTGAACCAGAGGCAGATATACACAGATGAGTTCCGGAAAGCCTAGAAACAACTTTAAATTAATGGTGATGGAGAACATTTTAAAGCGTTGACAACTTGAAGCTGTAACAGAATCCGGTTGGAATGGTGTGATTTACAAAGGACGATTACACTGAAGCTACGAGGACAATAACCTTCAGGTAAATTGTACTATTTTGTTTGACATTTTTGTGTGTATTGAATGACTTTATAATTGATTTACTTTAAATGGACATTAGTGGAATTTTCAACCATAAAATTTAATTTTAAGATGAAATTTGCTTGTTTAAGTAAAAGGGTATTTTGTTTTGATGTTCGGGAATAGCATGAAACTTTGAGGTCTTTGAGCTCAATTAGACAAACCTGGTTAATTAACTAAAGGTGGTAGATGCTCCCTTTATACTCAGACTCGGTCTGTTTATCTTGTTATATTAATTAGTAGGCATCCAACAAGGACTTTAATTTTGATGCACAGTAAAATGATAATAAATAATCCGAAATTCTTTAAAACTGAATTTTATGTTCAATTTAATTTGAAAATTTAATGTATTCTGAATATTGATGTAAATAGAGTTAACGTTGATGTTTGTGGTAGGAATGTGTTGTTTAATTTTTATGATTGAGAATGGAAGTTATCTAGAAGAGCAGCCGAGGCGATTAACAGAAGGAATCAACGGACCAGGTGATTTAAAGGTTTCACAGCAAATATATATATATATATATATATATATATATATATATTGCTGTGACATGCTCCTAATGCGGGAACTGGGTCCTTTCAACAAAAAATTTAGTCCCACCGATTGGGCGTCATAAACTGCTGTGATCCTGTTTTCGCCTCGGCTGCTCACCTAATTTTATATACCTCCTTATTCATAAAATTAAACAACACATTCCTACCACAAACATCAACGTTAACTCTATTTACATCAATATTCAGAATACATTAAATTTTCAAATTAAATTTCAGCATAAAATTCAGTTTTAAAAAGAATTTCAAGATTAATTTTATTATCATTTTAATGTGCATCCAGAATTAAAGTCCTTGTTGGATGCCTACTAATTAATATAACAATATAAGCAGACCGGAGTCTGAGTATAAAGGGAGCATCTACCACCCCTTTACGTTAATTAACCAGGTTCGTCTAATTGAGCTCAAAGACATACCCAAATTTTCATCATATTCCCGAACATCAATACTAAATACCCTTTTACTTAAACAAGCAAATTTCATCTTAAAATTAAAAATTTATGGTTAGTACAATTTCACTAATGTCCATTTAAAGTAAATCAATTATAAAGTTATTCAACACACACAAAATGTCAAACAAAATAGTATAATTTACCTGAAGGTTACTGTCCTCGTAGCTTCAATGTACATCGTCCCTTTAGTTAATCACACCATTCCAACAGGATTATATTTACGGCTTCTAATTCTCAACGCTTTTAAAATTTTCTCCATCACCATTTATTTAAAGTTGTTTCTGGGCTTTTCCGGAACTCATCTGTATATCTGACCCTTGTTTCGTGGATCGAGACACGTATTTGAACCACTTACTTATTAACACCCCGAAAATAGCAAAGAAATTCATGGCTTTCACCAATATACGCCAAAACTGCCTACTTTTGTGTATACATTTGTCGTTGTAAATTTTGCTAATTGGTACAGTGATACTAAATTTTATTACCTTGTATCTAAGTGCACTGAAGTACCTTCATGTTAGCACGTAAATAACAAACTATTTTGAATCACTAAAATATACGAGCAAAATTTTAAATTATTTTATCAAACTAAAATGCACTGTTTAACATCTTGAATCAAGTCGCGGATGTAAGAGCTTTTAACGCATCGAATAGTCAAAAGTCTAAGAGAGCCTGTTTATATTCACCTCGGTATATATAGCAAAAGCCTGTCTGTCGGTCTGTTCCCCAAAACGGGTAATTCTAAAGAATTTCTCATTCTATGTTCCCAGTCCGTCGCTCGCGCATCGGTTTTACGAATTTTCACTCGCCCCATTTAAATCTCAGAAATTCTCACACGGTACGCAAACATGTCCGAGAAAACTAATTAATTTTGTACAGAAATTGTTGTTTCTACCTCTGATATTTGCATCCTATTTTCAACCAATTGTGACCCTCGTGACGTTGCTTAAATCCCGCCTTTTACTATATGTGTCTTTGCTTGACGCATTTTCTCTTTCCTTTTTTAACCTGTTCGTATTGGTGCAAATTGATATTCTTTATTATCGATTATATTTTAGTCCATGTGGACTATCTGGGTTAAATAACCCCGTATCGCACATTCTCGTGAATATTAAGCCCGGTTTCTCCAAGATTCTTTGAAACCATTTGTTATCTACACAATTTTCGCCGTACGTGATATTTAAACTACGCAGGTGTTCAAAATAATATTAATTCTCAGAGCTTTTTAAATAAACCCTGTTTTGTATTTTGTGCTAAAGCATCTGACCGTTTCCAATATCCTTAGAATCGACATGTTTATCTAAACAAGTTAAGCTGAAATTGCCTTTTAAAATACGCAGGTGTGTTCAAACATCCTACTTCTAACTAACACTTCTAGGATTTGCTTTTTATTGGGTTTTTACAAGTTTCTATAGATATTATCTGTTACTAACGATTCAATTAACTTCAATTAAAATTGACTTCTATCCTTTCATTTTTAGCGAATACAAGTTAAATATTAATTATTATGTGTACACTTTGTTTTACTACCGGTTACTTAAAATAGGGTTAATTAATATAAATTTTGCACGTAATTTCCATTTGTTTATGAATAATTACATTACACGCAGAGCTTTTTAATACTGCTTCTTTTGATATAAAGCGTCTTGTACATGATTTAAATCTCTTATGTTTAATGAAAGTAATAAATTTTATGCTTCACGGTTTTAATAACGCGTATTATCTAATAATATTCATTATACACGGTGATTAAAATTATTTGATGTGATTATTTAATTTTCTACCCTGGTCTAAATATGAGTATTTTCCCCCTATTTGAATACAAATAATCCCACTTATTTGAATGCAAATATAAAGCATTTAGACCAAAAAAATTACAAAAAAAATTGCCTATCACTCTCTACCCTTATCTATCTAACTTACCTACTTTGTCTCCAATCCAAAAAAAATATTTACACCTATCCTATATCCCTATCCTATTCCTAACTCTCACCTAATTCTATAAACTGAAATTATCCCTAACTTCATCCTACTCATCCATCTAATCCTATATACATCCTATATACCTATCCTATTCCTAACTTTTAACTAATCTTCACTATACTTTACTTCCCCCTACCTAATCCTATATGCCTATCCTACTCTTACGCTATTCCTAACTCTCCACTAATCTTCTATGAAATATCTACACTTAACCTATCTTATTTTCTTCCTACCTTTACTCTTTATTCTCATCCTAAACCTATTCCTAATTATCTCCCATATTTATCCTATACCTAGCTTTATTTTCTATAAACACCTACTTCTACTCTTCTATCTACACCTATTCTATCCCTATCCTATTTAAATCTAACTCTCTTCTTGACCCTCCAAGTCTTCCTTCTCACTATTCTAATACTCTTCATCCCTATCTCTCCCTCTTCTATATCTATACTTAACATCCCTGTTATCTCACCTACAATAAACTTATCATCCCTATTATCCTTACTCTTAAATATTACTTCTTCTTCAGTCCCTACACTTGCCTGTTTCTCATTTATCATTGTGTCCCTTTCTGTCGACAAACCAAACGATACTACTTTACAATTCTCGATTTTTCTCTCTACGGAAAATCCTACGTACCTTCTAGAATTCTTATGTAATGGAATCTGCCAGAATAAATCCCTTAAATCTACTTTATTAAAAACAAACTTGCCACTTAACTTCGTCAAAAATAATTCTGCCTTCACCTGCTCCCGATATGCTGCTGTTGCTTCTACCCCCACTAATTCTGCATGTTTTTGTAATAAAGCTTGAACCTCTACTATCCTATCCTCTGGACATCTTATTGTGTTGATCTGTTTTACTTCATCATCCTCTACCTCTACTACATTAATATTCAACCCCGTGTCATCCTCTGTGACTTCATAACTGCCCTTCCATGGCACTACCCTATCCTTAATCTTACTACCTTCCTTTCCATATCTATCAAAACCCTAACTTCATCATACAGTCAACACCTAAAATGCTCTGAAACTTCAGTCCAGGTACAATTACAAACTCCTGTTCACAGCTTAAATCTCCTATATCTATCCTAAGCACCACAACACTATTTACTACAGCAAACTTCTTTTTATTTGGAGCTACTAAATGGCTACGCTTCAAAGGCATAATTCTATCACAAACCTTATCCCTAATTTTGCTGACGAATTCCTCCGATATTAAACTCGCCTGTGCCCCTGTATCAAGTAATACTTCTACATTATTCTCGAAAACTTCTAAATTAATAATTGGCAAACATAAATTTTCCTTAGTTTCTGGCTCTACTTCCTCCTCAATTTTGAAAAATTCACGTGGATGTTCATATACATTTACACTGAAATCTAGTGGTCTGTCGCGTTCTAAAAATCCTGTCCAGGTCTGTTTTCCCTACTCGGTCCTGGTCTAGCCGTCACCTCAGCGTACGTCCTAGGCGTTTCCACTCGTTCCGTGTCTGTATTAGCAGTCCCGCTCATGTCTGGTGAACTATTCATTCTGGTAGGTCCCGGTCTCGGTGCAGGTCCCCTTCCTAAACTATTACTCCTAACGTATGGTCGTCTCTGTTCCCAATTCTGTCGCTGGTATCCGTAACTATTCCCCCGTCTAGCGTAGTTGTCCCTTCTATTGTCAAACCTAACTGTGTTGATCTGTCTTTCCCTATTTTCCCGAGGTCGTCCACTACTTACGTCGTCGTACCTCTGCAGGTATTCCAAAAACATTTCTCTGTCCACTATGTTCTGTAGTGCTACGTGCTGTCTTATGTCTACCTCGAAGTGTCGTGATAAATACTTAATAATTTGTTGGTCCGTCAGTGGTGGGTTCAGTTGCTTTGCTATGCTATACTTGCGTATAGCATATTGCTCCCTACTTCCTGAAAATTCTCCCTTAAATTTCCCTGTGATTAAGTCGTCTCGTACCTGATCTTGTCTGTGGTCACTCCAGTAGTGCTTTAAAAATTTGTTTTCAAAGTCCTGATACGTGTCTATGTCCTGTCCTACTAAATTGTACCACGCTTCCGCATTGTCCTTTAATAAAACCTTTATCGTATTTAGTTTAGTCTGTTCGTCAAATAAATTTCCCACTAGATTTCTTACGCTATTAATAAAATTTGTGGATTTACCCTGTTATCGCCATAAAACTTCATGTGTTGGTCCAATGATACTCCACCTGTAGAAAATCTGGGACCATCCCCCGTTAAATTTGACATGTTGTATTTGATACTACTAACTTCGCGTTCTACCCTGCCTAACTGATCCCTACATGAGTCTGTCACTTCAGTCATTTTATATTAATCTCTTCTTCACAAAAATGCGTACTTCGGACCTTAAATGTCCCATTTCCTGTCGAATACCTGTAATATCACGCTCATTTTATCAACCTTATTTTCTACTTCCCCAGTTTCACGGTAAGACTATCTTTAAAATCTGTAAATTCTCTCGTCGATTTTTCTATTTTATCCCTAATTCCTGATTTAATTGGTCAAATTTCTTATTCGATTCTTCACTCATCCTCTCTAACATTCTCAATATCATCTCGTTTCCTTGATCCCCTGATTCCGTCATCGACTGATCTCTACTGCCTCCAGCTTCTTCCATTTTCGAATTTTTCTCACACAATGCACTATCGTCACTTCCAATTTCCACTCCTTGACTCCTTAACCACTCTTTTCTCTGCATACGTTCTAATCACTCACACACACTCTAACTACTCTTAAATTTATACACACACAGAAACTCTCTCTCTCAGATCGCCAGTTTCCTGGAATAAAATCACAAAAATTTTATTTGGAACTCGAGCCTCACTTTTGGGTCGCCAAAGAACTGCTGTGATACCTCTCATTCTGCAGGTACTGGCCCTAAAAAAAAATATTCGAGCCTCACGAATTGGGCGCCAAAGAATGTTGTGATATACTCCTGTGAATGCGGGAACTGGGTCCTTTCAACAAAAAAATTCTAGTCCCACAGATTGGGCGTCATAAACTGCTGTGATCCTCTTTTCGCCTCGGCTGCTCACCTAATTTTATAAACCTCCTCATTCATAAAATTAAACAACACATTCCTACCACAAACATCAACGTTAACTCTATTTACATCAGTATTCAGAATACATTAAATTTTCAAATTAAATTTCAGCATAAAATTCAGTTTTAAAAAGAATTTCAAGATTAATTTTATTATCACTTTAACGTGCATCCAGAATTAAAGTCCTTGTTGGATGCCTACTAATTAATATAACAATATAAGCAGACCGGAGTCTGAGTATAAAGGGAGCATCTACCACCCCTTTACGTTAATTAACCAGGTTCGTCTAATTGAGCTCAAAGACATACCCATATTTTCATCATAATTCAGAACATCAATAGTAAATACCCCTTTCTACTTAAACAAGCAAATTTCATCTTAAAATTAAAATTTTATGGTTAGTACAATTTCACTAATGTCCATTTAAAGTAAATCAATTATAAAGTTATTCAACACACACAAAAATGTCAAACAAAATAGTATAATTTACCTGAAGGTTACTGTCCTCGTAGCTTCAATGTACATCGTCCCTTTAGTTAATCACACCATTCCAACAGGATTATATTTACGGCTTCTAATTCTCAACGCTTTTAAAATTTTCTCCATCACCATTTATTTAAAGTTGTTTCAGGGCTTTTCCGGAACTCATCTGTGTATATCTGACCCTTGTTTCGTAGATCGAGACACGTATTTGAACCATTTACTTATTAACACCCCCGAAAAATAGCAAAGAAATTCATGCGTCTTTCACCAATATACGCCAAAACTGCCTACTTTTGTGTATACATTGTCGTTGTAAATTTTGCTAATTGGTACAGTGATACTAAATTTTATTACCTTGTATCTAAGTGCACTGAAGTACCTTCATGTTAGCACGTAAATAACAAACTATTTTGAATCACTAAAATATACGAGCAAAATTTTAAATTATTTTATCAAACTAAAATGCACTGTTTAACATCTTGAATCAAGTCGCGGATGTAAGAGCTTTTAACGCATCGAATAGTCAAAAGTCTAAGAGAGCCTGTTTATATTCACCTCGGTATATATAGCAAAAAGCCTGTCTGTCGGTCTGTTCCCCAAAACGGGTAATTCTAAAGAATTTCTCATTCTATGTTCCCAGTCCGTCGCTCTCGCGTCGGTTTTTACGAATTTTTCACTCGCCCCATTTAAATCTCAGAAATTCTCACACGGTACGCAAACATGTCCGAGAAAAACTAATTAATTTTGTACAGAAATTGTTGTTTCTACCTCTGATATTTGCATCCTATTTTCAACCAATTGTGACCCTCGTGACGTTGCTTAAATCACGCCTTTTACTATATGTGTCTTTGCTTGACGCATTTTCTCTTTCCTTTTCTAACCTGTTCGTATTGGTGCAAATTGATATTCTTTATTATCGATTATATTTTAGTCCATGTGGACTATCTGGGTTAAATAACCCCGTATCGCACATTCTCGTGAATATTAAGCCCCGGTTTCTCCAAGATTCTTTGAAACCATTTGTTATCTACACAATTTTCGCCGTACGTGATATTTAAACTACGCAGGTGTTCAAAATAATATTAATTCTCAGAGCTTTTAAATAAACCCTGTTTTGTATTTCGTGCTAAAGCATCTGACCGTTTCCAATATCCTTAGAATCGACATGTTTATCTAAACAAATTAAGCTGAAATTGCCTTTTAAAATACGCAGGTGTGTTCAAACATCCTACTTCTAACTAACACTTCTAGGATTTGCTTTTTATTGGGTTTTTACAAGTTTCTATAGATATTATCTGTTACTAACGATTCAATTAACTTCAATTAAAATTGACTTCTATCCTTTCATTTTTAGCGAATACAAGTTAAATATTAATTATTATGTGTACACTTTGTTTTACTACCGGTTACTTAAAAAATTAATATAAATTTTGCACGTAATATATATATATATATATATATATATATATATATATATACTTAATAGTGCCAGCTGAAACTATTTTAGAGACTACGATAGTTAACGTTCAAATATAATTACTTTGGAAAATACAGATTTATATATGATAGAGTGTTTTAAAACGAGAAGGTATCGTCATGAACTTGTCAGTTATTGCATACACATTGTGGCCGACTAATGACTACATTAGCTTATGGATATATTACCAAAATCTGAACCCAATCAAGCCTGCACATTCAACTCACTATCATCAACACCTTCAATACGGTTAAAGTAATACAATAGCATATTGTTGGGACTGATTATAAATAGAAGTGCCTTCCAAAAACTGTATAGTTTATTTAATATCAATATGAACATGATGCAAACGTATCGCCGTACCTGAAAATTAAGGTTGTGTTCTGAAATCACTCTTGGTTTTAATATTACAGCCAACAAAAGTGTACTTCTGCAAGTATGTTAATACTATCGATAAATAATCTTATTCTGTTTACTAAGCTTTCGGCAATTATAACTATGTTCAATTGTGTTTTAAAAAACGACTACAGTAAACAAAGGTAGATTCACATTTTTACCTCTTCATATTGCCACAGTCCACTACCTTTACAACATCACATTTTAACGAATAAACGCCCACTAAACTTCCTGGAGTATTATATTTGTTATTGCAACTGCGTATCTTGGTGCACTATCAATTTATCTACACACAAACTAACGAACTGACTGTTATATCTTAATTTATATAGACACAAGGTTAATATACCTTAATAAATTCGATGAGACAATTTATTTCATATTACTTGAGGATTAAGGATTTAACTTGCATCGTGTTGTACTGTATAATGGACATTTATGCCTTCAATACCTATCCAGAATGTGTTATTTTTTGTTCGCTTTTTATTTATTTGATAAACACACCTTTTTAGCTGTCAATCAAACCATTGGCCGTTATCGATCTTACTAGGCCGCACTCAATAACACTGGCTCTAAAAGACCTTGTTGTGGTAAGGCCAAACTCTTATTAAACCATGTAGCAATATAAATAGCCCAAGCCGTACCATCTGAATTGAAACCACACACCAAGATCTGAACCAGATATATACAACTGCACCTATCAAATGTTACGTTCTACCTTCAAACCAAATATATCAAGCCCACAACAGATTTTAGATACGTGCAACTCTTTGCCCCGAGTTCCATCACCTGGTACTTGAGGTCCACTACGTCTTCGACGGATCCTGGTAACTTAGCTTGCTAGAAAACAATTCCTAAGTCACCAGGTAGTGCATTAGCGATATAAAGCTGGTTCAGATGTCAAAATTTGTTCTTAAAACTTCGAATACGCCCTCTAGACCAATCAGTACCAACTGTGTGTGAAGGAGTATTCCGACCGCATCTTGCATAAATCGCTTTAAACATTGGCCGTGCATAATTTGGAGTATTTGCACGAGATGTCAGATTGCTTGCTGAATCTCTCCATCACGTATTGATAAGGGTCTGCAATCTCAACTGTTCGAGGAAGCCCTTCGATGTTTTAGAGTAAGATAGCCCTATAAAACAAGCAATTATTTCTTTTTGGAAGTCATCGAATTTCGTTTCCGGCCGCGATGTTAAGGCCGTGTAGGTTCTTGGGTCATGGTCTGGTATAGGTTGAAGGATGTTTAAGACCTCACCTTGTAACGCGAGAATAAATACGGTTGCCTGCTCTTAATCGTTTCAACCTCTAACTCTTAAGGCAGACTCCAACTTTTTACAATATGATTCCCGCAGTAACTTCCCATTAATTGTAGGTGGTTTCACTATAAACCTCAACAGCAGATCATTTTCCTCGATGCTTTGTAATTTTGAGGTGTAGTGATGTATCTCACAGTTGTAAACTTCATTGCTCGCACTGTAAGTGATTTAAATCGTTATTCCATGTGCCATACTTTCGTTTCTATTTTACACGAAAGTTCCCTAATCATTTGATTGAAAATTTCTCTACTAGTTCTTGCGAATTATTTAAAATTCTTGCTATCGGTCCTTGCAACCTTCTAAAAAGTTTTATTTGGGTTTTTCGTAGATTCTGTGTTTTCTTTTATAAACTCCTGTTTCAATTGGCCGAAATACTCTATTTATTCCTATTCAATTGCCTTTGGTCTTTCATTTAATTGCTCTGTAATCGGTGTAGGAATTTGCTTCAATTTCCGTGTAAAGCTATTAGAGTTTTCATCTAGTTTTGTCGCATTCCGAATCAGTTTCTACGTAGAGCTCGCAGTTTTGCCGCAAGTTAATTGCAGCTTGCTGTAGAAGTTGCGTCATTTTACCTGACTTGAACTTCGTTTAGAAGGGACAGATTCTCAATATCCATTGTCCTGACATATACTTGGTTACAAGTATGATACATGATATATAAAATATAATCAACTAAGTGACGCCACTGTAATGCACTTCAATATACATTTCTTTATTTAGTACGATACAAGTAAAATAATTCACAGATACTCTACTGAAATGTAGTTCCAAAGATCCGTGATGATAATTTCGCACAATAATTACTATACTAAGGTCTTTTTTAAAGCATCTGGTACACTATACTTATCACTAATCCAACTGCCAATATTGATGCAAGTTCTAGTTTTCTAAGCATTATATCCTAATTTATATAGTCTCTAAGCGTATTTATTTCAATCACTTCGATCGAGCAGTATATTTGATGTTACTTGTGTGTTAAACCCAGATTGAACTACTACCGAGTCCTAATGTTTATATATTCCGATACTCCGTCTTCGGCATCTATCCGGAGGTGGTAAAACATATTTGTAATCTCTCTTTTGCTCTCCTTCTAACGATTCTATAGATACACCCGTGTAGCAGTCAATCATACCATTTTTAGCACAATAGCTTCATCCTTTTCATTTTTATACGTTCCTACAGAATGTTAAAATACCAAGTTGACAAAGTGCTTGAATTCTATAAGTTGTAATACGCAGATAAACAAAATCTCTAAAATTCTTAACACTCAATTACATACCATTCAGTACGTGCAAGACCTATCTAAGGAATTTCCTAAAATCATGTATATGGAGAGATCTAACATACAGAAAATCACTGGGTATATTATTTTTTATTTTTAAACCAAGAAGTAGAGAAAATGTTAAACGTCCAATAATATGTCACCTGGTTTGTCGGTTAGATCGAGTTAGTTGTCTGTATTGCACAATGCTCTTTAATACTATGTACTGGGATTATCTAAAAATCATAGAGTATTCCAAGTTATACCACAACAGGGTAAGTACAATATGGTGTATGTGCGATCCGAGATCTGCCTTATTGGTCGGCAGGAAACGCCACTACCCGACAAAACACATACCTTCTAAAACAAACACATTGAAAGGTACAACAATAAATTACCATTCCGCACAAACTGTCGCCAGTAGGCATGGTGGTTGCTCATCCAGCTATTTACGTCTCACCGCATCGTATTGATTTTTCTAAATTTCAATCGTCTACGATAGAAATAATTGGCTTTGATAAAAAATGAGAGACACACGACCGGAAAGTATCATTGGGTACACCAAACTTTGTTAAAATTGTATACAATTTTAATTGTATGTATTCCTTGTATTAACATTGTACGTAAAGTTCCTATTTATAACTTTAATTTGCTATCCAAACTCGCGGCGTTACCACATAACCAAGCATTGCGGTTAGATTATAGTTTTATTTTAGTAGCCTAAAATACTGGAGTATTCTAGGCTAGGCTAATGCCGCCGTTATTCAATGGTAAAAACCTACGAGATTGACGTTTTCAAAAAATTGGTTTCAACATTTTCCTCTTTTAGATAATTTAGATAACTGGTATCGGCTTTGTACTATGCGTAGCTGTCTTGACAATCCGAGATATAGCTATAACCTTAGTTGGCCTTCGGTTTGAGTTCGTTACCAAATTTAGCCCCTAATTATATAGAAGAGCATTTTTTGATTCAACTTTGTTTGCATATTTTTTCCCCTTAATTTTGAAGTCTCTATTGTCTATTCTGGTTGTATAAACGTAAACATTTCTTTAAAAATGACGATCTGCGCGTTTTCCCAACCAAAGTGCTCGGAGATTGCTCCTTTGATTGCATTCTATTAATAATTGCAATACAGTATAACGTAAGTGAGGGCCAATACAGTTGCGGCCACTTCCCCAAGGCTCCACCTGAAGGTACTACATTGGGTTTAAACTCTGAATCATGGGAGCCAGAGCGCGAACAAGGGTGTGGGATCGTTTTGCCAAGGCAACTTTAACTCTACATTTGACTTTCCAATGCTTCACTATATGATACTACGTTGGCCAGGAAGATAGGTTTTTTTACTTGAAAATTTTGAATTTTTCAAAATTCTTGCTATTCCAAGCAAGATAGAAATCTATAACGTGGGTGACAACACTTACAAGGAACTCGCATTTTACCTCTCATCCGAACAAGGGCGTATTTTTGTTACATTGTAACCTTGGGATCAGCAGCCATACGCGAACCTGTCTGATCTACGGAGCCGCTTCAAAGCGACCGATACGACTGGCTTATATTCGAAAAATGACTAATTTAGATATAGAAAACTTTAATAACTAGACATTTCCTTGCTATAAGGTGGTAAATTACACAACTGAGAATACCCATAACTACTTGGACAAGCAGAAGCGGCAGTTTGGTGTGAGACGCATATACGTAATTAGTTGGAGTTTCAGAAGCCTGCAAGCTAACGAAAGCAGTTATCTGCACGCTGGTGCAGATAACTGGTATTCGGTATCAGTTTCGGTTAGTCATCTAAGGTTTTATAGTTGGTGGACCTTATTGTATATGACAAAATTATCTCTTGCCTGTAACTTGGTTTGTCTGAGTTCTTTCATTTTATATAGAATATTTTTAGTATCCGAAACAAGTATCCATGCAGATATAATTGATCCGGTAAATCAAGGCTATGATGTCATATGCTAGCTCTTGACTACGTTGACAAATGTTGAAAATGTGTTCAGTATTTAGATATATACATTTACAGAGTGTTCCTATATGTAGATACACGGCTACAAACCACACGCATCTCGGAACACAATTATTTTTGGCTGTTTCAAAGTCAACTTTGACGTTTCAGTTTTAACTCATATTTAAATTATCCGTTAAAACTGAACTATCTATAGTAGTATCTTTTAATTTGAACGGTAACGGAATCTAACTGCTAGAACGCTTCTTTCACTTATATTTTATAGATCTCTACATAAAATAAAACAAAAATTATCGTAGAAATATTATAATTATAAAACATCACCGCACCGCGCTATATAGGCTTTGAGTTTAATTTTTGTTTGTTTTAACTTTGCATAGAATTATTAGAATTAGGATTAGATAATACGTTTTGTTAATAAGTATTATGGAAGAGGAAATTATTTGTGAAGAATGCGAAGGTTAACATTTATACGTCAAACATGACCTTGAAACAGCCAAAAATAATTGTGTCTACAAACCATTTCCTAAACTAGAAATATTAGCGCCCTAATGTACCAAAAACAACAGAGTTCAGCAAATTAGAAAAAAAAACCGTTTTTCATTTAAATACACTACTAATTATTGCTACGGTATATATGAACGCGTTTAGAGACCAACATTTTCTTGAGTTTGAAGGTTAAACCGACAGTCGAAAAGATGTAATTTGTTATGAGGGATGAAATGGTGTTAAAAAATCAAAAGGAAATGCGTACGAAATGTGCTAATCTCAAGGTTGTTGTGCTCGTGTCAAGTTTGAATGTGCTAGGACAGCATAAGGGCAGAATTAACGGAGCTTATACGAGATTTCTAAGACGCGTATGTGGCAAAACTGAGGGGATCATGGTTGGCAACGAATGGGTAGTGAATGTTGTTAGTTTGAAAACTAAACATACACATCAGTGTGAAAGGAACGTGTTGGAATGGTTTGATCATGTTGAAAGCATACGAGCAGCGAGCGTTGCGCGAAGGAAGTGTAAAAAAATGGCGGAGTCGTTTAAGGAGAGCGGTAGATCACGAAAGACGTGGTTGGAGGTAGTGAATGAATGGTAAAATGCAGGAAAGTGGAAAGTTTAAAAAATAAAAGAGCTCGTATTGAGCGACGCTTAGATGTAAATTAGGTGTGGGAAGTGAGTCAGGACAGGAAGTTATGAAGGTGATTTTTAACAGTCTGAAGGTTCTACAAAATAAAAATTAATACAAAAGAAGAATTTCCTTAGACCAGTCAACCCCTTCGGTAGAATTACGAATTGTGTGTATGTATTTATGTACATACAAATTTAAACCACTGCAATATTATTTTATAGGTTGTCGTAAGGTGTCAACAATAGAGACTTCCATTCCAGCGAAAACTTCACTTTCAATTATAACGTATCTAAATACCAAAGCGTTCTTCTGTACACAAAAGTTCCTATTTTAGAGGCTGTTCTATATAGAAATAAATAACCAACAATATCTCATTCGATGTTAAATCTTAAATGAATTTTTAGTAACTAAAGGTATTCAAATGGAACAATAAATTTGTTAAATTTGCATATGTTGTAATACTAAAGTGATTAAGTTGTCTAATAAATATTCATGCATCTTACTTTGCAAAATTCCAAGTTGCATAAGAAAAAATTCCCTTTTAAACAACACTTGATTTCTTTGGTCAATCGCCTCTGCTATTTACGACACGCTTAGTATACTTGACTAAACTGAATTTTTTATTAAGTTAATTTCTAGGTCCACGCGTTATTGGTTTCATAAACTTTGCGAAAACCGCTAGGCTATAAATGTCTAAACTAATATTTATTACTTGCAATAAAATTAGGCTAATTGATTATTTAAGGAACGAACGTGTAATTGTAAACATAATTCTATAATAGCCCGTTGAAAATTTCTTCTTACATATACATTACATGTGATTTTCCAATGCTCTACCCAAAGGTACTACATTGGCCAGGAACCGAGTTTTTTTTTACCTGGAAAATTTGGAATTTTGCCGAACCCTTGCTGTTCCATGCAAGGTAGGGATCTTTAACGTGCGTGACAACACTCACACACGGGACCTCCATTTTACCTCTCATCCGAACGAGGGTGTATTTTTGTGAAAAATGCTCGCCTAACATTTTTCAAGCGGACCGTGTCGGGATTCGAACCCGGGACCTTGGGCGTAGTAGTCACACACATACCACTACGCCACGGAGCCGCCGTCTTATATATACAGCAAGAAACAGCTGTTCAGGTTGCATACCTACTTTATCAGAAATACTTTGTTAGTGTACGCAGAAAAAGTAGGTAGTCGGCTCTTCAATGTACAAGTTAAAAATTAATGGGGATAGGGCACATCTGTGTCTCACCACTTTCCTAATGTTTACTTCTCTACGTTCCTGCTCTAATTCTATTACTGCTGTTTGCTCCTTGTATAAGCTATGTACTATTCGTCTATCCTTGTAACTCATTCGAATCTTTTTGAGTATTTCGAACATTTTTTTCTATTTTACATTGTCGAATGCCTTTTCTTGATCCACAAACCATATATATACGCTATCTCTTATTTCTATTGTTTTCTCCATTATCACTCTCAAACCTAAAATAGCCTTTCGTGTTCCCCTGTTTCACCAAAACCCAAATTGGTCTTCTCCTAGTATTTCTGCAGCTCGTTTTTTGATTTGCCTTTGTACAAATTTAGTAAATATTTTAGATACATGTGCTGTTAAACTTATTGTTCAAAAATTTTCACATCTATCCGCGCCTTTCTTTTTTGGTATAGTTAATATGATGTTACGTTTGGGATCTTTAAGTATCTTGCCTGTCTCGTACATATAGCTTACAAATTGGAAGAGACGTTCTGTTACTGCTTGTCCAGCGGATTGTAGAGTTTCTGTATGCACCTTACCTGTACCTGGCGCCTTACCATTTTTCAGACATTTAATGCTAATTCAACTCATTTCTAAGTATAGGATATCCCATTTTCAATGTCTAATTCCTGTTCTAATGCAGTAAGTTCCTCTGTTGCATATAAATTTCCTATATATTCTTGCCGTCTACACACTTTCTCTACATTTTCTATAATGACGTGTCCTCTCGCGCCCCTTATGTTTTTGCTATACGGTTTTATATCCCTACAGTTCATTTTAATTAGTTTGTATGCTTCATCTGTCTTTCCTACGTCCATCTTAGTTTGTAAATCTTTGCACTTTTCGTGAATCCATTGTTCTTTAGCTTTCCTGCATTTGCGAATAATTTCTCATTTTATGGCTTTTTATCTCTGTTTTCCTGTTTCGTCTGATTTATTTTTGTATCTTCGTGTTTCTTCTACTAAATTCAGGATATCTTTTGTTATTCATGGTTTCTTATTTTCTTTTTGTGTGTACCCCAGAATACCTCTGGCTGCAATGTCTAGGCTGGATTTAATGTTATTCCATTCTATTTCTACTTCCTTAGTATCGGATATTTTCTTTTAGCAATTCATTTGTCTTTTTCTCGAATTTTTCTTGAATATCTTTATCTTTTAGTTTCTCTAAGTTAAAGTGCCTTTTACTTGATTCTGAAACCGTTGTCTAACAAGACTGTAATCTATTGATATCTTTCTATATTTCCTGGCATCTTCCACGTATATCATCTTCTAACATGATTTTGAAATAATGTGTTTGTGATGATTAAATTGTTCTTATCGCAAAATTCTACCAGCTTATTTCATCCGTCGTTTCTCGTGCCTAAACCAAATAAACCTACTACTGCTCCTTCACTACCCTCACCTACCACTGCATTAAAACCTCCCATAATTATTAAGTTTTCGTGTTCTTCTACATATCTTAATATGTCTTCGATATCTTTGTAGATCGCCTCTACCTATTCCTCGCAGAAGCTAGATGTGAGAATGTATACTTGTATTATTACTGTGTTTACCGGATTAGATTGTCTTTCGTTGCGAGTGACTTTATGCAACCTTTCGGCCTTAATGTCAGGGTCAAACACACGAGAAGATGGTACATACTGAAGTTCGTGTTTTACATCCTATTCACGGCCAATGTCCATGTAACCATCGTAACAAAAAAAAAATCAAAAAAAAACAAAATAAAGGTACGAGAATTAACCAACCAGGAAACAGCAGAATAAATCATAATACACCTAAAATATATCGAAAAACAAAATTATTAAATTCAGTAAAATCGTAACAAAAGGACTAAGCCTCAAAAGCGTATTAACAGTAATGGGAGAAAATATATCATAGTAAGGCGCCAGTAGTTTTGACTGTAATTAGGATTACCAGCGAAAACGCAAGTCTGATAATCCACTGGAAGAATAATAAAAAGGAGGAAATAAATTCCAAACAAAATCCGAAACTGAAAATAAACGGATATCCTAAAACGAATTTACCGGAGAAAAATATCGGGACAAAACTTTGAGCATAGAAATAAATTGAGGCAAAAAGTTAAGTCAGAAAATTGTGGCCTCACGTTGGGTTTGCCAACTTTATTACCATAGAGCACATGGGTCAGGCAGAAACTAAAAGGAGTGTAAAGTAAGGACCCGCACAAATCACGATAACGTATAAAAAGATAAAAACCTAGAAATGCCATGTTAACTATCAAGGATGGAGGGGGTGAGGCAAAGAAAGAACATCTCCTTCAAATTTTTATTTACAATAAACAAAAAAAATTTCTATTTAAAAGTTTTGAATAATTTATATACGAAGTGCGCATCTCGTTTTGCAACATGTAAAACTGATCAGTAGTAAAAAAAGGTAATTCTTATACTTTCTTATAAACAAGCATTTTAAGTTCAAAACGTTAAATTTATAACAATTTCTAGTAAGAATTGTAAAAAGTAAAAAAAAAACACTAGAAAAGCTAATTCCGAAATAGGTTTAATAAACTTGCTCCGTTCATCGGAGTAATGTGGCTTGAGTATATTTATAGTTTATTTGTTATGCACAAACATAAAATGTTGATAAACAATATTCTCTAGATAGGCAAAAAAATGTAACGTTTCCACAATTCAAAATACTTATCTTTCAGCTAACTCAGTTGAGATGAATCATCTAAATATTCTTGATCTCGCCTCAATGATGAATCATCACAACAGTAGTATGACTTGTTATAGTTGCAAACACAGCTGAACCAGTGGGCCTAGGCAAAAGAGTAAAAAAAATATTTTTTTAGTAGTTAATAACCACGTAAGAAACCTACCATTGCACAAAGAATGTAAATTTCTCGGAGAAGGCATGCATCGCTCTTGAAATAATAAAATCAGTAAAACAGGAAATACATGTCAGGACGAAAAGCAGAATAAAATTGAACCCATTGTCGGAGGCTTTCACGGTCGAAGTCATTTCAAATATTTATGGTACCGAAGTTAGGACAGTGTCATGTTATAAGCTAAGGTGGACGTTTCGCCCACTTTTGTAAGGTGATTCATCAGGACAAGGAAATCAATAATAAAAATAGTAATAATAAAGATAAGAATGATAGTATTAAGTAGACGAGTTAAAGTGTAAAGAGTATGTAAAGTTAATTCTGAACTAGTAGATTCACCGGTCCATTTAAGCCAAAAGGTGTTTTGTGACAAAGTAACTTTTTCTTGTCCTGATGAAGCCCTTTACTAAAGTGGGCGAAACGTCGACCTTATCGTATATATATATATATATATATATATATATATATATATATATATATAGATGTGAGATTAACTCTTTTATTCTCGCCTCACGAATTGGGTCGACAAAATACTGTGATGTTACGCTCAAATCTTGCCTCGGTTGCTCCTGAATCGTCCTCTTAATTCGATTCTTCCTATATATTTCATACACCTACCTGTTACATCAAAAAACTTCCTCTTATTGTCACCACAGAAACCTAAATAGAAATCCACATCAATCATGCATTCAAAAATAACTCAATTAACCAAAATATCATACTCTATTTATCTGAAATCCAAATTAGATTTTTTTTCAAATTTAAAATACCATCGCTTTATATATATTCATGTGTTCACTAATTTTTATAACCATCATTATGCATATTGATAACCCTTTCAACACATAACTTTTTATTAAAGTAAGAGGGCATTCCTCATACCTTGCGTTACCCTTCGTCTTTGCATGAACTCATCTTAAAACTTTGTAGATGTGCATATAAATTCTCTGCACGACCAAATATCAAAAAGCCTTCTATACATCTTTACAACTTTTGGTTATCTGCAAATTAATGAATAATGCTCAAAATCCTCCCATTTTATTCTAAAACTGGAGTCCCATGCATGTTGGCAAATCATGGATTTTTAAATTTCCTATTTTTTATATATGATTTATGTTCTTTTAGTCGAATTTCAAATGGTCTGGAACTTTCCCCGATGTATTAATTGTTGTATCGTTTTTGCTAACTAGAATATCTAAAAACGCAAGTTTTCCCTGGCGTTCTAATTCGTATGTGAATTTAATAGTTGGTTCTATTTTGTTAATTGACTTTACAAAGTTTTTAACTAGTTCTGTATTATGAGGCCAAATAGCATAGACATCATCTAAATATTTCCACCAGATTAGTGGTTTTAATTCTTGTGTGAATATTACATCTTTTTCGAATTCCTCCATGAATATATTACTAAAGATTGCTGATAGTGGACTTCCCATCGCCATTCCGAAGCTCTGTTTGTGGAATTGGTCACTTATTTGAAAATATGTGGTATTGACGTATGAACCAAGTAATTCCATAATCGATGATATACTTAGTTTTGTTCTTTCCTTAAGGTTGTCATCTTTTTCTAATTTGTTTTTATAATTTTAAGCGTTTTGCTTATAAGGACATTTGTGAAGAGATTTACTACATTAAAACTTACCATTGTGTGTGTATTTTCAATTTTTAAGTTTGATAATTTTTCTAAAAAATGTTGGTTGTTTTTTTATGAAAGAGTCCGTTTATCTGCTAATAAATTTCTAACTTTTAGAAGAAATTTTGCTAAATTATGGCATGGTGAATCTATGGAGCTTACGATATGTCTTAAGGGAATGTTTTTTTTTATGAATTTTTGGTAGACCGTAAAAGTGGGGTGGTTTACTGTAATGTGCGATCAGTTTATTTCTTTCTTTGTCTTCGAATTCACTTTTAAACTTATATAGAGTTTTGAATATTTTATTTTTAATTATATAACAACAGGCATATTAGCAGCCCTCGGCTGCTTAAGTCTTACGGTATCGTAATCACACACTTCTTTATAACCATCCTCTCACCCGTATAAATAGAAATATGTTAAAAAATGTTTTCCAATCCTCAAATTATTGAATTTATTTGAAATTAACAATAAAAATTAATCAGCTAATTTCACGTTAAGCGTATTGGCTACCTAAAAATATATTCAAACCAAATACATCGAACTTCACTAAATCAATGTCACCTTCAATTTATGTCATGAATGTCAAATTTGAATTTTTTATTATTTTGAAAACGATCTTAGGTCATGGATCGAAACGTAAATAAAGATCATTTTCAGAACTATAAGTGGTTTAATTCCCAAAGAAGATTAAGAAATATTCCAGGGTGTATTACTTGTTATTATTGTGTTGGTTTTAGTATGTCTTACATTGAAACGTAAGTGTATATAACTTTTTTCAAAACTGGTCTAACAATAGTTTATATTTGCATTTAGAATTATATACTTATTTATGATTTAAATTTAAATTTAGTAACGTTTTTATAATTAAAATGTATGTTTTGTGCAGTTCCAAACAGTTATTTAGCTACAGTGGCACTAATTTAACTAAGGATTGCATTAAATAAGTTGACAATTTACCTCATAAAATGAGCTCTAACAACAGCGCTGCAAAAAAACAAATAGAAAACTTTTGGGAGAATTCAAAAAATACGTGGTTTTTATTTCTAAAGTGTTCAAAACGCAAGGTCAAAAACTAGATATTGAAGAAATAGGATTCTAGAGTAGCATCTACTGGCTACGTTACAAATGGACAGTTGTTGATGTTGCGGTCAATTACCTATAGTCAACTGACAAGGGCTGTTTGCAGCAGCACTAAAGATTTCATTTGCCACTCAATGTTCAGATTAGGAACACGGCCAGTTGGCTCTTTATTAAGCAGCTCAAATTCCTAACAATTTTAAATGAATAACAACAATTTTACAATAACTTACTGTATCCCTTACTATCATACAACCTTGCTTCTCTTAAATAGTTTCTAATGTAACAAACTTTCAAGTAAATAACTAAATTGTATTACACAACCAGGATACTTATCATCTAAAAACACAATTTTTCAAATCTGTCAAAGTTCACCCCTGCTCACTCGATTACCAAAACTACGATTACACCTATCAACAATAATAAATGTATTCATCAACAAATCCCAACAACAGTAGTCATTAATATTTTCGAAATACCTCGCCCAGAGTTTAAATACTTCACATATTGACAGTCCCAATAAAAATTGGAACTTGACATCACTACAAATACGAAGGTAAATGTGGGTACTGTGTTACTTATTGAACAGTCTTTGGATCTACCGAAAGGATATGCTACCAATTTTGCATATTTTTTAAAAGTAAAGGTTTTGCAACATGGCAATCTAAGAAAAGATGTAACTAATCAACGATTGTGGGGAGCAAAGTGGGCGTAAAGTTTTTTTTTTGTTTACAATTATTACTTAGTAAGCGTAGGCGAAAATAAAAGCAATACATTAAATTTTCCGCAATTTAAATGGTAAGCTGTGTTATCCTAGATAAAAGATCGTACTTACTATTAATTGTTTGCTTTAGTAAGATCAAGTTGGACGACTGGGGTTAATGATTGGTAGGATCTACCCAGAAAATTAAAGAGCATTTACTAGTTCAATCCCATTTACTTGTTGTTTTTTTAACGATGTGTGGAAAAAAGTGATACAATAGATAAAAAAATATATTTTACTATTAAAACAAGGAACTGAGCTTCGGAAAAACGTTTTAGAAACAGTTTTCAATATTTTTAAAAGAAACATGAAAATCTATTTCAATATTAAGGAGTAAAAAAAGCAAGCAGAAGTAAAGAAGCATTATGATAAACTATCCGAAGATTGCCGATTTAATGATGAAGAATTCAAGTTTAAAGTAAATGTATCTTACGTATTAGTCATTATAATGTCACAGTTGTCGAACCATTTTAATAGATTTTCATGATAGAAAAAATTTCATTTCCTGAAACCCAATAATATTTTTGTTGGACTTAACTGCTGACGGTGCTTTAGCTAAATGTAAATGTTTACAAGAATTTCATTATAATGCTATAAATTTAGAATTTGTTCCGCTCAGAAGTAATAGATTTATTTGCGATTAATCATAAAAATGCTAACGGTATTTCACAGCTCTTGAAAGATTTTTACTTTCGAGGTTTACATGCTTCAACACTGCAAGTGCGAAGAAGTCTTTTTCAAAATTAAAAATTATTTAAAATTATCTCAAGATCCGTACCTCACAAGATAAGTTGACGATTTATCTCGCTTGACAATAGATCATGGCACTGCTAAAAACTTGAATATCGATAATACAGTAACGGAAATTGCAGCTAAGTAGAAAAGAAAAACGATGTTTAAATTAGATTGTCAGTGCCTGCTATGTAGTCTTTCTAGACTGTCAAATTTTGAAGTGTATACTATTTTGTGCATTATATAAAAATAATGTAGTTTGAATGTCAACTAATTTATAAGTTTTCAACGTATGTAGTTGGTTTTATAATAAGGCATTTGATTAATGTACAGGGTCATTCATTAAGAGCGAGACATTTCTAATGTAGAGATTACGCATCAAAATATTACGATTTTGCGTAACATACATTATACTAATGTAAACCTCCTGCAGGGTGTTGAAAGTTCATTATTTATAATGAAATTTCTAATGATTTTGAAAGTTTCGATAGGATCCAGACAAAAATTTGCACTTTTACGTTTTTTAGGATCAGAATTACTAATTTGAAGCTTACTTTGGAATTATTCATAGAAGATGTTAATTACAGCATCTTTCTGCACTAAATCAAAACATAACTTCTTTATCTGTAGAACTACGGTTGAAATATATAAAAAATATGAAAGCTCGTTCTATCTTACACAAAAAGCTACCCTTGTTTAATTTATGTAACTCTGTTGGTTTATCAGTTATTAGCTTTTTAATGGTTTAATATATCTAGCAATATAATTTTTATTCCTTTAAACTAAAAGCTATGCAAAGTAGAAATAGCAAACAATAACTAATAACAAACACAACCAGTAACATTAAAGGTCGCAAATCTTTAAGAAATATCTGTCCTCTGGCACAAACGTATTTACTCTTTTTGCCGCGGCAACAAAGTTGTTAATTGTACAAAAAACTCTAGTGCTAGTAATTAGCATAGACTGCTTTTTCAATACGTGATGTTGTACAATTTGGAAAAACTTGATAGTATTGTATAGAATACGTTATTGCAAAAAAATGACCCATTAGCAATTCCATTCATGTAGTCTAAAAACTATAATGAACGGTATCCTAATAGAGGATCCGTTAAAGGTTACTCTGTTCATTTTTATAAATAATACTTTAACATTAAAAGTTATCTCTTTCAAAGATACCCGTGGAATTTAAAATATGTATTTGAGCTAGTATTATAAAATCCGGCTGATTCGAGATCTTTATTCTTTTAATCTTATTGAGGCAACCAAATACGCTGAATGACACCACGGTAAAATTTTAGCTATTTTCCAATCTAACTTTAAGCTATGGCATCGTACGTCTTCTACTTCGCGATAACCTCTATGGATATAATTTTTATTAACTGAGTACAAACTTGCACTAGAAATCTTTTAGGGTAGCCTGGTTTTAAATCGCCGCCAGAAATATAAAAAGGTTTACTTGATTAACCACTTGTATTTTATCTGCACTGAGAAATGTGTAAATTTATTAAAATAAGTAGGCTTCCCTAATATTGTTTAAACTTCCACGTGAGTTAATCATTAAAATACCAGTTTCTACCGTGCATTTATCAAGACAACAAATAGCACATTCGATCGCAGCCGCACATAACAACTAAAAACAGAACTACTTGAACAGTAAAATATATAAGTCTAATACCATACGACATAGTTTAATAATTTGTTATGTATAATAAGGCAAACATATAATTTAGTTATCTGTGAATATTTTGCTTAATATTGAACATCAAAAAAAAAACGATTCTGTAATATTTAACTGTTCAGATGCTGTGTGTGGATGGTGTTTTTTCACATACGCTATTAACCTTAGCTCATGAACACGTTTTACCACGCAACCTTGACCTACGCCTAGTACTCTCGTTTATATAACTCAACGTGAACTGTTTCCCTTATCGTTGGCGAAACATACGGGACTGATAACATAAATTTATCAGTCATTTACCTTGTTGAAACCTATACAATGATTGTTGAGTTTGACCAAAAAGCAGATTACGGAGCTCGACTTTGGGTGTCACGAGGTAAGTGGCAATATAAATACAGGTCAATGAACCACCATGTCATCCGCTAAAAGTAGATAAATACTGTTATCGAAAACGTTATCAAATCTAAGCAATGTGATATTATTAAATCTTTCAATGGAATTCATGCAAAAACTGATGAACTTAGTAACAGCTAGGAAATTAGCACATCAGATCTGCTTCACTTTGTTGTAGTTCTATTTTACAGGAGCTGGGCTGGATCAAAACGGGTTTCAGAATATATGCAATACTTTTGGTCTAAAGTATCAGATAATAAAGTGAAGGTATGTAGTAGCCTTGACCTAAATATTGTTCCCTTGAAGTTTATCTTTTCACCTGTTATTACATTTTCAATCTCACTTACACAATTCCACTACCTTGTTGCAAATCAATGTCTTCTAAGCCTGTTGTTTTAAATAGAATCTTGATAAAGAATGTCTGTCTTACACGTAATGAATAGCAGTAACTATGGTCTTACTGTATTCCAAATTTTTAAAAGATACTACTGTTTTGCTTTTAACCTTGGACTCCCTTACCGAGTTGGTAATCTCAAGAAAAGATGACGATACTTTTTCTTATCACATGTAAATATTCCAGAAGTACGGAAACGTCTAAAGGTTCAATAAGAATTTGTATAAAACATGTACAACCATAGAGTTACTAAACTTTTGGAAAACCAAAATTTAAAAGTGTGAAGATAAACTTGTCTTTAACACCGAGATGATTCTTCTTGGTGTCCGGAAATCATTACCATCGAAGTTCAACAAATTTCTGCTCACTGTATAGTGTTGACGACAATAAACAATTTGAAAAAAATTGTAATATCATATACAAAAAAGAGATCTCAACTAAAACTAGGTATAGTAAAATGTGGTACATGTTTGATTAAATACGCAAACGGTAGAGGACTGTCACTTATAATACGCTTGATGAATTTCTTAGTCAGCGCTTTTTAAAATTTTAAGAATTTGTGAAGGTTAAAAATAGTACTTGGTCCTATTAAACTTTCCTCATTTTTAAGTTACGTGTATAGAATTTAATTTTGTACGAGACAGCTATTAGTCGTTTCAAAAATAAAATAGGTTTTGAAAATAAAGCAATTAAATTTCTCAAATTGCGTGAAATACTTTCTGCTAAATTTTGAATTTCTATTTTTAAAAACACAAGGAATGAACTATATTCTACTCTCTAAGAAAATCTTCCTAAAAATCATATCGAAAAGATGGAATAACTTTACAATTTTTTTGTTCTACCAAAAAGAAACACTTTTCTGTTTAAACATATTCTACTTATGGTTCAATCAGGTTCAAATTTCTTTTAATTAAACAAAATTCAAACTACAATAATAAAATTATATGTTAGAATTGAAGTACAAACTTCAAGAAATGCTTAATATAATTCTTCCCTAGGAAATGATTCTTGACTATTTATCATAATCATGTAGAAAAATTACATGACGTATGAGAAGAGAGGAACCACATGTTCTGTTCCCACCTACCACGTTCCATGACCTCCCTCCTTTCACATTCCAACTCACATATCCCATCTCACACATCTCACATCCCATCTTTTACTTCACATATTTCATTACAATTCTCCCACCTCCCACTTCCACCTGCCATCTTCTACCTCCCACCCTCTATCTTTTATATTCGATCACCCACTTTTAACCTTACGCAAGCAGTTAGTGTTTATTACACTCGATTACGAAATGACGTTTTGTGCTCTAATAAAAGGTATTTCCCACACAATTATCAACATTACCTGATTGCAAATAAACTAAATTGCTTAAACTGTGGGACATTATTTAACATAATACCTATCCTAAATCATTTGTATTATAGACCTGGATCTATTGAAGAACCGCGCTACACGAACCGTTTAGAATCCACGGAAAGTTGTCGAAGGCACTCCCAAACGAAGTCGGTAATCGCCAGTGGTGTGGTCCCGTACGGGTCAGTGCGCGAACAGAAGACGGTCCGTCGCGGCCAGGACTGCTGTCCGTCGTGGCCAGGTAACTCCGCTGTTTAGTTTGTTCGCGCTTGACTAGTAAGTCCAATGTCCTGAGTTTGATTCCTAACACGAACCGCTTGAAAAAATTTTAGGCGAACAGTTTTTACAAAAATACGCTCTCGTTAGGGCGAGAGATAATATGTAGATTTCGCGTGAGAGTATTGTCACGCATGTTAAATATCCCTACCTTGCTTGGAATAGCAAAGGTTCGGTAAAATTCAAAATCTCCAGATAGAGAAAAAACTCGCTTCATGACCAATACAGTACCTTGGGGTGGGTCGAGCATTGGGAAATCAAATATAAGGCCTAGCGGGGCTAGGAGAATGGTTAGGAGTGGAATTAGGCGCGGCTCCGTGTGTATCCGCAACCCGGTGTGCTACCAACTAAGCGGCCCGAGAGCGGTTACCGACTCCTCCCAAGCCTTATCGCCCATCTCGTGTTTGGGATAGGATAGAAAATTTTCTCTAGCCAACTATCCCAGGTTAATCGGTCTTATCAATATGTTTGAGTTTGGTTAGGTGTTTTTTTCTAACATTCACTTTCTTCTTGAATTAGAACTTTGTCCACTTATTCTACCTCTTTTTGTGTAAAGGATGCATTCTCCATATTTTTCTAGACATCAGAGGGAACTTTATACCTTCTACCTTCGGAGGCGGGTAACCATTATATGTTGTAATACTATTAGTTTGAAATGCTGTAAAATGCTCCTGTGTAGGCAGGCAAATCAAATGTATTCCATTAAAAAAAAAGAACTCCGAAATAGTAATATATTCCTCGGTTATTAACTGTAAATGCAGAAAACATTATATACGCCAAATGCGACCAAATTTTTCCAGTGGGTTTTTAAATGATTTATTAACCTTTTAATTATACGATTTTGTATTCTTCCTTTACCAGATGTTTACATTGCTGCTTTAATGCAATCGTCTTTGCATCGTACTCTACCTTTCTCCATTTTAAATTCACTTCTTCCAATTCTAGTTTTTCTCTTAATAGATGGTATATAAATATCTCACGAGTCCTATTTCTTTTATGACGTGCGGCAAAAGTTTGTTAAATATATTGGTTTTTTTTCTAAAAGCATGAGGTCAATGTTTACACTCTCTAGAATTGTCGAGAAGAGTATTCAGTCTTTCCAGAAAAACGTGTCTTCGGCTTTAACGCAATACCTATGTGTAATTAGTACATTTAAATGTTAATCTCAATAAGTTTTAACTGAAAACACTTTACGGAATCTCATTAATTAATTGTAATCATTTTAGATATTATACAATCATTCCTTAATTTACAATTTATTACAGCTTTTTTTTTATAACATAAAAGAAATTAAGGTTTGCAGTTAGTTCTTTTATTAGATTTAAATATGGTAATTTAGTAATGAGCAATAATTGGACCCTTAATTAAGTGGGCCTAAAAATAAATTACACCACAGGTACATCAACTTAATTATATGTCATAATCAGAACTGTTCATGGTTTACACTTTCTAATATCATGTAATTAATAATCCGGATAGTATAAAAGGTTTTAAAATTGTGTCCATTAAAGTTATTAATAGTTATGGATTCACATCAACAAAATTTAGGTGAGAGGAATAGTATTAAACCTTAGAGCTATTTTTGTTGACTGTCTAATGATTAGACTTGTATAATTTTTTTATTTCATGCACGCCACCGAGAGCAAATCGCGGCAAATAGATGCAAACTAAACATTAATTTACAAACGTAAACAGAACAGTATGATATGAGGGCTACAATTCGATTTCTTAATGTACATTTAGCATCAAACTAATTGTTGTCTATATACTCGTAAAAAATGTTTAATATATTTTATATGATGCGAGAAATGTAGACATCGTTAAATAAAGTATTTAATGTCCGGATATTAGATTATTAAAAACACTCATTCTGATTATTACTTGTTAAACTTCAAAGAGCTGAGAATCCAGTTTCAGATGGCCGAAAAACCACTTTCAACTGTTGGAATTTACTCGCTTGTTTAAATAGTAAAGTGTAACAAACTATTGGTTTTTGAAGAGTTGAGAAATTGGTCTTTGTATGCCGTCATCATACTCGGAGTGTTCCATTTAAAATAGCGTAGAATTTTTACGTTAGAAAAACCCCATATAAAAGATTGCACGGTAGGACTTGTACCCCGCCAAAAGTTTACGAAGTAAATAAATCGATTGGTGAAAACCACGTCCCTCTATCTTTTACCTGTAAAAAGTAAATGACCGTCAAAATGGGTCAAAATTTTCTGGGACATCCTGCATTAACGATTTAGTGGGCCATAATGTAGAGAAACTCTATTTTGCTGGAATCGTATCTTTTGATTGGATCTATCGGGATCTAATTTGTTTAAACAGTTTCTAAACGTAAACCAAGGATTTATTGTAGATATACAATATTTGTTGCTCCATTAACGTTATTGTCATAAAATATTGGTTGCATTACTCTATCAATTATTTCATTCACACATGTATGTTTTGTGAGAACTGATTGTCACATTCTCAAAGCCAAAGAAGATTGCTGTCATCTCAATTTGTTTTCCCATTGGATGTAAATATATTTCCGTCAGAAAAATTCGCTCCAAGGATATTTGATTGCGGCTGTTTATTGGCATCAGCTGTTCGCAAAGTTTAATTTTGGGATTCATCTACTCATTTACAATTGATCTTGTACTAAGTGTCTCCTGAAAGTATGTATTGGCATTTATAAGCATTTCTGACAGTCATATAGGTAATATTGCTATCAAGAAGCAATTTCTTATCTGAGGTTACCGAATTTTAATTAACACTCGTGAAAACATTTAACTTAGTATTGAGCACAATTATGGAATATTCTAGCCACATCTCTCAATTGATCCAACTCTTAGTATCGAGCTTTAATTTTAATAAGTGAACCTTGGCCAAAAATAGTAATTCTGATCGCTTTTTCAAAATAATCGAACAACTTGAGATCGACGGCAGTGGCATTCATGATACTAATAAAACAATTAGGTTTCGATGCAAAGAGCTTTAGTTAAGTAGATCGTTGAACTAATTTTGGGGTACCAATACAAAAGAATTGCATGAATATTAACAAGTGCCACAGCATACTGCTATATCACAATACAATGGGAAACGCACATCTACCATAAACACACATTTAACAATGTTTAATTAGATTTGAATATTGTAAAACTTAGATTTATATGCACAAAACGAAATTTTAGTCACCTATAAAATATTACTTTTATCGTTCGTCATTGAATCCCTTGGAGTTTTTAACAAATTAAAGGTTTTAAGTCTCGCGTTACGTGACCACTCAAACATTTTAAAGAATGTGAAGGGATACAGTAGCCCACGAATGAATGTGAAGCAATGGATTTACCGCTATAGTGTAGGGAATAAAAATAAAATTGAGGTACTTAAATATTTCACAAAAGCTTGGTATTTGTTACTATGCTGTTAAAATAGCCATCTTGCACAATATTTTTTAGCGTTTATTCATTCCTAGTCGTTTATCGCGCTTCGTGCTACTCCGACAGATGACAAATGCAATGCAGGCTAGGCGAAGAATTTACCCTTTTATTTAATAGCATCCTAAGGTTGTTTGCTTCTTGATTCGTAAGAGAAAGTTATAAGTATAAAGTTGTTGATGATGCTTTTGTTGAACTGACGATATTGATTGCTTGGCGAAAAACTTTAAAACGAACTTTTTGTTTATTGGACAAAAAGTCATCCCTTAACGATCGTCTGTGATATAACTCAATCACGTATTCCTATAAAAACAAGATACGACTTTTTTTACACTAACGAATCAAAGGGTTATAATAATCGAAAACTCGTGACAAATGTCTAAAAATTCGTGTAACGATATACTAATTAAGGGATCTAAATGTGATGACCTTTGGTAAAAAATTATTTATAACTGGGAAAATGCACTTGCAGTTGAAGCTTACCTTACGGCATCGTTTCTGTAAAGGTGATCTACGCCTAAGATTGTAAATAGCTTCATGCTACCCACCATAGCCTGGAAGGGTTGTTAACGAACTATATTAAAGCTATTCAGCTGATACAGAAGGACCTACAAACGTATGTCACTGCGGTTCAATGTGGTAGATAAATAGGTTTAGACTTTTCACTGTTCACTATTCACTATATTCTCCTAGAGCTATAATTATTTTATTTTCTCCTAGACAATTATAAGTAAATTCACTATTGTGATATTACAAGCCAAAAGCGATTAAACTGTTCATCATCATCTTTTTGTTTTTGACCTTACTTAAGGTTGGTTTGACGCAGCTCTAACGTCTTTTCTATTCTGTGCTAATCTAAAAAGTTCTACATACCCTTCACAACCTCAATCTCTAATACTACCTCATTTTTGCCTATCTCTGCCTGTAATATATCCCATTCTATTCCCAAAAAATCCTTAGAACGTACTCTGCCCTTCTATTTCTCCTATTTTTTTTCCACAGATATCCTTGTTCCCCTACTATTTCTACAACCTATTTGTTATTAACTTTGTCAAACATCCGAAGCACAGTATTCCAAAAAGTTGCTTCCGTTTTTCTGTCTCTTTTTCCTACTGCCGTATTTCATAGGCATACTATGCTGTACTCAACACATATGCTTTCAACAATTTTCTTCTTGTTTCTATGTTTGTTGTCTTTCATCATAGGCGCTGCTCTTTCTTTTTAGATGCAATTCGGTCCCCTTCTATTATTTTACAATTATATACCCTATTTCTTCGACATTCAGTCCTTGTTTACTGTTATTTTATTTATTTCTTCTTACTCTGGTAATATATTGGCTTTTGATTGTTTTAGAAACTCTATCTGTTAATATAATTAAAGTGCTGAATTTTTCTTCATCTTTCATTACGTCATATATGTTGGTTCACATCATTATCTTTCTTTCCACTTTCATTTTAAAGTCGTGTTCAAAAATTTGGCATTTTGATATACATTCTAGAGTACTCTTCGGTATACTTGTGCACTGTCGTTGTCTTTTTTGTTCTTTATTGATTGTATGAATCAAATGGACCATGCCCAGTCAAAAAGTTAAAAAGTATATCATTTCTTCTGAAGGTTGTAGGTTAACGTTCTTGTGTTTTCGGAAGTAAAGTTTGAACTCTTTTACCTGTCGTGCCTGAGTTCCGTCGAATATCCCATAGTTTTACTTTATTTTGGTATAAATATTTTATAGTATGGCTTTTTCCATCTACCAACATGTTAACTCGTGTAGAATGTTATTTTTAAGATAGTAAGTTGCTGTTTTCAGTTTTACATTATAAATCTATGGTCTATGGACATAATCCTTAAGGTCACTGCTAGTGCCTTTATTTGTGCAAAGTGGTTCCATAAGCCCTAGTAGAGCTCACTATGAATGCTATCTATACTTGATTAATTTTCGCCCTCGTTCCGACTAGCAGTAGTTTATGCCCCCAGATGCATTCCGCATATAGAATCATGCCGGCCATAATGGAATTCAAAATCATTCTATGTTTTAGCGGAATCTTGAATACCTTTTTTTGCTATCGCTGTAATTGTGTACTTTGTAGTGTTTGCTTAGTTTCAGATAGCCGCCTTTTTTATCTGTGTGTAGTCCCCAAAATCTGCTTATTCCTCTCCTTTTTATGGATTTGTTGTTTATTTTAATGTGTTGCCGGTTTTTCGGTGCACCATTTTTCATCCTGTATGATAGCTCTATCTTGGTTTCCCTACATCATATATATATTTCATTCGATGTTTATATTTAATTCTTATATCGATTTTTCTTAAACTGCTATAACTACATCGTTTGCGTAGTTCTATCATTGCTTTAACTTCAGTTAGTTATTTTATTTTTCGAATAATTCATCCATAATGAGGGGTCCGCAGACTTTTTATGATTTGAGTTCGGTTCTATTTCTGTTTCTCACTCTTCACAAGTTTGTTTTATGCCGAGGCAGGGATAGGAAACTTGTCTCAGGTCTTGCATGTGGTACTCTATCACATTTTGCAGACAGTGCTTTGAATCCTAAATATAGTCAACCTTGTCACTATATCATTTTCCTTATTTCTGGCGAAACCTTAGCTACGTAGTGGTGTGTGTATAGCTCATTTTTAGGTCTCATTTTAAATTTTAAAATAAGCCTTTTCTAATAATATTCTGCCCTTACGATTCCTTCAAACTTGTTTATAAATCATTTGTTTAATTTATGTTCTATCAGATTAACTAAAATGCCATATATTATAATTGAGGATTATCTTTTTAGTGGTATCTCGCATTTTACTTTGTCATTCCGCCCATCATTTGTAGTAACCTCTTGTATGTACCTTTTAGACTTTGTTTCGTTTATTTGCGCTTTATTTGTTCTCTTAATGTTTTTATTGTAATTCTTTTGCTCCTCTAGTTAAAAAATTTAGGTAAAAGTCTCCTAAATTTCTTAACATTCCCATTTGTTTTTATTCTTGTTTAGATTTTCTATAAACTGTTTCCATTTTCCATATTTAACCTGTGTTGCTCATGAGATTTCAGCATATGACGTCAGTATTCAACCGTATCTGTGTTTAAAACTTATAATGGTGAATTGATTCGAGATCTCCTATTTCATAATTGGGATCTCTGTGTTATGTCTCTATTAATTTGTCCTAGTTTTGGCTTACAAGTTGAGACCAACAGCTACGAGGTAGACCCGAGGATCTGCTTCTGGTGTTCCTTCTGCTTTCTACTACAGGGGGTTTTACATCCAACTCTCGGCAGTATTTAGTCGTTTCCTGGTTCTACCATGAACAGGAAGCAAAGTGATAGTCCCAAGTGTCACAGAAAATGTATATCACATTCGTGTCGAGGACATACTGCTTTATGTCTTACAATGTGTCGCTTTAATTACCCTTAATGCTTGCTATTTTCTCTAATTGTGGTACTCGGCCAATTTTATATACACTAACAGTAATTGATACAATAGCAACATTTCTTAAAGCGCTAACAGCTAGACGAATTAAAGAGGTACCAAGTAACGTAATTAAACATTTTAGTATTCCTTCGTTTGGGTGTCTCTGAATTATGATCCGCTATTGTAGATAAGTCTGAAAATTTGGAAACCAAAAAATAGAACTATTTCTGATCGCTAAAACCTAAACGTTAGTTAAACACTTTTAATAGCGGTGTTAAATGTTTTTATTTATATTTTGAAGCTCACACGTTAACAGGAACAATTACAAAATTAATATTCAACAAAGCGAACCTAGGTATATTGTTGTGCAATTGTTTATTTAAATTTGCATTACATTTTTCAAGGATAACACCAAATTAGACACACTTAGTAGTACCGAGTATACGTGCGACTTAAATGAAAAAAACAATATTGAACTTGGTTTTAGTCACGTCTTGACCATAAAAAAGAATATATTACTATGGCCTTGATCCTACTTGTACGTTAAAAAAATATGTTGCTATTTGTGATACAGAATACGAAGTTAAAACATGGAATTCCTTTTCAGGAATTTCATCACTACGCTGCCGTAACACGAGTAAAGAGCATTTTATTTACAAACTGGATCAGTTTTGAACCTCCAAACTTTAATTTTGAAAGTAACGTAGCTGTCTAAAATTTCACGAGTTGCTTTTACAAAAATGTGAGGAATTCATTTGTGTTAATAACATGGTGACATCTCTTTTAAATCTAACGTAGACAAATAGGAAATAAGTATACTAAGTCCGACCATTGGTAACAAAATTTTAAAACGCCTTTACCAATTTCAAAATGCAGGCCAAATACGTACCACAAACTGCACTGCATAGTACTTTTAGTACAAACTTTTACACAAAATTGACTAGTGGTGTTAGTATAGTTTAATCACCATGCTTAGTGCCGACAAATCCTTTGTATTGTAATGGCTTATATTACATATAAATTACAGGAATATTTAGTAATTTAGACACCTACTGACAGATGCGCAAGTGTTCCGAATCTACTTATATATCTATGAAAAATCACACGATCAAAGTAAGTTTGATTTAGTGGTTAAGAATTTGGTGGTTAAAATTGTACTACCACCAAAGCTGAACCAATTTTGCTCATAAACTGAACAATTACGGTAAGTTAAATCACCTTACAAGTACCGACATAACATGCGTATTTTAATACTTTATATTACATATACATCACAGGAATATTTATTAATTGAGGCGTCGGATCGGGCGACAATTTGCAGACTCGTAACTTTTTCGAATGAATTTGTATATGTACAAATCACGTAACCAAACACAACTGATTTGGCGGTTAATAATTTGGTAATTAAGGTTATACGCTTATACCTCTATCAACGTTGATACGGCCCCGTTTAAAACTTAACGATTACAATTAGTCACCCAACGTCTAGAGGACGTTATTTAATTTGTTAAGTAAGCCTTGAACCTAGTTAGTATGTAGACAACCACCATTGAACGACTTCTGATTTTACTAAAACCTATCTAATTTATAGGTCGGATTCAATATTGTCAAATAGACGTTCACGAATAACTTGCAAGTACATTATAGGAGTCCCGACGTTTTATTAACGTCGTATGGAGGGTGCATTTATACTGAGTGTATAAGGTATAGACCAAACACAAGGTGTAGGTTGAACAGTAGTCGCTAGTCTGTAAAACGTCACTTGGGTAGCTATGCCTGTTTTTAATTATTGGCTAACTAGGAAATTTATTAAATGAAAAGCTATAAGATGCTGGTATATGCTGCAAACTGTTATTGAAAAAGAATAGAATATAACGATGATATTGGTATATAAGTAACAATCCCTAATTTACTACAATCTTAGTTTACTAATGTATATAAAATAGGTAATCGTCATTTGTACTTTAGTCCTACATTCGTACCTTTATTACCGGTGCATTCATGTAATTGTTCATTACTATTTAGCTCTGCGTACATTGATCGTATTTTTGGGAAGTATTTGAGAATTTCTTTTAACTCCTTCTTAAACGGCGATAAATAAGTTGGCTGTAAAATATTGAAGCGAAACTACGATAGCTAATTAGGAAAGAAAAGTGGACTGTATATAAAATTAAGTGATAATCGAACAAACAACAAATAATTAATGTTTTTAATCAGATCAAGCGTTTACTAAAAGCACTCACCTGGTATTTATGAAGCCGAGCCAACGAAAAAAACGATGTAACATCTACTCTGTTTTTGCGGGTGTAGCGAAGCACATTTCTGTCAATAGCGGTTCTGAAGAAAAGCGGTTCTTTCAATTAGGAGATCTACGTAAATATGTAAACCAGCGGTGCGGACTGTTCGAACGACAAATTGATGATCTGGCTTTGTGTATTTTCCAGTCAGTATACTGTGTTCTTGCACATGCGGAATAACGATTATCATTCGCGGCACTTGTTGGCGCGAGCTTCCAGTAAAACCGTGGAAATTTTACTCTAATAAATTTAAATATCCCGAGGCGGACGTAAATAATCAACAAACTCAATGGAAAATAAATGTAGCTCTAAATTATTTACACTATAAACGGAACATACCGCCCACAAAATGCAAGACAATTTAAAGAAAAAACAATTATAAGGCGGGGGGGGGGGATGACCAAGCGAAAAAAGCGAAAAAAAAGGATCTACAAAAAAAAGAAAAAAAAAGAATATTCTTTTTTTTTACATTAAGGGCAAACGGCAGAGCTTTAACACAGGACGCTTCAGCTCGCCACGAGCGGTTTTAAGTGTGATCACCCTAACAACACTATCTGTCCCAGGATGCACAGCCACAACACGGCCGAGGACCAACGAAGGGGAGGAACATTAGCGACCTTAATTAGTACTAAGGTACCCAAATCAACTTGACGAGACGGGGTGTGCCACTTTGAGCGCTGTTGTAGCGAGTGTAAATACCCTTAGGTCCAACGGGACCAAAAATCTTGTTGAATTTGCTGGAGCAATTGCCAGTGAGAGAGGCGGCTAAGCGGTAGGTGAGAAAGTAGGGGCTCCGGGATGGCGGTTAAAGGGGCCAAACTTAAAAAATGACCGGGTGTAAGACAGCTCAAATCATTGGGGACAGTGCTCAAAGGTGGGAGGGGACGTGAATTCAAGATGGCCTCAATTTAGATAAAGACAGTGACCAACTCTTTAAAAGTTAACACTTGCTTGCCAATAGTACGTAGTTGCAAGGTCTTAACAGATTTCACTTTCGCTTCCCATAAGCCACCAATATGAGGTGAAGCCGGCGGTATAAAATGCCACGAGATGTGGTCCTTGGAAGCAACAAGCTTGGCGAGATGAATTAACTGTTTATGAACACCCACAAAATTTGTGCCACAATCACTATACAGGTGATCACAACAGCCACGCCTGGAAATAAATCGGCGCAGAGCCGCTAGAGAGGAGTCCGTTGACAAGTTAGATACGAATTCAAGCTGCAGCGCCTTGGTAGCCATACAGATAAAAAAACATAAATATGATTTTAAAACTTTAGCGCCCCGTAGTCGAGACATAGTACTCGAAAAGGGACCAGCAAAGTCGACGCCCGAACTCAAAAAAGGTTTGGCTTGAGTAACTCGACATGAAGGCAGGTTGCCCATAGGAGGTTGCAATAAGACCGGATTGGTCTTCCAGTACGTTAGACAGTGACTCAAAATACGACGGATAGATGGCCTTCCAGAAATAATCCAGAAATGCTGACTGACGAGAAAATGGACCATTTGAGCACCCGCGTGGAAGTATTTTAAATGAACGTAAGTAACATACAGATCAGTGGATCGACTTTTGCTAGGTAACAGAGCGGGAAATTTACGGTCAGAGAAAAAAGGCGCGTGATCCAGACGACCTCCGACGCGCAAGATTCCATCACGAATACAATGGGAAAACTCTTTTTTATAGGGGATCCAGAATGAATGGCTTCAAGCTCGATAGCAAAATAGGATTGTTGGGTATACGCAAGCAAAGGGAGCAAAGCATTGTGCAACTCAGAAGATGACAAAGGTCCGGAGTATCTTTCGAGTGGGTGACGAAGATTATGGCGAAAACGGAGAATGCAAGCAACAATGCGCGTAATAAATGAAAAGGTGGAGTGATTTTCTAGAATTGAATGAATCCAAGAGGATATTACGACAGCGGATAAAACAATAGAGCGTCGTTCAGTGAGAACTTCAGGAATATTTGAAGGCGGAATATGTGGACGGTAGTTTTCGAAAGACCCATACAAGTTTGGTGAAGCCGCCCACCATAGAAAACATTGACACAAGTCGGTAGGAAGTAAACCACGTGACCCGACATCGGCAGGATTCTCGGTGGAGGGGATGTGATACCAAGAGGCGCAAGACCTTTTTTTTCTGAATGTAAGCAACACAATTGGCGACGAAAGTCTTCCAACGTTGCGGCGGGGAACGTATCCAAGAAAGTACTACCATGGAGTCAGACCAACAGTAAATTTTATGAAAAGTACGGTTCGAATCAAAAGTTTTGAGGACAAAAATTAATAATTTTGATGCCAGTGTGGCAGCCAACAATTCGAGACGGGGTAAAGAGATTGTACGAAGAGTGGCGACCTTAGACTTAGCGCACACTAAGCAAACCTCAATGGCGGAAGGAGTAACAAAGCGAAAATAAACAACAGCACAGTAGCCACGTTCGGAAGCGTCAGCAAAGCAGTGAACTTCACACGTAGTAAACTGTGGCGGGATAAGCAAGCGGGGTAAAGCGAAATCCGAAAGAAACAGTAACTCATGCAAGTATCTCTCCCACAAACGGAGGAGATCAGGGGCAGGGGCAGCATCCCAATCTAATTTTAACGACAATAAACGTTGAATTAAGTGTTTTACCAGAAAGGTAAGAAGGGATAAAAGTGCCATAGGGTCGAAAATACGGACTGTGTTAGAAAGTAGGTTGTGTTTGTTACAGTAGGTACTTAGTGGCTGAACTAGAAAACAAAAATTATCTGAACTGGGGTTCCATTGAAGACCTAAAACTTTTAAGGATTGAGTATCAGGATTCTCAAAGGAGCGGGGTTGCGCGAATTGCTGCGTAGCGGAAAGATCTTTTAACAGGTCGGGATGGTTACTTGACCATTTATGAAGTTCGAAACCACCAAGTTTTAAAAGAGTAATTAGTTGATTACGTAGAGCGAGGGTTGATTCAATAGAATCTCCACCTGTAGCGATGTCATCAATATAAGTATTGTGGCGAAGTGCGAAAGCGGCTAACGAATAAGAATTCCCTTCGTACACGGCCAACTGCTGAAGCGTTCGTATGGCAAGAAAGGGAGCACAATTGATTCCGTACGTAACGGTATTTAATTTAAAATTCCTGAATGGGCTCCTCAGGCGAGAAGCGCTAAACAATTCGTTGATAGTCATACTGAGGGGGATTTACAAGAATTTGTCTGTACATCTGACGAACATCGGCAATGACAACATAAGGATGTAAGCGAAATTGTAACAAAATTGCGGTGATATCGGGTTGCAGCTTCGGACCAAAAAACAAATGATCGTTTAAGGACGATTGAGACAGAGTTGTAGCGGAAGCGTTGAAAACAACTCGTAATTTCGTCCTTACGCTTTCGGGTTTCACAACGCAATGATGCGGAATGTAATTAGAAAAGTCCGAATGAGACCCAATAACAACAGGTTGCATATGTTGAGAATCAAGATATTCAAGCATGAACGAAATGGCTTGTTCGTAAACGCGAGGTTGCTTAAGTAGACGATTTTCTAAAGAAACAAATCGTTGTAAGGCAAGATCACGACTACCTAGAAAAAATGGTTTCTGATCTCTAAATGGCAATGAGACGACATAGCGACCTTTTTCATTGCGGCGAAACGTATCGACAAAATGTTTTTCAACAAGAGTTTCTTCAGGCGAGAAAGGTTGAACGGCGGGGACAGCTTCGACTTCCCAGAATATAGCGACAATATCTTACAATGGGGAAGTAGAATCTGTCATACAAAACAAGCTAGTTATTTCAGAAGCGGGCGAGGAAGGTATGTTTCCCATTAAAACATATCCAAAAATGGTATTAATTGCAACAGGTTGATCGCTATCACCCTGGATGCGACCGTCTAATAACATGTGGGGAAAAATATCCGCGCCAAGTAAGAAATAAATGGATCCAGATTGAGCAAAGAGCGGATCAGCTAGCTTGAGGTTAGCCAGATGATTGAAATGTTGTAAAGAAATATTAGAAGTAAGTAAATTTTCACAAATTTTGGGAAGTACCACAGCTTGAAAATTAATAATCGGTAAAGAAACACTTATTGGTTTGATCGAAACGGCGACAGTGCCATGCTGAGCAGCTGAGCGCATGGAACCTAAACCACTAAGGGTAAGAGAATGTGGAGTAGTACGAAAACCTAAACGTTTCACACTACTTTGCGAAATAAAAGAAGTCATGCTGCCCGAATTGAGTAAACTGCGAAATTGCTGGAAAGAACCAGAACAATCAGCAAGTTGTACTTGAACGGTGAAAAGTAAAACAACTGAAGGTTTAGCTAACGAATTAAATAAAACGACGTTCGAAGTTGACGGACCACTACAGCTAAACGAATTCGAAGATTCCTCAGAGGCTTGAGGTGCGGAAGGCTTGTAGCGGTCTTGAATAGCGGGAATAGTGCGCGGTGATATCTTAGAGGCGGCGGTGTTGGGCTCAAGCGAGCCTGGTTACTAGTAGCGAAATCGGGTTTAGATGAAACGCGATCGAAGTGCAATAACGAATGTTGACGTTGATTGCATTGGCGGCATGTAAAAGTAGACCGGCATTTATTTAATATGTGAGAATTACTAAGGCAATTAATACAAAGATGTTGGTTTTTGCAAAGTTGTAGCGATCTTGCGACGAAAGTTTAACAAAATCATTACAGCGATAAAGATTGTGATCTTGTTTGCAAAGCGGACATTAATTAACAATAGACTTCGTCTGTACTATTATGGAAACAGCGGAGCGAGGTTTATACGGGTTGCTGGAATGAATAACTTTATTTAAATCAGTTTTATGATTTACCAACAAATTTGATAAGAATTTACACGTATTTTCCAGATAAGCAATTAACTTTTTTTAAGATGGGATAGCGGTCGGATCTTGATGCATTTCAAAACTACGAGCAATGTGTACATCCAAGCGATTTAAAATAGTTTGTACAAGAATAAAATCCCATTGCTCTATGGGTAAATCAAATTTTTTAAGCGCTTGTAAATTATCGACAAAAGTATCAACCAATTTTTGCAAACCGACGGGGTTATCGGAGTTTAATTTAGGAAATTTATCTATATTGTTCCATAGAGCTGAAGTAATGTGACGAATATTAAGATATATTTCGCAAAGTTTTGTGTATGCAAGAGCGTAATTGGCTTCTGTAAGGTCAAAGTTTTTAATGGTTAAGAGTGCGGAATCTTTTAGTAATGATTGAAGATACCAAAATTTATCTACGTCCGACAAATCGTTATTAAAATAAACTAAACTACCAAACCGATCAATAAAACTTTCAAATAAACAACTGGCCCTATCAAACGTAGGCAGCGTCAGCGGGGGAAGTGATACTTTCGACTTTAAAGTATCTAGCGGCGAAGACACATTAGCCCGAGGCAAAGATTGGCTGGTAAACAGCTTGAAATAGAGCGTCTTTATTTGAAAGTAGTTATTATCAAAACGTTTTCGTATAGCGTCTTCCGTGTCAAATTTTTTATCAGCGTCACCGGCGAAAGAAATTGCACCTACTATCCAATTAAGGTGTGTAAGAAAATTTTCTTTAACGGTTTCCAGAGATTCATACTGTGCGCGAAATAAATCAAAAAAAGCTGTTTTGACTGTACATATTTGAGCGATTTCAAACATTTCCTCTAGCGAATTGATTGCGATATTACGTAGAAAACCATTACGCTACAATTTTTCTGCCATGGTTAAATTAAATACAAAAGCGGACGAGATAAAGAACGAGAACTTGATTTATAATAGTCTAGCGGCGATAACACATACGTAAGCCTATTGCAAGGCAGATAAGAAATGCGCGTAAATAACTCAACGACACAAATTATGCTAATTAACTGTCAATGCTTTGATGAGCGGTATAATTAATTATCTGAGTTTGTTGTTTACTCAAATCCGGCGAGAAGTTAACCAAATGTAAATATTTAAGCGAAACTACGATAGCTAATTAGGATAGAAAAGTGGACTGTATATAAAATTAAGTGATAATTTAACAAACAACATATAATTAATGTTTTTAATCAGATCAAGCGTTTACTAAAAGCACCTGGTATTTATGAAACCGAGCCACCGAAAAAAAACGATGTAACATCTATTCTGTTTTTGCGGATGTAGCGAAGCACATTTCTGTCAATAGCGGTTCTAAAGAAAAGTGGTTCTTCCAATTAGGAGCTCTACGTAAACATGTAAAGCAGCGATGCGGACTGTTCGAACGACAAATCGATTCTCTGGCTTCGTAGATTCTCCAGTCACTACACTGTGTTCTTGTACATGCGGAATAACGATTATCACTCGCGGCACTTGTTGTCGCGTGCTTCCAGTAAAACCATGGAAATTTTACTTTAATAAATTTAAATATCCCGAGGCGGACATAAATAATCAACAAACTCAATAGAAAATAAATGTAGCTATACATTATTAAACTATAAACGGAACATTGGCCATTAAAGATAATCGGAAGATTTCTTTTGTAGTTTCATCATGTTAGTCGTTCAAATTACAATTAGGTTAAGCACACTGCTCGTTCTTAAATTGTTAAGCAGCTATGGTATCTATTTCCTTTATACCATTACCAACAGTGCTATCTATAAGGACATATTTCAAATTCGTTAATGCACGTAATAGTGGATTTCTAGCAAATAAATAATACGCGTCGAATGTAATTGCGACTCAGCTTCTTTGCAACGTAACATCTTCCACTTGATTAATGAAGTTTTCAGAATTTTAAATAAGTAGACTATTAAACCTTAATTTTTTAAAGTACCTTTACAACTGCTGCGATTAATTGCAAGTTGGTAAGTCGATACCACAAACAATATGTTCCAAAGACTTAGCCTTTTTATAGATCATGGTTATACAGGTGGACATGAAACACCATCACTATGTCTAACCAGGGCCGTGCCTGACGGGCGTTCATTGCGTGCACCGCACGCAGGCGGCCGAAATTAAGAGGCGGCCAAATCGTTACAAGTTGTTTACTGGGCAAAAATACAATCGGTTTGTTTTCATTAAGATACGAAGTAAAAACAGTTTCTCTAATCTAATCTATCTAAAAAGAGTTTCTCAGAAATAAGAAATGTATAAAAACTGATTAGGTCGTTGTAGTATTTATATACCTAGTCATGCAGCGAATCCGAATTTTATCGAACATTGCACGAGCGACGAGCCGAAATAGTTTTTTCAATTGACCGGCGTCGCGTAAGCGGTCTTATTCGTCTTATTAGTCGTATTAGTCTATAGACTAGCGAGGATAAATCGTTATTTGTGTCCTGTGTGTGATCCGATATTATTAAAGTCTTTAATTTAACGAATAAAAATAAATTGCTTAATTCCTGAAAACTTTTAGTTGTGTGTTCGTGTGGTGAAATTTAATAAAAGTTTATTTACTCGACAAAGACTGAAAAGGTAATACACAAAAATGTAAAATTTGGGTAGACTTTCACTTTTGGGCCCGGAAAATTTTGGCGGGTCTTTTGGAGGAAAAGGCCTTTTGATATGAAATTCTTAAATAAATATTAAAAATATTTAATAATATTAAAAAAATTTAAAAAAAAAATTAAATAATAATTAAAATAAATAATAAAATAGTGCAATTTAATATTAAATTACTTAAAATCTTCCTTAATTTATACTAAAAAATGAATATCTTTCTCATTTTGAATGCATTTATATAATAATTAAAAGTTGTTTGTTTGCATACGAGATTCTCTGTTTAAATCGCTCACAACCCGCCGATGGAAAATCAAGCATTTGAACTTGTGTAGCCGAAAGCAACTCTTTAAATTAAGCTTATGATTCCTTTTATAATAGCAATGTTATTGTTATTAAATGGAAGAAATTTACCTGACATTGAACTAGAAAACAGTTATATGTGGTTGGATTTTCCTCTCCGTTTTCATTTTCAAAATAAATCTTGACATATTTATGTTTAAAAATATGTTTTACTTAAAAAGCTTATAAATGATTTTCTTATCGTGTCATCCTATGCGCATTAAAATATACATTAATTATAGATTTTAAGTAATTTAATATTAAATTGCGCTATTTTATTATTTATTTTAATTATTATTAAATTTTTTTGTTTAATTTTTTTTAATGTTATTAAATATTTTTTAATATTTATTTAAGAATTTCATATCAAAAGGCCTTTTCCTCCAAAAGACCCGCCAAAATTTCCGGGCCCAAAATTGAAAGTCTACCCTAAAATTTAATATCACTGCTCATTTACATTTTTAAAGGCCTACGAATGTCTGAAAGGAAAACGAAAAGATTGTCTGGAGCGCAATATAAAAGAAAGCGAGAGGAAAAGCAAAATGAAGCTAAACAAATGTTTGGCTCATTAACAAAGTTTTTAGTAAAATCGCCAGAACCGGAAAGTAGTTGTAGTAGCCAATTAAATCCAATTGATGATTTGTTTTGCGATAAAATGAAAATGAATTATCTGTCGAAAATGAAAAGGCTAATGACAATACTAGTAGTACCGACGAAATGGAAACAGAAGATAATAAGGATATCGATCTATACAATACCGATACCGCTGAAATTGATAAAGCATATTTTGCTATGTGTATGGATTTAAATGATCCAGCTTGCTGGCCTTTAACAATTACCACTAAAATATTGGATATATTAATCGAAAAAGGACCCATACAAAATAAACAATCTACATATCCAATTAATGAATTGGGAAGATCATTTTCATCAACTTATTTCTATAGAAAATGCCAAATGGTGAAAAATTTAATCGTGAGTGGTTAATCTATTCTCCAAAAACGGATTCCATATTTTGCTTCTGTTGTAAATTATTTGGCAAACAAGAAATAAAATTAGTTAATGAAGGCTTCAATGATTGGCAACACACATCTGATAATTTATCTCGTCATGAAAAAACATCGCTGCATATCGGAAATTGCACCAATTGGAAAAATTTGGAATTAAATTTAAGAAACAAAGCTACAATTGATAAAATTTGCAACGGTATTATGACGCAGAGAAAAAACGATGGTATCAAATTGTCGTACGCATGATATCTGTGGTACAATTTCTGGCAGTACAGGGTTTAGCGTTTAGAGGTAGCTCGAGCAGATTGTATGAAAACAATAATGGAAATTTTCTAAAAGCAATTGAAATGATAGGAAAATTTGATGATGTTATGGCAGATCACATAAATCGCATTCAACAATCAGTTGCTTTAAAGAACCATATGCCACATTATGCGGGAAATCGCTTCCAAAATGAAATAATTAGTATCCTTGCAGCGCAAATTCAAAAATATATTTTGTCAGCAATAAAAGACGCCAAATATTTTTCAGTAATTTTGGATTGTACGCCGGACATGGGACATGTCGAGCAAATTACAATAATTTTGAGATATGTGCATATTCAAAATGACGAAGTAGAAGTGAGAGAAAATTTCGTTGGTTTTCTCCAGGTCAAAAAGTACTGGAGAAGCTTTTACGACTTTTAATTGAAAAATTAAGCTCTCTTAAATTAAATGTTCACGATATGAGAGGCCAGGGTATGATAATGGATCAAATATGGCTGGAAAACATATTGGATTGCAGAAACGAATTTTGGACAATTATCCACGAGCTTTGTTTATGCCATGCAACGCGCATACATTAAATTTGGTCGTCAATGATGCAGCGAAAGTTTCTTTTTCAACTGTGGATTTTTTAGTAATGTGTCAGCAATATACAATTACTTTTCCGGATCACCTTTTCGATGGCAAATTTTAAAAACATGTAAAATCGTTAACAGTAAAACAAGTTAGCGTAACCCGGTGGGAATCAAGGATTAAGGCGATTAGACCACTGCGTCATGAATTAGGTGAAATTTATGACAGCCTAATAGAACTAGCGGAAGAATGTTCAACACCAATAGGTCAACATGAAGCTAAATGTTTGGCAATGAAAATTAAATCGTACAAATTTATTTGTTCCACAGTAATATGGTACGAAATCTTAGAAAAGTAAATATTATTAGTAAAATGATGCAGACCGTTTCTTGGAATCTTACTTCATGTGCTGAATCTATTAATAATATTTTAATTTTTTCCAAAGTATTAGAAATGATGAAAATTTCGAAAAGTATTTGAAAATTGCTGATGAATTATGTGAATCACTTGAAATACAACCGGAATTTCCTGTTGAAATTAATCTACGTCGACGCCATAAGCGAAAACAATTTGACTATGAAGGAGATGAGGATATTCAGTTAACTGCTAAAGAAAATTTCAAAATTAATTTTTCTATGTAATATTGGATACAGCCATTTCATCTGTTACTACCCGATTTGAAACATTATCCAATTTCGAACAGTCTTTCGGATTTTATATAAATTTGTTGAAATAGGAGAGGACGACATAAAAAAGTTGCTTCGACTTTCATAATAAATTCAAGGATGGCGAATCGTGCGACATAAACGGAGCAGAATTATACGAAGAGTTAATTTCATTGAAAATAATTATAAAAGATAGGAAACAACCCGAAGAACTCCTAAAGTATTTGTACAAACACAATTTACAAAATTCATTTCCAAATGTATCTACAAGCTTAAAACTATTATTGACCATGCCTGTATCAGTTGCGTCTGGAGAACGTAGTTTTTCTAAATTGAAAATCATAAAAAATTACCTACGTACTTCCATGACGCAAGAACGTATGAGCAATCTTTCAATTATCGCGATTGAAAGTGAAATTGCTGAATCTTTAAATATTCACGAAGCAATTGACGATTTTGTCAGTAAAAAATCCCGTAGGATTAACTTTTAATATGTACTTTATTTAATAATTGCTTTGTGAAGATTCAGCAATTTCACTTTCAATCGCGATAATTGAAAAATTGAAAGATTTCCCTAATTAACCGGTAACCTAACCGGTTTTTAGCCGGTTTTTCTTTTCAGAAACCGGTTTTGGGAACAAAACCAATATTTTTTTTCGTTCTCGATTTCGGTTAACCAAAAACTGATTTTTTTCCCGGTTTGATGCCCTGTGTATAATAATAAACATTAAAAATTAAAGTAGTTTTTTTTAATGTTATCCTGGGGGCGGCCATACAGACTGGCACGCAGGCGGCGATATACCCAGGTACGGCCCTGTGTCTAACAGAGCATCAAAAAGGTACTTCGCACTCCTATAGGTATGATTGACATAAATGTCAAATTGTGGATTAAGTCTATATAATCAAAACCAACGTGGTTTAATTTTTCCTAAAGCTTCAGCTAAACTTTTAGTTAGGGTAGCTCGGTTGGCAGAGCATATAAATATCAGCTCAAGGCTAAGTACGCGACCTTATACTTTCTTTCTCTCAATTACTAGCTAGATTAGAAATGAGCATTTACCTTTAAATGAAAGTCCAAATTATAACTTCACGTTATGAACTAATAAATACTGTACTAATAAATTCCCTCGAATTACTAGTCACATTCTATTTCATTCAATTATTAGCTCGATTTGAAACAATCACAAATGGTATACTCGAAGAACTAAATTATCGTTTCATTTCATTAAATAATATTGTACAACTGAATATCATCTTCTCTTGTGCAACTAGTATATAATAATAATTTACTAATAGTTTGTTTAAACCATGAGTTTGAGCGTCACTACCTGCCTGTATCTGACAGCCTCAAAAATTATCTCACACTGTCAGATATGATTGAAAGCTAAGTTGAAATAATAGTGGCGTGGCGTTATAACAAGTCCGTTTCTCTAATTGAATTACCAGTCGGCAGCTTATTTAATACTGCCTCTGAGTATCACTTGGCATATTAAAGATTCAAATCTTGCTACTCAGCTTATATATTCCTTATTGCAATTACTATAATGATGATTTACGTTTATATAAAAGTCTAAATTACAATTCTATATGATTAACTAATTTTATAGTATCATAAGCAATCAATCTACAGAGTAGAAGAAAAGTCTGGAAACGTCTATTGTTTTCGAAAAATAGTTTAAGAAATGTATAATAATTAGCGTACAGGGGTTCAAGGATACGAAGTTTTCTTTTATGTTATTTGTACTGTTGTCATATTAACAGTCTTTCCTAAAATATATAGGTAACTCTAGTTTTTTTAATGCAACACTCTATATTCTGCTCCAGTTTTGGAATCTACTCTTCAACACGAGTTCAACCAAATGCCACACTATATGCTAATGAAAACTAGATCCAACATAATTACGAGAAGCGACCAAAGAAAATAGTGCTATAAAAAATGTTTACGTAATAAAGTATTTTAAATGTGCGTCGTTGGTAATTTGACGGTACTCTAATCGATAGTAAAATGCGTCTACTACACTTTTCTAGGATTCTCTTGAGATTAACCGAGATTCAACCAGAATTCGTTGCCGTAACTCTGCAAGACTCGCGGGTTTACTGTTATAAACTTTATTTTTTAGTTGTCCCTAATATAAATAGATTTTAGGATTGAAATCCGGTGAACATAGAGAGAGAGGGGTGGACCCGCGCCCCTATCCTAGTGGGGCCAATTCACAATTTATTGACCAGGCCTGGGGGTCTGCCAAACTTTTGGGGCCACTCTTCGTGATCCCACAGCTTCAAAAGCTTCTAAACTTCATATGCAACTTCGAAGAGGTTTTGCTAATTATTAGGTAGAATGAACACCATGAAAGATACGTATAAAAAAATAAATGGTTCCCGAGTACCTGCTAGAACCTCGAAAATTATCACTGGCTCCACAAGTACAGTAATAGGACGTTTCAGAACTCTTTTAGCCCGTAGATTGTTTTTCGATCATAGTGGGGTCTTTAGAATGTTCCGATATAGTGCGCTACCATAAGTCGTAATTTAGAACTATTGCACCGTTGCCAGATTTTATTCAGGTTAGTAACTATGCTTATGGGGCCACCACTCTCTGTTACATACTAAACAGATTCAATTGAGGGCATGTGTTAGAGTTATTTAGGAATAATTTCTGTTAATATAAATGAATATCAGTGAACATATTATTTTAGCAATTTGCATATTGTGTTAATAGATCGATTTTATGTCGTTTCAAACGTTTTATTTACAATATTTACAATATTAGTGGCTTATGTAATATGTATTTACTTATTTCTAAGTTTCATAAATCTGCGCAATAAGAACAGATTTATTCTCGCGTCGTTTTTCATTGATTGTACCGTGAATTGTCCCGTCTTTGTTTTGCAGTATTGATATTTCGAAAGACCTATCCTCTACATAGTACATTTTATAATGTTCAATGAAAACAAGAAGCAACTTGGTATAAGATGACTCATAAAAGTTAATGTAAAAATAAGGGAATATCCTTTTATACAATTTCGCCGCTTAAGCAAATTGATAACATTTTGTTGATATGCTAATATGTTTTTTGCTTAAAATGTCAGAAGTTATCACATTGAAAAAAGCATGAGTAAAAATGTAGGCCATTGTTTTGTGTCATTTTGAAAGTTGCTTGTTGCTAGGAGCCCCCCTCCCATCAAATTTTTAATCCAAAATAGTCAACTGTCATGTTTTTATTCGAGAATGTTAATGCTCATATACATTTCATTATAGCTCGTTTTGCTATTGGAAAATTATTGGCGGCACTGGATACATGACAGGCTCGTGCAAATGATAATATGAAGTCAAGAATGGTCTTAACGTTTTATGCTTCGTTAGTGCTTGTATTTTTTTCGTTAAATTGTCTTGTTTACGTACACGTGCTGAACATAGAACACAGGCCTAGAAAATCGGGATTTCCAACTAATTTTTTGTGCTACCCTAAAAGTAGCAGGTCTATTGGATGCCCATTCCACTAACCTTTTTTCAACATACCTTGCATAGTGGAAGAAATCATATAAATACGATTGTGAATCCAGCAGAATTCAGTATCTTAGTGCTCATCACAGCCTAAGAACTCAGTGCTCTCCATAATCTGCTTAATTCTTGACTCGTTACGCTGCCCGACGCCGTACCTGGGACACGCCGCATTTAATTCGTCTGTAGTAAACTATGAATGGGCGAGGAACGCCATTCGACCCACCAGGCCAACCGGAAGCAGATGCAGAACGCTCGCCGACGTGCCTTCCGAGACACCCTACCGCTACCGAAGCTCGCATTACCCCTGCTGCCGTCATCAGATCAGCTTCAGCACTCCTAAGGGCTGCGTCAAGAATCCATCCCAGCCACCCCCACGGCGATAGCGTCTTGAGAGGTCGCCTATTGTGATGACGCCGAATGCATCTGTGACCTGTACCTCCGGGATAGCACCCCCATGGAATTCAGTGGCAACATGCTCAACCAGGCCTAGTGCACCATGACTCCCGAAACCTTCCGAAGAGTCCCGAAGACCGCCGAAGACGTCTGGACTCCTTCAAACTTAAATTTCTAATTATCGTTATTTACGTTCTACTCTGCGTCACAAGTAAATCCCAAGGCCTACCAAAGAATTCCGAAGCCTACCAAAGACTTCTAAACCGTTCCTGTGTACATATTGCTTTATAACTTAACGTTGTTTCACATATAGAACACAAAGCCTTCCGAAGAGTCCCGAAGACCGCCGAGAACGTCTGGACCTCTTCACACTATAAAAAACTTTCTAATTATCGTTGTTTACGTTCTACGCAGTCTCACAAGTAATTCTCGAGGATTTCCGAAGAATTGCGAAGCCTACCGAAAATTTCTCAACCTCATAATATTGTATATATATTCACTGTATAGTTCTTGTGTATATATCCTTATTCTTAACAACTCCACGTTGGTCCACAAGTAAACCACGAAGCCTTTCGAAGAGTCCCGAAGACCGCCGAAGACGTCTGAACCTCTTCAAACTATAAATATTTTCCTATTAGCGTTATACAAGTTCTTACATAGCTTTACAAGTAAACCACGAGGCCTTTAGAAGAATTCCGAAGTCTACCAAAGACTCCTGAACCCCTTAATATTGTATATGTGTTCAATGTATAGTTTTTGTGTTCAGATCATAATTCATTATAACTTCACGTTGTCCCAACAGTAAAACACGAAGTCCTCCGAAGAGTCCCGAAGACCACCGAAGACGTCTGGACCTCTTCAAACTATAAATACTTTTTTATTACCGCTCTTCAAGCTCTCACTCAGCTTTACCAAGAAATCCCGAGGCCTTCCGAAGAATTCCGAAGACCTTTGGACCTTTTCGAATTTTGTATAGATATATGTTTACTTAGTATTTAAGTTCCTGCTTGGTTCCACGAGCAACCACGAAGCCTTCCAAAGATTTCCGAAGTTTGCCGAGGACTTTCGAAGTGCTTCACACTGCATAAACTGTTCATTTTGACTTTTTTACTTGTATATTGGTGTACTTATGCACTCTTTTATTTTTTTGCTTGTAAACATTAAACATAACAGTGCTAAATTTACATACTTTCAGACGCCGCCCACTCGTACGATAACAGCCTCTTTATTAGAATGGAGTTTTTTATACATGAAACCGGTCCTAGCTCCGCCTAAATTATATTCAAAGTAAACATCATCATTTTGTTATCGACCTTACTTAAGGTCGGTTTGACGCAGCTCTAACTTCTTTTCTATTCTTGCTAATTTAAAAAGCTCTACATACCCTTCACAACCTAAATTTCTAATAATTTGACTAATATAGTTTGGTCTAGGTCTTCCTATATCCTTCTATCTTCTTCCTATCCAGCTGGTTCTACATAGATATTAGCAACCTGATGGTTGTTAAAGAACTATAACATGTTTACATGATTACCATTTATAAGGAAATGAAATATAACCTGGTTATCCGCTTCAAAAGGGAAAAGTGTTAAATTATATGTTATGGTAAGGCTTAAACAACGAATCGCTGCCAACATGCCAGACCGCTACCTAATTGTGAGTTATGCCATGGTGACGTTTATTAAATTATATGTTATGGTAAGGCTTAAGCCACGAAACGCTACCAACATGCCAGACCGCTAACCAATTGTGAGTCATGTCCTGGTGACATTTAGTTAACTGATTTTTATTTTTCTTTTTGTATTGTTTTCGAACTTACTTAAAGTCGGTTTGACGCAGCTCTAAATTCTTTTCTATTCTGAGCTAGTCTAAAAAGGTCTACATACCCTTCACAACCTACATCTCTAATAATTTGACTAATATAGCTTTGTCTAGGCCTTCCTACTCTATTTTTATTTGGTAGTCTATAATCTAAGACTTTACTAAATAGTCCCTCATGTCTTAACTGGTGCCCTATCATTCTATCTCTCCTGACCTTCAATTGTTTTCATATACAGGGATCCTCACCTATCCTTCTATAAACTTCCTCGTTTGTTACTCTATCTGTCCAACTAATCTTTAACATTCTCCTATAACACCAAGTTTCAAAAGCTTCTATCTTTTTCTTATCAACTTCTTTAATTGTCCAAGTCTCACTACCGTATAGTAGAACGCTCCATACGTACGACTTTAAGAAACTTTTTCTATTATCTAAACTAATACTATTAGCTATTAGTAAGTTTTTCTTTTTTAAAAACATTTTTCTAGCTCGAGCTATTCTAGTTACTATATCCCTTCTGCTACGTCCATCTTTTGTAATTATACTACCTAAATAGCAAAATTCATCCACCTCCTCTAACTCGGTATTACCTATTTTTAATTTTGGTTTAGAACTAGGCTGTAACTCACTTGTCATTATCTTTGTCTTTACTGAGTTAATTCTCATACTATAGTTACTCCGTAGTATCTCATCTAAAATATTTAAAAACTCTCCTAACTCTTTTCTAGACTCTGCTATAATGGCTATATCATCTGCAAAACGTAACATGTCTATTTTCTGTCCCTGTACACTAATACCTATCTCTTTCTCTCTCTAGCTAAGTTTAAAGCTTCCTCAATATAAACATTAAAAATCAAGGGAGACAGTATACAACCCTGTCTAACACCATTTCTAATCTTAGCTTCCTTTTCTATTTCATCAAATCTAATTACTACGCTTTGGTTTTTATATAGACTGTAAATAATTTTTCTATCCCTATGAGAGATTCTTATTTTTTGCAGAACCCTGAACATAACAATCCAATTAGCCCTATCAAATGCTTTTTCTAAATCTACAAACGCGAAATGAGTCTTTATTATTTTGTAACCTTTTTTCGATAATTACCCTAATCATTAGTATCGGTTCTCTAGTCCCTCTGTCTTTACGAAAACCATATTGGTCTTCGCCTAAATAATTCTCAGTCAAAGCTTCTACTCTATTTTTAATTACTATTGTTAGTATTTTGGAAGCACGAGAAGTTAAACTAACCGTTCTAAAATTCTCACACCTATCAGCTCCTGACTTTTTTGGGATTGGGATAATAATATTTTTTTCGAAATCGATTGGAACCTCACCTGTGTCATATATTGCTTTTACTAGTTCATATAATCTATCTAAAGTTTTCTTACTTGCATATTTTATTAATTCTGCGGGAATTATTATATCCCTGGCGCTTTATTTATTTTAAGATTCCGAACAGCTCTATCAAATTCCTCTCTTAATATTGAGAACCCTATTTCTACATCCTCTTCTTGGTCGTTTTCTAACTCATCCATATCGTCTCCCTTATATAAATCTTCTAAGTATCTTTTCCATCTATCTGCTACCTCAACTTTATTTATTAGAAGTTCATTATTCTCGTCTCTAATACCATTATATTTTTTCCTATCTTCCCCAAAAAACTTTTTAACTGCCCTGTAAGCCCTGTCTGTCTTACCTACTCTCAAATCATCTTGTATTCCCTTACAATTCTCCTCCATCCATTTATTTCTAGCTTTTCTACACTCATGTACTATCTTATTTCTAACTGTATTATATTTTTGCTTAATTTCACTATCCACTTCTCTGAAAGGTTTAAGCTTTCTTCTATTCTCTATTAAATCTAATATCTCCTTTGTTACCCACGGTTTTCTCGCTTTTATTTTTTTCTTACCCATAGTTTGTGTTGCTGTATCATGTACAGTCAGTTTTATTTGTTTCCATCTATTTTCTACGTTCCCTCCTACAGCTATCTCTTTGCTCTTATTATCTAATACTTGTTTATATTCCTCTTTTACCCTACTATCATTAAGCTTACCTAGATCCCATCCCTCTCTTTTAACCTTTCTCAATTTTTTGAATTTTAGTTTACACTTCATTTTAACTAAGTTATGATCGCTATCTATGTCAGCCCCTGGATAACTACGACAGTTTTTAACTTGGTTTCTAAATCTTTGTTTAACTAAAATATAATCTATTTGGTATCTAGCCCTATCACCTGGCGCTTTCCAGGTATATCTTCTCCTAACATGTTGTTCGAATAGGGTGTTTACAGTTACTAATCTATGTTCCTGGCAAAACTCAACTAAACTTTCTCCTCTATCATTTCGTCTGCCATACCCAAATTGTTCTACCATTTTTCCCTCACTACCTTCTCCCACGGACGCGTTAAAATCGCCCATAACTATTAAATTCTCATCTCCTTTTACTTTTCTCACTATACTATTTATATCCTCGTATACCTTTTCTACTTCCTCATCCTCGTACTGAGTTGTTGGCATGTAAACCAGTACTAAAACAGTGTCTGTGGGTTTTGTACTCAATCTAACCATAATTATTCTATCACTAAATTGTAAGTACTCTTTAACTTTATGCCCTAATCTTTTACCTAACACTATTCCTACCCCTGCCTGTACATTAGTTGAAGAAGTTGTAATTATTCTATAATTATCTTTCCAAAAGTCATTACTATCTGGCCATCTTATCTCACTAATACCTAAAATGTCCAGCTTTTCCTTTCTCATTTCGACTAATAAATTCGTTAACTTATCTACTCTAAGTAATGATCTTACATTCCAAGTCCCTATCACTAAATCGAATTGTTGTTTTATATTCTTACGATGACGAGCCCCAAGTACCCCCTCTCGGAGATCCGAATGAGGGAGTATTTTACCTCCGGACAAGAATTTTACTTGTGAGCTCTCCATCATATGTATTTCGTGTTTTAGGCCACGCACACCTGGGAAATATTGTGGTAGGCTCCCATATCTTTCCACAACGCAGTTTTTAAAGATTTTAGCAAAAAGCCGTATCCATCACGGCCAACCCCCAACAAGCTTGTAAATTATTGAGGATCGCCCGAGACCAACCGACCCTCCTCCAATATCTTTTAGCCAGCAAGGCTGCTGCCCCTTGCTGCGCCTTTTAATCGCCTTTTACGATAAGCAGGCTTACTATAGTAGTATTCTTTATCCCCTACTATAGGGATTCAAAGTAAACAGTGGTCTTAAATTCTTTTAGTTTCAATAAAACCGTACAAAGTAGCATGCGAATGATAAGCAACATTAAACTTAAATAAAATATTGTATAAAGTAATAATGAAGTTTAAAGCTACATGAATTTAATTTAATTATTTTCTACATGTCATGTAAAATAGGACTAGCTACCTTATGCATCAATAAAGATTTAAAGATATTGTTTTAAACGTAAACTATGACTTTCAAGATAAAGATACTTAATTCATTCCCATTCTTGTATAATGTTCTAATTAAAAGAATAAAATTGAACAAAACACGGCTACGATGGAAGTTCCATCCAAATATCTGTTATTCAAACAGCTAATATTAACATTACTTGTAGAAAATGTTTTGAATCTATTATTGCTGTACAAGTAAAAGTTAAATCATTTTCTGATGTACCTCATTGATCACTTAATTTAATTTTATAAATTTGTTTTATTTAGTTAAGCTAAACCAAAAGATATATAAACTATGCCAGACAACTACATCATTTAAAAAACCCATTATTTCCTTTATCTACAATAAAATTAACGGGTCCAATCTACTTAATTTCCTTGGCACAAGTTTTTAAATAATGTATTACAACAGGGCTCCACACGCTTATAATACTATTTTACAACGTAGTAGAAGGTAACTACATGATTTGAAAAAATTCCTATTTGGCTCTAAATAAACTACGAAAACGCAGGTATGTCACATACATCTTCTTAGTATTCCGATTTAAAACTCAAAATTTATTAACTAAAATTTGACTTCAAACTTGAAATTTTTGGTTTAATTATTAAAGTTCTGTATTAAAAATCTGCGTTTACCTATTCAGCATAAGAATTTAGTGAATTTTTTTTAGATTAAAGTTAGAATTTCGTTGAATTCCAAGTTTTACGACGAAATTGAGTTGAATTCTAAATGTAACGCCAGAATATTAACAAAAAACTCTGTGTGATCTTCAGCGCCTATTCATGACAAAGGTATGTGAAGATGATAAAAATTATTTTAATGAAGATAAATTTTTTGGACTCGTTTTACTTGCAGGTTTGCTTCATCTTTTTTGTACCAATTACCCGTGATTGACTTTCATTAATATTTCTTTAAAAAATATATATCGGGATCGATTATTCGACCTACTAGTATGTAGTGTACACAACAATATAGTCAAACGTCCCATGAACGCGTCATCAAAACAGATTTAGTTTAAGAATTTTGTTGTATGAAGATGGGTTGGTAGTCAGTCGGTTCAAGAGTTTGATTAAGAGTAGTTCCATGTTTTTATCGTTTTAATATTTACGCCTGTATTTACACTGAATTTGTGGTCATTATTGTATAAGGGTTTTGTTTATATGAAGTGATGGTTCTGAATAATAGTGCAAGAAACGGCAGTTAGTTGAACTACTATGCTCATTAAAAAGACACAGGGTACGGTGTTTGTGAGTGCCGGCGCATAACGAGGGAAATGCAATTATTAATGTAAGTTGTTTATTTTGCGTATAATTACCTGTAGGGGAATACTTATTGATGAATTATTTCGTGTATTCTATGGAGTGATTACTCCTATATGTATGTATTTTATTGTAAAACCCACATTTGACGAAGTAAAGTAGGTTATTTGTGAGAGGCTTGTATCAGTCGAGAACCTAGAACCGTAGAAGAACGAAGAGTATACTAGAAGTATCATTCCTTTTTGTGAAGTGTTTGAAAGCAAAGTACTAATATTTAAAAAACATGTATTTCGGATTATACACACATTGTTCATGAGCTAAACTAGCTATAATAACTCCAACGATAATTTTAATCAAACATGATAGTAATGTAAGAAGTTACAGTAAAAATTTATTTTAAATTATTGTTCGTCTAAACTTTAAAAAATACACCTGAAACTAAATACAAGTATTGGTAACAACTTACCTTTTATATCTTAAACATCAAAGTACAAAAAGTACTTAAACCCTGTGACTAATAAACCAGTAATATATTAATAACTATTAAGTCAATTGTTATGGCCATTGGGCACGAGGCGATGTTCATCAGTAGCTGGAGGGTACAGGAAATATTTTGTTTCAGATATCATAACGTACGTTCAATATGTACATAGCTACGTCACCACATAAAAACTTTTAAACATTAAAATGTAGATACGTTCTAAACATGTCAAAAATTAAAGTTCGAGATAGTAAAGCAACGTTGATGTTATAATGCCTTCGAAAACATGCGGTTTATAAATAGAAAATCTGAATTTAGTAGCAAACGAAGACAATATAATGCAAAATGTATTTAAAATTCGTGTTTTATTTTGAATACTCATATCTGTACAATAATACAGTTTAACCTATTTCATGCATTTCTTAGAATTAGTGAGTTTTCATGAAATAGACATAATAATCTTTAATTGATCTTCAACTACGTTTCTTCAAAACTGAATGCTGTTCTTGACAATCTTCAGTTAATTTTTTCTGGATTCGCTCACCTTTTCTCAATTGTTTGGCAAAATAACTAAACAATGCTTCTTTTTCACTTGCACTCCACGGTATATGCTTCTGTCGAAATTTCGGTTGTTGCAGGATTCCCGGAAGTACACATTAAATGTAATTATTCATAAAAAGACAATTTTTTATTCAAAAGTTATTAACAAGAAGTACGAATGGCTGGTGTAGGTACTACAGAAATAAAGCGAGTGTTTTGCCATATACCAAAAGTGACGTGAATAAAAGCGTGAACCACGCAAATTACTCGAAATCTTTACAGTTGTGTTTAAATTTTAAAAATTTAACGTTTAAGGTTTCATTATTCATTACTTGGAGTTACAACACTGCAGCAGGATAGATTTTTAATGTAAATTATCAATCATGGTGATTACTAGCTAAGTATGAGTTTTTTAATGGGATAAGGGGGCGACGGATTAAAAGCCCAGACGCGGCAAAATTCTACTTTAGACATACCAGCGGAATTTGAAATTCGGCTAACTTACCTTTTTTTGTATGTTTAAAATTATTTGTTAGACGTATGTTTGCAGAAAGCTCCGGTTCTTTCACATCAGTCTCTCCTAGACTAGTGGTGATAAAAGTTTTATCGGCACTTCATTATCCACCTTTAGAGTTGCCTCATCTATCTGCTCTCCTTCATCAAGAGGCGGTAAGTCTTTAAACCGTACCTATTCAACATTAGTATTTTATAGAAAAAAGGTGAAAAAATAAGATGCGTGTTTGAGTGTGCATACTGTGTGCGTGCGTGATACTTGCGTTCGAGCGCGTGTGTTGTGCTATCATTGCGCTTTATTGTGCGCAGCAAAAACATGAGGTATATACAAATTTGTATTCATGAGACTATGTTAATACCCAGCACCCCATATAATACAAAAACTAAAAAAGGTTCTGTTGTAACTAAAACGTGTGCCGTTAAAAATTTTTATAAGAAATGTTCAGTCCCAAGAAAATTACACACACTACGAATATAATACTTAGTCAATGTCCTTACATTGTGCTCTATTGAGCCGCAAAATCTATCTTTTGAAAGAGAAAAGCTCCAAAAACAGTAATTCATCATTCAATCCCACAAAAAAGTATGAAAATTAAAAATAATAAAATTTTACCTAATTTGTATATTGTGGCGCTCAATATAAAACCTTGGAAGACTGGGTCCATATGCAGTTCCTTATAATTAAGTTTATATGTACCTTGTTTGATTACTTTGTGATGCATTAAACTCTTAGAACAAACCAAACTTGGAGCAATAGTAGATTTTATTTGACACTAGAACTCTACGTGGATTATGCTGTAGTAACAAAAGAAAATCTATTTAAAACTAGGGATTCACGTAATAGTTTTAAAATACTCAATACACTCGCGAACTTACATAAAGTAGCAATATAAAGAATTTATACTATCGTCTGTGTATTAACCGTATGTATTGTGCAATTTCTCTCAACCCAATATTGTATAATACGCGGTCGTATTAGTCAAAGATAAGCCTCGCACAGTTAATATAAGCCCGCCATAGACTTTCAATAAGATTATTATTATTCGTACTTTTTGTAGATTACGTATCAACTTATGATGAATTTGCAAATGCTGTTTTAGAGTTTGGTTTTAGCAGCAAAACTCGGAACAATATACACACAGCAATACACATGGGTTAAGCTTTATAATTTTCAAGGATGTTAGGCATCGTTAAACTATCTATGACTATAGTAAAGTAACCTCTACAAGTGCACACAATAATACCTTATTAACATCTTTGGTTCTAATAATTTTTGTTTTAAGTTTAGGTGCAGACTTAGACTCTGAATAAAAATTCGCATCAACAAAACACAATGACACCACAACAAAGGAACTCGTCTAACTGCTTACGTGGTTTTGATATTTTCTTATAAATGAAATGCATACACAAATGGTACGACTTGAATATTCAGTCATTTACTGCATTTTAAGGTATAAGATAAAAGAAGCACTAGAAAGTAAACAAGAAAAACAGAGTAATGAAAATAAAATAGGGATTGAATATACTCCAGGGTTATCACAATAATTTAAAAATGCCTTAAAGAATCTAACATTTATGAGGCACATAAGCCAAATAACTCTTCAAGAACGGTATTTACAAAGCTTAAACCGTTAATAGATGGAAAAAACAGAACCCACACAATATACAAAATCAACTGTAAAGAATGCCCTGGAGTATATATTGGAAATTCTAAACAATACCTCCATAAACGAGTTTATGAGCATAAATATACTATAAAAACGAATAATAAAAAAGCAGGGCCCTAGCAACGCACGCCATTGAAAAAAGTCCATCAGTTCGATTTTAGTAATGTTAAAATTTAAGGGAGGGAGGTAAATGATAATAAAAAAAACATAATTGAAACAATAGAAATTTGTAATATATTGAATTGCTAGCTACCCAATCGGTATTTAGGAAACCAAAGTATTTGGTTGTTAAATCACATAGCATTTACAACTTTAAATATTATTGTTAAAAAATCATGAAACTATATTATTATGACTGATTTCATAAAAATTTTACCTCTCTTAAAGAATATAAACATTTTTCTAAAATAATTGTATTATTCGACAATACAAAAGTTGAGAGACTTCAAAAACTTATCTAAACTAATTTTTCAGAAAAGTATTTATAGAAAAACTGAGAAACTATAATATTTTGGTTAATAAGGAAAGAAAATGAATTATGTAAAACAAGAAACCGCACAAAAAAACAAAACGTTAGAGTGGCTGTCATTACGTATTCTACAATGAACTTAATATGGATATAGGTAGATGGTTACATGAAGCCAACTGAAAATGATTTTATATCGGACACCAAATTATTATGTTAAAAGTACAATTTTAATGCGCTTTATTTAAGCCAATTCTTTAAGTAATTTTTTATTTGCGCTTTTAGTTGTTGTTTGTGTTCAAACTATACATTTACCAAGAATGCATAAATTAGGATACTGGATCAAGCATAAATTAATTGGAAAAAAAGATTTGTTCCCTTATCAAGCTATATGTTTGAAAATTATCTTAAAAAATCTGCACTTTTACTTCACCGTTTTAAGACATTTCAAGTTTTAGATTCAACCTGAAAATGTTGTAGTAGGTTATTATAGTTTTAAATTGTTAGGAAACTATTCCAGTTCTACTTATAGCCCAAGCACTTTAGATTTTAAAATGAACAATTTTTTGCCTTTACCATTGATTTAATGTGCCGTGCCTTAAAGATAATTATGCGGTAACTGCGAATTCTACTATTAATTTGTTTTATGTATTATATACTTACTCTACAGCTATCACGAAAAACTAATATAATCCAAACATAAATCGAACAAAGTAACGAACGTTAAAATACCGACGTATAGTAACTTACAATACTGAATACTTCCTGTATGTTTGTTATGGTTGGATACATATTCTCCGTTCTTGTCGTTAGGAATGCCAAATCTTAAAGTTTCACTGTTTTGACAACGATCCTTGGTCATGGATTGAAACTTCACTGAATATACATTTAAAACTTGATGCAATTTCATTCTCAAAAAACAGGAAGAAGAATTACTACTAATGTATGTAACGTTTACGAAAAATAATTTTTGAAAACTCTAGTAAATTTTTGTATCATTTTTGGTTATGAAAAGCACCAAAGTTAGTATTTTATATTCCACAAATTCAGAGGCATCTCAAAAATTTTTCAAAATAAAAGCTTTAAATATTATTCCGCAAGCGCTTGACAACTTCGTTTTACAATTAATTATGTATCTATTAATATAATTCTTCCAGTTTAATGGGCGACTATAAAAAAAATTTAAAATCTTACGAACAGAAATCGTTGCAATTTATGCTAGTTTCTAGAGCACTATACTTGTTTAGCAAGCGGTAGGTTTCAGATTTTAATCCCCATAGGAACGGTTAATAATGTTATTTACAAAAAGTATAGAAATTATTAGATGAAAATATTAGAAAGTATTTTACAGAACGCATTTACATGGATGCAAATTATATATAAAAGAAATGGACTTACCATTTATTGTCGTAGATACTGCCTGCCATTTTGTAAGTTCGTTGTTATTCCTTTCAAGCTTGAATGTCGTGGACCATTCTGTAGGTAAGCCTAAAACATGACTGTGAGAGTTTTAAGAAAATAATATTTTAATTTAATTTAATCCCAAAACTGTAAGACTTGCTTCAAATACAGTGATACCGTAAGGTGTTTATAATGGGTATTTAATCAGCTGACTTGTATTCCTCGCGATAAAATTTCTATTTTAAGAGAGTGAAATTTTGCAAATGAATTGTTCACTACATAAAATTAATCAATGACAAAATAAAAAATTTCAGACTTGATGTTTAACAAGAAAAGACAATACATCAAAAATTTTACACAAGGCGTAGAAAAACCTCACGTCACCACTGAGCCAAGCAATAGTTTGCAGATACTGGAAAAACTATATGCGAACGTGGGAATTCTTATAAATTAATTAGTAAAGTGTTTAAACGTCATTTGACGGTATATACATTCAAATTTCTAAATAAGCAAAGCTAATTAAATTGTTTCAGTGTTGTAAACGTTGATAAAGTTTTGGTTGCAAGCGTAATTTAATAGTTTCATCCAACACACAAACCGATTATTCTTAGAATATTTAAGAAACAACTTACCTTCATCAAAACCAATGCCATTTCTAACACGGCACATAATCCGTCGACTGCGATCCGATGCCATTTTTGTTTATTCGGAAATACTTTGTAGTTATAATACTATCAATAGTCACCAAATACTGAACAGGAAATGCACCATCACGACAACTTTAATTCGTGGCAATAATAAAATACGTTTACGTGTCATTACGGTGAGTGCTGTTGAATAACATAAATGTACTTCTAACCGATATAATTCGTTCAACTAAAGAGATGATGCACAAACATCGCGTGATCGACGGTTGAGAAGTGTATTAGATATGACAACAGTGCACACTTTAGAGAGTAGGAGAGATACTAATGACTGTATTTGTGTGGCCACATGCTGACGGCTATGTTTGTGGGGCCTGACCCCGCGTTGAAACTGCCGAGAAAGGATGTCAAATTTAGAGAGAGAAAAAAGGTTGTTAGTACCAGTATTTAACGCTATGTCTTTTCTAGCTGATGAGCCTAATAACACAAATGACCCCACTAATATAGTCCATAAGTTGCGATCCCACAAGGATTACCATACAAGCAGAGAGAGAGAGAGAGAGAGAGAGAGAGAGAGAGAGAGAGAGAGAGAGAGAGAGAGAGAGAGAGAGAAATACATTTAAAATAACAATGTGACCCATGTTTTGGGATAAACAATCAATTTGGCAACAGTGTAAATAACAGAACGGAGATTGACATATCCTTGAACCCATACCAGCCAAACTTTGTACATTTATGACAACCCGCTTTCAAGAAAATTAGGTGTTTCCAGACTTTTCTTTCACTCTGTATATACTTTTATCAATTTCTGTACTCTTAGAATCGCAGTTTAAGTTCAATTCTTTGCGGACGCTCTGAGCGTATAATTTTTGTTAAATAATGTCATGCTGCAATACTCACAGTTAGTAACATCGTAAAGCACTCATATTTAATTAATAAATTTATGTACAACGAATGTTAGATTTGGACAGTAGTTCTCGGCTACGTACGAATTATTTTATGCAAAGGTCGTAAAATTAAAAAAATTTTACTAACTGTGAAACGTTATTTTTTTTATTTATTTGTTTTGGCGCAAGTAATACTTATTGTTCCAAAAATCTTCCGACACAACTAGGGGTCTATTCCTGGGTAGAGCAATGAGAAGTGGGGGGGTAAGTCGAATTCTGTTTGCAGATCAAACTTAAGCTAAATCAAATAGGCGCCACCAAGTCCTGATGTAATCACGATAATTGCATAGCATAGTTCTAAGGGCGGACGTGGAGACCCAAAGAAAAAAAAGATCGCCTTCGCTGACAAAAACCTGTCTTAATAAAATAAGACGCAGCTCCTGTAAGAAATTGTGATAGTTAAATAAATAAAAAAATGGAACACCATTTGTGTCCTGCGCAAATACCTAAAGAAATAAGTATTTCCAATATAACATTGGCATCAATTTATTACTTAGAAGGGTTTTAGCTTTATGTAATAAGATTTGATCACACTTGATCAAAATAAAAATCCTTTAATCTTGAACCAATTGTTTACTAAAAGATCTCCTTTAAAATAATACAACTTGTAACAAAAAATTTAATCATTAACTGCATCAATCTTAAACTTTTAACTTTCATGTTTGTCTTTATTATTTTCAATCAAACACTTTACTTTAAAACATGAACTTGTTGTACAAATAGGATTCTAACCTGGGCAGATCTTTTCAGGTAGATAACAAATTAATAGCTCCTAGCAATATTAGCATTTGAGCTTTCAAAATTATGTATACTGATTTTATTGTAGATAAAGCTGATCACAAAAATAGACATGTTTACATACATTGTACTAAAGCTGTTCAAAGCATTTGCTTTTAAAATAACATCTGTCAGCTGTACAAAGTAGAAAAATATGACGTCAGTAACACCTGTTGACATTACCGACGATTCATATGGAGCAAAGCATGTTGTTTTTAGAACATTAAATCAATGAACTTTCGTTTTATTACTGGTAAATCCAGCTCAACAATTAGTTGAAACTTATACAATAATACAATGTACATGTATTACGCATCAAAGCAAGTTAACGTGTTCCAAATGTTGAAACACATAATAAGAACTTATAGCTATCTACGAACCAAAACTGCAATTGTCGCATTGTGACAAAGGAAGACGGGATCCCCGTACTTCAAGCAACGATAACAGCGTTTGCAATTTGAAACCAATTCATCCAAACCAACTTCTATAATTCCTTCGTTCCACGTGTCGAATCATATCCTGTCGCCTTACATTCTGCAGCAATCGTACTCTCAAAGTTGAATTACGACACCTTCTAAAGGTTGCATCTTACATTTGTTTTACTGTGTCCTTGTGTGTTTTTAAAAGTTGCATCCTACTTGTCGCGCTAAATAAATTATCTCAAATTATACAAGTTCGCAAAATATAAACATTACCGACCGTTATTCGAAGATATTTTAACTATTTAAAATGGATTCGCAGATTGCCGGCCTCCAGCCAAGTATACATGTTGATATCTCTATCACCTGTGGCCGACTAGCTTATAACCAGCTCGGGCGGTCGCGCCGTCAGGAGGGGAACATTCAAACAGAGATGTGCTTGTAAATAGCTGTATACGACACAGATATCTGAATATAACTAGATTATTAAAGGACGATGCAGGCTTAGCGTATTACTTTTGAAGTTGAATGCAAATTATTATTGTTATTAATAAAATTGTTACATTATTCTTGAAATTATATGCAAAGAATTATTATTATTAATAAAATTGTTACACTATTCTTGAAATTAAATGCAAAAAGTTATTATCGATAATAAAATTGTTACAACTGATGAAATGAGACATCTAAGCATATTTTGCAGCGCTCTTGTTACTTATAAGGGATTATATTTTACTTAATATAGATTTTCTTGAAATTAATATACCTATATGTAAAATAGTAAATTCCTTTTTATCAGTAAAAAGATTCGTTGACTCAATATACACTTTTATCGATACGTAAACACGTATTAATAATTTCATGTAAGATTTAATGTACGCTTTACTGGTCTAGCATAAGCATTTAGAAATACAACACGGCCAGAACTGTTCCTAGTATTTGGCACTATAAAGATAAAATGGGAACATTATAATACTCTTAACTATAAAAGTAATACCCACTTCTATATATAGCCACGACAAGCCGTATGCATATTAAGAAATAATAGAACCTACCAGTTTAATAATAATCTGGGATTAGGCTCATTTGTTATCTTGAATAACTACATTTACAGAATAATCCCCTACAAGTATATGAGTGTTACTGATTGTACCGAATGTTCATAAAGTAACAATGCAATGATTCATAACTTTCTGTAAATGTAACTATACAGTGGTTAATAAAGTAACTACGATTATATATGGCAGTTGTTAAATACTAAAGGAGATGCACGAAGTGCTTCATGTGCACTGAAGACACATCATCATACGTTTCTATAAGTTCTTGAAGACGAGAAGAACATCTAGAGTGATGTCCTGAATGTGATGGGTCAATGCATCTTGTAGTTACAGTATGGTGTTTGGATTGTGTCTGTAAGCCTTTGTCTTCAACGTAATCCACAGAAAAAAATCTAATAAGTCAAGTCAAGTGAAGGAGGAGACCAGAGTCCCCGAGAGATGATGCAACAACCAAAGATAACCGTCAAAAAGTTCATCGGCGCGTGAGCGGTATGCGCAGTTGCCCCATCCTGTTGAAACTAAGCATCCTCAATGCCGTCTGCATTCAGTTCTCCGAGGAAGTGCTTTAGAATGTTGGCGCGATACCGTTCTGCATTGATAGTGTCTTGAAAGAAGATTGTCTCAATGATGCGTGTACGATTCACGGCGCACCAAACACCAACCTTCTAATCATGCAACAGTAAATCATTATTCATGCGGATTCTCCGTAATCCACACACAACTGTTCTGTCTATTTACGTCTCCGGAGATATGGAATCTGCTTCGTCTGTAAAAGATGTTTTGTCAAAAATCCCCTCACCTTTGTCCTGCAGGAAGGCCTAAAACCAGTTGCAAAGTTCACGCGCGTCGGGTAATCTATGTCTTTCAGATACATTTGTAGTGACTTTCGCAGAATCCTATGAGCAGATCATACGGACACATGAGCCTGTTAATCTAATCATTGAACCGATTTCCTTGGACTTCGCAGCATGTCCTGCACTTCCAACAACTTTTCTTCGGATGTGGAGGTGGATGGCCTGCCTAACTTTGAAGCATTATAAGTGCTTCCGGTTTCGCAATACTTAGTGATGAGGTCATGAAGAGCATTTCGGTTAAGCACTTTCACGCCTGGAAACTTTACTGCAAATGTAATTTTAATGGCTGTGATAAACTTGTCTCCATTGCGGAACCCACGTCCATAATAAATACTCTTTGTTCAATCGTTAACATAGTAACTGGATCATAAAATGTCACACACGATGTCACTATGCCACACACGATGTCGTTACTCCACTGGTCTGCAATATAACAGGACCTGCGGACAAATAATCTGTGTATTAGTACTTATCACAACACTACACACGGCACTGCATAGTTGCTTTATGGACATCCCGTATATTGCGCCGATTGTTTTTAACTTCATGATAAATTATAATAACGTCTATAAAATCCATGGCGACTTAAAGAATGGTAATATGTAATCCTTCCACCTAGGTAGCTTCTTTTTTTTAAATAAAACACATTAAATTCTTATACCCTGTTATTCAGATAAGGAGGGAAATTGTGACACATACAACTTTTTTGTTTGATTTAGAAGACAAATTTACTAAAAAAGCTTTTTTAAGTTTAGATTTTGAAGAAATAAAGGAGATAATTCCAAAAATTAGTTGGCGCTAATTCTTTTGGAAAAAATATATAACTGAATTTGCATTTGAAAAGGAAATATTCAATTTTTTTTTGCATGCCAAGTATAATTTATTAATTTTAGATTTCTTCCTATAACTCCATATCAACGGCATTTACTTTAAACTCAAATGTTGTGGTACCTGAGTTTGCGTCTAACAATTCAATTTTACTAGACGATTTAACTGTTGCTTCTGAAAATGTGTCAGCTTAGACGTTTATAAATATAAGATATCCGTAAGCGCACGGTTTGTCTATATTTACTTGTACTACTAACTGACTATGTAATGAAAAATTAATGTCTCAGAATCTCAACAAAAAACTAAATTTAAATTTAAACGTACTGAATATTAGCTTTCAAGTGTAACCAATTTTCTTACGAAAGTAATTAATTTAAAAATTAGTAGTAATGTAGGTATATATAAAGTGTGCTTCACTTTTCGTCAGGACACCTAAATAACGTTTTTATTTTAAAACCAATCGATGCAATAACTCTATCACTTGCATAGCTTCTAACAATGCATATCCTGTGGTTATTAAATTTTTATGAAAATCAAAATCTAGACTATTATGATTAAAATAAAAAGTGCGTTTCAGGTATCACAGTAGCGGATAACCGCATTGTAGATCATTCACCCCCCCATTTCGCTGAATTGTTTTTTTCTAATTTTTTAACATTTTATTCTGTCCATAGATCATTATTTTTTATTGCAATAATAAGAGTGCCATGAAATAAAAAAATAAGAACATTAAAATTTAAGATGATTTTTACACTACCAAAACTGTAATTTCTGTTGATTTATGGATGCATTGATACAGTTCCTGTTAGTTTTGATATCTGAATGCATTCACAATATTTGTTTATAGTATTTATTTCATGTCACCCTTTATTATTGCAATAACACATTATTTTCCTAACAGCATAAAAATAATGAAAAAAATTTAAATAAAAATTTTTCAACGTAATTTGGTATTCAGCGGTTGCTACTAATTTGCAACAACCTTTTTTAATACTTCTTTGCTTCATATTAATCGCTAACTTTAACTCAAACGCACTTTTTATTTTAATCATAGTTGACCATATTTTAATTTTAACAGAAATTGTATTCCTACAAGAAGATGTGCTTAATTTTCAAAGTAAGCGTGTTTAGTGTCCTATAAAATTCTGACTCAGTTTGATAGTAAATAAGAGGGAGAAGATAAAATTATGCGATTTTCACCAGTCGCTTAGTATAGCTCCAATTTTTGTGCCGAGTGCATCACTGGCCACTTTCAACAATAAAGTTCATTAGGTGTTTAAAAGCTGAAATACTCATTATTGTCGGAATTCTTTTAGATGATTATACAATTTTAAAAATAAAAGCACGAAGCTTTAAAATGTTCTTATCAGGTACAGGTGTCGCATTTAAAATGATATACCTAATAAAGTTTAACGGTTAAGTCATATGACTACCCATAAAATGAATTCCCCGTTAACTTTTTAGTTTCTGTTCTGATTTGAGTAACATCAACCATTTAGTCTTCAAGCTCCGTCTTCTTATATTGCACATTTTTAAACGAGCAATAGGAAAAAATTATTTCTATAGTTTTAACTAGAGATTTACTTTTTATGCAACAATCAGTTAAGAAAAACATACAATCTGCTTAACCGACGGTTGATCTATTACTCTGAAGAGTCGATAAACATGCAATGAGGACAGTACCGTTAGTGTTGGAAAAGATATGTGTCTATTTCAATTACATACTGAAACATATGGAATGAATTATTATGGATATCCGATATTACTTGTAGTTTTTCCATAACCTATTTAAAGATACTTGTTTTGAAAAATTACTAATCGGTTAGAAGTAGTTAAGGAATACTTAATAAATTTTAAAAATAAAATTTAGCACAGAAAGCAATTTTAAACAATTCCTGTAAACTGTGCTTTATGTCCATACTAATTGTTTGTCTCTTTTTAGAACCATCATATCGATTGCTTGTTGCATTCTCAGTCCTTTCAAATGCAAGGAATTTGTTAGCATTAAGCAACAGCTCGAATCAAATTGGTTGTCTGCATGGAATACGCGTAATTAGCACAATGTGGATAATTATCCGACATCGATATAGTATACAACCATCATTACCAATAAATAACTACTTTTATAAAGCAAAAGTAAATACTTTAAATTTAAATTAAGGACTAAATGTAATTAAGATTTTAGTGGCAAAACACCGAAGCTAACATGTATATGATAAATGCAGCAATGGCAGTAGATACCTTTTTTTTGTTAGGAGGAATGTTAGTGGCATACAATTATTTGGCATCCGCAAAAAAAGGAAATAAGTTTAATCTTATTTTATACTACGTACACCGTTATGTCAGGTTAGTGATTTATTTATACATTATATACTTTAGTTAGATTATGCTGTTGCTTGAAGAAAAGTATTTGAAAATTGCTCAAAGTGGCGATGTAAAATTTCATAATGCAGTCCAAAAGATATGTTTCCTCGTTCCTCGCGAGCATAATATATTTTTCTGTAGGGTGTCCAGAAACTTTTCCTCCAAATCGGAAGCCATAGATACTAGACATAATATTTGTCGATTTAACCCAAATAACTTTAATTCAAAAATGCTTGCAAAGATAGCTAGAGCTGTTTGAAGATGACACTTTTAAGTCAAGTTTTTAAAAATGTGGTTATATAATTGATCAAACTTGACTAAATTGTCAATCCTGTATTGAAAATTCGAACACTCTGAATACAATTTGCTTATTAAGATCACAAGCGTCTTTTTTAGGGGAATAATTAAGAAAAACATCTAATAGCATAACAGAACCAAGTTTACAATAGGTGCTCTACATGACGCCCATCTGTTTGCAAAGATTCTCTATTTCTTGCTAAAATTACATGATTATTTCCAATTCCATTGCAAACATGTTAATTCCTTGCCGCTGCTGAATACGAGATTTTATTGGAACAACACAGGTAAATGACTTGAAGTAACCCCAAATACATAAATCACTTGCGTTCAGATTTGGCGATCTTGGAGGTCAATACATTGAACCACCTCTTTCAATTCATTGGTTTCCTTAAGTGTTGTTAAGAAATTGACGAACGTCTCTACTTTAATGAGCTGTGCAGCCGTCGTGTAAAAACTATAACTCTGCCTGATTAGTAGGGGAACATCTTTAAGTAAGTCGGATAAAAACTTTTAAGAGAACTAAAATAAACCTGTCCTGTTAAACGACCGGGTAACTCTACAGGTCTCAGCAGCTGGTTACCAATGGCACCTATTTAGACATTTATACCGTTTTATTACGTGAGCAGTTTCATCAACATACGAATAATGATGTGCATTATGTAAATGTAGCTTCAATGCAAAATAAAATATGAGAAAAAATGAGGATTTTGAATCTTGTTGTTCCACAAGCAGTTTAAAAAATCTACGCAAGCAGAAAAATCACCATCTAACATCGAATGAACTTTCTTTAAATGAAAAGGATGAATCTTTTCTTTATGAATGATGTTTTACATGGAAGATTTAAAAATGTCAGAAAAATATAGTTTTCTGAAGTCAATCTCAAGATCATTTTTAATTTCCAACAAAAAAATCTTTGTCGTATTCTTCGTAACATCTGGACATCTACCAGTTTCAGTATTTTTCGGAAATACTGAGCCGGTTTTTTTGCTATTTTTGATATACGGCTGCAAATGTTGCTCGGCTTGGATACCTTCTGTTACGATATTCTTCAGCTTATTTTCGTTCTGCTGAACGAGCATTATATTATACTTCGCCAGACTACCAGGGTATTCTTCAGTAGTAAAATGAGCCATCTTTATAAAAATTACACGTATCATACCTTTCCAACACAACACTAGTAACAATAATTGTTTGGATCAAAATATTTATACACTTACAAATATCTGATTGTTGGCTAATCATAGCCAACTTTATATTTTATTAATCAAATGAGATTTTGTGCAGTAGCACAAACAAAAGTTTATATTGATTTTTCCCGAAAACGGTGCATACTAGTCATTTCAGATAAGAGTATATCAGAGATAAGAAAAGCTTTAAAGTTTTCAAATTTGACGTAAAATATGTTGAAAATTAAAAAAATATTTAACTTAAAATGTCTATTCGGCTGCTCAAACGAAACGCTTGTGATTTCAATAAATAAATTGTATTTACTGTGATCGAATTGTCAATAGGGAATTAATCATTTTGTCAAGCTTGAACAATTTATATAACGACATTTTTAAGATGTTTTTAAAACTGACTTAAGGGCGTCATTTTTAAAGAGCTCTAGCTTGTACAGGATGCATGTCTATTCGCACTAGGTTTGCATTTAGTTTGTCCTATAAATAATTGCGCGCATCTTGAGCAGCAGACGTACTACAATTGGAACTTCGAGTAGGATCGAGTTAGGCGGATCCGTGGGCGAATAGATAAGTTCGTGTATGACTGCTGATCTCAAAGCCACTGGCTCGATTCCTGACGCGGGCCGCATGAAAAATATTAGGCGAGTACTTTCTACAAAAATACGTCTTTGTTTGGATGAGAGGTAAAATATTGGTATCGAGTGTGTGTGTGTGTGTGTGCGCGTGCGTACGTGCATACGTGCGTGCGTGCGCCCGGGTGTGTGCGCGCGCGCGTGCGTGCGTGGGCGCGTGGGTGGGTACGTGCGCGCGTGCGTGCGTGTGTGCGTGCGTGTGTGTGTGGTCACACATGTTAAAGATTCCTACTTTGTTTACAAAATTCAACATTTTCAGGTAAAAAACTTGCTCGCTGACTAATGTAGTACTTTTGAGTGAAGCACTGGAAATTCAAAAAGGACAAAAATCGAGTCTCTGTGGTTAGATATACTTTTATGATAGCTTGTTTAAAATCTGCACGTGGTTTATTGCTGGCTTAACTGATTCTTTTACTAAGTATCCGTTGATGAGCTCTTCTCTTATATTCTCTTCAGCTATTTACTATTCGTCTAGAAAGTTTAGCCAACGGTGCACAAATCAAAACTTCGGCTACGATGTGTCGATTATATAGTTTAAAGAAAACAAATGGAATATATACGTTGAACAAACTCTAAATGCCTGTCTAGCCACAGACATAACAGGATGCCATACAAACAAAAACAATAACGCACTATCGTTATTAAACGGATTACTTAAGAAGAAAGAAGACACGTGAGCTACACTGATATAGAAAAGCAATTCACACTGACAGGCAACTGCATGTAGAACGTCATAACAATGCACAAATTTGAAATGAATTAAAACTCTGAATACACGTTCCAGGTTACTACCGAACGTGAAGAATACTAAAAGAAGAATTATACCAACTCAAAAACCCATTGCAACCAAGGATTTATGTATCAAAAGGTACATAAATACATAAAGTGAGCAAAATTGCAAGCATTTGGATGGTGCCGAACAACGTATACATACTACATGTATCTATTCAAGCATGGCACAATAGATATTATTATTTCTCAAATTACTTCTCAAAAGCAATATTAATTTAACTTTCATTACATTCAAAAGCTGCCAAATAAGCTGCAAAGCTCTACCAGCCGCACTTCACGAAAATCTCAGGATGTATATGTATACATATGTGCAGACTCCAACCAACTTTATGTAAGACAAACCAGTCCCTGATTAAGTGTTCGAAAACCAAAACATAGCCAGGCGAATCAAAAAATGATAACGTTCTGTAGTTTCTACAGCACTGCAAAACTGACAATCCGATATACTTGAAAACGCTGAAATGTCAGCTATCATGAAAAACTATGGCAATTCTAACAAAAAATTTATCAAAATATAATAAACCAGTCTCCAAATCTGAATATTGGATCCGACACCGAAAGATACATTCAATGTGCCATCAGAAAGTTTTCATTCTGGATCTAATATTTGTACACGCACACGCCACGCACATGCACACGCACACGCACACGCACACGCACACGTACACGCACACGCACACGCACACGCACACGCACACGCACACGCACACGCACACGCACACGCACGCGCACACGCACACGCATACGCACACGCACACGCATATGCATATGCATACGTACATGTACACGCACACGCACGCGCACGCGCACGCGCACACGCACACTCACACGCATATGCACACACACACGAGCACGCATACGCACACTCACTCACACTCACACGCACACGCACATGCCCACGCACGCCCACTTGCGCATGCACACCCACGCGCGCACTCACACAAATCAGCTTACAAGATTATGCAAAAAATTTCCATTTAGAAACAGCAGTTACAAATTTTCATATGTACCTATTTCTTGTTTTCAATTGTTTATTAATAATTCTTGAAGTACCGTTATATTGTAGAATTTCCTTCTTCAGTTTATATAATCACATCCAATAATTTCCATTTTTATGCAGGTTACGTTTAAAACATTACTTGTTTATTCATTGCAGCATCGTAATTATTAAATTACAGTTTGGTACTGCATACTTCAAATATCATCTTCACAAAGCAATAGCTCGCGACTTAAATCAAACTAACATTTCGCGATCGAACTTATGAATGACATTATTTAGTAAACGCTTCCTTATATATACAAAATTATCTATTTATAGAATGTAGTAGTATGTACGTGATTCCATTCCAATTAATAAACGCTTAACTTATGTAATTTCTTGGAAATCTTCATTAGCGTTCCAAATTGTTGAGTTTTATTACCTCGTTATCTCGTTCCAGTTATTAGTGATTTGCGTTGCGCGTCTTTATTTAACACCCAAGGTTATTGTGGTGTCGCATACTAATGCAAAAGGTAATCAATTTTCATTGGTTATTTTATGGATTTTGAGGGGTTTTCCTATGTTCCGGTCGCTTTTAGGAATAAACGTTTCTTTATTAATTGGATATTTACGAAATTGATGTAGTTCTTCTTACTTTGTCTGGTAAATACAAGAATGCTTTATTTAAATTGAATTAAGGTAATACACAGGGTAATTAATTTAAACTCCTAAACGCACCAACAAATATGAAGTTATGTCGCCCTTTGTCCTTGACGAAACGAGGTCGTCAATCAGTTTTGCAGACTTTGTTCATTCACATCCGATACCGATGCGTTTCAACATGATTTCGAGAGTATCACGGTGTGATATATGCATATACGCAGAGTTAGTTTATCAGTATTAATTTTGTATTTAAATTTCATTTATATAAACAGTTTTAACTTTTAGCGCAAAACAAGGAGATGTAACTAACTTTTTGTGATTAATGACACGAGGCAATAAGAAACAAAATGGCGGGATTTTAATTCCTGAGAAATATAACGTATACTTGAATTAGTACTATTCTTTCGCATACAATAATTTTGTGGATTTCGTAAAATTGGGAGGTCCTGCAAAAAGTTCTTTTTCATAGTAGTGTGAAATTTTAAATGGTTAATTCAAGTAATGATAGTAAAATGGTTTTAATTAGGCTCTTCTAAATTGGTAAGCTAGAAATCTTCTGTTTGTTGGCATATAGTTGTAAAAATTGAAACTCATTGCTGAAAAATATCATGAAAAAAATTTTAGTAGGTTAAAAGTTGTACTTGTAATTTTAACACCTGTTTGATTGTTTTTAGAAGTGTCAGTTAAAAGAAATGAGAAAACTTAAAAGCTTGTTTGCTTGACAAACTTTTATTGAGTGTGTTTGAATTCTGAAAGGTGAGGTTACTGCACACGAATGCAAAACTTAATGGAAATATATGCGTTTTGAATTTGAGTCGCAAATAGCTGTCTCCGATAATTTATTAATGTCATGGTAAATTTATTTCAGGTGTTACTCTAGTAACCAGCGTTGTGTTAAATTGCCGAAAGGTTTCTACACTTTCCTTTCAGGTTTGTCTGTCAAATACGTTATTTTTAAAGGTGTAGTGGCGTCTGATATATCAGCCTTTTTATATAACCCCCTTGTGTCTTATCAAAATCCGCTGAAGTTAGAGTTCATAGTTAGACCGAGGACCCTAAAAAGGATTTCGAAGAGAAACTTACATCTAACGTGTAGTGCGAGGCTTCGTAGTAGTTTCTGCGAGTCTCTTTGCCTTTCTTGGGGATATGTGAATTATCTTCACTTAGTGAACGTATTTTACGTTTCAATGCTAAATGCGTAAAGCTAACACTATTCTACGCTATTTACTGCAAGTGAAAAGCATTTTTATCAAAAATGTATTGATAACTAATAAGTGAAAATAAATGTCTTTGTATTTATCTTAAAATGATCGATTTGCGTTCGCATTGAATGCGTTTTTAAGGTATCTTAAAATTAATTATTTTTACGTACACAGCTTACATTATTTGCAATTTATTTACAATACGCTTACATCATACAGGGTGATTAGTTATGCACGTGCAACTGCATTTTTCGCTTGTACATTAATGAATAAAAGTAACCATGAAGTTACGGAAATTTCTATATTTTCCGGATTTTCTTATACCTTGGTGGGATTTATTTGCAGAATTTGGGCTTCAATGACCTCTCGTTCCCCCTTATCACGTCATTTTCCTCCAAATTAAAATATGAAATCCAAAGTCTGCGTTACTTTTCCGCATATATGATTAATTTGCCTATTTTTATTTTTAACTATTTGCTATCTCTAACTAATTCTATAAACTTTATAATGCACGTGCATACTTTTTTCATACTAGGTGTTGAGTACGTAAAAGGATACTCAAGAGAGAAAAGCGGTAGTATAACCAAACAGACAATAAATATATATGGGGCCTTCGATATTCTTACCTGATGTCCAGTTAGAGCGGTGAAGATTCTTGAATCCAGAACACTTATAACTCCGTTCAAAAAATAATATAAAGCGGTGAAGTAGTCCTATACGGGGACTAACCTCCGCAACAAAAACTTATTGTTCAAGCGGTGACAATAGACTGTGTTAGACCGCGCATTTACCAAAACATATAGCAAACAAGATAGAACATTGAAGGTGAAACGCGACCGTGTTACTTAAATTAAAATAAAAAAGCAGCTATTACCACCAACAAATAAACACTAGGGCTTTTTTCCTTTCAAAATGCACCTATTTCTATCTTATAATCAACTAAACCTTCTTTAACTCTATCCTAAAATCATCTATAATCTTACATTTCTATCCTATATTTCTAACTTGTTCATATTTACACAAGGTCTCATCATGTTCCATCTCATACAAAATTCCTTACACTATCATACATAATTTTTCGTATTATAGCACATTCTTCTCTAAATTATCATTATCTTTGGGAATATGGGGTATAAGATGTTCCCAAATTCGTCCCAGCAACTATTCAGCTATACTACTTACGTCCCAAAATTGAGATCTAGACTTTCCCTATCTAACCTACTTACTTTCAAATCATCCATATATCAATTACTCTTCATTAAATGCATAAACTTCAGTCTTACATGGTTCACTATCAATAACTTCTAACTTATTTTTACAATCAGAAGCAATTCTTAACTCTCTATATTTCAATTCATAAGATTCCTTCAGCAACGATTCTACTTCATTCTTAACTTCACCTGGACATTTAACAGCAATTGATCCCTTATCTACATTATCTTCAAATTCTCTCTCAAAGTAATTTACATCTTTCTCAAAATAATTCGGATTAATGCTATTCATTCTTATATCCTCGTTTATTTCAATAAATTCTTTCTTTTTCATGCGCTTTCAATATCTTCTTACATCCGCATATTTAAATGAATGTTTCGAAAAACCCTACGCTGCTCCTCCATATTTTTACATACGCCATTTAAAAAACGATTTGATTCTTTTATCGCAATTATCCTAAAGGAATTATTAAATTCTACTTTTCAAATTATTGCATAATTATTTAATATTTCACTACCTTTATTTATTTTTTTAAGAAGTACATTCACAGAAAGTTCCTTTATCTCCTTTTCAACAACTGCCATCATACTATTTTCATCAGTTTCATTTATTATTTCAATCTCTTCAACATCGTCTTCTGCTGTTTCCAATAATTCTGACTTTTCTCTAAAAACGCTACAACTTCTTTTCTAACTTCACCACGGCACTTAATACATAAACCTCTATCTCCTACACCTTGCGTATCCTTCTGAAATTGATTCAAATCCATTCAGTCTCCTTGTACCTCTATATGGACTTCTTCTTCCCATATAATCTGCTCATCCCCCACAATTATCACCTTATTCTCGGTATCTATTGTACCTTTCATCTTACTTATAAAATCCATTCCCAGAATCGCATTTACTCTTAATCCTGGCACTATCAAAAACTCTTGCTCAACCTACATTTTTCCCAACTTAACTTTCCGAATTATGATACTCTTGACTACTGCAAACTTTTTTATTATTCGACGATACTAAATTATTTCTTCTAATAGAAATAACTTGCTGCATTAACTCCTCTGAATTTACGTTCCTAATCTCCCACTTATTACAAAATCAATTCAAGCTTGAATATCGAATCCAGCTACTTTCGTGGAATCGATCTCCTATGGTTGTATCGCCAAAATTTCTGCTGTGATATTGAGATATCTTTTCCTATACGAAAGACGCCGAATCTCGTATAGAAACAAAAGAACTCACTTCCTTGACAATTACAGTTGCTTCAACATGAACGCTCCCTACTCGAATAAGTAAGTATATTAAGTTTTACTAAAATTTTTAGAGTACACATATTTATATATAATAATACTAATAAGTGAAACTTGGTGCAGTATAAATCACACAAAAGGAATACAACTAAAGTTTCAACTTACACTCAGAATAAAGTTGCTTGAATATGAAGGGTAGGTTACTCTCGCCACTTTCCTCATTTCTTTAAAAAAATACCTTGTGTCAAGTTTAGTGTAAATTGCACTTTGCTATAAATAATCTCCTAGATGAATTTATGAATCAATTAAACCTTAAGACGACAACTTCTCACAATAAAATTATTAGATACAAAAAGCTGATTAACATATTTTCATAAAATCCTTCACTTAAAAGCACAAATCCTAAAAGATAGTCAGACTTTTAAATTCAAGGGTCTTGAACTAATTCCAGATCAAGGAATTTTTTAATACTCTATAACGTAGAACACAAACTTTTGCACAAACATTGATTCTAGAATGAAATTACACAAAAACCTTCACTACGTTTGACTCAAAACCAATTAGCAACGAATACAATTGCAGCCGAAACAAACCAAATATATTACCAAATATATTTAAGTTAATATTAGCAGTAATGTTTGAAGAATAAATTGAAATAACCTTTGAAGTTATAATTAAAGCTGTAATTGAATCATCAATTAAATCCCTAATTGGAACCCTAAAACAAGCCACTAACTAACTCATTTACAACGCACACGTCTACTTACGATTTTATTCAAAGCGGCGAAAATCACACTGAATACACTTTTAATTATGATATATGTACATGCAGTTATTTTGGTCGAACTAAGTTGTTTTCAAATTCATGCACTACTTCGCAGAAATGCAGCAATTATCCCCTCAAAGTAAATCTACTCCTATGAATAACATGTACTTCAGGTTATCTACAAGCATTCGTTCCAGGAAATTTCAATCTAACCCAGTATTAAAACTCACAATGAGGCACGTAGTCCATACCAATAAGAATCGCTCAGTTTATAAGAAACGATTTTATTCATCGAACGCTTAGATTACTGCAAAGTTCACATTATTTGAGATATGCAAAATACATTTCTAATCGCATTGTATGTTTTTGTTTGTAAATAGCAGGTACGTTTCGATATTGTTGTTATCTAGCAAGTGTTGGGTTAATTCAATATAATTACAAATGACTATATAACAATCTAGCAGTAATACTTTTATATTAATAAATTTATTTAAATCTATTTTAGCAAAAGTGAGGAGTCTTTCTTATAAATAAATTTTTCTTGATGAATTCATGAAAAATATGCGTAAAATGTCCATCCGTTTAGTTAATATCAAACGTACTTTTATATACACGAGCATCCTTTATGAATGTCTGCACTCTTATAATTTATTACTGAGAATTTGAATAGTTCCTTTATCGACCATAATGGCGTCTTTAGACAGCAATATATATTATTCTTATATTACCTACAACCTCTATATCCTCTATACCATCCATATCTTCAAATGTCCCTGTATCCCTCGTACCCCTTATATCCTTTATAACTCCGCATTCTTTATATTTCTATAACTATTATATCCCTTATAGACCTAACACTATATCCATATATCCAATATGCCTGTTGGGTATTCTATCGAATTTTCATTCGCATATCAGCCACTTATTTCTCAACGTCCTTCGATTTATTTTTGTACCCTTATAGTTGCTTGCAGATTGACGTTCAGTGTGAAGGACAGTAGAAAAATTAAGTTTTTGTTGTAAAAATTTCAGCTCTGAATTGTAATTGAAGCATTAGATTTTGTCGTTTTAGTATGATTGTTTTAACGAGTATAGGGTGATTTGCGTAAAATGATAGCTGTGAAAGTCGGTTGCGTAATAGAAAGTGCGCTATTATTTGTCATTTGTTACAACGATATTTATATACTAGCATGTTAGGAATATTTGCATATAAAAGCCTTTTATTATAAATCACTGAATACAGTTTTATAATTGAATGAGTACGGCAATGGCACATATTTAGATTTGCACTTACAAATGTAGCTACTTTTAAAATATTTACTTACTTTATCACATTTCTTTAGAATTAGCTGTAATTGTTATTTCAGGTTAACACCGGTAATAATTGCCCTAATTGTATTTTATATAGCACTGCTTCGGCAAGTTGGTTCGGGCCCATTATGGCCTCGATATATAGAAAATGAATTGGTAATTGGATGTGAAACTTACTGGTGGAAAACGATTCTCTACATTCAAAACTATGGTAACCAAAGTAGTATGGTAAGTAAACCCTGTTATTTTTGTACTTATTTTTAGTAGAAACTTTTAGTGTATTCCACATAGTTGGTATTTATGTGTAGATATGCAGTTGTTTGTGTTATCGCCAATTTTACTGTTACCAATGAAGAGGTGGCCGAAAATTACCATCGGATTGACAGCATTGCTTGCAGCGTGTTCAGCAATATCGGGATTTATTGTTAGCTGGATATATGAATTAAACATCATCCAAAGCGCAAATAGAACGTATTATTTTTACTACCTATAGGAGTATGATTAGTGATACTATTTTTTTAGGCCGGAGAAAGTTTCCCAGTACATACACCATTATTACTTTTCAACTCCAGTGCGTGCAGCTCCTTGGCTTATAGGAGTCATTCTGGGTTATGTCATATTTAAATTTAAAGAAAAGGAGAACAAAATTGTTTATAATAAGGTAAGAAGGTTGATGATCAGAACCACAGTATTATTGTGTAAAAATATCTGTCTTATCTGCAAATCAGACAAACATTCTTAATTTACGAAGATGGGTTTCACACGCATGGCAGGGTAACGATCTAAACAATAATATCGCCTGAAAACATATTTAGCGAAGCATCTGTGTGGTTTTTGTCGTTAAATTCATTGAGTACGATTTATATAAATCTTTAACCTTGCAATACGCTAGCCCTTGTGTAAATCAATAATAACGAGTTAACAAATAACACCTGGCGCAAGTTTGTTCCGTCCTAGGCTTCATGTTCCCGGTTGTCGTTTTAATTAAGCAGTTACTCGTTACAATTTATATTACCAAAATAAGGTGTCCTGGTATTGTGCCGCTTGAACAATACTAAACAGTACGCTATGTGTATGTAAAAATGGGGCAAGTTAAAGCTTTGTTTTAACTTTTTTTGTTTTGTTCGTTTTATTTCGTCCTTAAGAAGAAAACTGTTTGTACTCTATTTGAGTGTGCCCAAAAGTCTGTTCTGTAGAATTTGATAAACCAATGAGGTTTATTTTTGTAATGTCTTGGTGACAGGCATTAAAGACTTACTTTTTTAAGTAAAAAGGTTTCTGTTTAAAGCGATAGTAAAAAGTTTCTGTAATTTATCCTAGTTATGGCTATTATACACATAGCCATCATTCTCCTTTAAAGGAATTAATATTTTAAGATTTTCGCAAGAACGATATATACGTTAACGAATCAGCAGTAGTGATCTTTGGCATGTGCCAACACTTGGAAGTTAATTTTGTGAGCGTTAGAACAATAAAGATTTAAATTTTTTGAGGGATAGACTCCATATAGCGACTTTATCTGATTTTTACTTTGCTTTTTATGTGACAAATCGCTATTATTACTCTACGACTTAATGTTTCATTTCTTTTTGAACTTTTTGTACATGTAGTTACAAACTCATTCCAATGATTATTTATGTAAAGTTTTGAGTTAATTTTAAGTGGTTTTAGGTTAGTTTATAAGGATTAGTGATCATGATTATAGTTGTAGTTTGATGCTCGATTTTTGCTATTCAGAAGTCCCAAACAAAAGTTTTTCGATCTTCTTTATTATTTTAATAACTCAAGTTTTTTTTGGTGAGAGGCAATGTAGCGGTTTAAATTTCCCCAGACATTAATATCATAAATAAATTTAGTTTTAAGTCGTTTCGGAGACGACACGCCCTGTATTATGTTGCTACTTTCAATTATGTTAGAAAATTATTAAGTCATCCATTTGGCGAAACATCTGTGTATTTTTGGTCGCTAATCTCATTGAAACTAATTTATATAATATAATACAAATATAATCCTTAACCTTGTAATACACACGAGTATTTGTAGATATTTTTAAACGTTTTGTTGTGCAAATCAGTAGTAACGAGTTCACAAATAACACGTGGCGCATGCTTGTTCTGTCCTAGGCTTTCAATCCCTAGTTGTTATTTCAATTGAGCAGTTGCTTAGAACGTTTTATAAGTGTAATATGACAAAGAAATTAGCTACGAGCAACTTACGGTTTGCTGCAATTATTATTTGTGTGGGTGTATGAAAAGTTCAGGCATTATATGTTTAAGAAGTTTCAAATCAAATGCTTAGTAATTTTCGTATATTTTAAATGTGTCTAATTTCATTTTTTACAGCGCAACCAAGTTTAACCAAGTTCTAATATACTGAATAAAGTTTTAACGAATAAGCAATTTATTAGAATTTTTGCTACAATCTGTTGATTAACGATAGTGGTGAGGTATGCTGTTATTTCTTTCCGAATCCAGCACCTGGTAATTTAATCTATGCTATACAAATGTTTCGTTTGATATAACAGGAATAGATTCGATTACTAAAATTATTCATGTGGTTTGCAGAAGTTGAGGGCAACACAAAAACGATTGCGTTCGTTTGAGTTTGTATCGCCATCTAAATATTCTAAACATGTTTCTTGTGAGTGTCATTTTACGGTTATGAAAATTTTCCCTCTCTTTTTTGTCCTTCCTTGAATTTAATGGTCAGAGATATCAACTATGAACTAACCTAAGTTCTTGCATATAAACCGGTAGGTTATAAAAGTTAGCTTTGATTAATTTAAATTAAGTTAGCGTTTCTAATACCTTAAGGAATTTAAATTCTGTTATTATAAAACATCTAATCCTATTTGATGTTCTACTAAAGTATGGTCAATGTAGTAGACAATAGATTTTAAAGATTTTATTAAGAGCGTAAGCTAAATCCTACATGCAATGCGTATGGTTCAGATCTGAAATATGCGCAAATACTTGTCCATAACTGGGTGTAAGATTTTTGGACATGAACACTATAAACTGAAGCATATGCATAAAGTATTTTCATCCGGCCAAAAAATGCTTGTTCAAATCTTTATTGTGAGTACTTTAAAACATGTTACTTATCTTTATTTAAAAAGAAATAGAAACATAATTTTCTTTATTCGATCTTGTGATCCCAGTATGTAGCGGTGCAAAAATTTTGTAAACACATGTCTAAAAAATTTACAACAAAAGTTTTAAAGTTAACGACTAAAACAATACATTAAAAGTAATGTGTAAGTTTTACTATAAAAAGTTCAAATATTCATGGTCAACATATTTGTATTTTATATTCTTTTTCCTTTAGATAAATATCTTTTTTTAACATTATAGAGTAGTGATTACAATCTTATATGCACTTAACGGCAATTCGTAACAAACCCCCCTGTTAGTCTCATCAAACTCCGCTGAAATTACAGTTCAGAGGTAATCCGAAAGTCTCCTCAAAGTTTTTTATTACGGATTAAAATTTCATCTTTATTGAATTATGACTTTAGGAGAAGGTATATTTGTCGATCCCATCTTTTAATACAATCGTACACATACAGTTTTTCAAACCGGTGTCCAGCCTGCCGCAAAGAAAATTGTAACATTAGCACCCAATTCAAGAAATTTCCTTATTTGATATTTATTAAAAATTACTGGTTAATATTACTGAACTATTTTAAATCCAGCTTCACTCTATGCTTAACCGAACAATTACGATGATTAAATTCTAAAAGCCTGAAGCGCTAAAGGTTTAATCTTACAAATACAAGTTATTTTTTACATTTCGTGATAAAGAACAAATATTTAATAATCGCTTTTAAATTATGACCAAATTTTAGGTCTTTACATTAGTAACGTCAAAACTCATATAGTGTGTGGATAGACCGCAGTATCGTATAATCAAATAGAACTATCTTAAAAACGCTGCAGTATTTTTTAATATTTTACTATATTTGATACATTTCTGTTCCACTAATATTTGACTTGCTTGACTCCAAACTTATAGTTAAGCCTTTTGTACATTTACTGACTCTTTTTCTATATAGCGGAGTTTCAATTTTTGCTTACATGTAGTTTCTTTACTCTTTTTCATTTACTCTTCTTTAACTATCTGTATACAATAGTTATTATACTATTCCTTTTATATGGTTCTCGATTTGTTACCATGCTTTATTCAGATTCTTTGTTTGAAATTTAAACTATCCTCTGAAGTAATGCTTGTCAATACCTTATACCGCCATTTTCTTTTTCAAATGTGCTGTATTTAAGTCTTTCAATTGGAGCTTATCTTAATTATCTTCAAAATCTAGCGTTAATTCTTACAGTTAGCTAATTATACGTAATATCTATACCTGCAGCTGGAAATGACCTTGCGCTTTTTAAATATTTATTAAATCTACTTTTTGAAAGTATACCTACCACTTAATATCCAGTATCTATATATTATCCTTGTCCATGTACATAAGCTTCCGTTATTGTGTTAGGATGATATGCGTCTTACTACAAAAACACTTTATCTAACAAAGTTTATCTCAAGAGAATTTTACTCGAAAATCGCTAATGTAAAAATTTCATGTCATCCAAGATACTGGTCAGATTAAATTGTTCCAACGAAATTATTGTGTCACTGTGTGAGCTTACAGTAGACGAAACAAAAATTGACATTCATGCAGAGCGCAGTTCCAGAGTAAACAAAATACAACTACCCTGAAGCTCAACATGCAAGAAACGCAGATTATTCTTTTAAAAACTACGTATAAAATGGAAAACGCGTTATAAAGAAAAAAAATCTGATAGAATAAATTAAGAGCTACGGGGAAAGACTAGGTTGACAGATCATACATGGAAATATAAGCAAAGAATTAAGCATCTCCCGAAAAGTAGTTATTATCTATCCAATAACGAGATGTTTTGGTTCTGATGTAATCCAGTCTGTGGAAGCTTTCTTCTCGTCCAAACATTTCGTAAACTACTGCGTCATTATATGCCAAAGTAAACTAAACTAAAACAAAATAGTATATCGAACGATTCTTGCGAGAGAAATCTATCACTCTAAGCATTATATTGTAGTGAGATTTGGTTTCATTGGTTTAAGTGAATTGCTTGCAATTGCTGTAAAAATTGATGTAGTTTTACTTGAGTTATTTCTCAAGGTCCGATTGGCCGAGAAATAGAAACCACGGTTAAATAAAAAAGGCTTTTTTTATAATATTTAGATGCATCTACCAGCTACTTCTCTACATTGTCGACGCTCTGACTGACATTTTGGCGTAGCATGGTACCAATTACTTAATGCCCTCGTGATAGAGGGCAGCCACCTGCGTTTTCAACCAATTCTTTACGCTGGTATACAACGAATCACCCAACACGGAAATTGTGAACCGACAATTCTCTGTAATCGCATAATCCACTAAATGAATAAGCTCATTGGTTGGTTGGCACTGGCTTTCTTCCATGGCCGCCTGCACCATGAATGTCTGTAGGTTCTGCTTCAAAGTTCTGTATACTTGCCGCATGTTGCTGCTAATGATGAAAGTTCTACCGTACGTATTTCCCATTCATCTGCATTGCACCCCTCAGCGTGAAGAAATCGAATGACGGCCGCACTTCACACTTGGTGAGAGGTTATTGTTCTAGGCACGTCTACGTGCTCACTGCGTGCTTACAATTAACCACTGCGACGTGATGCGTTCGACAGAAATATTAAAGATACTGCACAGTACATCTGCGCCGTCGAATTTTCACCGTGGTTTTAATTTTGCGACCGATTAGATCACAAAAAACATACCCTTCTTATAACTTACTATTTTTGATTTTTCTTTGATAAGCGCTTTTTGTGATGCTGAAACATTTTTCATAATTTTGTGTTTTCCACTAGTACAGGCTATCACGACAAACGTTGACTGTTGGGTACCATGAAACTTTGTAACAAGAATTTTATTAAACATTTCCTACTTATCTTCATAGAAGCTTTGTTCATGCACACGGGTTAGCTGACCTTCCACAAGGCTTTAGAAGACTTTTACTCTTTCTTGCTGTACACTTTAAACTATTTTGATTAGTTGAGTAATAAGAGAGTAAAAATTTCGTAGATGTAATATATTTACTGTATAGTTTTTGTTTTGATTGCTTTTTTCATAGTAGGATATAGAAATTAAGTTTATAACGTACCTTTACGTTAAGTTGTCTATTGGAAGCAATTACAATAATCTCTGCTCATTACTACATTGTGTATAATATTTTGCCTTTGGTATCAAGTGAAATGATGAACTCGAACAGCTTAATTTTTTCTTAAACAAGTAGTAGTTTCACAAATTAAAAGTAGATATATAGGTAACTTGAAACATACTTTCTTGAATGTGTGCGGGCACACCAGTACAACTATTTTGACGTTGGGCGTCGGTGAAACAATTTTGTTGTTGCTTCCAATAGACTCACAAACTTCACGATTTTTCACGGTTTAGTCTGGGAATTACCCCCAGTAAAGTAAACTCAACAATACACAGGAATGAAAAAGAGAGAAGGGAATTGAGCGCCATTACATCTATACGGACAACAAAAAAAAGTATCCTATGAGAAGATGCAGAAACTCACGGGCTATAGAAACTATCAAAAATATCCAAGTTATACAAAACAACACCTCTGGAATCCTCTCCAATGTATCTACTTCACTTCCTGCTGCGATAATCCTAAAAGAAAATGTAACACAATAAATCTTTAATCAAAAGACACCGTTTGCGTCTTACAACAAAGAAATTCAGCAATACGCATAAATTAATCACATTGAAACTATAACACTAAAAGTGTTATACCTAAAAATAAAGATTAGAAAGAAGTCGTATAGATCACTTCTACAACATTACTCTACTTGAGTGTCCTTCAGGTTCCATTACACAAAATTTATTTTCTTAAATTGTACTGACATAAAATTTAGATACTAATAAATAAAAAACTTAGTGTTTTGAACCAAAAATATAATGTAGAGTAATTCTTTTCTTCCTTTTCTTTTATATTATTTTTATACATGTAAATAAAATCACAAGATTGATTTTCACGAGTAAAACTAAATTTTTCTATATAATAATGATTCGTAAATTATCTCTCTAGATAATGAAATTTTGACACTTGATAACATTTTCACAAACAAAATTTTAATAACCTCAATTGACAGATCTGTTAGATTGGTTCACAACAAGTTTAAAAAAAACTTGCACATAGCTTTTTACAAAAAGGTATTCGAAAAGCATATAATTTAAATAAATTAAAATTTTTCAGGTTGACACGGCATAGGAATAACACAGTTAATCTACTAATTATAAAACTTACTATAAATAGACATATTTAGTTGAAATTTGGACGTTACAATCTTGTTATAAAACCACATGCTTATTTCACGTGTTCCACAAAATATTTTTATTGGCTTCGGAAAAAAACAAGGTTTCCCTTTCTCTTATAGAATTTTAAATTTCGACACTTAACAAAAAAATACATAACACACAATCTTTTTCCTGAACGTTATAATTTTTACGATTGTTTATATAAAATCATAAATGCAAAATGTATACTCTTCTTAAATTTAATATCTTTAGTGATTGTACGGACATTTTCAAAAGTATATAAACGTGATAATTAAGCTTCATCCGTAGCCAACATAAAAATTTAAACACTTACCGAGAATCGGCTTCCGCACCTATGAGGGTTCTAAATACCTGACGTTCATACACGTACAAACTCCAGCTTCAGAAAAAGATTTCAAAATTAAAAGCACCGGACTTCATCCTGGCAACAAAATCTAGTTTATGTGAGTTCCGAAATAAACGGCTGACATCATGACGTCATACTCCTCAATTAAGCAAATACCATGTGAGCGATCTTAAATACTTCCTGTTACAAAAATTTCTTCATAATAAAAAAATGCGCGTTAATGGATACCGATGTTAGATAACCACGTTGTTACGTCCATTTAACATTTAGACCGCTTTACCAAACCTTAAAAATGGACACAGTTCACCTACAGAATAGGCAACACAGGTGACTTGTTTACAACGTATTTGTTACGATTGAATACATTCTTAAATAAATTTAAAGCGGATTTAATGTTAATTTCTATTACGAAATTGTTCCTTCTAATATTATAATACAAACCAATGAAATCAGATGCTACAGAAATGTAGCAAATAGAAGCGACCTCGAAAGTTAATACCTTAGAATTTGTATTTGATACAAACTATGGAAGCAAAAATGATTATACTCACTTCGACACTACACGAAATTATATGTTATATAAAAAGTGATTCAAAGTTTAAACAAAATGTACTTTTTTTGTAAATGATAACTCCCACCGTGTCACGGTTTAGTGTATAAGAATTTTATGTAGTACATATATTCAAACATTTTGTTATGCCGATGCCACACAATGTCGCAAACACCTTCTAATGTTGAACGCTTGATGGTTGGATGTATTGTGTGACCCAAGTTAGAACTATGATTACCCGTTTAGGCTGTAGTCGGTTTTTAAATCGCTTTATAGTTGTTACCTTTTTCATTCGCCGGCACTCTTGGAAGGCACTGCTACACGATACATTCAAACCATTGAAATTGGTTTTATCAGTTTTGTCAACTTACATTATTAGTAATTTATGTTTTGACGGATATGTTCTATTTAATACTATTATAATCTAATTATTCATATATTTCATAGTATTACAAATAATATAAGTAAATATAAGTAATTTATATTGTAACAAACAATTGAACCAAAGTTGGAATCAAATGTATTAGAACAAATTAATATTTGTTCCACCGTGTAGTGGTGCATTTGCCATATCAATCGTCAAATATCTTAACCCGAACGTTATAGGCACCATTTCAGTCAACCACTCACCGCATTGTGTAGCGCTGACTTTATGTCTATCAATAACACCCACCCTTTACTTTTTAAAAATAACAAACAGCTTTTGCATATTTCCCAAGGTTTGTTTTCATTAAACTGCCGAAATCAAAGCAACAATTGCAGATAAAAATCTCGAATCTTGTTACAATATTTAATATATGAATTTATTCCAAGTTGATTTGAATTTACCATTTTTCTTTAAATTTCCTTAATTACTCAGAAAAAACTGTAGTAAATTCGTAGGACCTTAATTTATGCACAGAAACATTCCCTCTAATAACGTGTATTGCGCAACCGTTACAAACAATTAAAATGTAATTAACCAGACTAAACTCAATCAAAATTTCCGACTACATACAATAAAATAAAAATATACAAAATATTTTCAGTCTAAAATATATTGCGCTCTAATAATTAAATACAGCCGAGGTGTGCATCGTAAAATCTAGATATTCTAAAATCCTACTAATGCTTGTTTACGTATACCAAAGCTGCTGGCGTTTATTACACGGCTAACGGTTGTTATAGTAGTAAGTATTCTGTAAAATTATTTACACATGAATTAGAAAAATTATTGTTGTACAACAACAATTTATTTTACACTATAAATAAGTAGCTACTCTCCGTCGACAGCGTCTGAATTTAATAAGTAATTGGATAAATAGCAAATTATGAATGTAGAACATATATGAAAAGTAAATGTACTGATTTATAATTCAACAGTGATAGTCAAAACACATGTTACATTAAACTAACATTATGAATTATTTTCAGATGGTCGTGATAGTTCTTTGGATTCTTTCACTTGTTACCATAAGCGCATGTGTATTAGCAGGACACGATTTAATAGTAGAGTATGAAAGAACAGGAAGCTCTCTGCATATGGCACTAGTCAAGTCTTCTTGGGCAATAGGAATTAGTTGGACGATATATGCATGTGTCTGCGGATATGGTGGTAAGTATAAGATACATATGGCAGTGGAGAAAACTAATCTATATTTGTGGTATTGATTAAGAGGAAAAGCCCTTATAATGATCGATTTACACGTTTAATTAACATAGTTATTGTACGTAATATACATAAAGGATAGGCATTTGCATATTCTGCAATACTGTAGAAAAGTCTGTAGTTAGCAACTTTTCGAATAAAAATACGTGAGTTATAAAAATATTGTACGGTTTTTTAAAAATTTTGATTAGTGCAACCAAATAGGTTTTTATTAAGTAGGTTTACGTGACAAGCACTGCACAAAATCTGATAGCACTTTGTTGCCAATACCCAAGGGTACGAACCAAATTTAACTGCGATTTATTGATCAGTTAAAAAAAGGTTAACTGTTGTTTATCAGGACTGCCTTATAAACAAATATTTTGAAACTTAGTGACCGCGAATATCGCCTTATTTTAATCCATGGATTACTCGCTGTAGAGTTATTTAACAGATTTGGTGTTTGGAGCCACCAAGCGACGCTGGAGGAATTAAAAAACAGAATTAAAGAGCAATTTTAATTGAAATGCTACATAATAGTGTAAACAATTTGCAAGAGTATTTTATTATTAAACAATATCAAAAAGGACGTCATATTGAACATTTTTGCTTCCCCTTCCCCCACGCGCACAAACCTGCACACCCACAAACATAGAATAAACCGTGCCCCTTGTATCATATAAGGCAGATGAAAATAACCTACGATACAGCTAACAAAAACATGATACTTCTGCCATGGCACGGTATTCTATCATTTTTACTTCCTTAAACTATGAATGTATTCGACTCAATTTCGATTAATATTCGGATTGAAATTTATTCTTTTATTGATGCTGTAGTTACAGTTAAATGGCATTGTGTGTGTATGGGTTGTTTAATACTTCTTTCTATACGGTACATAAAAATTAATGTAATTATCCATACTGTTCAGTTTCACCGTGACCGTCGACGAGCGTGGTGGTAGTCGTGGTGGGTGTGGTTGTGGTAGTGGTGTTGATGAATGTGGTGGTGATTGTGGTGAGGTGGTGGTTGTGGTGGTGGTGGTTGTGGTGTGGTGGTGGTGGGTCTAGAACCAACTTCTTCCTTCTAGGGACGACATGGCGACCTCCGGCGGTGGTGGTGCGCGATTGTTTTTTGCAAGGTGTGATAGTGGTGGATCAGGAATCAAATTCTTCCCTCTGTGGAGATGGTCGTGGTGGTTGTAGAACCGACTTCCTCCCTCTGTGGTGGTGGTGGGTCTAGAACCATCTTTCTCACACTGTTGTTGTGATGATGGTGGGTCTAGAACCACATTCCCACCTTTGTGGTGTTGGTGGAGGTGGCGGTGGGTCTAGAACCAACTTCTTCCCTCTCTGGTGGCTGTCACTTGGTTGCACGCAAGGGCACGTCCGACGTGCATAGGGTTGCATCTGATCACGTCGGACATATGTCGGACATACATTTATATATGTAGGATCGTCCGGGGTGCATGACCTGTGTATCTGACAGAAATTACCAGAACGGGCCTTAGAATTTCCCATGTTAAATGCCATAATTTAACTTAAGCAAATGCTCTTTTGTTAAAAGCGTGAACGTGTCGTTAAGAAAAGTGATAAACGTTATAAAATCTAAAAAATAAGATTTAGTAAATACTACGACTTACAGTATCCAAAAGCAAATGCGGTATCTAACAATTTTTAATTAGTATCATTGTTTATTTCACACTATAATATTTCTGATTTCATCCATCTTAGCTTGCACTTTGTCATAAACCTTTACAGTTTTATTCCTTGGGTATAAAAACTGATTTTAAATACTTGCTGTCCGTAAACCTATTATTTAATTATAATGTTTAATTTAATGCTTTTTCAGGTCCCGTGAATTGGTTTTTGTCTCTACCGTTCTTTGAAATACTTTCGAAGTTGACATATACATTATATCTCGTCCACTATGCAGTAATATACATTATGGTTTCTCAAATGAGGGAAACTACAACGTTTGGCGATTTGTATGCTGTAAGTATGTAAAAGCTGATGCATTTATTTTCATTTCATCTTTTAGATGCATGCATTTTGGGGAGACTTTGTATTTACTCTAGCTGCGTCTGTAATCCTAATGTTGGCATTTGAACTACCAATGATTACCATTGAAAGGGTTTTATTAAGAAGATGGGAAAGTGAGTACCTAGAATTTACGCCGGTGGAGATGGGTGAGGTAGAAGCCCTGTTGTTTAACGCGCACGCTCAGGGTAGGCAGCCAGTCTAAAAACTGAATGGTGGTTATTTTGGCCATAGTGTCTAATTTCAGTTTGGCACAGACAAGGCAGCCAGCTTTTGCTCACCCGAATCTGCAAATAGGGCAACGAAACTGATGCATTAATTGAAACTAATAATTTCATCATCATTTTATTTTACAGAACACTAACACCTGAAGTGGAAAATGACTTCTAATAAACTGTTATTATTTGACGAGGATGCTTACTGAAGCATATTATTATATTTTTACTCTTGTAAATCGTAAATCATCTGATTTGGTTGTTACTAAAAGTTGGTTACAGATATAAGCCATTTTTGACTGATCTAACAAATTTTATTTAACTAACAGTTTTTGTGTTACCAAATAGGATATTTTAATTAACATAATGTTTAATCCAATTAAATTCACTTTTATATTTAACAAATTATTATAGGTTTATATTTAGAATGTTAGTTCTTTTGTGTACATTGTCAAGATATACATAAAGCCTTTTGCGTTTTTATTTTTGTGTTGTAATCTCCTGTTGGTTTAAGTATTAGAAAATTAGAGGATCTTTGCATTAATATATAGCTATTGAAGCGCTAGAAAATTTACTGACGCTAGTTACGTTTCGAGCCTTGGGAGCGGTCTTTCTTAAAACTTCTTCCAAAAACTTCGTAACAAAATTTATTTATTCAAACAGATATTAATGTGGAATTTTGACAAACTTGAGTAAAATTAAACTAAGTCGAAAAATAATTAATAATTGAACTAACATGAGTGAATAGCCTAAGCAAGCAGCAATGTTAAAGCTGAAATACTCAAGACTGCAGACGGTCTTGGGACTTACGGGCTATTTATGTTGTCCCTCCCCTCACATGTCTGTAGGAACTGGCATAGCTCATGTTTGCTTATTTCTTAATTCTATTCATTATACAATGTAACAATCTCAATTTCTACGTAATCGCGGTTTCTTAACCGTCTGTGATCTGCAGCTGCAGTATCACTTACTGTCTGGAATACAATGTGTTGCATCCGTTGTAATTCATCATTTCTATTGCGTATTCCTTTACGAATTTGGCTTTGTCCATTGATTGTTTTAATCGATAATAGTTGTTCTTGATTGTTCGAGATTCTTGTTTTAGTTCCGTTAAATCGAATTTTTGTGCGAGTGTCCAATAGTCTATCGTATTTTGCACACTTTCCAATTTTATTGGTAGTATACCGGGGTTGTTTTTTATGTCTTCAATTAATACGTCGTTGTCTGTTCTACCTGGCCGGAGGTTCACGGTAAGGGTGATGTTTGTGCATCTGAAATTACAGGTTGTCTTAAGTTTTTCAAATGAATGTATTTTAGTGTCTCGCCGTTGTCTACTACGGCTATTTTTGTTTGATATTCTCTTAGTTTTAAACGGGTCTGTGCCGTTTTGTGTCATTTATTTTGGAAGTTTTTCTCGTACACGGCTTGTCCTATTGAAAATTTATTTGTGCCGGTATTCTTATTGCGGGCTTTGGTGATTCGTTCTTTGTCGTTATCTAGTTTATCTTTTACTTTATCGTAAATTATTTTTAGTTTTTCTTTGTGATCTTTAGCATATTGCTGATATACTTCTTTGTGGTAATGTATGTCGTAAGGGTTGCGGGAATCTGAATGTCCTAATCTTAATTCTAGGGGTGAAAAATTTGTTGATGAGTGGATTGTATTATTGTAGGCGATTAGTGCGTATGACATTAAGTTGGTGATGTGTTCCTTCTTGTAAGTTAATTTTAATAATCTGATTTGTTGTAACAGGGTTGAATGTAATCTTTTAATTAATCCGTTCGATTAAAAGTGGTTTTCAGTTATAAAATGAATTTTTATTTTGTGAAGTTCTAGAGTGTTTTGTATCGTTTCATTTTTAAATTCGCTGCTGTTATCTAAAGTTATTGTTTCGGGTGTGCCATAAAATTTAAAGTATTGAGGTAAGATGATGGGTATTGCTTGGCCTATTTTGGTGAATGCAGCTACAATGGTTAAACAGTTTTTTGCTTCTACTACTAGAGTGTTTACATGTAATTTTTGGAACGGTTTGTCGGGTGTTTTGGTTAACATTAAGAGTATTTTTGGCGGTGTTATGTCGTATTTTGCCTTATCGCATAGATCACATTGGTTGATAAAGTCTGTGGTTAACTCTTTCATATCATTAAAATAGTATCGTCTTATAAGTTGCTTTAATGTTTCATTAATTACACGATGGTTGGTTTTGCCTTCGTGTTGGTTTCTAATCACGTCGTTTATTTCTTCAGGGTCGTATAAGGTTGTTAATTTTCTTGTGCACCTGATAAGTTCAGGGCCATGGTTATTGAATAATTATCGTATGATTCTGAGAATCGTTTATATAAATGTTCTCAGGGGTGTATTCTTTTAGAATTTTAATTATTTGTTCCTCGTTATCGTCCTTGGTTATTTGAATTTGGCATATTTTCTTGTTGTCTATTTTTGTATATTTTACGGAATTGGGGTTGGTTAAAACTTCGGTAATTATAAATTGAAGTGGTTTATATTGATTGCTTCGTTTAAAATTTTAATCGCGGTTTTTGGCTCTTCGTTCTGTGTTGAATGCATTGTGTCCATCTCTTCTGGGTCTTCTACTATTTTCGTCTCGTTTACGTTTCCTATAATTGATTCCGTTTCTAGGGTGTTAAGCTGAATTCTACTTAAGGCGTCTGCGTTATTGTTATAAATTCCTTTTTTGTATATAATTTTGTAATCGTATTCCTCTAGCCTGATTCTCCATCGTTATAATTTTGAGTTTGGTTCTTTGAGTTTGCATAGCCATACTAATGGTCTATGGTCGGTCTGTAAAGGTATGGTCTAAAATATTTCGTTGCCCAAATTATGACTAATAATTCTTTCTCTATTGTACTATATTTCTGTTTGGTCACATTTAGGGTTCTGGATGCGTAGCTGATTGGTTTATTGCTACCTACTTTTCCTTGGCTTAATACTGCGCCTAGTGCTACATTTGATGCGTCGGTTGTCAATATAAATGATTTTGAAAAGTCCGGGTATTCTAATACAGGGTGATTCGTGAGTATGCATTTAATTTTGTCTACGGTTTAATAAATTCTGGAGTGTATTCAATTTTATTTCCTTCTTTTAAACAATTTCTCAGGGGTTTGGTTATCTGTGCGTAACCTTTGTTTGTTTTTGATAGGGTGCAATTTAGTACTGCGTTCGTTTTTTCGGGGTTTGGCATAACTCCTTGAGGTGTTATTATATGTCGTAAAAATGATACTTCTTTTTGTAAAAATTCGCTCTTATCTAGTTGTACTTTAAAATGTGCTTTTCTCAGTCTTTCAAATACTTTTCTTACTCTTTCTGTGTCCTACCAATGATGTTGAATATACTATGATGTCGTCTAGGTACACAAGACATTTTTCGTTGTGTATTCCTCGTTAAGTATTGTCCATAACTCGTTGAAAAGTAGCGGGTGCGTTCTTTTGTCCAAATGGCATTCGTTTATATTCATAGTATCCTCTAGGTGTGCTAAATGCGGTTTTTGATGTATCTTTATCGTCCATTTCTAATAGGTGATATCCTGATGCGAGATCTAATGTTGAAGAATATTGACACTTCCCTAGTTTATCTAAAATTTAGGTGATATTAGGTAGTGGATATTTGTCATCTACCGTTTTTTCGTATAGTTTTCTGTAGTCTATTACCATTCAATATTTTTCTCTTGCCTGAGGCGTTTAATTTCTTGGGTTCAATTAATACGGGGCTGCTCCATCGTGAGTTGGAGTGTTGTATGATATCTTGTTCTAATAAATTTGCTACTTGTCTGTTTGCTTCTTCCTGGCTTGCCTGAGGTAGTCTGTATGCTTTTGTAAAAACTCGCTTGGTGTCTGTTAGCTTTATATTATGTTTAACTGTATTGGTAAATGTTAAGGGTATTCCTTCACAATGGAATATATCGCGGTATTCAAAACATACGTTTTTAATTGCTCTCTGCTCTTCTTTGTTACTATCGGTATTGAAGCGAATGTTACTTAAATTTTCTCTTAACATCTTGTCGTGTTCTATGGGGTTGTTATCGTTTTCTAAATTTTCGTCTATCTCCATTTTGTTAAAATTTAATTTTTCTACGTTAATTGGGTTTGTTAACGATAATTCTACGGGGGAGATATTTGAGTTTAAAATTCTTGTAGTGGCATAATTATCTTTTATTTGTACCAATGCGGTAGGGGTTTCCACTCCTTGTTGAAATGTTATGTGGTTTAGAATTCCTACGTCGTTTTTTGAATTTACTGGGATTTTTATTTTTTCTCTGTTCGGGGATCTATGGTGTATTTTTGCTCGGTTTGGGTATTTTAAAATTTAATGGGGATTTGTCGGTGTTTTGTTCTTAACAAACGGTTTTTTTATATAAATGTTGGCTCCTAGTTTTCTTAGAAGGCCCATTCCTATTAGTCCGTTGTATTTATAGTTGAATTCAAAACTGCAAAATTTGTATTTCATTTTTACTTTGAATGTTTTTGGTAGGGGTATATTAGCTAGGAATTGGTGTAGGGTCGTTAGATGGGCTGTTTTAATTTTAAAGAGTTCTCTTTCTACAAAATCTAAATAATGTTTTTTTACCGTACGGGGCTAATTAGTGTTTTTGAAGATCCCGTATCGATTAGCAATTTAAATTCTGCGTGGGGTATTTCTATATATGGCTATACTTGTTGATTGATATTATTTAAATTGATTACGTTTGGTCGTTTATAAATCGGTCTATCTGAAAATTTGGGCACGTATTTTCTTCGTCGTCCACTTCATAGTTTTCACATGGGTCGTTATATTCGTAAGTCAATAACTGATTTAATTTATCGTTAGGTTCTTCTACTTCTTGGTGAAACAGTTCTTCGGATGTAAAGTTCATTTTTGAATATGGCTTGGTCGGATTTGCGTTATTTTTGTATTTTGTGTGATGTTACCAGATGGGGTGTTCATAGAGGTCGGTTTGTAATAACTGTTAGGGTTATTATTATGATTTATCATCTGTGTATTTCTAATAAAGTTCGCGCTGAGTGCTGGTCTTTATTGGATCATATTTTGGTTGAATCTGGTGAGAATGTGGGCTTCGTAAAATTTGAGTTGAACGTTGGTTTTGGAAATTGTTTGAATTGATTATTAAAATTTGTGTTATTAAAATTGGAGTTATTACTTCGCGGTTGGTTCATTTGTGCATTAAATGGTGTGAATATTGGTTAGGTGGTTGTTTGTCTCGCGGCTTGTATGGTTTTTATTGGTGAATAACTTTTATTTGCGTTGGGGTTATATAGTCTGTGTGGATAATACTTTAAGTTCTCTTCCTCTATGATCATATCCATTGCTTTTTCTAAGTTTTGGGGATATTAGAATCTTATTTTATCTGATAGTTGTTCTGGTAATGCGTTTATGTAGGTGTCCGGTGCCATTTCGTCATACATTTTTGTTTTTAATAGCCGTATATTTTGGTCGATTTCTTCGATTTTTAATTTTGTTAGAATTAAACTTTTTACGTCTTGGCATTTCATTCCGAATTGATACGGGGATTGGTTACTTTTCATTCTTCGGTTTATTAGGTCGAGGATAAGACATTTGATGTTGCGTTGGTCGCCGAAATATGCAATTAATATGCGTTTTTAAAATCCTCCTACTGTTTTATATAATCTTTGCCGGCTATTAACGTTAGTGCCCGTCCGGTAAGTTTACTTATTATCAGGCGTTAAAATAATACATTTCGTTGGTTATCTCCTGGTCTGTAAAAGGCTTTCAAAAATATTTCACACAAGGTAATGACATTTTCTGGTAAAGCTTAATCCCCGTTGAATTGAGGGATGCTTTCGATATAAATTTTCATATTTGAGCTCATGATTGTTAAGGGTTGTTCTAATAATTAATAGATACTTTCGGTTTTAATTAATTTCAAATATTTGTAAAAATTGAGACTTAATTTTCGGTTTAGTTTATTACTTTCCAGTGTGGTTGGTATTTGCTATTTAAAGAATCGCTTTTACTTATATTTTATACGTAGTTTTACGGTGTTATACTTAAATTGAGGAATTTGTGCTTGGTAATGTGTAATTAATTGCTGTAACCTTGAATTCGTACTTTTATACTTCGCGAATGTAGTAATTGTTGCGGGTTATAGTTTTCTGAAAGGCTTCTATGTGAATTAATTTTCTTGCAATAATTTGCGTTATGTTTTGTACGTTTTGTTGCGCTAGATAGGTTTAATTACGTTTTTATTTCAGTCTTGCTGATTAATTGAGTCTGCTTCAATTATCTCGCCTCCGTAGGTGTTGTAATTGACAATTGCATAAGAATGCTTCATTACCTTGAATGTCTAAATATAGAGTTGCAAGTTTTCAGCCAATTGCGTTGTTGCAATATCTGCAACAGTTTCCTTTATAATTTATACAATAAATTGTTTACATTATAAATTTTAGTCTATTTAAAGGTTTTGTTTTCAGTCTATGTGATAAATGAATAATTTGTGTAATGTTTTTGTACAATTAGATATCCTTGTGCTGAAAAATATTTAATTATAAAATATGTCACGTTTGAATGAAAGCTTTTTATAAAGTTGCGATGCGCGAATGGTTTTTATTCCATGATGACGGTTTCCGGTAATCAGGGTTGCGTTTTAGTTTTGCACGCTTTGTTTGGATTTGTAATGTGTTACTTTAATAATAAATTGAAAGATGTTCCTACAATTATACACTAAATTGTTAATTATAGACTTTGATGAAGGTTAAGTTTAAATATTTGTTTTTATAATTTTGCGGTTATTTAATGGTAGAATTGATTGCGTTCTATTTTTGTTTCAAACTTGCTGAAATGAATTCGTGTTTGTTTCGTATTTATAATTCGTGCGCCGGTTATGTTTTGATTTATTAATAATTTGTAATATTTGTATTAATAGTTGCGTATATGCATGCTTCTTTCCAGTTTTCTTGTTTAAAAATTCTCTTGCTTTAAAAATAATTTCTCGTATTTGAAAATAATTTCTCCCAATAGATAAGTAAATTATTTTCATGAAATGGCATAAATTGCAATAATTAGAAATTCTGTACATACATAAAATAATAAAAAATTTTCTATTGCTAGCTAATATGAATAAATTTGTAAAAAGGATCAATAGGTTTAGGAAAATGAATTTACATAATTTTCTTCGTCGATTCTTGGGCTCTGTCGATTTTTGTACTTCGTTCATTTTTTTGTTTCGTTTGGGCTCGGACGATGCTTGCACCTCGTCTAAATTTGTTTGGTTAGGTTCGGTCAATGCTTGTACCTCTTCCAACTTTGTTTGGGTTCTTCCAGAATTGGGGATTAAAATTCTTGGTGGCCGGTTCTCCGATTATTGAAGTCGTAGCGCCTTTCTGGATCCTATCGGCTGTGCCAGTTACGTTTCGGTCCTTGGGAGCGGTCTTTTTAAAAACTTCTTTCAAAAACTTAGTAACAAAATTTGTATATTCAAACAGATATTAATGTAGAATTTTGACAAACTTGATTAAAATTAAACTAAGTCGAAAAATAATTAGTAATCGAACTAATATGAGTGAGTAGCCTAAGCAAAGCGCAATGTTAAAGCTGAAATATTCGAAACTGACTGACGGTCTTGGGGCTCCCGGGATATTTCTGTTGTCCCTGCCCCTCACATGTCTGTGGGAACTTACAGAGCCCATGTCTGCTTATTTCTTAATTCTATTCATTATACAATGTAACAATCTTAATTTCTACATAAACGCGGTTTCTTAACCGTTTGTGACCTGCAGCTTCAGTATCATTTACTGTCTGGAATACAATATATTGCATCCGTTCTCACAAATTGCTTGTGAACTTTCAATAACCTCTCTGGTTTATCCTTGAATATACATTGCTGCATATATTTAAGTTTCTTTAACAATTTCTAATAATTCCTATTAAATTCTATTAATGGTACATATAGATTGGAGAATACATAACGCGCTTCGCAACGAAAGATATTTATCAAATATTAACTATTCATTACAACACTACTGATACTTTACAATAACTATTTAACAAATTACAATCGGCTAATTAATCGAGGATAACTGATCTAGCTAATATATCAAAGAATAACTCTCCATTCTATTCAATTCTTTAAAATATTTGTCCTTTTATGGAAACTACCCTATAATTGCATTATGCGTATTAGGTGTAGGAGCTTTCTAGCTTTGTTAATTTATGTATTGTATAATAAAAGTGTGTTGACTGGAATTTGAGACGAAGGTAAATAGCAAATAAAAGCAAGAGTTTGCAGATATTGAACCACTTTTTATTTTCGAGAACGTATTCTATTGCTATTGGGAGGTATTGGGTATAAAAGACGTTAATATAATTATTTGTTACAATATATTTTTAATATTTTCTCCTATATCTTACAATTGTCAGTTTTGTAATGTACTAATTTCATATAATTAAGTTGCAATCGAAGAAAAGAAATATTTTTAATTACTTTTCTAAATTCTTCTTCCATACCAACAGGCATTATGTAAAAGCAAACCGTTGAATTTATTTCAAATATAAATCGAAATTGCTAAGCTTTTTCATTAAATTAATTCCTTTGTAACTTTCGTTGAAAACTAAATATTGAAAAGCATTTAGGACCATGTTTTCTTTCCTAAAAAATATCAACACGTTTATTTTGCATTAGTCATTTTAATTTAAATGCAACTTTCTGAAATATTTATAATTTTCTTGATCTATACAATGAAGTTTATTGAAGATTTTTATATTGATTTAGAATGAAGTATGCTTTTTTTATGATGGTAGATTTTTGATAGACACGGCATTTATTTATAAAATCCATATTTTTAAAAAGCAAAAGAAGTTGTACATTTTTAAATGAAATTAAAAAAGATGACAATAAATAATTCCCTTTCAATACTAAATAAACCTTCTTTATTCGTTTATTTTTAAGAAATTATTAGTTTTATAAACAAATGGCATGTTTTCTGAAAAATTATGTTTTCCTATTAGAAAAACATTTCCATCTACTAAGGTGTGCAAAATTTTTTACTATTAAGCATGATTTTACAACTCTTATTTTAACATTTTTCCCTAGCTATTGTTTTTAGTTATTGACGCTGACCTGAAAAGAAAATATTGCAATATTACTCATTTAGCAGTATTCTTAATTTTAGAGCAATACCTGCGGGGTCTGTGTAAAAGATGATCCCTAAGTGAAGGCATCTAAGTCTAATTTTGATGCATTGTTGCAATTATTATTTGGACAACTGCATATATTTGTTCCCCCAGTTGTATGTCCTGCGTAGATGGGTATGTATGTCGTACGACCAAAGGCGCCAACAAAGACACTTAAAATAAAACCCCCAGAAGAACCACAAGCCCTTTCGCGGCAACTTTGTTTATAAATTAGTGTTTCTACTTATATTTAGTGTAATTGTATAATACGGTGTTTCTTAGTTAAATATTCATGTGTAATATAACGACTTAATTTGTGATTTAAGTTTTATTGCACATAGCATGCAAACTATAGTCAACGTTCATTAATAGAGGACTGATCCAATTTGATCACAAGCCAGAACAAAAGACTAAATATATGGTCTAGCTTGGATTTAACATACCTAGAAACTAATGTTTCGAATGCAAATTTATAATTACAGACCTATAGCTCTAGTGACTTGACAACTTCTGCAGCCGTATGGGTTAAACTGGGCTTCAAATAATGAAGACGCTCAAAACAGCTAGATCTTAATTTTCATATATTGAACTAGAAAATATGCGTTTGAATTCGGACCACGTTTTTGGCTCACTACTACAACGAGGAATACTAAGTTATGGTAATCTAAGGATAGTTTTTTTTACATGTAAATTATTACTGGGGATGCTTGCGTTCCGTTGAGAGTTGTCTACGCAAGCTCTGAATTTCTAGGTGATGGATACCTCGAATTAGCACTGAATTCTTTAAACAGGCACTTGGCTTGACCAGTGGCACTAAAATAATCATGCTCCAATTCAGGATAATCCTACTCCGTAAAGATGTTCTGTCAGTGAAATGGTACTTGCATGGTTTGATTCATACTATCAAAAGAATCGAAGCACTAGCTAATCTTTCTTGTAGTTTTATACATTGGAAATGTTCTGATTCGGATCATTATGGATACGTTAAATGACATGTAGATAATTTTCAAAACGGGTCAATTTTCCTTTTACAGTTGTGCTAGTACGAATTAAAGATTTTATTTCTAATAGAAATACCTAATAATGAAGTACCTCTAAAAAGTAGATTAAATATAATAAATTTGAAATCCCTCGGCTTGCTACATAATTATTGTTATACTAATTACTTTATGCCGCTGCTTGAATACTTATAATAATTGTAAAATTACTATTGCTTTATAAATCAAAAATGCTGCAAAATGTATGCAAATCAGAACAACTTGTTTTGTTTGCAACTAAAGACGCGTGTGAGAACACAACTCCGCTTTTAAAAATTATCAAAATTGAAGAAAGCGAAATGAACTAGATGGGAATGGTCCGGATAAGTCTCAATACTATTTATGTGTTTGATTTGGCTAACTGTGCAACTAAATATTTAAAAACCTTGTAACAATTTTATTTTCGATAATAAATCCTTCTTATAATTTCAAGAATAATGTAACAATTTTATTAATAACAATAATAATTTGCATTCAACTTCAAAAGTAAAACGTTAAGCCAGCATCGTCCTTTGATAATCTACTTATATTCAGATATCTGTGTCGTATACAACTATTTACAAGCACATCTCTGTTTGATTGTTCCCCTCCTGACGGCGCGATCGCCCGAGCTGGTTATAAGATAGCCGGCCACAAGTGAGAGAAATATCAACATGTACCCTAGACTACAGGCCGGCAATCTGCGAATCCATTTCAATTAGTGAGGACATCTTCGAATAACGGTCGCGCGACAAGTAGGATGCAACTTTTAAAGACACACAAGGACACAGTAAAACACATGTAAGATGCTACCTTTAGAAGGTGGCGTAATTCAACTTCGAGATTACGACTGCTGCAGAATGTAAGGCAACAGGATATGATTCGACATGTGGAACGAAATCATTATAGAAGTTGGTTTGGATGAATTTGTTTCAAATTACAAACGCTGTTATCGTTCTTTGTTACAATGCGACAATTGCAGTTTTGGTTCGTAGATAGCTATAAGTTCTTTTTGTGTGTTTCAAAACTAGCAACACGTTAACTTGCTTTGATGCGTAATACATGTACGTTGTAAAAGTTTCAACTGCTGAGCTGGATTTACCAGTAGTAAAACGAAAGTTCACTGATTTAATGTTTTAAAAACAACACGCTTTGCTCAATATGAGTCGTCGGTAATGTCAACAGGTGTTACTGACGTCATATTTTTTTGCTTTGTACTGCTGACAGATGTTATTTTAAAAGCAAATGCTTTAAACAGCTTTAGTACAATATATGTAAACATGTCTGTTTTTGTAATCAGCTTTATCTACATTAAAATTTGTATACGTAATTTTGAAAGCTCAAATGCTAATATTGTTAGGAGCTATTAATTTGTTATCTGCCTGAACAGATCTGCACAGGTTAGAACCCTATTTGTAAAACTAGTTCATGTTTTAAAGTAAAGTGTTTGATTGAAAATAATAAAGACAAACATGAAAGTTAAAAGTTTAAGATTGATGCAGTTAAAGATTAAATTTTTTGTTACAAGTCACATTATTTTAAAAGAGATTTTTTAGTAAACAATTGGTTCAAGATTAAAGATTTTTTATTTTGATCAAGTGTGATAAAATCTAATAACATAAAGCTAAAACCCTTATGAATAAGAAATTGATGCCAATTTTATATTGGAAATACCTTTTTACTACTTCTTTATGTATTTTTGCTGGACACAAATGGTGTTCCACTTTTTTATTTATTTAACTATTACAATTTCTTACAGGAGCTGCGTCTTATTTTATTAAGACAGGTTTTTGTCAGCGAAGGCGATCCTTTTTTCTTTGGGTCTCCACGTCCGCCCTTAGAAATATGCTATGCTATTATCATAATTACATCAGGACTTGGTGGCGCCTATTTGATTTAGCTTAGGTTTGATCTGCAAACAGATTTCGACTTACCCCCCACTTCTCATAGCTCTACCCAAGGAATAAACCCCTAGTTGTGTCGGAAGATTTTTGGAACAATAAGTATCACCGAGGCCAGCTATAAATATATAAAAAAATTAGTTTCACTGGCGCCCATGCGTAAGGCCAGCCATATATATTAAAAAATTAGTTTCACTGGCGCCCATTCGTTGAAGCCAGCCATATATATTAAAAAATTAGTTTCACTGGCGCCCATGCGTGAGGCCAGCCATATATATTAAAAAATTAGTTACAACCTATCCAGTCACAATCGCAAGAAAAGCGAATAACAATGGGTGTGGGGAAAAAATTAGCAGTGAGCTTTTATTACTTGGTTGGAATTATTCTTGAAACCAGCTAGATTATTTTTGTAGTCTTGAACAATAGCAGTAGGTCTCGTCCATCCCTCTTAAATGTAAGCAATTCGTGTTACTTTAAAGTATAAGGTTCCTTTTACCTTACTTTCAATGTAAATATTTTTCTTCTATATTTTTCCACATTCTGAATCTTAAAACCGGCGTGAAAATAAATAATGTGTACTTAGATTTTAAGTGTAAATAATTAGTAATTTGATAAGCAAAGCCATATGTTTAGAAGTCGCTTTTAGTTCTCGCTTGCGATCAAATTGGACGAGAGTCTTCTGAACGTGTATCATAGTCTGAATACAATGTGCAAAAAAACTTGAATCACAAATTAAGCCTTCTTATCACACATGAATAGTTAACGAAGAAACAAAGTACTACAATTACACTAGGTAATATGTGCAAACATTAATTTATTAACAAATTTATCACAAAGGGGCTTGTTGTTTTCTCGAGGGTTTTCATTTTTAGGGTCCTTGGTGGTCTCTTTGGTCGTAAAAGCTGCTCTACTGCCCAGGATATATAAATTAAGGAGACAAATACATGCAGTTGTCCATCTAATAATTGTACATATTATACTAAATACTTAACGTACATCTAAAATCGATACTCGAGTTAAGAATCCTTGGCATAAGTGTCAGCGGCTTATCTTCGTACAATTAACGAGTAGTTAGTTATTAAAACACATCACAGCGCTTCAGTCAATAGCTATGCCTGAACACCTATTAGAAATTTTTAATATCTACGTTGTTTCATGGAAACTATACCTTACTACTTCCCGTCAGTGGGAATTATTTTGCAATAGCTCTAATTTAGATCTACCTACACTATCTGAGTTCAAGAATTTTTTAACAAATCACGCTAGCAAACCAAAGCAGTAAGGGGTGTTGTAGAAAAGACTAGGGTTTATTTGACGTCGTTTGTCACAAACAGCTCTTCATGCGCACTTTGTAAACATTATCATTATTTATCAAAATTTGATAACTTTTTTAAGATGAGCCCCGAAGGCCGGACAGCCCAAGTCATTACCTTACACGTTTGTCTTAATTGTTTAAGTAAGGGACACGCAAAATCTCAGTGTACTTCTAAATCCACTTGCAAGTACAAGTCCAAACGTCATTTATTACTTCACGTTGCCTCTAATGCACCTTCAAATTTTACAAATCCGCTTCCACTACTCAAGCCCTTGGTACACCAACCCCCAGTGTATATCCTTTTAGTTTTAATACATTTAACGCACTTCTTCTTACTGCCAATTCTAAGGTCCTCGATTCTCTTAAAACTCTCATATAATTCGTGTTCTGTGTGATTCGGGAAGATAGCCAAATTTTGTCCGTATCAACTATGTACGAAGTTAGAAATACCTATAGAAAATACAAAATGTTTCCGTTTCAGGATTGAATAACTTTTTCTCACATTCACTCAAGTTGCAATTTGAAACGTGTAGCATGTGATTATTCTTCCAAAGTCACACATTTTTGTATAGTGATAAACGAATGTACTGGAACAATTTCTTCTATTAAAGTAAATAAATCCCAATTTAAGATTCCTGATAATGCTCGTTTATCGGATCCTTCTTTTGATTTACCAGGGAGCATTAATTAATTAATTGGCTCTCCTTCTTTCTTTAATCTTCTATGCATAGGTCAAATACGATTAGGTTCCAACTCTCCAATTTTTTAGAAAACTCGCTTCGGATGGATTGTTCATCTCCTCGTATAGACATAAGCTGACACCCAAACACAATGTCATCTTTCAACTGTTTTTGACACATCAGAACAATCTAGTTGCTTTTGGGAGGCCGAGAATTACCCAGCAAATAAAATTTTTTTACGGAGAGCAATAAGTGAAATCAGCATTGCTTCGAAAATAGATGCAGAGGTTCAAATAATAGATTTATTGTCCCTATTCCCTTCAAAGGCCTATTGAAGTCTAGAATCTCTCCAATGCTGTAGCACGACAAAGATTTTTATCGTCGGATCGGCGTCTTCAGGCTAATCCAGAACCTTCAAATTTAACTCTGCGAGATATTTCATACTATTTACCCCATCAACGAACGTTGAAAGAAGATAGTCTAATAATAAAACTGCAGGTAGTGTTCAAAGATTCTCAAACAATTTCAGCAGTAGCGTCTCTTAATATTATTCAGATTGTAGATCCGACAAATCAGCAACATCTTTTCTCAATTCTTGTACGATTTCAGAAATATTCTTATACGCTTGCTGCCGGCATAAAGAAAATGTATAAGCAGGTTCAAATAGAACACTCGTAACGACTAATGCGATGTATTTTAGGGCGATTATCAACAACGGGCCAAATTGAATCAAATGATCTTAACACTGTCACTAACGGCATCGCTTGCTTCTACCAACTTCCCAGTCATTCGTAATTTCTTTCAATTAGGTATCGATTGTGAGCTCTCATCCGGGGACTTGTCAAATAATCAAAAAAGTTTTCTAAGTAGACGGCTTGGTCACGGATGCAAACACCTAGGACCATGTCTATGAAATTGGTTCTCAACTTTGTAGTATTTTGGATTCTGGTGGCTTCAATCTACGTAAATGGATCTTGGATGATTCTGCGACTTCACACAACGTTCCAGAACCCGATTTACATCATCCTGCCGTATTTAAGCTTGATTCTCATGATCATACCAACACCGTAGATCTTATTAGTTGTTTTACTATTGATCATTTGAAATATTTACTTTTACCTCCAACTTCAAGTGCCGCAAAGGCCGGCAGATGAATAATTCTTTCTAGTATTTCCCAAACTTCGAATACACTTGGTCCTTTTACACGTTGCATCGTAAGTCCAAAAATTCTTCTACAGCAGCTGTGGTCGTAAAAGTTGTCCTGTAATGATCGAAGTCTAACCAGAATCCAGTCCTTATGGATTAAATATCATAGTGAACTTACATATTTTAACGATTAATGCATTCCTCGCCATGTTATGTCTAAGCCCTATTGATATTCAACCCCATGGTTTTTACGATGCTTTAATTCATGGTTATGGTTTTTGCATATATATTTTCGGCCCATGGATAGGGATGATGACGTTCAACTTCGTTTATTATGATAAATTGAGTGTTGCTCCCTTTAAACCTATAACTGTGCCAAAAACTCGAGTCTTGAGGAGCATTACTTCTAAGCTTGCTTTGTGTTAAGGAAACTCAAATTGTGTCTTCTGGTTTGATTCCGCATTTGTTCTGAAATGTTTGGAGACTAGTCCAAATCTATTAAAAAAACCTTTGTTTGTAAGAGTTACGAATATTCAAAATTGCGGTGCGACTTCCTTAAGATAGGCTTGATTGACAGGTTATGGTAGCTTCAGTAACTATACAATAGGAAATCTCGAGAATCTTATTTACATAATTTTTGGCACATTTTATAGTAGTCTAAAGGTTATAAATGTGCACATAAATTTCCGACATTAATATTGAAATTCAGTTCTAATCAAAGCTTTGATTACAACATGAGTTCTAATTTAAACGTTTTGAAAGTCGTGAAGTGAAGTAAGTTAGCGGTACAGACTAGTTAATATAAATTACCTTATGTAATACAAATTACAGTGGTGATCAATATAAATTTATTATAGTAATCGATATAAATTAATTATAGTGCATCAATATTAGTTAACTAAGGAGATAGCATTGTAGTGTTAAGAAATTGTAATTGTACTCTTAGCGATTAGCTGGAAGTAAATTGTTGTAAGTACTTTTCAAGAATTTCATTGTAGAAACGAATTGTTGACTTATTTAATCATTTAATATTAAAAAACTGTTGTTTGTGCAAATATAGTTGTCGTTATAATGTAAACGGACAGAAACCTTCGCATCCTTCATATATTCCATTACGCATGGATGGACGAACGGTTTTCGTATAAAATTATTGCGAAAGTGTTAATACCTCGGTATGACAACTGATACCTTGTCTTCTTTTTTGGAACGAACTTCATATGTCAGCCTACATTTTGACCTAATTAAAATAACCCTGATTTGCCATAAATGGGACTTTCGTACTATTATAAGCTATAAAGCAAATTAACTTTAAATACTTGAAAGAAAATCAGAAAAGTATTTTAATTGATCGAAGTAATATTGCTAATGGAAACGGAATTATTATGTGATATCGAAAAATTTAGAGAATGCGGTCGGCTGATTTATTATCTCGACGAAACATTATTTAATGGGTGCATGACAAACATAAACTGTGGGTAGCTGATAGGATCCGCAATTGTCGTCGAGTTAACTACTTGATTAAAATGACCATCGGGCAACCTAAATACAAATTAAATTCAAGCACAGAATCTGATTCGTAGAAGAGATACGAATGACCATCTACAGAGACTTCCAAATTATTTTGTCTAAATTACCTCTATACTAGTAGTTTTTATACATGGCTTGATGCTTGTATTATGCACTTGCCGTTTGTGGGTTGAATATTTGCACTTACTGATACTTTAGTGATCTTAATTTATCTACTAGTTTATCACGAGTGCCTTCACTTTTAATCATTTGCTTTGGGCACTAAAAATAAATTCCTTACAACATGTGTATATGTTCGAAAAATGTTAAAGACATTAATATCATATCCAGGTAGATACCATCACTTTTATTTGAAGTACTTAAATAATTTTAGGCTTGGTTGACTATGGAGTTGTCATTAATATCATAGGTATCTATCGGTACAAAGGTATAAAGCCTCTGACAAGCCAATGTGATTTGCAATTACTTTTCAATAAAATGCGCCATTAATGTACCAACTTTGCACTTTATTTTATTTACTTTTATAGAAATCGATTATCAACTATTATCGCTTCTATTGATGTTTCTGTGATCTGTAATCACTCAATTCAAACGAATGATAAAGATTAAAAACTTGACTTTATAAATCAATATAGTAATGTCGTATTTTTGTGATAAGTTGTAAGCAGATTTTGGTCTGGAAATGGTTGACAACGCATTTAGTTTTGCCCAGCTAGTGCTAATAAATAGTATTCAGGCCTTATCTATTTACGATTTAGCTGTGCCTAGCAATGTTCTCAATTCACCGTTAACACTAGTGGAAATAGTTCGAGATGAGTATAACAATAATGCGACCAAGTGGAATAATGCTTCGGTATGTGGATTGCAAGTGGAAGAGTATCTGACAGCACTTTCTGCCAATGAAACTTGGGCGCTTAGAAGTAAGTAGACACTTATCGTAAAATTTTTTATTTTCTCAAAATATATATCGACGCTGAAAAGGCAAATCCACTGAAGCGACTTTTTAACAGTTTTACTACAGGGCGGTTAATAAGGTTCTTTCCTTAAAAAAAATTCTAACATTTTATTGCGCTGATTATTTTCGATAAAATTTTGAATACCGTTAATAGAACTGTATTACGCTTCAGTCGTACGAATACGGTAAATACATCTAATAGAGTTGTGAAGAGAGATGGCGCTTAATTTAAATAAACAGTCTTTTCCAGTGTTGGAAAGTAAATTAAACGAATTTGTATTTCAAAAATGTGAATGCATAAGTAATTCAAGCAACAGATAATATTTCTTTTGAGTGGAGTAAAATACATTAAAGAAAATCAACTTTAATTAAATCATTGGAAGATATACTCTATTCACGTTAAATATGGGATGATGTCATAATTCAAATAAATGCTGCGTTGTCTTGGTTAAGTTATTTTATATGTATTTCCTGATGAGAGTAACCATTTCTTGTGCGCGCGAATCCAAATGTTTAGGCATTCTAAATGTTGAATACTCGAAACTTGCAATGTATAAAGTGTTTTAGTTCTGAAAAAACTGTTTTATTTTGCAAATATAAAGCACAAACGATTTACTACAAAACTAAACAATGACAATAAAATGAGAGATGTCAAAGTAATAGAAGTAAAAAATGTTGCAACACCGAAAAGAGCTGGTCAACTGCTACACACTAAATCCTAATATCATTTAACCTACGTTCATAGATACGTTCACATTTTACAATTTCTAGCACTTTATTACTGTTTATGACGTCATCCCATATTTAACGTGAATAGGGTATAGCATAATGAAGGTATAATCACAAAAATGGAAATAGTAAATCTAAATAATTGTTCAGAAACACGCTAACCAAAATTTTAAAGTACATTAATCGTTCTTATAATACATTGTAAATATAATTGAAGTGTAGTAAAATATAACTTAAGCGCCAAAGTAAATCATTTTAATTGTAAAACAAAACAGTTTAAGTCACCATTTTGTTGTATTTAGGCGAGGTAAAACAACTTATTCATCGTTGTTCAGCCGCGAGCGACTTGAAATATACTTTAAGGGTTCACAAACTCGGTGTGCAAATACTTTAAGAGACACTTTCTTCGCAAAACGAAAAATAAGTGTTGCTTAAACTAAGACCCCTTAAGAATTATAGTAAACAATCGGACCACTTAAGCGCCATAAAGTATCAAATAATTGAACAAGGCCGAGTCCATTCTATGGAAAAAAAAAATCAGAACCGATGTGTGTAAATAACTCATTTTACGTGTATATGTCGCTAAAGTTAATTTGTTTTTCTACCGTCGATATAATGGTAGTGAAGTAGAACCGTATAGGTTTGGTATTTATATAAAATACGCCATTAACTATAATCCAAGGTATTCTTTGCCAATTCATAACGTATCAACAAGCACGCTATCCTCACTGAGGTAATTTTCTTAAAAATATTTTGAAAATTTGATTTGTTCATACAAATTTTAACATATTTTCAAAATTATGTAATTTTGCAGACAATCTCAGATTTTTAAATATTTGCATTAAACTTGAGGAAACGAAACGTTGTATATATTCCAATCCAATTTAGAAATAATATAATGATTAAACTTAAATAAAACTTACCGTAGATTACTAAGCGATTATTGCTGAATATTTATTCTTGGGAATTAGGAGTTTTATGAATTATTATTAAGCGAATAAAGCTTTAATCGTGCAAAACTAAAACATCAGCTGAACTCTTTCACATTCGACTAACTTAAAATTCCAAACAGAAAGTTTAGTTACCTATAACCTACCCGTAGACAAGGACCAAGCAGTGTAACGCATCTTCTACTTTTCCTACTAAGATTTTTTATACACGATTTTCATCTCAATAAAATTTCAACATATTTTTTAAGATCTTTGCATGTTTTATCGACATGTTTTGCGTGGTTTTTCAAGAGATTTCATTTTGAGTGGTACTTTTAACTCTCTAGGCGACTCCGTGACGTAGTTGATATGCGTGTGACTACTATGCCCAAGGTCCCGGGTTCAAATTTCAACACGATCCGCTTGAAAAATGTTAGGCGAATATTTTTCACAAAAATACGCCCTCGGCCGGATGAGAGGTAAAATGGAGATCCCGCTTCCTGGTCAATGTAGTACCTTCGGACGGAGCATTGGAAAATCAAATGTAAGGTACTTTTAACTCGGAGCTAATTTTTAGTCAGTTGTGACCGATGGCCATTTTTCTTTCTGTGTTGGACCGCATTACAACAGCAATTCAATTCCGAGAAAAAAGCAAAACTATTGAGAAAAATACTGCGCCAGTTTGCAATAAAAGCACCTAGTCTGAAAACGCTTAAAATCTCGGCAGATAATCCGCCAAGAAACTATTATGAGTGCATAATCTGCAGTGTTGTATATTAATGCATTATGCATACTTTTGTCGTTGCTTTGATGTGCATGTGTTTTTCTTCAATTTTTAAATGGCTTGGGAACAAGCAATCTTCTTGCTACTGCAGTTTTGGTAGCTTGTATTAAATTATATCCTTTTTAATTGTTACACTATGAATATACGACTGTACGCTATTATTACTATCTAATAAATATAATTGGTCTTGAACTTAGCTAATACGTATACCTGTAATGAAGCGAAATAGTATTGAGTGTTTTGATATGAAACTAATATGAAGCACTTTGTTAGTAAATGGTTTAAAATAATTACACAACAATTTTGTTCGATAAGTGGTTATTGCATGTACTAATTGTTAAGAGCACCGTTTATTTTTATAGCATTACTAACTTCTAAGGTTATGCCTTGTGTCATTCGGGAATGCCTTGACCCTTAATGAAATGTGATATTATTATAATATTTATTTCTGTAATTCGAAAATCAGCCGAATTAATAATGTTTTATTCCTATGTTATTACTAAGTAGCAATCTTACGCCAAATACCCTAGATTCCCATAACTTATTCAAGATAAGTAATGTAATTGATTTATTCATTTTAAACGTTTTTCTTTCGGTACCACCGTAGCATCCACTAAACAATACGAAACGCATTGTAAACAAAAAATATTTTCCTTCGTGAATATCAGATAACAAATTGCACCCTTATATATCCTAAACCCTTACCTGATATCGCAAGGTCGAGATTTTCTTATTAACAATGAAAGCCCAAGGTAAAGTTGGATGGAAAACGGCTTGAGGAAAAGAAAAATTCTTTAGACATAAACGACTAGTAGAGTGTTAGCTCTGGGTAGATCATGAGCTTGGGTCATGGGTTGTCAAACGACCAAAAATATAAATAATGAGCGCCACCGTATTTTTCAATACAACAACTTACAAAAATTATTTGTGCTTGTATTAGGGGAATGCGGAAACCTTATATCAACACCACTAATATAGCCATAAAACCTGAATTTCACTTTTTTAAAACACTTACCAAAATCTCAATTACCAGATGTCATACAGATGTCTCGACTTAACCTGTGAACAAACAAATGCACAACATGGACACCGTTTGTGTCCTCAAAAATATTTACCAAAAATAATATAATAGAATTTAAGTTCCAAAAATATACACCCAGGGAATTTGTTATCATTACACACAATGTCTGATTATGAATGACCAGTAAGTTTTATTTGTATTTTGAATAATAAAAGAGTCATGCAAAAATGGATTCTATTTGATTAAATTCCTTGATTTGTTTTAATATAATCTTTTTCAACTAAAATTTTTTTATATAGAACAGAAATACAATAAGGTTTTGTATTCAAAAAACATAAAGACCTCTAAATTGAATATTTCATAATAAATTTACTAAAAAGTTTGAGCTCTCTTAATAATTCATATTACATATTTTAATTTTTAGCCATCAGTAGTACTACGTTGACCTTACAATCAAATTTAATTACTTAAGTTCTGATAAAATAGCATGTTTCAACATAGAGTTAGTTTTACTTAATATGTATAAAAAGAATTCATCACGTTGATTAAGAGCCAAAGTACATGACCTCAAAATTATTAAACACATTTTTAAATTAGCGTAACATAACATGTGATATTTAAATTGGACAGCTGAATATTTTTTGACATTATATGCCACTAACAACTTTTTCAGTTTAGTTAACGCTATTTGTTTGTGAAATAATTATGATAAGCAAACAGCATAGCCATCTTTAAAATTTATCCAAGGTTATAAATTTATTACGGAACTTTTTCTTTCACTAAACAATTTTGAAGTTACTTTAGCCTAGGTAAAGTTTCAACCTTGTATTTTCGTATTACGATTAAATAATTATAAATGTGATTAAATGCTGAATATCACTCACGTGTTGAAGTACAGTACAACCAAAAGAAATCTAACCATGACCTCAGCTGTGGGATATTCCATTAATATCTGCGTTCTGCGATGAACAAACAGGAAACACATGAATACGGACGAATTTATCGCTGGAACTATGAGAATTCTTCTGAATAAAACATTATTTAACGAAACCAATTCCTCTTTAATTACATCTTATAAAATTTAGTATTCCAAATCCCAAACTAATTTTTTTTTCAGCATTAAATATTCCTTGAAATTAACTGCATGGTATTAACTGTACCCAACATATTTTCTAGATATTACTTCCGAGATATTGCACTAAGAGGAAAATATTAATAAAATTTATTTACTTGATTATACCAACTCTTTTAACGATGCAGGGGAGCTTCTATCTCCTTTGGCCTGCAGGACTCAACTGAACTGCTCTAGGTGTAACATAAAAAAAACATCACGCTAAAGCCGCTAGGAACCACTTTCAGACACGAAAATTCAATCCATTCTAACTTCTTGCGGACTGTGTTACAGGCCACGTGCCTGGATACCACCATCTTGACCTTACTACCTCGCTGATAGCAGCTTACCCGTTCAGACACCGATAGAAAAGTGACACGAAATGACAACTCGACGAAGCTTATTAACGAAGCTTAAACCTCAAGAGCAAAGGAGTCTATATGCTATTATAAATTTTATGAATTATTTATATTGTACGGAAATTTACAATTATATTTTTATATTATTGCGGTATTATTTTAGATTAATAAGCGAAGTATAACTACGTAAAAAATACGTTAGAGCATACGAGCTTTTTTTCAGAAGCATTCCATCGATGTTTCGGGAATAACATCCTAATGATAAGTGCGGAAACGTAGCAGGCTTAAATGCATTCAGATTATGAAAAGAGGCGATGGCATTTATGGTTAATTTGTAGTTATAAGTAGCTAAAATCGACAGAATCAAACATAAGGCCTGAAGTTGCGTGGTATGATGACTTTTCCAGTTTTAGAGCGCAGTCAGAGTAAAACGTCAAAATTTTAAGATCAAATTAAATTATCAATATTTGAATTGTACCTTAAGCTTACTTTACTTGAAACTATAAATTGTAATTAGTATGGAAATTAAAAAATTACCTGCAGAAAATCTATCTAGCAAGAAAGTGCAGAATAATTCCTTTATTAAATAGTACAAATTAGAATATACTGCCTTGTTAAATAACTTATCTTACTTATTGCAATTATAATTGCAGTAATACTATAAGTACATAACTCAAAAAGTTCAAACCATTTCTATATTCACCATACATTACATATCCGTGTAATTGCACAATTAATATGTATACAAATATTCAGTATCATTTTCCTCACGTTGATCGTATGATGAACCCGTGTTAACGAGAAACTCCAATTTTTTGATTTTGTCATCAACTAATAAATCTCTTTCCCTAGCTGCATTCCTTAAGCGATTTACATATTTACAATATTTTTCTCAATCTGATTGACTTATTTCGGCAAATGCACTTTTTAAAAGATCTATTTGTTGATTTTGTTGTGCAGCGTTATACATATCAACCTTACGCTTAATAAACTCCAATTTAATTCGATTGCATTGAGTTCGCAATGGTACAGTTTTAATGGTGATACAATGCGACCATGATTTTTAAGAATCTAGTCAATATAGTGCACCTTTTTACATTGCGCATTATGACTATAACTAATAGTTTTGCTTTCCGCGTAGCGTCTGTTGTGTGTATGGCTTGATTGTCAAGCCAATCACGAATTGTTTACACGCAGCTGTCGTAGGAGGGTAATTAATTTATATGTAATGATAGGGTGCAGTATTCATACCGATAATTTTTTTAAGAGGCAAATTTTGGTTCAGCAGTTTTTTCAAGCGTTGCATGAAATTGGCGTGCTTCATATCGGCATGATTATCTCTAACTTCGATTTTGTTTTAAAGATTAGTCTATTGTTTACAAAACCACAACATCCACCAGCATGTACAATACCGTTAAATAGCTCTATCAGCTTTATATACGCTAGGCTCATCTTCAAACTGTCAGCACTTGGAAACAGCATAACATTGTACGAGTACGTTTCATCGAAGTATTATCAGGTCGCTTGTCCTCAGCAAGGGCATCGTTTTCCCACAATCCACGTAAGAAACGAGAACGCCCAGCCACGATGTCACGTTGTTCTTTTAATAAATTTCTCCTATCGTAGCATTTTATAAATTTAAACCCAATTTGTTTTAAATACTTTCTCAGTGCAACAGTTCCACCTGTGTAACCAACGTTGTCATTCATTTTCTCGACAATAATTGGCCCTGTCAGAACTTTCAAATCGATTGTGCAAATCTCAAGAACTGCTCGTGGCAACAAACTAAATCAAATCGTCAATTGTAGTTTTATCAACACCTCCACTTCGTTAATAATTTAATGGCGACTTTAGTATGTAATTTTTTGCAGACGTAACTTAGTTTAGAATTCTTTTTTGAATATCACAGACCTCCCAGTAACAGCTGCAGCTAATGCAGTTGCTTTGTCCGACCGCAACGTCCACGCACCAGCAGCCTTCTGTAATCAATAAAGCTAATCACAGGTTTTATAATAGACTTAGGTTCAGAACTAACGGATCCAATGTGCAGACACTTATAGGCAACCTGTAAAAATATACATGTTAGTCTATTATTGTTTTAATGATATAGATACTACTGCACATTTACAAAACCTGTTCTCCAATTTATTGCAAAATTAGTATTCATGTTTGACTTTGTCCACATAAATTTCATATATTTAAACGTACCTTGGATAAAAGTGTTGAAGATAATAGTTTTGAACAAAAACTGTTGAATAAAGGTAAATTAATCCAGAAATTATTGAAAATGTAAAATTAATTCGGCCAAAACTCAAACGACAAAAATTTAACGAATATCATCATCATCATCATTAGGTCTTCAGTCATACAACTGGTTGGATGGAAGTGTATCTCCATTTTTTCTATTCTGAGCTAACCTACACATTTCCCTGAAATTCTCACATCCTGAATATCTACTATCTGTGCGCAATAGACAAAACTAAGTTTACCACTACATCCCTTTTTTTCTTTCTCTGCATCTAATATATTCCCCTTGCCTTAGTATGTGTCCTATTATTCTATCTCTCCTACTTTTTACTGTTTTCCACATATTTTTTCTTCCCCAAGCATTTCTAAAACACCTTCGTTATTAATTTTGTCTGTTCATGATGTCTTCGTCATACGTCGATAGTACCACATTTGAAAACCTTTTACCTTTTTTCTGTCGGCGTCTCTTACTGTCCAAGTTTCACAGTCGTATAGTGCTGTGCTCCAAACATCCCATTTCAGCAATTCTTGCCATGTTTCTATATTTGTAATCTTTGAACATAGTAGATGCTTTTTCTTCTTAAATGTAGCACAACCTTGTACTAATCTTTGTTTTATATCTTTTGCACTTTTCCCATCTTGCGTTATCTAACTTTTTAGGTAACAAAAATCCTTAACTTCACGTAAGTTCTCGATTCTTATTTGTATTCTGGTTTTTGAACTATTTACCCCTCTTTTATACACTATTCCTAAGTTTTATTTTTGTTAATTTTCATACCATATCACTCTGTTAGTACGGTTTCCATTTCATTAAGAGCTGCTTTTAACACTTTCTTGCTAAATGACAATATCGCAAAGTCGTCTGCAAATCTCAGCATATCAATAGTTTGTCCCTGCTTAATAATTTCAATGTCTTCCTGCATTTGACAGTATTCATTGCCTCTTTGAGATACAAGTTAAGAATTAACAAGTATAGGGTACATCCCTTCCTTACCCCATTCCTAATATTTACTTCTCTACGTTTATGCCCTAATTCTGTTAGAGCTGTTTGTATAAACTATGTACTATCCGTCAATGCCTATAAGTCATTCTTTTTTGAGTAATTCGAACTATTTTTTCCATTTTACATTGTCGAATGCTATTCTCAGATCCACAAACCCTATATATACAATACACTTTTTTCTTTTCAACCAAACTTAGTTTGGTTAATGGGATCTCAATGTCTGCCCGCCGCCGTCGTCGCTGCCGTCGCCGTCGTCGCCGCCGTCGTCCGTCGCATCCATGATGGAATGACGAACAATATTAACAACAAAAAATAAATAATGGTACACTGGAATAAATGCACAAAACACGTCGGCGGATTCGCCAACTTAAAAACAATTCAACTCTTTCAATTTAGATATTCAATTTGTTCTCCTTTACCATTAGTAAAATTCTAGTTTCGTCTGCGGTATAGAAAAACTCTGTCATGGATATTTTAAACAATTGACTAGCGACATTATCACAACAGAGTTATTCCGCAAACGAATGCTGTTTTAAATATCAAGGGGTTGGACTTTTTCAAAGGGTCGTGTTGCTGTACTGTAAACAGTTCAATGCAAGAAACAAACGGGGCTATTGTATCACCACCTACTGAAGCTCGAGTCATAATCTAAAATCCCTCCAAAATGATAGACCTACGAAAACTATAAATAACATGTGCTATCAACCAGCGAAAAGATTTAAATAATTAAAAATTGTCAGTCAACTTGGTTGAAAATTTTGTGTAAAAAAAAGACAATTTACAAAGTGAAGGACGCCTTTCTAGATTAACGGTTTCGGGTGATATTCCGAAATACTTAAATCCTCGTTTAGATTTTGAAATTAACGTCACAAAAAATTTTAGACAACATTGTTCACAACTACACATACACACACACACACTCACACACTCGTTCAGGACAGAGGTTCAATATAAATCCCATGTGTGAATGTTGTCGACCATATTAAAGATCCCTACCTGGTTAAGGATTGCATGGGTTAGGATAGTTCTAATTTTCCATACAGCACTCACCTATGTGCCCTTGTAACAGCTTCTGACAGAGCATTTAGAATTTAAATACATGGTCACGTAGGATTATACTCTTAGTCTATGTTTACCAATCATCATCATCATTGGGTCTTCAGCATTGGAACTGGTTGAACGCGTACCGGCATTATTCTAAGCTAACTAGCACGTTTCCTAAAATTCTCACAACCTACATCTTTCAACATCTGCGTGTAATAGTCTGATCTAGGTTACCCTTACCTGTATATTTTCCTATCTCTGCTTATAACATATTCCGCACTATTCTCTCAAGTAACTTAGAACGTGTCTTGTCGTTCTATTTCTCCTATTTTTTTTTTGTTTCCCGCATATATCTTTTTGCCTACTATTTCCAAAAACCTCTTTGTTATTAACTTTGTCTGTCCGTGTTATAATCATCATACATCTGAAGCACCATATTCCAAAATGCTTCTACCTTTTTTCTGTCTGTTTCTCCTACTGTCCCTACTTCATGGTCATACAGGGCTTTACTCCACACACTTGCTTTCTTCAATGTTTCACTGTTTGCTGTCTTCGAACATAGCTGCTGTTTTTTCTTGTTAGATTCAGCTCGGTACCGTTCTATTATTTTCTAACTATATACCCTATTTCAGCAATATTTGAAGGTTTGTGATGGGAGTTAAGCAACCTGAAGCAACCAAGAACCCTAACACTTAGACATTTGCCGAATTTTTGGGTTTCCATTAAATCCTTTCACACAATCAAAATTAGTTGTGAATATTGCAAAACCAACACCGGTGGTTGCTTATAATGATCATCAGGTTTTGACACAATAATTTTTGTTTCTTCATTAGGTTTTCCACCTTGGAACTGGTTAGACGCGTACCTGTATTCATTTCCATTATGAGCTAGCCTATATATTTCTTTGAAATTCCCACAGCCTACATCTTTGACTATCTGTGTACAACCGTCTTGTCTAGGTCTACCTCTACCTCCGTTTTTTCCTATTTTCCTATTTTACAGTTTTCATGACATCCCTTTTTACTCCTGCATTTCTAGAAACCCTTTGTTTTGAATTTGTCTGTTTTGATATCTTCATCATTCGTCTGTAGTGCCACATTTCAAAAGCTTTTATCTTTTTCCTGCCTGCTTCTCTTACTATACAAGTTTTACAGCCGTACAGTGCTGTGCTCCACACATATATTTTCAGCAACAGTTCCCTTGTGTCTATGTTTGTTATGTTTGAACACAGTAGTTGCTTTTTCTTGTTAAATGCAGCAGGCCTTGTGCTTGTGTTTGCTTTAAATGTTTTGCACATTTCCCTTCTTGCGTTATTTGGCTTCCTAGGTTTGTTATTGGAAAGCTTTTCGTTGTCTTCATGTGGATAGAGCGTAGCATGAACAAGTATAATTTTATTTTGCAATAACTGCAAAAACAGAGACGAAGTTAAATTGCCATTGATGAAAAAGAGACCGATAATATGACCCCCTAAAATGCCAACCCAAACATTCACCTTTTGAGGATACTGTATATGGTGCTCCAAAAACCAAAACGTATTTTCAGATGACCAGTATCTGCAATTATGTCTGTTTACTTTACTGGTAAGCAAAGGTAGCTTCGTCACAGAAAAGAATGTTGTTGACAAAATTTTATTACTATGGCAATCATTTGACATTTCTTTACAAAATTGTAGTTTCCTGTCAAAATCATCTGCCGTCAACTCGTGTACAAGGTATGCCTTATAAGGTTCATACTTTTCACTTTTTAAAATTGAAAGGACCGACGACTGTGAAATATTGAGAGTGGTCGCTAATTGATTGGTTGATAAATGGGGATCTTCAGATACAGCCAATAAAACATCCAGTTTCTTATCATTGGTTTTCGCTGTTCTAGATCTACTACTCTTGGGCAAATTTTTAACGCTACCCGTTTGTTCAAAGCGTTTTAAAGTTTTACCAACAGATTCGGAAGTTGGATCTTGAATACGTGTTATTAAATAAATTACAAACATCTTGTAAACTTCTGCGTCTATCTCCATAACCTAGCATCATAAGTATTTCAATTCTTTCAGGTTCACTTAAACTCGCCATTACTAATATTAACAGCAATAAATTGCACAAATGTATTTGACGTAACAAATAACCAATGATTAAGTTACCTCGCTCGAGTTTGTTTATCGCATCGCTTATGTCTATCTTAGAAGTATCTACTACTAGTAAATATTTGAATCGGTGTTTTCTTGTAAAAATCTTATTAAAATAGATTTTAAAAACCAAAAATACTGTAATAAAGAGAAAAATATTCCATCGAATAGTAGAGTAAAATTAGCAAGTTCCTATTTAAAAAAATTACGCGGACAGGCGTAACTCAAAAACAAGTAAAAAAAAAATTCAGGTATTCTCAAATGTAGATAAAAATTTTATAAAATCTTTTGTATTGAACATAATTTCCTAAAATGAATATTAACAACAATAAATCGTCGTCTCCATACTTTTAACTAACTCGGTATATATATTTCTTTTTTTTTTAATTTACAACTTGAAGTTGATTGTTTAAAACGTAAAAGTGATGTAAATATTTCTTGGGATACTTTCGTCAAATGAATAACGTAAATACTAAAAATCCGTCTGTATTTATTACTTACGTTTCGGTTTATTTAAAACATTAATGATAACCTAAACACTACATATAGAAATAATTACGGAGTCAAAAATACTTCAGTAAAAGCTTCAATTATAACTAGAAAAACGTTATATTGGGTATTGATTTTGAATATGTTATTTCATAAAGACGTCATTTAATTAATATTAGTTAGGTTTTTATTTCGAAAGATATTTGATGTGTATGTTCAGAGATAACATTCAACTACTTTAGTTGCTATAGAAAAATAATTTATTCAAAAACAGAAATGAAGTTGTTTTGTGAACTCTCCTAAAATTGTATAGATATTAGTATATAATATTTAAATTTATTCTATCTAGTTTGTTGTGATACTGTTGTTAAGTTGCTGAATATGAAACGCTTCCAAGATGAACCTATTCTTATAGTTGTTTTCAATTTTCAAGATTTCAACGTTGTTGTAGTTTGGTCGGTGGAGGGTGTTCGCTACGTGCATTGTCAATGCACAGAACGTATTTTTTAATTTAATTTCACATGTATGTTGAGTCATCCTATTTTTCGGCCACTGATTAGTTTGTCCCACATTTGGTCGATCACAACTACACTGCACATTATACACGACATTGCTATACACCTTTGTTGGTGTCCTATCCTAACTTTAGGAAATGACTTTGTATGGAACTGTCATATGTAAAAGCAATTACAATATTAACTTGTTTTAATAATTTAGTGAACAGGTGAATTAATCACTGTATACATGGTAAATTAGTATAAATAACACTAATTTTTATCTTGTTTATGTGTATGTACTGTATTAGAAAAAGTAGCTTTTTTAAAATGTGTTTGGGGGTAACCATGAATGAGTAACGTAGATTCTATTTTCTATAAATCTTTGCGCAAAATGTTTGCGTGTAGTTTGTTTATCGTGTGTTTTTATCTCTTGTTTGGTGATTTAGTACAATTAGGTAAATTTTATTCAATTACTATTATTACCATAAATTTCTAGAAATTGGTTTATTTCAGTCCTAAAAGTAAATGTTTTATAAAGGTTACATGATTAATACTAAAATATTTAAATATATTGCTAGTGCCCTGCAAGATAAAAAATTGTACTTTAGGTTTCTGTTCTGATTTGTTACAAATTGAATTTTTTTTGAGTCCCTAAATGTGTTTGCATTGCAATAATTTACTGTAACGGACACCAAAAGTTATTTATTTTAAATTTTCATTTGTCTGGTATAATAAAAAACGCTACTGTACCGTTACTGTGTGTAGTTATGTGTGCTTTTTTTGTATACTTTCTTATTATTATTGATATTTATTTATCCTATCAGATTCATTTATAATATTTTAACTGCCAAACGTTCTGTCCTTTTCTATGTTATTTTCCTGTCATTTATTAACTATTACTTTTCTTTATTACAGCGGGGCGAATCGGTCTTTGGATATTTTATTTTATTAGGACACGCCCCTCCCCATCAACTGGTTAGTTAGCAATGCATTCTTTTCCTTTTTTTTTGTTGTGGTAATGGGTGCGGACTACTTACGTTACATTTGTTGCTTTCTTCCTTGTCCGCACTGTATACCGTCGAGCGCTAGCCTCGATGCAAAATCGATTTCATTTCGATACTTAAATTCCAATTTTTTAATTTCTAATGGTTCTAATGATTTTTTTAAATAGCAAACTTGTTTCAACATCTCTCCTTATCGCGCAAATGTTGCCTTTTATTGCATGTGATAACAAATGACTACGTGAGTATGTACCTGTAGAGATATATGGTAAATTGAAATGTAGGAAAGTAAAGTTAATTACTCTTTCTTATTGATATTTTTGCTTTGCTACAGAATAAATAGTTTGAGTAAGATTCCATTTAATTAAAACGAAACGTAGAATAACACACTGAGCGTTATTAAAGAAAGTTTACGGTTTTCTAATTAATTATTGCAAATTAGAATTTTGTCCTCATTGACCTGGGTTAGAGTAGCAGTTAAGCGTTGTGCCTCATAAATCAGATTTTATTATAAGAGAATTTATGAATATAAAGATGGGATATTTGAATAATTTTTAAAGCGATTAAAAATTTGCTTGCTATTCTATAGTGCTATGGACCTACGTGTTAATTATAATGAAACTGAATTACACCTTCCGTTAGCTGTTGAAGAAAATAAAAAATTTCAATAAGACAAATTTGTCAAAATTTTGATTTGTGTTATGGTACTGTTCAAGAAATCTTGAAAAAACACAAGTGATATAAACCATACCTACGAAAGTTTGTACACACTATAACAATCAGGGTGTTACATTCACTTTCGACGGTAAGTTATAAACCAAACCCTTTTTAATTCGCTATTCATTTACTTAGATTATGCTCAAATCCTCCAACAACACCCGGTATATTAGACCGTCCTACATTAAATACGCTTTCTAATAATTTTCAATTTCATCCCAAACGGGTGTTTGGGTTTATGTGCGCCCACTAGCTGTTTTTCATCCCGCCGGACCCTCTCTAAAATTCTGAAGTAAAAATATTAGAATTTGGCAAAGTATGCAAACGAGTGAGTAGATGCAAACAAAGATTTCAGTAACGTTATAAAATTTGTTGAAAATATACATACTTCTGCTCAACAACTTTTCTCTAAAACGCATAATAAAAAAGTTTTTCAATTGTTGCCTATTATTTTGACTACGCTCTATATTGCTGTGTTATGTCACTATATGCATTACTGCTGACTGGTTTACTACTTCATAAAGGATGCAGGACAATTTTTTTGCGCCATTGCATGTAAAACCTTAAAAAATATATCACAAATATTAAACCCCTTCTTTACGGTAAAAATTAAGAACATAAAACTATACTAAAACTATCACAAGCAATGTGAGTATACATGATATGTGATTTATTTCACAATTATGAAAAAATTATTATTCATTCTCAGATCCAAAATTTTCACTATTTCCTAAATTATATATACAACGTCACAAATATGTCTTTTATATCAAATTATCGTTACTATTTACATAATCGAATAAACCTAGTTTAAAAATCAAAAGCTATCCCTTTTCGTACTGTAAATATATATATTGCAGTATTAAATTCGAAGACGAATCTTTCACGGTATACCTTTTTTAAATTCCGTATTTCATCTTTTAATTAATAAATTATCAGTCATAAAACTTTTGGATCATCAATTACCTTTACTAAAATAAATTCTTAGAATTTAGTTTATTCTCGTTTCAACAAGTTTCATATCTTATATTATTTAAAACTAATTTCTAAAGTAAATAAGGTATTACAACAATTTAAAACATGAAGTTTTCCTTAATAATTTTTTTAAAGAAGTTTTGACACATTAGTTCATTGCTACGTTGTAATTTAAAAGCATCAAGTTCTGCTGGTTAACAATCACAACACCCCCAAAAGCAACTTATATGTTAGTCACAAAATTCTATTTAAAATTCTCGGGATAATGTACCTATCCTAGTATTAACCAGTTTGTCAGTGTAGTTTGTTAACGATGCTTCGAATTTCGAGCTCTGATCTCAAAATTGCCGGAATAAATAATCCCTTGACAGATAATATTTCACAAAAACAAGAACTTATTCTAGCTTAATCTACTGAATGATACTTATATATCATTTTAAGTTACAAAACTACAAAATTATACTTGCAGCTGATATCGTTAAATGGCGCTTATAAAAATATAATTTCCATTGTATCTACGGCATTGAATACTTCATAGTTCCACCTCAAATGTCCATTTATAATCAATCTTGACGTAGAAATATCAGTTTAAAAAGTGCATTTATTTTTAGTCGATTAAAATCAGCAGTTGGCCTTGTACCAAGATTATTTATATTAAGGTGATTAATCTTCGTTATATTTTTCTAAACAACTACATTTCATAACTTCTATATTACTTGTACAACTGCGACAGAATAGATTACTAATCTTGAATAAATTACAAATTACTCGAAACTTACATTTTGCATGTCGTAGAATGAATAAATATGATAGAGTTAAAGCTTATTAAAACACGTCCTCATCTAGTTTTATGACCTTTCTATAGCAGCGCTTCTTCGAATTGGGGGGTTTATATTTATTAAATTGCTTATTTAATAGGTTTTAAAACATTTCTCGAAAGAATGGCGTATTCTTTAAGTTGTTATCGCAAATGATTTATGACCTTTACGAAGATTCTCAAAAACATAGTTTGATTAAGAGAATAAATGCGGTATTTTTTAAGGAGGATGAATAGTTTATGCAATTCACCTTTCAGAAACGTACGAAGTGAAATGTATTCAGTACTTTATAAGTGTATTCGTCTTATTTTCGGTCTGCAATAAATGCCTATACACGGATTTTCATACTGTTACAATAAATAAATGCTAGTTTTACATTTGGACTTCGGTTTTATGCCTTATCTGTAATGTAAACTTATATATATATATATATATTCTTGTATATAATTATTTTTTTATATAATATAATTACTATGTTTTTATATAATTACTCCTCCTTTAAACAAGATTTTATTACACGACTTTTGTCGTCGTCACAATGATTTCAAATCGAGGTGCTTTAGCAAACGTTTGGTTGGTTTTTCTTTTACTAATTACTATATTTTATATGCCTCGACTATTTGAAACTTTAATCTCAGGGTTTTCTCACCTACTCACCGTGGGTTCAATCGTGAGTAGATGTGCAATACCCAACCAAACTGCACCCTCGTTTGTTTTACCACTTTTGAAATGTACTAAATTTATTTTGATATGCCAAATCTTAATAGATCAACGATGCCTGATGTCAAATTAATTTATGTAACTTTTATGACTTTAATTTCTGACGTTCTAATATATTCACGGTACTTACCAGAAATATACTGCGCTGAAGGCCTTCCTTTGACTGCTGGCTCAAGTTCGAAATTGCCGTACGCACTTTTACACAAGATTCTCCAAAATTGTCCTCTTGCGCACTGCCTCCAGGTGTTTTATAAAACAATTTTGATGCCCCAAACCTGAAATAATGTTACCCCAATTTAGAATTTAGTAAAACCTTTATCTACTTTCCTGCGTCAATTCTTCCTCGCCGTATTCCTATCTCCTGTTCCTCTGCTCCGTATCCCGCTTACTTCTCTCTTCGCACAACCAAATCAATCCCGCTGTCTTAATACAAATCACTCCTAATCCTGCTATACCAATTATCCATACGATGTCCTTCTGCCGTTATATCTTCTCAAATCAATCCCAAAATTCTTTACGTCGTCGATGCCTTCTTTATCCACTCCAATATCCTGCTGCCATAATACCCAAATCTATCTCAAAACCAACACTAATCTTCTCAAATAATATCCCGTCGCTTTCTCCTTTACACCAATAACCACTTCCAAAATCTTCCTTAAATACACGCTGACTTTCCTTTTCACTTTTAAACACTTTATATACTTTCTTTTATACTTGGATTAAATAATACTCGATGAATACACAAATAAACTTTTATTTCAAAACTATTTTACAATTTTAACGCAGGTTTCATAAATAGGTCTGTATCTGAACAAATTTAAAAAAGAAGTCCCTTATTTATATTGCTTGGTTATTAAATAAACAAACTTAGCTTACTACAATAACATTTTTTTACATATATAACATCCAATAACAAATCTCCTATCTTTCAGTGTCCAACATACCTTCGCTATAGTCTTTATAATAATTTTAAATTTCTACCATTGGTCCAAAACACTTCACTAAACTCCAATAACCTTTTACATTTTGATTCACTTTAAATTTTGATTTACAATTCGTCTAAAAGTTTGATTCTATAAAAACGAAAAGCCAAATAATTCATACACGACCTGGACGCTTTGTTATATTGCAGATATCCATAAATGCGTCCGGCTTTCCGACGGCAAATGTACTCTCAACTGGCTCATGAAATATCAACTCAGTATAAAACCTCAAGTACCGTGCATTATATCTACGTCATAAAGTCATGTTACTACCTTTTGGCATATAAGTTTCAATCTGAAGTGGTACATACTTTAACGTATGTAAAGTATAGCAAAATTTATAGTTTTTAAATTATTAAATCTGAAATATTGACCCTATCGTTTGGCATACACCCCTATTAATATAAATATACCTTTAGAAACCTTATAACCCCCTCCCTTACACAATATTTGGCCCCACTGGTTTTTAATGAAATTGGAAATTTCATATGTTTTTCTCTTCCCCTGGTGTGCAAAAATTTCTGATTTTCATTCAAAACCATCCTTTCGATGTTTCTATTTTACTTTGGCAACCCGCATTCGCCTTTCTCTCACATCTATTACACTACGCTATTTTCTAACCTATACTATACTACTATAACAAAAACAAAAATAAAAACTAAACTAAACTTTCCGTTGCATGAACCACATTTTAACCTATCCTATTAAACCCTCTTCCTGTACTACTCTATATGGGTACAAATTCTCCAAATGAAAACGCCCGCGATATCCCCCTGTCATATTCTCCAGCTCAAACGTATTGCCTTCGGCAAAACTACGCGTGATCCTGTACGGCCCTTCATAAGGAAACAACAGCTTCGCGCAAATGTTTTTGTCGCGGTTTGAAACCCTTAATCGTTTGACGACTACCAAATCCCCTATTCCAAAAATCGTTCTTTTCTTAATTTTTCTACACCTTCGTTCGATGTCCCTACGCTGCATCCTTTCGATTCTGCGCCTGGCATTACTTAGCAACTCTGTTATGTCTTGTACCTCGACTTCCTCCTCCATGGTCTAGCTGGTATAATCCTTCGCATTAATGTTACCGGACATGTTTTCGTAACCGAACTCGGTACGCTGTTCATAAAATTTTCTATTTGTGGTAGATACCTAACCCATCTGTCGTGATGCTCCTGTGTCGCCAATCGTAAATATTTTATCACCTCTCGTATGTAACGTTCGCATGGATTAGCTTTTGGATGTCGTATGCTACTAAATGATACTTTAATATTTGCCCTTTTTAACCCGTTCCTGAATCTTTGATTGTTGAAATACGTTGCGTTGTCTACCAAAATTCTTTTATCTTCCCGACCTGGCTTTCAAATTCTCCAATTGACTGCAATGCATGCACCGTGTTACTCCGTCTTGCAGGAAATAATTTTACAAATTTAGAAAAAACGTCGACCACCACCAAAATATGTCGATACCCCTGTTCACTCGTGATCAGGTTGCTTAAATAATCAATCGCCACCAATTCCAATGGTCCATTTACGCTCACGCTCATCGGCATATTCTGCAGCACCACGTTCTTGTCTTTACCTAGAATGCAAATTTCACACCGATTTATCCTTTCCTTTATCACCGTTATATCATTTTTGCGTAAACGCCTCTCTGAATACTAAAAATGTTTTCCTGATACCTATGTGTCCGAATTTTAAATGAATTTCGTTTATGATTTCAGCGGCAACGTCTCTTGATAGCACTACCAGCTCTGCATCCCTATTTTTTCACCACAAACTGCCCTACGATGGTAAATCCTGTACTCTTCCATATTTTCTCTTGTAAGTTTCTCTCGTATCGAGCTCACCTCGCTGTGCCTCTGCGCCTCTATAAGTTTGGTGTTTGTCCATCGACCAACATCCCTGAATTCCTGCAAAGCAATTAAACACCCGTTTATGTCCTGATTCGATTCCACCTGCGGTCTGCTCAGAAAATCCGCCGTCACATTCTCCTTTCCTGGCTTATGCTTAATTTCGAAGTCGTATTCCTGTAACACCAATGCCCATCTATACAACCTGCTGTTTAAAACTCCTTTTTCTTCATGAACGTTACCACCGTGTTGTCGGATTCTATTAGAAATTTCTTACCTAACAAATAAAACGCAACTTCTTCACCGCGTATACTATGGCCAACATCTCCTTCTCTGCCGTCGCATACCTGGTTTCGCAGTCTTTCAACACCCTAGAAATGAAAACAATTGGTACTTCAACTCCATCCTGTATCTGCACCAACTCAGCCCCGATTGCATATTTCGACGCATCCGTCCTCAAAATAAAATCATCTTTAAAATTGGGATATTTTAATGCTAACTCCTTGTAAAATGCACCTTTTAAATCCTGGAACGCCTTCTCTCGTTCAGCAGTCCACTTCCATCTTTCCTTTTCTTTAACAAACTCACCAACGGTACGCACACTTCAGAATACCTCGGTATAAAGCGTTTGTAATAATTTAGCACCCCTAAAAATCCTCGCAGCCCTCTCACATTCTTTGGTCGCTGAATGTTTTTCAACTCGTCCAATCTTTTATTGCAAATTTTCATCCCTTGTTCGCTAATTTCAAACCCTAAGTATGTAACCTTGCTTTTAAACAACTCGCATTTCTCTACGTTCAGCTTTAAACCTCCTTCGTCCAGTCGTTGGATCACCTTTTCTAAATGCTCCAGGTGTTTTGCTCGTCCCTTGAAAAATTAACAAATCATCGACATAATGCGAACAGAAACATTCATATTCATTAAACAACTTCTGCATCGCTCTTACAAGTGCTGCTGAAGAACTACTTAAACCAAATGGAACTACAGAAAACATATAAATCTCGCCTTCGATACTAAAACCTGTAAACTTTTTACTGTCTTCATGCAACGGAATTAACCAAAACGAATTTTTTAAATCTAGTTTGCTGAAAACTTTCATTTCATATACTTTATACAATAAATTATCCAACCCTTGTGGTTGCTCATACTGCGGTTTTGTAATCGCATTCAATTTCCTCGCATCTAAACAAATCCTTATATCCCTTTTATTTGGTTTTGGTACTATAACTACTGGGTTCACATATTGAGTTCTCGCTGGTTCTATAATACCCTCTTTTAACATTTTGTCTATCTCTATTTTAACCCTATTTCTTATGGCAAACGGAATTGGATACACCCTTGTGTTAAATCCGATGTCTTCCGTGACCTCCAACTTATGTGTGTACCGCCTCGCAAATCTTGGCTCTTCATTAAATAACCCTACATATTTATTAAATAATTCTCCTAGCTTCATCTTAGTATCAATACTCACTTTCCCTATCTGTTCATCATTAATTAATCTTCCAAACATATTACATAATCGTACTTTAACCTGTCCGTCATTATACTCTTTAATCATTCCTAATCCTGTACTATCTATATCATTTCCATTCCTATTTTCCTCACTAACCGTAGGTACCACCCATGACCTATCTTTATCACATATTCTAATTGACCTATCTTTTCCATCTATATTCAATCCAAAATCCTCTATAAAATCCATACCCAATATGAAGTCTAACTGTAACCCTTTCGTAATTAAAAACTCTGCATTCCTGCTTCTTTATTTCCTATATATATCGGTACACGGATAACATTATAAATCGTCGTAAGCTTTTTGTTCATCGCTGACCATAAATTAACCCCCTCAATTGTTCCTATTCTTTCCTTTAAAAATTCTCCATGTTCGACTACTACCCTATCATTTACCAGCGACAACTGTGACCCACTATCCACTAAAGCAACATAAACACGGTCCCTTAAACTAATATTTATAAATAACAAATTCTTTTTATTAAAAATGTAACTGTTTAACAACAAATCCCTTATACTATAGCAAACATCAATCTTTACTCCTAAGCAGTCGGTCGTCCAAAAATTCGCGTTTTTTTTTCTTGAGGCGACTCGTGAATTTCCACCACCTCAATCCTATTCGGGTCCGTTGTAATTGCGCTCGTCGTCATATGTTGGACGTTTACGTCCCTGTCCGTCCGGCTATTTCCATTTTGTATTCCTCCCCCAGTCGTCCGGCCGTCATCCTCGTCGTTGTCTTGCCGGTATTTGTTTTGTCCATTGTAAGCGTTATCCCGGTGATCCCTATTGTGATACGGTCGTCTATGTGCCTCGTGTCCCCAATGATTCCTATGTCCGTAGTTAAAATTTTCCTGTCTATAATTTTGTCTGTTTTCGTGGTACGGTGGTCGTCTACTGTCTTCCCTGTAACCCCTGTTTTGTTCCCAATGGTGTGTCCGCGTTTTCGCTTCCAGTACTGTCGCTAGGTCAAAATTTCTCATTACTCCAAAGAATTCCCTCAATGTCTTGACATTTTGTATCACTACAACTCTGGTAACCTCCGGTTCCATATGACCTGCCAGTAGAAGTACAATGTCGTCCTCGCTCAGTTTCGGTGTTAAGTGTTGCGCCTGATTGAACTTGTCAATCGCGTATTCTTCGCGCGTGCCGTGAGTCCTGCTATAATGTCCTGTAATTAGGTTCGTCCTTATGTCGGTCTGATGTGTAGTGTTCCAAAACTGTTCTATAAATAGTCGTTTGAAGTCCGCGTACGTGTCATACTGTTTACGAATAATGTTATGCCATTTTTCGGCATTTCCTGTCAAACTTGCCCCAACAATCTGTAATTTTGTTCGTTCGTTTTCTGTCCCTACGATCTCGTCTAGTCGGTCCAGGAATCCCATGGGCTGTTCTGTCTTACGTCCCTCAAACTTCGGTAAAGCGTCCCGGTTTAATCGAAAGTGCGGTCCGTAGTCTAGTCCAATTCGCCTCCTTTCTATGTCGTCGAGTTTCTCGTAAATTTGTCTAACGTCATGTCCTACCCTGGTTTCTAATCCCGTAACTTTGTCGTCAAGTTTTTCGTCCAGTTTTGTCCTACCGTGTACGTTTTCGTTTTGTATGGTTTCTAATGTTTGTCCTAAATTTTTGTAGTTGGTCCCATGTCGTTTGTCACATGTTTCTATTTCTGTGCTTAAATTTGAAAACCCGCTAATCATTGTTTCTTCCACTGTGTCGACCCGTGTCTTAATTTCAGTTCTTAAGTCAGTCCGTGTCGCGTTCAAGTCTCCTTGCAAGTGTGCCCGTGTGTGTTCTAACTTGTCGTCAACCCTGTCTATTTGTTGTTGGACCTCTGTCCGCACGTCGTCTTTTGCAATCTGTATTTGCGTTAGTAAGTATTCCTGTGTGTGGTTCATTTTCGCCGTCAGGTCCGCGTGCGCTGTCCTAAATTCGTCCCTTAACTCGTTATGTGATTCCATAATTTTTATGGCTAACGCCGCATTCGCCTCTTTTTGTTCCGTGCGTGATTCATTAATTTTGTCTGTCAGTTCTGTATGTGATTCCACAATTTTTATGGCTAACGCCGCATTCGCCTCTTTTTGTTCCGTGCGTGATTCATTAATTTTGTCTGTCAGTTCTGTATGTGATTCCACAATTTTTATGGCTAACGCCGCATTCGCCTCTTTTTGTTCCGTGCGTGAATTTTTTTGTTCCTTGCGTGATGCATTGAGATCGTCTTTCATGCTCATCAGAAATCTCATAAGGTCCTGGGTTCCGTCGTTTTTTGCTGCTCTCACCTCCGGTACCGTCGCCTGGTCCATGTCCGTGTCTGTTACCTCCAACTCTGTCTGCCTCGTGTCCGTCTCCTGTAGGTCGCCCCCTGCGTCTAGCTCTATGTCTTGTCTCCCTACATCCATTTCAACCCCGTATATCAGTCCCGATCTTGTGATTCTTTTTGTGTCCTCGTCCGTCATCTCCGTTTCCTTGTTTTGAACTCGTTTCCTGAAAAATTAAAAAACTTGCGGGCCCCACCTAACTCGGGCTCCCGGATTCTACTCTCTTTCGCTCTAACACCTTTTTAACCTTTTTCTCGAGCCTCACGTTGGGTTTGCCACCTTCTTGTATATAATTATTTTTTTATATAATATAATTACTATGTTTTTATATAATTACTCCTCCTTTAAACAAGATTTTATTACACGACTTTTGTCGTCGTCACAATGATTTCAAATCGAGGTGCTTTAGCAAACGTTTGGTTGGTTTTTCTTTTACTAATTACTATATTTTATATGCCTCGACTATTTGAAACTTTAATCTCAGGGTTTTCTCACCTACTCACCGTGGGTTCAATCGTGAGTAGATGTGCAATACCCAACCAAACTGCACCCTCGTTTGTTTTACCACTTTTGAAATGTACTAAATTTATTTTGATATGCCAAATCTTAATAGATCAACGATGCCTGATGTCAAATTAATTTATGTAACTTTTATGACTTTAATTTCTGACGTTCTAATATATTCACGGTACTTACCAGAAATATACTGCGCTGAAGGCCTTCCTTTGACTGCTGGCTCAAGTTCGAAATTGCCGTACGCACTTTTACACAAGATTCTCCAAAATTGTCCTCTTGCGCACTGCCTCCAGGTGTTTTATAAAACAATTTTGATGCCCCAAACCTGAAATAATGTTACCCCAATTTAGAATTTAGTAAAACCTTTATCTACTTTCCTGCGTCAATTCTTCCTCGCCGTATTCCTATCTCCTGTTCCTCTGCTCCGTATCCCGCTTACTTCTCTCTTCGCACAACCAAATCAATCCCGCTGTCTTAATACAAATCACTCCTAATCCTGCTATACCAATTATCCATACGATGTCCTTCTGCCGTTATATCTTCTCAAATCAATCCCAAAATTCTTTACGTCGTCGATGCCTTCTTTATCCACTCCAATATCCTGCTGCCATAATACCCAAATCTATCTCAAAACCAACACTAATCTTCTCAAATAATATCCCGTCGCTTTCTCCTTTACACCAATAACCACTTCCAAAATCTTCCTTAAATACACGCTGACTTTCCTTTTCACTTTTAAACACTTTATATACTTTCTTTTATACTTGGATTAAATAATACTCGATGAATACACAAATAAACTTTTATTTCAAAACTATTTTACAATTTTAACGCAGGTTTCATAAATAGGTCTGTATCTGAACAAATTTAAAAAGAAGTCCCTTATTTATATTGCTTGGTTATTAAATAAACAAACTTAGCTTACTACAATAACATTTTTTACATATATAACATCCAATAACAAATCTCCTATCTTTCAGTGTCCAACATACCTTCGCTATAGTCTTTATAATAATTTTAAATTTCTACCATTGGTCCAAAACACTTCACTAAACTCCAATAACCTTTACATTTTGATTCACTTTAAATTTTGATTTACAATTCGTCTAAAAGTTTGATTCTATAAAAAGGAAAAGCCAAATAATTCATACACGACCTGGACGCTTTGTTATATTGCAGATATCCATAAATGCGTCCGGCTTTCCGACGGCAAATGTACTCTCAACTGGCTCATGAAATATCAACTCAGTATAAAACCTCAAGTACCGTGCATTATATCTACGTCATAAAGTCATGTTACTACCTTTTGGCATATAAGTTTCAATCTGAAGTGGTACATACTTTAACGTATGTAAAGTATAGCAAAATTTATAGTTTTTAAATTATTAAATCTGAAATATTGACCCTATCGTTTGGCATACACCCCTATTAATATAAATATACCTTTAGAAACCTTATAACCCCCTCCCTTACACAATAATATATATATATATATATATATATATATATATATATATATATATAGTTAATAAAATGAAAATGCAAAATAAGAGGCTCAAGACAGGATTCAGAGCTTGAAGCTAATAATAAAATACAAGCAGAGCCAATATTATAAGTATATTGTAGCCCAGGTGTTATGAATAACTACTATAATTACAATAAAAAATTGACCACGACATAAACATTACGGTGGTTCAAAATATATACCTCTATTATAGATGACAACGGTATAAACGGGTCTTTTACCGGAAGGAAATACTTATTTTATGTTGAAAATTACATATACCATCACCAATCACAATTGTACAGAATGAAAAGGTTACCTACAGCAACCAAATGCTAAATCGTTGAACTAATATATTTTACAGTTTTCACTAACACAACACGCAAAAACTAGATCTTCAGTCATAATATCCTTTTGTTCATCAAGCGTATGATTTTTTCCTGTAATTGAATATTTCCCATTCCACATATAGCAACATTAGCAATTATTAAGTCAATTCTTAGAATGTTCAATGAAATGTTTTTGCTAAACTTAGGTGTAATGTTTTACAGTCAAAATTAAATTCAAAAACCTCTTTTGCAGTGGCATGTAAAGTATACGCTGAAAAAGTTAGGGATATTAAATTACAGCAAAACCCACTGTAACTACGTACCATTAATAACAAGTAGCCTGATTTAATTAGCACAAAATAGGGCAACTTTTAAATCGATCGAAAAAACCTGCAACCACATCTTGAAACAGAGTTTCAACCCGTTGTCTTTGCCTCGAGATAACAACACTCTAGATATCACTGGCGTACGGAATAGTACGATCATTTCTACCAGTAGAACCCAGAATATCTTTAAACATATATGAGTACTAAAAGTATTTCAAGAGGGTAATTCTCAAACTATCACCACAATTAGAACCCTGCTAAAACCTCACGTGTGAAGTTGAACAATCCCGAGATTAGCGTTTTAGTACAACTCCTAAGTTTAATATTTCAAAAGTAACGTTATATCTTCACCGTCTTCATTTATCTTAAACTCGTATAGTTAACACTATCTGTTTATTACAATTACAGTGTTTGACTCGTCGGCCAAGATTCCTTCTGGGATACTGGCTGGGAATTTGGTGGATTTTGGCAACTTCAATCAATGCTTGGAAACAAAGGTGGACACTTCCATTGGTCGCATAAGTGGAAAATACTGCTTAGGTGCTCTGCCTATACCTGAAAGTTTAAAAGATAGATCAGATATATGGGTGAGTATATGTTGTTAATAATTCTTGCACTTTATATTTCCCATAATGTGTATAACAGAATTACTGCTAGAAGGTCCTTTTTCGCATGTGTCCACATGGTTTGCCGCGATGGCAAGAATCTTGTTTCGAATGCGAAAACTCCGATAAAAATATTTTTTTATTGAAAGGTGAACAACTATTACAATTTGTATAACTATTATTACAACTAAAGTTCAGTAATTCGCCTATAACGTTTAGCAATGACAAGTTAATTGTTGTTGTTTAATATCTGCCTTTATACAAACTTATCTGGGAAAAAGTCAAAGTGATTGTTACATTCGGACATTTCCCTATTTACTTCTGATTAACAAAATTAGTAACAATGAGAGTTCAACATTGAAAATATAGTTCTTGTGTATACAACCCACATCTAAATAATACCAGTCTCCCCCTGCATGTTAGAAAATAAAGGTACTTTTATTTTCGGTGGTGGAGCTATATTTTCCTAAGTCTAGGTTTAATAAATTTAATATAAATTAGAATAGATATAATGTTAAAAATTAACATTACTAAAAATAATGTGTTGATAAAACTAAGCGAAGCCTTTATAGGATTTTTAAAATATATATGTTGTAGATTTTCTGCCGTTATTTTTAGATGATTTATCTCCTCACTGTCAACTTCTTTCAACTGAAGAGGTTAGTGACTTACTTGTGTTTCATCAAACGCCGTATTGAATTCGGGCAATTGGTAGATGAACACCGTTCTGAATAGACCTGCACCTTGAAGTAGTTCTAGATTACTAGAACGGGTGGAACGGCTTGAGTGTTCCAATGAGCTAAAAAACCAAACCAAAAGTTTTACCAAATTGGCGAAGTCTTTAGTGAGGAACCAGACTAAGACAGGTCCCCAAATGAGGCGAGCACCTCTTTCGGTACTGAGAGTGGCAGAGACCATAAGGGTCCGTATGGCGTTCTAAGACACACTACTGCGATGTGGAAGGCAATGGGGAAGCCATCACATTACCTCCCAAGTACACGCGTACTTGAACTGTAATTATGATGATGACATCCTCTGGGGTAAAGAATTCCGGCGTTAAAATAGTTCCTTACTCGGATCTCTGGGAGGAGACTCTTTCGGAGGATGTGATCGGAAAGTATAAAGAACAAACCGAGAACATTATGCGAGTCGGAGCGTGGAATGTCAGAAGTATGAAGCAAGTAAGTAAACTAGAAAACTTGAAAGTTGAAATGGATTGACTAGCATTGGACACAGTAAGGATTAGTAAAAGTTGGAGGCCAGAGGCGGGGGATCTTTGGAGCCGAGACTTTAGGGTAATTCATACAGAATCAGAAGAAGGAAACTCGGGTGTGGGTATAGTTCTGCTAAAAAAGATAGGGCACTGTGTAGAAAACTACTTACAAAAGCACAAAAAAGTACTCGTGGTTAGATCATAGTCTAAACCGGTCAATACAGTAATAATACAAGAATATGCCCACCTCTAGTTACAATGAGGAAGCGGTATCGAAGACATACTAAAATGCGTATAAGGACATGAAAATTTAATAATTTCGGCGAATTTTAATTCTGTGGGTGGTGGGGGTAAGGAAAGAACGGTAGTAAGTTTATTTGGATTAGGCACGAGAAACGACCTGGGAAATAGGCTGGTAGAATTCTGCGACAAAAAAATTTAACCATCACAAATACATTATTTCAAAATCCTGATAAAAGATGTTACACCCGGAAGACGCTAGGACATATAGGAAGATATCAAATAGATTACATTCTTGTTAGACAATGGTTCAGGAATCAAGTGAAAGACTATAGAAGCTACCCAAAAGCAGATATAGACACTGACCACAACATCGTAATTGTGAAGGCAGTGCTTAAATTTAAAAATTCGAAGAAAGTGAATGGAAAAAGGCACTTTGATTTTGAGAAACTAAAAGGTAAAGCTATCCACGAAAGACTCGAAAAAAGTTAAATGAATTGCTGAAAGACATTGGAAAAATTTCTGATACGAAGGAAGCGGAAGCAGATTGGAATAACGGTAAATCCAGCCTAGACATGGCGGCCAGAGACATTCTGGGGTATACACAAAAAGAAAATAAAAAAAAATGAATAGTAAAGGATATCCTGAATTTAATTGAAGAAAGACGATTATACAAAAACGCACTAGATGAATCAGGAAAACAAAGATACAAAGCCATAAAATAGGAAATTATTCACAAATGCAGGAAAGCTATAGAACAATGGATTGACGAAAAGTGCAAATAGGTACAAACCAAGATGGAAATGAGAAAGACAGACGAAGCATAGAAACTAATTAGAATAAATTTTAGGGATATAGAACAGTATAGCTAGAATATAAAGGATGCGAGAGGAAAAGTCATTATAGAGAACGTAGGGAAAGTGGTTAGATGGCAAGAGTATATAGGGAATTTATATGCAAGATAGAAACTAGCTGCACTGGAGCAAAAATCTGTCGTTGAAAAGGACGACTTGGGATATCCTATACTTAGAGATGAGTTTAAGTTAGCATTAAAAGGTTTGAAAAATGGTAAGGCACCAGATACAGATAAGGTGCATGCAGAAACTCTAAAAGCTACTGGACAGGTAGCAACAGAACGTTTCTTTCTTGTAAGATATATATGTATGCGACAGTCGAGGTACCCAAAGATTTCAATCGTATCCCATAGTCACTATGCCAAAAAAGAGAGGCGCAGATAGATGTGAAAATATTCGAACAATAGGTTTGTCAGCACACGTATAAAAAATATTAACTGGAATTGTACAAAGACGGAGAGAGAAACGAGCTGAAGAAATATTATGAGAAGATCAATTTGGGTTTAAGCGAAACAGGGGAACACGAGAGGGTAGTTTAACTGTAAGGGTGAAAATGTAGAACACAATAGAAAAAAGAAAAGGTGTGTACATAGGATTGGTAAATCTGGAAAAAGCATTAGACAATATAAAATGGGAAAAAAGTGTTTGAAATACTCAAAAATATTGGAATGAGCTATAGGGATAGACAAATAGTACATTCCCGATACAAAGAGCAAATAGCGGTAATTGAATTATAGCAGGAACGTAGAGAAGTAAATATGAGAAAAGCAGTGAAACAGGGATGTGTCCTACTCACCTTAAATTTCAACTTGTACATCGAAGAGGCAATGAATACTGTCAAATGCAGGATGGTATTTGGAATTACTATTCAGGGCAAAAGAATGATGTGCTTAGAATTGCAGCAAGGAAGAATTAAAGGCAATATTTAATGAAATTGAAATCATTCTAACAGAGGCACGGTATAATAATTAACAAAAATAAAACTAAGGTACTAGTATGTAAAGGAAGAGAAAATAATTCAAAAATCAGAATACAGATAGGAAACGAGAACTTACAAGAGGTTAAGGATTTCTGCTACCTAGGAAGTCAAATAACGCAAGAGGGAAAAAGTGCAAAAGATATATAATAAAGATTAGCACAAGATCGTGATACATTTAACAAGAAAAACAACAACTGTGTTTAAAGACAACAAAAATAGATACAAGGAAAAGATTACTGAAAGCATATGTATAGAGCACAGCTCTGAACGGCTGTGAAACTTGAACAGCACGGGAAGCCTTTGGAATGTGATGCTACAGACACATGATGAAGATCTTGTGGACAGACAAAGTTATGAACAAAGAGATTTTTGAAATAGTAGAGGAAGGTAGAAATATGTTAAAAACAGGAGAGATATGATAATAGGTCACATACTAAGGCATGAGGGAATAATACGGAATGTATTAGAAGTAGAGATAGGAAAAAAGGAAGGCAGAGGCCGACCTAGGTTAGACTATTGCAAGCAAATAATCAATGATATTGTCTGTGGGAATTTCGGGGCAATGTTTAGGCTAGCTCTAAATAGAAATCAATGGAAGTACGCATTCTACCAGTTCCAAGACGGTAAACCTATTCATGAAAAGATAATTGTACCTAAACCTGATGATTATTATAAGCAATTTAGGTGTTGGTTTTGCAATATTTTCAACTAATGTTGACCGTGCGAAAGGATGTTGACCCTGCTAAATCGGCAAATGTCTAAGTGTTGGGGGATCTTGGTAGCCGCAAGTTGCTTAACCTCCTTCACCACACCACTGAATATTGGTGAAATAGGGTGTATATTTATATAACAATAGAAGACGAAACGAGCTATTCCTAGGCTGTGGCAGTTTCAGGGAAATGTGTAAGCTAGCTCAAAATAAAAATCAGTGAATGTTCGCTTCCAGCCAGTTCCAAGACAGAAAACCTAATGACGAAAAACATAATTGCACTTAAACCTGATGGTTATTATAAATAACTAAATTAGTTGGTTTTGCAATATGCACAACTAACGTTGATTTATTCGAAAACTATTAATTCGGCAAACGGTTCAGTGATGGGGTACATTTGTAGATAGATAGATAAATTAATTTATTGTTGTGGACTATGCCTAGACCAGAACCGTACATTACAGGTATTTACATATATTTAAGAACAGAGAATCAATAATTCGAAGACAACTGGTGTTCTTGAAGTTTTGGTAACGGGGACTTGTGCCCCTACCTTTGTCGTCGACTGTGCACGTAGAGTGCGACTGATTGTGTGCATAGTGCGAGTGTAAGTGTGATGTGGTAGTGAATTGCAAGAGTGTTGTGGGTGGTCTGTTTGGTTAAAAGGATTTCATTTAGGAAATAGTTGAATCCTTGAGGTTAGTTAGTGACTAGAAAGTTTATGTTAGGAAGTGGGGAGAACGAGTCAAAGTTTATAGATTGCTTGAGGTTGAATTGTAGTAGATAGGTTATGTGACAGAAATTGTGGGGTTTCTAGAGATTGTATGTTGCAAGGACAGTGAGTTATTACGGAAGTTTCCGTGGCCGGACAGGGACAGAAATTGTATTGTAGGGGGACTAGAGAAAGGAATATGTGTAGGGATGATATTAAATGTATATCTGCCGGTGGTGGAGCGGGACCAAAGATCTTGCTAGGAATGGAGTAGTTGTTATGTATTTGGGATTTTTTGTCAGTTTTAGGGAGAGTACGGTATTCGTCATAGTAAAGTGTTCTGTCGTGTAGGATGATTGGTAGGTTATGTTTAAGGTTTCGAAAATCTGGAGTGAGGAGTTTAGTTGGATTTCGATCGGAGGGATTTGGAAACGGGTATACAAGGACGCTGTGCAGGTGCTTCTGTACGTTCTTAAGGTGTAGAGTAGAAAAAGTCTTAGGATCGTGTTGAACGTACGTCTTTAGGAAAGGGGTGTAAGCGGGAGCCAGGAATCTACTGCGTATCTGATGATTGGGATTATGATATGGTTAATGATTAGTCTTCGTGTTGGATTAGTGAGGTAGACTGACTTTGGGAGTGCGTGAAGTAGATTATGGAGTATGATTTGTGTTTTGGTTCAAAGTTTGGAGAGATGGGAGTTCATTTTTAAGCGTGTGTCCCGGGGAATTGGTGTGTTAAGGATGTGTATTTTAAGATTTCGGTTTGAGCTGAGGTACCCTTTGAGCAGAAGCATTTTTGTTTTGGTAGTCGCAGGTTGCTTAATCCCTTTCGTATATCACTAAATACCGGTGAAATAGGGTATATATTTAGAAAACAATAGAAGGGAACCGAGCTGTATCTAACAAGAAAGAGTAACAGCTATGTTTGAAGACAACAAACATAGAAACAAGAAAAGAATTGTTGAAAGCATATATGTGGAGCAGAATACTGTGTGGCTATGAAATAGGGATGGACAGTTGTAGAAGCAGACGGGAAAAGGTAGAATCCTTTTGGAATGTGATGCTTCAGAAGTATGATGATGATAACATGGACAGACAAAGTTAATAAAAAATGGGTTTTAGAAATAATAGGGAAATAAAGATATCTATGGAAAACATAAAATAGGTGAAATACTAGGACAGGATACGTTCTAAAGCAAATGGTGCGGGATATATTACAAGCGGAGATAAGAAAAGGAAAGATAAAATTATACTTGTATTGGACACTTGCACGCAGGTAGTGAAAGATTTAGCCAGTGGGATTTTTAAGGAAACGCTTAGGTTAGCTTAGAAGAGGCACGATGCCGGTACTCGTCAAACCAGTTCCAGGACTGAAGACCTGATAAAGACGGTAGATGAATTCTTTGTGTATGCTTTCCTCAGTGAAGAATATTTTTCCATTTGTTTTCATGGACAATTTTCTATTGAGACAACACTAGGTGTTTTGACTTCAAAAAGTCCTTCGTTGTTACATTGTATGATTACTAGAATATTCCCAGCGCTTACTTGTATTATTGTAGTGTCTAAAAATTGAATCGGAGTAGTTTGGTATGTGTTTTCTCCGGTTCTCGTTATTTTTGCGATGCTGAACTGTTTTTTGTGCAAGCTATACTGCTTACAATAGTAAAAGGTTTCTATTTATGGACAATTCTCAGTAGTGTTTCAGTAATCTTCATCATTGAATAACAAATGGGGTTGCTCAGGATTTACGATTAGATTGCAAATAGGTATTAGATATAGATTTAGGTATTTAAATTGTGCGGATATGACTGGAGTAGTAATTAATAAAATTTTTTAAGCACGGATTTTGCTCATTCTCATATATCTTGTTTAGTTTTGTTATAATTCCATTTAGTTAAACTGGTTCAATTATCGAACTGTGCAGAGTATTGATACACGTGCAAATAATTGCTAGCTCTAAATTACTGATCAAAATTTTAAATTACTAGTGTTCCTGTAATGAGGGCAAATAGATAATTATATCGTCCATGTACATCATGCAAATTCTATTAATTAGGTTTTTTAGGATTCTATCCATCACTCTTTGGGATGTGGCTGGTGCGTCCTTCAGTCCAAATGGTAGACTGAAGTAGTCCTAGTGCCCGTTTTCTACATTAAACTCTGTTTTGGGGATAGAATTAGCGTGTAGCTGAATTTGAAAAAATCCTTGACTAAGGTCGATCCTAGAAAAGTATTGTGCTCTTCCTAGAAGATCTAGGATGTCGGTGATGTTTGAAATGCGGTAGCGGACATCTGTAATTTTTTATTTAACTTATAGTAGTCCGTAACAGGACGTCATTTTTGTTTTCGGGTATGGTCGATTTTTTTTTTTGGGACGATCCATATTGGAGCACTCCATGGGATTTGGTTATTTGCTCCTGTACTTCGGTTTTGTGTACGTGCGGGTATATATACGATATCGTATGAATTGGAATTTCGTAGGACGTTTTAATCTCCTGTTCTATTTAATTAGTGAAAGTTAATTTCTGATTAGGAGCATCTTTTAAAGATTTCTTTTTTCTGAATTTTGATGATCGTTTCTGATTTTGTCAAAATCGAATTATTTGATTTGTTTATAGAAATAATTGACTCTATATTGTAACATTTAAAAACTGTATGAAAACGTTTAGAATAATGTGGATTTAAAAAGTTAAGGTATATTTCCAATAGTTCTATTTCTTCAGAGTTATTAATAAAATCTAAGGTCGTTGCACCGTTTTGTATTGTTATAAGTCCTGCTGGAATTATGATAAATCTGTTAATTAAGTCGGGTATAATTATTTGTTTGTTCGGTAAATTTACTTTTATTCGTTTAAATGTTCTTGTAGACGATGGTGTTTCAATTTACTGTGTAGCAAAATCTTCTTTGAATTTCAAAGGATTCTGATTTCACTATTAAACAGTGTTTTATCCTTTAGGCGTGTTAAGGTTTAGTCTTCGCTAATCACGGATTCCAGTTATTCCATCGATTTAATCATGGAAGTCATCGATGGTTGTAGTATCTCAATATAAGGAAATGAGTTAGGATTTACATTATTTAAGTCGATTATGCTCCGTCTGGTGAGATACTTCTTACTTGCATATTTTCATTAAGGTAATTACCTTAGTTAAGTTGCTTGTGAAAGGTGCTGTTAACAATTGATGTTACATAAGTGTTTTGGTCTTCACTATAACTACTTTCGTAATAATTATTGCAGTAATTATTGTGGTCTTGAAAATCCTCGGCACCTTCTATTTCGTATGGAAATGTTTCTATATTTGTCTTGAGGTTAAAATGAATTTGTTCATTAAAATTGTTTGTTGTTGGGAAGCCCTGAACTAATTAACATTAGTTCCGGCGCGTTTTGGTTTTTATTTAAATTTCTTGGAGCTAATGCATTTGCGGAAATTCCAAATATTTGTTTATTTGCAGGGAATCTTTGGAGAATTGTTTTTAACCAGGGTAATTATTATTATAAAAATAGGGATTGGGTGATCCTTGCGGGGTTTGTTGGAATTAATTGAAATGATTGTTATACATAGGATCGTTCATTCGTTGTGGGAATTATTCAGGTCTATTAAGCTGTCTGCGCCAAATTAACAGAACACATCAAAATATATATAGGAATTATTTGCTAATTATTTCCTTTTTTGGCTGATAAAAACCAATTTTTTGCTATATCCGTAAAAAAGCTATAAGTGGCTAGATAGCTTAATATTAAGGAATCTAGCCTACTAAAAGAAATACCTACACAAAATAAAATAAAGAAATTAACAATATATAAATTATTTGCTGTTTTTTTTGCTACCATTTGCAAAAGAAAAAAAATTAAATTTTCAAATAATAAAATATATATCAATATCTACAAAAGTGAAGTACATTAATGAAATTAATTGCTGGCATGACTAAAGAATACCTACGTTTCATGAACTATTTAGTCTTAAAATATGCAACTCTCAAATTACTAGAACACATCAAAATAAATATAGGAATTATTTGCTAATTATTTGCTTTTTTTGCTGATAAAACCAATTTTTTTGCTATTTCTGTAAAAAAGTTACAAGTGGCTAGATAGCTTAATATTAAGCTGTCTGGCCAACTAAAAAATATATCTACACAAAATAAAATAAAAAAATTAACAATATATAAATTATTTGCTATTTTTGCTACCATTTACAAAAGAAAAAAATCAAATGTTCAAATAATAAAATAAATATCAAAATCTCCAGGAGTAAAGTACATTAAAGAAATTAATTGCTGGCATGACTAAAGAATACTTACGTTTTATAAATTATTTACTCTTAAAGTATGCAACTCCCAAATTATCAGAGCACATCAAAATAAATGTAGGAATTATTTGCTAATTATTTGCTTTTTTTGCTGATAAAACCAATTTTTTGCTATATCTTAAAAAGTTACAAGTGGCTAAATAGCTTAATATTAAGCTGTCTGGCCAATTAAAAAATATATCTACACAAAATAAAATAAACAAATTAACAATATATAAAATATTTGCTATTTTTTGCTACCATTTACAAAAGAAAAAAAATTCAAATGTTCAAATAATAAAATAAATATCAATATCTCCAGGAGTAAAGTACATTAAAGAAATTAATTGCTGGCATGACTAAAGAATACTTACGTTTTATAAATTATTTACTCTTAAAGTATGCAACTCCCAAATTATCAGAGCACATCAAAATAAATGTAGGAATTATTTGCTAATTATTTGCTTTTTTTGCTGATAAAACCAATTTTTTGCTATATCTTAAAAAGTTACAAGTGGCTAAATAGCTTAATATTAAGCTGTCTGGCCAACTAAAAAATATATCTACACAAAATAAAATAAAAAAATTAACAATATATAAAATATTTGCTATTTTTTGCTACCATTTACAAAAGAAAAAAAATTCAAATGTTCAAATAATAAAATAAATATCAATATTCCTAGGAGTAAAGTACATTAAAGAAATTAATTTCTGAAATGACTAAAGAATACCTACGTTTTATGAATTATCTACTATTAAAATATGCAACTCCCAAATTATCAGAACACATCAAAATAGATATAGGAATTATTTGCTAATTACTTGCTTTTTTGCTGAAAAAACCAATTTTTTGCTATATCTTAAAAAAGTCACAAGTGGCCAGATAGCTTAATATTAAGCTATATAGCTTAATATTAAGCTAGATAGCTTAATATTAAGCTATCTAGCCAACTAAAAAATTACCCACAATTTAAAATAGAAAAAATTAACAATATGAAAATTATTTGCTATTTTTTTGCTACCAATTGCAAAAGAAAAATCAAATTTTCAAATAATAAAATAAATATCAATATCTACAAGAGTAAAATACATTAAAGAAGTTAATTGCTGGCATGACTAAAGAATACCTACGTTTTATGAACTATTTACTCTTAAAATATGCAACTCCTAAATTATCAGAACACATCAAAATATATATAGAAATTATTTGCTAATAATTTGCTTTCTTTGCTGATAAAACCAATTTTTTTGCTATTTCTGTAAAAAAGTTGCAAGTGGCTAGATAGCTTAATATTAAGCTGCCTGCCCAACTAAAAAATATATCTACACAAAATAAAATAAAAAAATTAACAATATATAAATTATTTACTATTTTTGCTACCATTTACAAAAGAAAAAAATCAAATGTTCAAATAATAAAATAAACATCTAAATCTCCAAAAGTAAAGTACATTAAAGAAATTAATTGCTGGCATGACTAAAGAATACTTACGTTTTATAAATTATTTACTCTTAAAGTATGCAACTCCCAAATTATAAGAGCACATCAAAATATGTATTGAAATTATTTGATAATTATTTGCTTTTTCTTTGCTGATAAATCCAATTTTTTTGCTATATCTGTAAAAAAGTTACAAGTGGCTATATAGCTTAATATTAAGCTATCTAGCCAACTAAAAAAATACCTACACAAAATAAAATAAAAAAATTAACAATATATAAATTATTTGCTTTTTCTTGCTACCATATGCAAAAGAGAAAAATCTAATATTAATTGATACCAAACAATATAGATTTATCTGGTGGGTGCGGTGCCAATAGGCACCGAGGGGTATCTCGAGAATTTTAGGGGTTAGGTTACCGATTTTTTAGGGTAGGGATGGTTGGAGTAAAAATCCCACAAGGAGGTCCACTAGAAGGAAGCAAGAAGAAAATTTCTCTCTTCATTTGCTCCTTATGGGAATTTACATGTAAATTTGGTCCAGATGAGGGAGCAAATGAGGATGCTGGAGCAAAAGAGGTCATGATTCACCTGTCATCCATCTACTTCCGATTATTTACTGTAAAACTAAAAGCAACTAATGTACTGATACATTTGGCATAGACCCTGCAGTATTTAAAGCAATACGGAATACATCTCTTGCTCAAGCGAAGTGTCCACTTTCAATAATTTATACAAAACCAAATTTATCATTATCAACATTAAAAATAATAGGTCTGAATTTTTACTTAATCGTTTTAGTCAATAACCGGCGTTTGATATGCAAACTGTGACAAGCTAATCAGAAAAAATATCCACGTGAAAAAATGTCAGTGGCGTATCACTCTCTCTCTTTGTAAAAATATAAGAGAGCATGTTTGCTGAGAAGTTTCTGGTTGAACGATACAATAAGTTTTCTAACTAAAATATGTAACTTCAACAGATATCAAAATTGAAAATAATTTATAAAGTGCTTTTGGAGATATTAAAATATTACGATTTTAAAAGAAAGTTTCGACATCCTGGCGTAAAGAATTTAACCCGTTGCGTATATATGTTCATATGTTTGTCCATAAAACGACCTAAGAGAACATACTCTGAAATATTAGCACGTCACTAAAGAACGTATGTTATACTTCATTTTTATTCAGAAAAAATCCATAAATATTTGGTACTTTAATAAAATGGAAGTAGTACTTCGTCATAGTAGAGTCTATCGATATATTTTACCATTATTTATTAGAACTTTTTTTAATAATATTGTCAAAATGCCAAACATTTCACACATCGATTTTGTCAACCTCATTAAAATTAGAAATAAAATACTGATTTGGGATACTGCTATGCTGGTTATCTTAATGGATTAAATATAATGAAAAATAAACCTTCGGGATATGGAAGCACAAACCGAAGAGTGATTAAAGGTTTAAAGCCCGAAAAGCAGAAAAAAAACCAATATTAAGAAATTTCTTGTGTTAGATTCTACTACTAAAATTTCTTGTCGTATTGTTTTGTGGATACGGTTTAGGTATTTTAGCAGCAAATTGGTAGAAAATTCAACAGCAGCTATAGCAGAATCAGCTAAAAGGAGAATCATCAGCAGCCAAAATTCACCATGATATTAATTTAAATCATATTCAAGTAAATAAGTTCTCTATTGAATACCCTGAAGATAATCAAGAAAGAGTGTTTTGTAATGAATATTATTACAGGAAATTGTCACATTCTGAAGTAGCTCACAGAAGATAGTTGGATTATTCTAAAATGAATAATACTATATTGTGTTTCTGTTGTAAACTATTTAGTACTTATTTAGTTGGCAGTCGATTAAGTGCATTTAGTACTACAGAGTTGTCAAATCTTTCAAAAACGTTGCATACATATAAAACCCCCGAAGCTCATCTCAAAAATTACAGACAATGGAGTGACTTGGAAAAGGCGATACATAAGACAGCAATTAATAGCCAAAATGAAAATTATGCGAATTGCAAAACCAACTACGGCGTGGTTCACCTGAACCTATAAGCGATTGAATGTTCCTATAAAAAATAATAATGGAGAATTTCAGATACGCATAGAAATAGTGTCCATTATTTAGGAAAATTATTCAAAATAAGATCAAACGTACCATGTCAAAAATATTTTCCTATTTTATTAGATTGTATCCCTAACACCAGGAATGGAAAATCTAGCCAATTATTATAATTTTAGATTACGTTTCCGTAGAAAATAAAGATGTCTGCATATTAGAACGCATTTAAGATTTTTATCTGTATTATGGATACAGTATATAGCAGGCAAATGAAAATTTAAGAGGTACATGAGTACTATAAACGGTTAAATATGGAAAGGGAAGCAATGGAGTAGAACGCCCGATTTTAAATATAAACTCCCAGAGTGTTTTGCATTCCTTGCTCTTGTCATTTACTAATTTTGCTAGTAATTGATGCAAGGAAATTAGATTATTAAGCTATACATTTTTTTAGTATTATTCAAAAAACTAAATAATTTAACTTTAAAATCTATTGGAGACACACAATGAAAATCACGAATGTGCTCTTCCGCTAAAACTTATAATTGGAGAATGTACGATGCTCTATATGATATTTCGAAAGATACTACCAAAGATAAAATTATTAAATTTGAATCGACTACTTTATGCAACAAAATCAAAAATTTTTAATATGTATGTTCGTTAGTACTTTACATGAAATATTAGATAAAACAAGAGTAGATTAGAATGTTTCAATCAATAGACAAACAGTTCAGATGCACTATCAAGAATATAAAATTTACTAGGTTATATTCGAATATTTCTGAGAAATGTCTAAATTATTAGAGGCATTAAGAGTGTTAGCGAATCTTTAAAGTTGAACGACATTCGAATAGCTAAAACAATAACGGCAACATGACTGTGAAGATACAGACGAAATTTCAAACGACCCGCAAGTATTATTTAAAATAGATATCTTCTACATAGTTTATGTTAAAACGTTTAATTATTTACAAGACAAATATGACCTATTAAAATGCCACTATCGGGTTTTTAAATTTTTATATAATTTTCAAAGTTAAAAAAAAATATCAATTCAACGGAATTAAAAAATAATTGCATCAAGTTAGGAAATGGTTTAGAAGATAAGTCATGATATTAATTGCTTAGTAATTTATATCGAATTATTATGATTCAAACATTTACTTATAATGAATAATTTGGAAAATTTAAAATTCCTCTAAATTTATTACAGTTTGTGTACCAAGTGGCCCACCGAAAATAAAACGCACATGTTTTTTTGCTACGCTACTTGATTTTTAGAAAAATCGTCTAAACACTGGATTTTACTATAAGAGCGAAATTGTTTGCTCACATTTTCAACTTTCCCAGTTCAATCACTAAGACATGATTAAATCGGCCCCAAAATTTAAAATTGCAGTTGAGATCGAACTGTATATGGATTCATAGCTATTTAAGTTCTCTTTCTTGCGATGTGTCATTTTAAAATCTGGCCTGACAGTTTTGATAAAATGTTGTTTAACGTTAACAAATTTATTTTATTTGAGATACTAACATTAATGGATTGAGTGTATAAGTTCGCGACCGTAAGCCACCGTGCAGTAGTGCAAATTTCGTTCAAAGGGTCGATTCACATTCTGGAGCAATTCTGAAGTTACTTCGGAGCAGGTTTTCATAATACTTTGACATCATTTTTATAGAGGTGTTAGCTGAGTTGCATAATCTTGGTTTACATGTAGCTTTGCAATAAGAAATTGAACGGTGCCAAATTGGCGACCGTGCTGCTTAATTGACAGAACCTTACTCTCGACCTAGAAATAGTAGAAATCTTTGATTAAGGACTTTCGAAGACGTAAAACGTAATGCGAATGAACTCTATTTTGTTGAAATGTTAACCTATCAACAAAACAATTATCATTGCTGTCACCAATGTTTGTTGGCATTAAATCGACGTTATTTTGTAGTAACTACAAAAACATTTCAGAAATGAGATTTCTTTCTAAGCAGGACGAACCAACAATACGGTTAGTCCATACTGGGACTTGTCTATGACTTCGTGGGATATCTTAGGGCTCAAATCGCGTTAGTATCGACAGTTATGACGATTAACTGCCCAGTTCATATAAAATAAACAATCGTCGAAAAACAAGTAATGGATGGAAAACCTAGATTGCGACTTGCTCGTTCGCATGTTACTTTTCATAGTTCTAGACCTTGGTCGGTCATCGTACTTAAGTTCATGTAGGATGTGCACTTTATATCGATCGAAGTTGAACATTTTTAGAGACGTTGTTACAGTTACAATTTCTGATAGATTGTATATCAATTATAGTGGTTTAACTGAGCTGCTGGAATTTCAGGCATTGATTTTACTTCTTTTAATTTGTTAATCAAGTATAAAATAATTTTTATTCCAATTATAGAAGCTTCATATGCAAGATAATCTTTTGGTATTTTAAATATTAACTAGAATTGTGCAAAGACGAATGGAGAAACGGGCGGAGGAAATACTAGGAGAAGACCAATTTGGGTTTAGGCGAAACAGGGGAACACGGGAGGCTATTTTAGCTCTGAGAGTGATAATGGAGAAAACAATAGAGAAAGGGGAAAGCGTGTATATAGGGTTTGTAGATCTGGAAAATGCATTCGACAATGTAAAATGGAAAAAAATTTTTGAAATACTCAAAAAAATTGGAATGAGCTATAGGGATAGACGAATAGTGCATAGCTTATACAAAGAGCAAACAGCAGTAATAGAATTAGAGCAGGAACGTAGAGAAGTAAACATTAGGAAATGGGTGAGACAGGGATGTGTCCTATCCCCATTGATTTTTAACTTGTACATAAAAGAGGCAATGAATACTGTCAAATGCAGGAAGACATTTAAAATTACTATGCAGGAACAAAAAATTAATATGCTTAGATTTGCAGATGATATAGCGGGTATTAGCCTCTAGCAAGGAAGAGTTAGAAGCTGCTCTTAATGAAATGGAAACGGTTCTAACAAAGAGATACGGTATGAAAATTAACAAAACTAAAACTAAAGTTCTAGTATGCAAAGGTGGAGAAAATAAATCAAAAACAGGAATATAAGTATGTAACACGAACTTACAAAAGGTTAAGGATTTCTGCTACCTAGGAAGCCAAATAGCGCAAGATGGGAAAAGCGCAAAAGGTATAAAACAAAGATTATCACAAGGTCGTGCTACATTTAACAAGAAAAAGCAACTACTGTGTTCAAATACAACAAACATAGAAACAAGGAAAAGATTGCTTAAAACATATGTGTGGAGCACAGCACTGTACGGCTGTGAAGCCTGGACAGTAGAAGAAGCGGACAAGAAAAAGGTAGAAGCCTTTGAAATGTGGTGCTACAGACGTATAATGAAGATATCATGGACAGACAAAGTTAAGAACGAAGAGGTACTAAAAACGGTAAAGGAAGAAAGAAATATGTGGAAAACGGCAAAACAAGAGTAGAGATAGGATGATTGGTCACATACTACGGCATGAGGGAATAGTGCGGAATATATTTGAAGCAGAGATAGGAAAAAAGAGAAGAAGATGCAGACCTAGGTTAGACTACTGCACACAGATAGTAAAAGATGTAGGCTGTAGGGGTTTCAGGGAGATGTGTAGGCTAGCCCAGGATAGAAATCAATGGAAGTAAGTACGCATCCAACCAATCCCAAGATGAATAAACTAATGACGAAAAAATAACTGTGCTTGAACATGATGATTATTATAAGTAACTACAAGAATTGGTTGGGCAATATTCTCGAATAATGTTAAGTGTGTGAAAGAATTTACTGGAAAACCATTATTTTGGCAAATGTCTAAGTGTTGGGGAATCTTGGTAGCCACAGGTTACTTAACCCCCTTCACTGAATCTCGGTGAAATAGGGCATGAAATTGACGAAAAAATAAGCCCAGATAAATTTGATGATTAGTATAAACAACTAGTTGTTGGTTGCGAAATATCTGCAACTAGTGTTGACTGTGCAAAAAGATATATTGGAAAATATATTACATCGGTAAATGGTTAAGTGTTGGGGGAACTTGGCAGTCACGGGCTGCTTACCTCCCTTCACAACCACTGAAGGTCGAAGAAATAGGATATATAATTGTAAAACAATAGAAGGTGACCGAACTGCATCTAGCAAGAAGGAACAGCGCCTATGAGGAAAGACAACAAACATAGAACAAGAAGAAAATTGTTGAAAGCATATGTGTGGAGCACAGCACAGTATGCCTATGAAATACGGGCAGTCTGAAACGCAGACAGAAAAACGGTAGCAGCCTTTTGAAATGCTGTGGTTCAGATGTATGAGGACGATAGCATGGACAGACAAAGATAATAACAAATAAGTTATAGAAATAGTAGAGGAACAAGGATATCTGGGGAAAAAGATAAGAGAAATAGAAGGGCAGAATACGTTCTAAGGCATTTTTGGGGAATAGTATGGGATATATTACAAGCAGAGATAGGAAAAAAGAGGTAGACGTAGACCTAGATCAGATAGTTATAGATGCAGACTGTGCAAAATTTCAGGGAAATCTGTAGGTTAGTTCAGAATAGGAAACAATGATGGTACGCGTCTAACCAGTTCCAGGACTGAAAACCTAATGATGATGATTTTAAAATCACTTTTAAATTTATGTTTATTCTTAGCTGCTGTTCCATTGATTGAATGTAAGTATTGGTTCTATATTTAAAAAAGTTAGAATCTAGTACTTTTCCCCTTGTATAATAAATAACTATAAATAGTATAAGGTCATGAACGTTCAACGTACTTCAAGTGGTCTACAGAGTTTTTTTGCTGGCTTTAAACTGATTAAATAGAGTTATAATTTGGGGACAAATCGATATATATATATATATATATATATATATATATATATATATATATTGTTACTTTGATTAAGAGATTTTCTTAATTAAGCGAATAATATTATAGAGCTACAAATTATACATATTTTTGGTTATAATATAAATTTTGATTTATTTTGTTTATCTCGTTCAAATAGGAAGTGTTAGAGAAAAGAGGGGTAAAATTTCTTAGTTATCGTATCGTCGTACACTCTGTGAAGGGTTGAACTGAGCTAGTCGAGGATTAACAAAACTAATTGTGTGAAATTTAAAATTTGTCCGAGGTTATTTAGAGACACAGAGCAGTGGCGTGAAGCAGGCAACTGAACGTTAAATACATCGGAGTAGAGCGATATTATAGCAATATATACATATGTGTGTGTTTATTCACTTTTATCATTATCACAAAAATTTGTTAGTATTTCCAAATTAAACGAAAGGTCGATTCTAATAATAGTGACCATATAATTTATAAATTAATGATAGTCAATAACTCCTGAAATTATCCACCCTGTAAGTAGAAATACCTGAAAGTGTAAGTAATACTCGAATAATCACGTACAAATATTATACTATTTGATTTAGTAAATAACATATTTAGAGATATAAATAGTAGTCTCATTTGCAATTTACAGTTACATATTTTAGTCTAGCATTAACGTTTTTTATAACTGAAAGTTGTGCTTATTTGCGTTTGTTTATTGAGACGACTTCACCTCCCTCTTGATGTTTCCATAAAAAGTAATTATATAACTGTAGTGGCGCGTAACAAAAACTCGTATTTTGACAACTCCTTGTTAATCTTTGAAAACCGCTGAAGTTAATATTTTAGAGTTAGTCCGAAAGTCTCCAAAAGTCGCGTACCATATACGGATTAATTTCCATCTCATGTTTGGCTTTTGTTAGAGTGGATACAGCCAAGTCCCCTTTGGTTATAATCTCCTAGTTATGCAAATCTCTATATAACAAAATATTTTTTAATTACAATCTTTAACAAGTTTTTGCAAATTGCAACATGCATCTGGAAGCTTAATCCATCGAATTGCCTTTCCACAAACCTCCAGTTCCTAGTGCAACATCCTCTAATTTTTTCAAATATATGATAAACTGGGATAGTAAGAAAATGCATTCAATGGTTCACCACCTTTCTTGTTTGCATTTGATAGGTCTGCTATAACATAATCTCGTGGCTAATATATATTTCTTCTATTCCCGCACATTTTCTTATACACGCCTATTAGTACGTGAAAAATTTTGTCGCTGCTTTAGATTTATGAACACGTGTAATTTATATATTTACCTACCGCGTGAGGGTATCCAATTAACAATAAATAATAAATGACAGGACCTCTAGCACTATCATACCCTCACGTTTCGGGACGTTGCCTCGCAAGCTGCAGCAGTCGGTGAGAGGGGGGTTCATTAAACAAACACACTGAGACGAAATTCCGATTGTTTTATTAAATGGGCTACTAACTAAAACATCAACTAATTACATATGCATAACAAAAATATACAGTAAATAACAGTATCTACAATAGGGCGCCACCATGGGAATTAAACGGCCCATGGACCAATCGCGGTAATAGCTCTCGTCGCACTTTGTTCGTGGGCGATGAACCAAGATTGCAGAACAGAAAATAAGTCACTTCACAGGGGCTAATCTTTTAAAGTCTCCGGCTAGCACAAACACAACTTAACTAAACTAAACTAAGATCCTTATTTTATGAATATTAATAACAGTTCTGGGTGAAACCACCCCAATACAATAATTAATTAATTCTACCGTCGTCTACTTAACTTGCTTATGGCGACGACCCTCCTTTAACCACGGGGTCATCAACACCAGGAAAAACACGACCTTCTCAAGGGTCAAATAGTACAGTAACGTGACTACTGACCTGAGTTCTGCATACTCAGGTAGTCTCGTGGCTTAGTGATTAACGGCCTCTGACACCGTCGAAACACAATATAATAGAAGACCCTTCTAAAACGATGCGGTCTCCAAAACAATAATCTAACGGGTCAATTTACTTGAACTGAGCGTTAACCCGGAGTTGTATTTTATGGAAGTCGACAAATACTGTATTTAAACAAATAACTTATGCTGCATAACACAGCCTTGAGTTCCTGGTAATACCACATATACTAATTACTTACTCAGAGAAATAATTAACTTAGAACATAACGGCACGCACTTGACTTCAGAGAAATAAAACACTTCACTCACTCTGGCAAATAACAGCCAGCTTCAACCTCTAACGCGTCTGGAAATAAAGAACCCCGATTACCACCGGCTGGCATCCTTATATACATTTAAGTTAATTGAAAAATAACCCCTTTCTTGGCTCTCATACTCGACTTAGGATACGCCGGTCGTAAATCTTTAAGATTAATTAAACTGCCAATTGCACTAAGATAGCCACACAAGTAGATCTCGGAACTAATTCTTAGTTGAGTACTCCGCTAATTGAAAAATTCCTTCCGACCACCCTGACATAAATAGGATCCTAGAACTTGATTGACATCTAATCATAGATAGCAACTAATCTGACATGTTTAGTGCCTTTGAAGTAAAGTGCCTTTAGAAAAATTAATTAACTCTTGGGTTATATCTTCCTCGAACTTCGCTAGGAAGCTACTTGGGTGATCTTGCAGCCGCTTACAATTGCAGACATATTTATGCTACAAGACCTTCATTCTAATAATTAGAATGCTAAAATTAAACTAGAAAATAACTATTTTTAGAAATAATAGAACTATTAGAGCGTATTAAAACAGTATGTTACACACGAACAACATTTCTTTTATTTCCTTTGTATACCTTCTCTATAGTATTCTTTGTAGTCAGTGGGGTTACGTGTTCACTTTACTGTCTGAAAAATGTATTCGTCCTCGTCGATCATACATCCTCTATTTGCTATTGTCCTCTGTTGGAATCAAAGAGGGTTTATTATCTGTCCAATGTTAGTAGAATATTACTGCGCTTCCTCGTGAAATAGAAGATATTTCTATTTTTCATAACACGATGTACAGATTTGTTTGTTCAACGTGCAATGTCAGTTCATGAATTAAAAACCGAATAAAGATGTGGTAGATATCCTCTTCACTAATTGAATGAAAAATCAATGTGGAAATCTATTCAAACAAAATTGCCGTCTAAATATACACAAAATTAAATACATTTTCTAGACAGTTTTCTCGACATACAAAAACAATATGCATTGTTCACACTTACTTTTTGTTATTTTATTAAATATCTCGCTTCAGGATGATGTGATGCAATACGGATATTACATTCTGCAGATAATCATATTTGTCGCTTGTTTATAGGATTTGATCTTTATATAAGTAAACCTTGGATTGCCAATAAGTAGGTCACTACTAAACTTAATAAGCTTCAAGCAACAAAAGCAATATAAGATTAACCGCAAACAAATTGGCACAGCATATAGCAAACTCAACAACTTCTGAGCTAATTTCAAGTCTTACAAAATTGTTCGCAAGACGCTTCTTGGCAAAACCATCACGACTGGGTTTAATGAAACTAACACTTCAGAATATTGATGCTTTTGATTAATATCGAATATGCAAATTACCAAACAAATAGTGGATGACGTGAACCACAAAGGTGCGGTTTTGAGAAATACTAGTTATTGATATAATTCTACTTCAATCCTAATATGAGCGATAGATACTCTTCTGACAAAAGTTAGTTCGCGATTTCCTGGCAGCTGTACACTAGGCACGTTCTATATCTATATAAATCTTACATTTCACTTGCAAGATTATTTCTACTCTATTTCAAACCTTCATTTAATAAAGTACAATCGTTCGTTTTGTCCAATTCTAAATTGAAATGCGATCATTAAAATAAGCGGAAGAGCAACAGTCAATCGGAAGCAAGTGTAATCCGTGTAAGCTCTTATATTTGGAAAGAAATTTGCAATTAGCATGACCTTTGCTTTATATTAATTTTTTCTGTTTAATAAGTCAAGGACCTGCAAATCCTAAGAATACTACAATAAATATCAATACCATGTAATGTAAATACTATGCCAGCCTAGTCGAAAATCGATTAGTCACTGGTCGGTAATACAAGAGTTACAATCTTTCCGTTTGGTCATTAAATACACCCATTTGACGCGTCGAGTCACAATACTTCAGTAATCAATATTATTCGCTGATCCGGAAATATTTAAACGACCTAGTTGACCCAATAAAACGCCATTAAGCGAAGCTTAAAGCGGGTTATTTGATTTTAATATGCATCTTTTTTACACATACATACACATTTATTGAATAGGACTGCACTTTAATGAAGATACAATGGATACAGTTAGAGATTTACCGCAACTGTAAATGCTATTTATGGAAAACAAAGCATTCCTGAATCATTAGTTAAGATTATAATAGTATAACACATTAATATAACTTATATCGTACACACATAAATTGTGTTTTTTTTAATGATTCAGCTGCTTTATAATATATTTAAATTAAATGTAGTGTTTTTGTTTTCTGGTCTGTATTACAGGATCAAAAAAATATAGCCTTACTTTTAAGTTACCATAAATTACGTTCACTTGTTAGATACTAATTGTAATATGTTATTTACAAAGTTCTATGCTTTTCAGAATGTTATCTAGGGGTATACTCTCGTTATTGTCGTGTAAGGCGACCACAGTTGGCAGAGAGAAAATACCTAGGTGGTCGTGACTTTTCAACAAGCAATGTCAATTTTTATGATTACGGCAACGCGTCACTTTGACCTTGATTTAACCTAAATAAAATAATAACCAACATCGATCAATCGGCCGATTCGTTCCAAAATAGAGACAGAGGAAAGGGTGCATATACTATGTGTGGTAGCATGTCATGAAAATCTATACAGTCTTGGTGCTTTCGGCTGCTTATATTGCACTGCTGGACAGCTTCCCAGCTGTATGGATCTATCGACCACCAACCTCCTGTCTATATCGGTAATATTGCAGAACACGATATAACTCAATAAGATGGTAGGTACCCTGTTACAGGAAATATGAGCGGCTGGTTAATAAATTTTGATTTGCCCTGAAGGGTCAAGAACCTCGTCACAATATATGGTGCGTCGGCTAACTGCAGTGGTACGGGAGTGGTTTTCTACAGAAAAATTATAATACAAAATAAAAAATTCCAAATTAAGGTAATAAAAAAATAAGAATAATTAATAAAAATGCTCAAGTACAAAAAACTACGTTACTATATTACCTTCCGTGAAAACTTTTTCTAGTTGTTATAATTGAGGGGTGCGAAACCGTCTCACAGCAATCCCTCCCATATTGTCCCTACGCGGAAGACGGTTATTATTAAACTCTATTAACATAAAACAATTGCAGTGTACATATAAATATACTTAAGTTTCATAATCTCACTTAAATCTTAAATCTAATTCTACAACAAGCTATCACTACTGTAAATTTTTTGGTTTCCAATATTGTTATGAAACATTTATGTATCCCAATATCTGCAAATGTAGTCGATAAAAATATAAAAACAGTTAAACACAACTTTTCGTCATAACATTTTTTTGTACATTTCAAAACACTAATTTTTCATACTTCAACTAGCACTAAACTCTATCAGTAAAAGTTACATTTAAATTCTCATACATACATATTTCTTAATATTCTAAAGTGTTCCAAACTTCGATGCACGATATTATTATGCATAAAGTTTAACCAACACTAATTCCCTCGGTAATTTACTCTTTGACTAAATAAACCCTCTAATGTTCACTTCATAAGCGACTCCATGAATACCAATCAATCTACATTTAAGATTCGCATATAAATTATAAAAGAGTATTAACATATAAGCTTTTAATCTTACTAACTCTTCTATTCCAATTTCTTAAGTCCGAGAATGTCCAGAGACTTTCAGTGTTTCAATTTCAGCAAACCAACTCCCTTAACTCAAAACAATCCACTTATTAGAAATATCCACGCCTGTAGCTATTTTGTTATAGCACACACGAGTTTTCAAACTCCAACTCACGAAAAAAAATCCTCGCCAAATCTGCAAGCAAAGTTTTACAAAAGTCGCGCACGGGTTTTAATTTACCCCTGAAGAGAAGGCTGCGTTAGATACTTTAAGCTGGTTCCGTTTATCGTTATTTATAACTTAAACTCATATAAATTTGTCAACCACGCCTTAACGTCCGCCTTATTACGTTTTCGTATGACTACATTTTCAATTATTACCATTTAGCTAACAATTAATTTTCATTCTCCGTTGGATGCAGTTATTGTCATTTAACTCCTCGTTCTTCCTTATATTCGGTCGGGGATTTTTATCATGGTACAGTCTTTCTATTATATTTAAGAAACAGAACACGGAAAAGTACTTGTGGTGTCATGTGTTTTACTTAGGTTAATGATTGTGTTTCCTTCTGTTTTAAGCAAATTACGTTCAATTGTACCTTGCTAGATATTTTCGGTGGTTTTAGGATTCTTTTTAAAAATACCAACGCTTTCGCTTTGATATTTTGTGTAACTATTGGTTATAGGAGACGCTAATGATCACGCTTTATAATTTAATAAATCGATTTGTTTCTGTGAAACTCATCTTAATACAACTGAAACAAGTATTTGTTCAACATTCTGTAGAATTTACTAGGGTATTTAGTTTCAGTAAAAGTACTTCAACCTATCTTTATTGTTTGTGACAACAAAGCAAATAAACTAGGTTATTTACAATCCTTGTTTCCTAAAGAATATGTTCGCGTTATTTCTGAATGGTAATAAAGTTTGAACAGCGTAAGTTTGCTACAAATGTGATTAACATAGGCAATTGTAGTCGAATTTGCCGGTATTTCTTATCTATTAATGCATTAAAATTAACTTAGAGGTGCATCTATAACGTGTCACTCAAATATCTGAATCGATTGTCTTCTTGTTTTCTAATTTGGCTATCGCTTAGATCCCGCTTTCCGTGGTAGCATGAACATTATGCGTGACTGATTCTGTTACTTTAAGAGCAATGCACGCTTCCTTGGATAGGCTGTAACAAGATTTTTGTAGGCCTTCTACTTTGACAGTGCTGCTCTACGTAGCTTCAAGTGTCTTTTACGTTAGACCAAACTGTTTTTACATGTAGGCCAAATTGTTTTTCGGCGTATCCCCAATTACCCTTTTATGTAGACCGCTGTTGCAGTTACGGCGACAACGCGAATGATATTTACTATTGTGGCGATGTTTTGCTAAGTCAGCTCCAATGGCTTGGCTGCAAGATAAGTATTCCGACACGTGAAGGGTTGTGATCTTGTTTCCTTTTTGCATACCAAGGGTTACTATTTATCAGTGGTTGATGTTGGTACAAAACCAATTTACCATACCCGTTTAAAAACTAGTTTCGCTAGTTCTTCTGGTTATTTTTTTCAAATTCTTACTAGAACTTGTTCTACATTTACTACTTTAAACTAGTACGCTTGTTTATACAAAAATATAAACATTACTTTTTTCTACTGATTGACTTTTTACATGCTAAGCAACGAAATACACACTTTGTGGTTCAATTATTAAAATTGTTCTTTACAATGTAACTTTTTATTTATATTTGTGTTTATATAGAAATTTTTATTTTCATTGTAAATAAAAACTCGATGGCGATGTGCTTTCTTTGTATATGTAAATCAGCCCGTTCTCCGCATTTGTAGTTAACCCGGTCGTTCTAAATATTTTTTATATTTTTATACGTAATCATGATTAGTGCGGTTTCTTACCTTATTGTCCTTTCTGTTTCTATGAGAACCGTTGGTATTAACCTTACAAGCACTATCAATGAATACATTGTAACATACTGTGTGAAATGATTAAGTCATTTACAATGTGACATTTGTGAATTTCCTCAACTCGTTGTCTTAATTTCTACATAGCATTACAACTATGTATTGAAACTATATAACAATGAATTTAATATATTTACCTAAAATTAGTAAAAGCTCTCTTGTATTTAAGATGCATATTAATAAATTTACTGTTTCTTTACTTCATAATTCTAAAGCTGTTTTATATGACATATTTTCTTATGGAACTTTATTGAAATAAATATTCTGTTTACTTTTTTTGTGGTTTAAAATATAAACTTTAGCCCCGTCTTAATATGCATTTACAAAAGATAAAAACAATCATTTTGTTGTTTCTAAGTCTTGACTTTGATAGAACAGCCAAATTTATTAAAATTTCTTGTTAACTGAACATAATTATGTATGAAATTAGAATATACTAAGTGTTTCAATATTAAGTTGCCTGTTCCAAGTTAATTTCACTCTTTTTACATCCAGTTTTTATTCGCTGTAATACCCACGCGTCACAACTTCCCCGACTGAGCTGTTTTCAAAAAGTGTAACTAGTAACCAGAAGATGTCCCCGTACTTTGATCTAGGAATGATGTATCAGAAGTAGTGAATGACAGCACGTTGCAATATTATTCTATAAACCCATATATATATATATATATATATATATATATATATATATATATTGTCGTAGAAATTATAGGTTAAGAGGCATAAATAAGTCAAGAAAATAAATTTGTAACGACCGTGAATATAGGAAATAGGAATAATTTAGTTACGCGCCAAATTAGTTAGTTGTGACATTGAAGACGGACGAATAATAGCATACTTTTGTATTTATAAATCGGAATGTTAAATTTGCATAATGTGTAAAAGCTTTGAAGTACGTGAATCTTTAGGATACGCATAATTACCTTTAATATTTTAAAAAGTTGTAAATCAAGTACATCAAGGAATAAAGAGAGCTTTTGGGTAACACGTTGTTTTAAATTTTGTGAAGTTTGGCCTATGTAACGTTGATTGCAATCAATACAATTAATTTTATATATAACATGTCTTTTACTAAGAGCCTCTGATGGATCTTTGATTTTTGAAAAGATTTTTCCGATTGATAAAATATTTTTATTCGCTATTTTGATAATAAATTTTTTAAAGATGTTGCATAATTTAGGTGTTAATTGTTTTATGAAAAGAAGAGATTTGTATGAAGAATCATGTCTATTTGTATTTACATCAGTTTCAGTAATTGAATCTATAGATTCATTGGAATGACTAAATAGAAGTTTATTTACGAGTGATTTGGGGTAGTTGTTATTTTGAAGAATGTTGCTTAATTGGTATAAATTTTGATTATAAAGGGAGAATGACATATTCTCTTGATTCTGTTTTTTTGTCCTAATATAAAATTAATTTTTGTCTTATATGGGTAATACGAATGATAGTTAAGAAGTCTACCAGAATTTGAAGGTTTTTGATACCAGCTTAAAATGATTTTATTGTTACTGTTTCTAATTAGTAAGGTATCTAAAAATGGAACACTACAATTTGTTTCCTCTTCGATAGTGAACTGAATACTTTTATTGTAGTTATTAAATAATTGTAATATTTCATTTAATTTATCTTTCAAAATAGATGTTATGATATCATCTGCAAATTTTTTAACAAAAGGTAATCGAAATGATAGCATGGGAATTACTGTGTCTAATAATGAATTCATTACAATTTGAGAGGATAGGTACCAGTCGGAATGAAAAACTGTCAAGCTAGAGGCTGGAATTGTGGTAACGTAGACAGAACAAAAAAAAAGGAAGAAACAATAAGAACAACTTGCTCGGAAGTGGTCAGTGAACATCACAGTAAAGCAGCAAAGCGTGACTATCTTACCTATCAGTTGAAATATTTAAATTAAGGAGGCGGTAAAATTTACTGGTACGAAACGGAGCGTAACAAAATGTTTCATTGGATCTTGTATTCGATGAAAATTAATTAGTAGCATGTGATTTTAAAAGTGGCTAAGTGCAAAAAGGACTTTATTATATGGCGCAATGCCTTCAACAAAAACATGTGCTTATGGAAAAGAGTTGTGTACAGTACACCGAAAAATAAGATATCAAACTCATTTTAAGATTTAACCAATAATTTGAATGTAACATGGTGTCGAACGCAACCGATAGTGAATGTTGTTATACTCATGATTCATTGCAATTGTTACCGTAACAGCCTGTTGTAATGCAAAAGTCAAATATAATTAATTGTATAGAAAGCATACTGACACTAGCTCTAATGTAGACTTTTAAATATAAGCAGTAAGTAAACAATTAATTCTACTAAGTGGCTTTTTAGGCTTACAAAGTATATACCTTGTTCAAGGACCCTATGGGTAGAGAAAGTATAATGTTGGGACGTTGTTGGCCAAGCGTTTGCAGTGCAAAAGAAATTGAAGTACTTTATAGAAGTATATTCATGCTTCCAATGGACTTTTTTGAAAGTCTGTGCCAATCCACAGAATCCCAGCCTAAACTAAGTACTGGAAATATTTTAACTGCGTATGTAATAATAAAAATTGTCTAATCGATAACTTTCAGATTTTATGTTTCAGCACATTTTTTTCATTTGCGGCTGGGCTAATACTTGCATCGTCACTGTACGATATCATTCTGAAGCGACTTAATAAAGGTAATCTGTAAATACCACACATTTGGTTTGTGTAACATGGCCATACTATGAAACCTCTGTAGCTTCTAAATACATCATTGCAAAAGTCTGGGAAGAATTGGTCACTAAGGACTCCATTCTGATACCTTGGTTACAGTTGTAAAACATCGAAAACTTACAAACAGATTTGACAATGAGATGAATAAGTATTCTAAAATTAGATGGGACACGTACTTACTCAATTTGTCTTACATAGTTTTACTGCGGATGCAACTTTAGCGAAAAGTTTTCAGCAAGGGTGACAACACAATTATGACGTCACGAACCTCGCACCTCTATTTCTGTTAAGATGATCATTTTCTATACTTCTTTGTAATCATTGCCAGCTATCAAATTCAAAATGCAAATCTGAGCTCCGAAGTGATGCAGAATCACATATACGTTTGGAAAGAAAATAAGCGTTCTCTAAATAAAAAGAGCATGACGGATGAACAACGACATTGAAATTTAGACTGGCGAGCGCTCTTTGTTGCGTTAGACTTGTAAGGTCGTGCATTATCACGATCAACCAAGGTCCAGTGTCGGCTTCTCCGAATACACCTTACGTCTTTTAATAATGCTTGCAATAACACAGTATTTTGTTCCGTCACATTTGCTCCTGTCTGCAGATCGTACTTCAAACAACATGAATTTCTTGCACTGTAGAAGACGGTATTTAAAAACGTTTTATTATACACATTTTCCTTAAAAGTAGCTATACGAATTTTGCTTATCTTACCTACAAACTTCCTCGAATATACTATTCAAATGTGGTGTTGTGACCCGACATTTGAGATACCAACACTCCACACAAAGCTACTACGATGGCTAGGATGCGACTTTCTTATAGCTGGAAATTTTGATTTTTACTGAACCCTTGCTATCCCAAATAAGGTGGGGATCTTTACGTGCGCGACAACACATACGAGACCTACATTTCACTTCTCATCCGAACGAGGGCGCATTTTTGTAAAAAATGCTGGCTTAAGATTTTTCAAGGAGTAGATGTCAAAAATCAAACACAGGACCTTGGGATCAGCAGTTATACGCAAACCCATTTCATCGAATAGGTTGTCCGGTGTCATAACCCAAAAAAATTTCAATGACAGTTGTGCAACCTCATAAGACATTCTTGCTACTTGAAAAATGGTTGACTATTGGAATGGAGCCTAAGTGATAGTTTTTGAAACACATCTTTCAATTCACGCGTACATACTATCTACTGGCATTTCTGTGTTACCAGATTAAAAATAGTTCGTTTAAACCGTTTTTAAAATGGTAAATTTTTGTAATACGTCGTGAATAGGTGCAAAAAAAATTTTGTTCTTATTTCACCCAGGACAAAAAGAATCAGTGTATAAGAGCAGATGTTGGGCAGAGTCAGGTTCATCTACATTTCTGATGTATTATGTTAAAATAGTGGCTACTTCGTTACCAGCGCATTTTTTTCAGTTTCTCACTAAGTGTAACAATACCTCTTTTTGGTAATATTTTCAAGAAAGTAAGATTAAATTATTTACTGCATACTTTCGGCAGTAATAAAGTAGCATAATTTCTCCTATAGGTGTACTTAGTACTTTTAAAGATTGAAAATTAAAAATTGCACATAGTGTATCAGCATCATTTTTTCTCAGATCGCGGCAAATTTAAATCGTCGTTTTGATGTTTCTTTTTTTCATGTTCTTCTTTCAATTTTATTGTGCTTTCTGATTAATTGCCGCTCAATGACACACATTTGCATTTTTGGGGACATGAAATCCAATACTGTATTTCTTTGTAAATAGGTTTTTGGAAATTTTTTCACCAACAAAATTACCATCTTCCCCAATGTGTTACATGATTTGTATTTCCCATACATGTTTGACAAACTTTTATACTCTTGCTGTAAGTATAATTGTGTTTCTTTTTCAGTTTTATTTGGTAGCACTCCATTGCTCTGTAGTTCCTCCTGTGCATTGCCACACGTTGTATGGAGCAGTGTGTAGTGAATAAATCTCTGTCACATGTAACGTATTAACGATGAACTTTAGAGATACCTGAAGTCTTCCTTCATCATTTTTAATGCGACGAGTGCCATCTTTGTTTCTTTTATGCTTTATTTCATTACGCAGGGATATTACAATAAACCAGTTTTTCCTTAGGTGAAGATTCAATTTGACAAAACGTTCTGAGTTGTCCGTCTTTTATCTTCGGATATTTTTGCGCATTTATTTATGCATCCCTTTGAATTGGTGATTGGATTGTACTTCATTACTTTTGGGGTAATGACTGAACCATCTATGCGAGCATATTCTTACTCGCTAGCACGCAACAACCTTCCATCTTTTCTTTTGTTCCTTTTTATTCCCTGCGACTATTTTCTGAGCCCCCCAAAATGTAGTGTCCTACTCATAATCAAGCAAATTCTTTCTGGCTGCTTACTGTTCTGGTATTATTTTTTTCACTGTTATTAGTTATTTCCGTAGCTATTGTCAAGGAATTCTGTCGATATGATTGGTTAATGCCGATTTCAAAAAAAAATCAAATTACCATTGGTATCTGCAACAATCAACGGGACTACGAAACCTAATAGATTAGCTACAGGCAATCCACTGTCAATTAATGGTAGGTATAGATACGGAAACATACTTGAGTTTTGTGTGAACTCTGCAGTAACTGGCGACTGCTCCAGAGTAAATATTGTTTTCATTTGCGTTGGTGTATTCTCGTCTATAACTTAATTATGTAAAATATTGTTGCAGTAACTAAATAATGCTTACATGCAGGGTAGGTAGGTATTCAAATGCAAAAGAGTTTCTTACGAGTAGCTCTTCAGAATTCTGAGAATGATAAACATCTGTGTGAATGAACATACAATTGTTTACTTATGATTCAACTGTACACTATCTTCTCTAACAAATAAGATTCATTATTCTCACTATAAAAATTGAAGGGTCATTACCATACTTTCTGCATAAAAACCTACGTGATAGTTCCGTATTGGGATGTAAAAGTATTTCAACTGTCGAGTATTCATTTCTATCGACTATTGCTTTGGAATACTAAAAATTATAATCCTTTGCTTGCATAATTACACAAGGATATGTTTCTCGTCTACAACAATAATACCTGTTACCATTACCATAAATAGTGGCAGGAAAATTGTTCATAGATTTGCAAAAGCTTACTTCATGGATACACATTTACATCCAAAAGTGTTTCTTTTGGGTAAACCTTACTTCCGAGCATATGTTGTGAATACAGTTCAAGTTGAACTATTGTTTGTGTGATCTCCCTATAATAATCTGATGATTTTTGTAGTCGAATTCTCGTTACCATCTGTAGAACAAATTTATATTTTTGTACAATTACATCAGATTGTGTTCATTACTTTTTGTGAGATGCATCCACTACATCAAATAATATAGCCATTTTAAAACCACTTACACCAAAATGAAAAAAGTATAGAAGACGAATCAGAATATTTTCTGTTCCATGGCTTTCAATTTGAGTAAAAAATAATTATATGTACCTTTGAGCGTGGCATGGTTCAAATGTTCAATGGTGTTGTCTGTATATGACCGATTTATAAGAATATGTTTAATACACAAAACTATCTTTGTGGGATATAAATACATAACTCTCAGTGCATGAGAAATTTAAGAAATAGCTTTTCGTACCTTCTTCTTTTTTTTTTTAGAGAAAACAAACGTTTTCTGTCCTTGAATTTTCTTTTTCACCCCTAGTACTACAGATGGCTTTGATCACCATCGTATATCCTCGACTATTTTTCATTTCTTGCAAACGATATATAGAGAAATATCGGAATTATTTATATTGTATGGATTAGTAAATGAAATTAAAATTAAATTACCCTCAAATTCAAGTGAAATAACAATAATTGATACAAGCCTTTTTCCTTGCATAAACACGAACAATTATGAAATGTAAATTGTTCGTTTTCCTTTCCACAGCACAAATGACTAAAACGCTAACACAGGTAAGAGAGGTGGTGATTCAAACTCACTACGATAAGATGAATGTAATCGCTAGTAAGTGCCGTTAAAGTATGCATAGCTACATTTTAACATGTATAACGTCGCAAATATGCATGTACGTTGCTATTTATTTGTTTAATATGCCTTTTCTTGTAGTAATCAACCATCGGATCTGTCTAACCACACAGCTGTTACAAATCTGAATGGTACGTTTAACCAATACTTTTAAGAAAGATGTCAAAATCCGTAGTCTTTTAAACAAAGTTTGTGCAACATTGTGTTTTTTTAAATGCACAAAGCGCCAAAATAGTGCACTGATAATAATAAAACTAAGTACATTAGACGCAAAAAGTTTGCTGAACAATACCGTATATAATTACATCCACTTACTTTACTATTACTAAAAATATAATAATAATACTTTGGAATTAATGCTCATTAATATTGTGTGTAAAAATACAACAAGGGTACTTTGGAATTAAACCTCATTATCTTATTTTAATTATGATTGCACTTTCACATCCGCATGGCTATAAGAATGTAAATAGCTATTTAGGAAACTTTTTTACTAATCACCCTTTACGCCATTATCAAAATTCATATAAGCAATAATTTCAATAATACATTAACTTAGTCTTCGTATAACATTGAAACGGGTTGCCTTCAAGAACTTTGTCTTTTTTCATGCTATACGGTTGTGAATACTAGTTCTAAGATTATTATTGTTAATCGACGTGTCCTTTGTGTTAATAAATATAATTGCCTTAATAGTTTTTTAAAATACTCCATTTACACCCTCTTTTTCTTTACTACATGGACCATACAACTATATAAACGGTCATAAGATAGATTTAGATAGGACAATCTATGGAAATTACAATGAAAGAAAAAGAATAAACTAATATCCTTTTTTAACTATTCTACAAAAGGCAACTTCAAAAAGAAGTCAAATTATTAGACAAACGATACGAAAACCCATCTAAATTCCACAAAATTAACGAAACTATACTGTATTTTTTAAAAGCCAGAAATTAGAATATCTGATCACCACTACGATAAAATATGTAAAAATCTATACACAAAAATGAAATATCAGGTACTAGATACAAACACTAATATTCATATTAGAAAAATACAAAGAATGAAGAAAACTTTTTTTTGCAGAACCACCATGAGTCTCAACACCCAAGGACTCCAAATTCAAAGAATTAGAACCTGTAAAACCACTGAACAGATGTCACAAATTTTACTATTATTTTAATATCACTACAATAGAAATAAATTTTACAAATTTGCTAAACAACGCGGCACTTTTAGAATTAATTGGGATACAAAAATAATTAAAACTCAAAGACACCACATAACTTAAGACATCAACACCCAAATTGAAAACTACCTATCAAAATTACATTTTAATAGATCATGGAAAGACTTAATCAACGGAACAGAAGGTCTCGTTTAACTTGTCACTGGGAATTTAGATAATAATGGTCTCATTGAAATTAACAAAAGTATAGACACACTATGCAGAAATGAGAACAAACTCATCCGACAAATGGCGAAATACGTATCGATTGCCAATCATATAACAGAAACATACGGAAAATATATACATATAAGAGAATATAATTTAAAATCTAGCTTAATGCTTTTGAAAGATATCGGCCATACAGTAGAATAACAAAACCATTATAAAGGACTACAAATACTAAGTATAATCTAGAGTATTAAATGAACTGCTTCAATAGCATTTTTAAATCAGTAAATTTAGAAATCTTCTCTATCGAAGATTCATTGGAAAATTCTGATCACTTAGAAACAATTTACAGTACAAATGAGTAAATTAAATTGAAAACTCGCATATTTTCAAAATACTAGAGTTTTCAAAATAAAAAAAAAAATCCACATGTACATTATACATCCCTATGCTTCAAACTACAACCTTTATATACTGGAAATTTTACCTAATCTGAATTCAAAAAGTAAAATCCTTAGAACATAATCGCAATATCACCATATTTGGACCAACGAAATGTGTCAAATATTAGACGAACAAATAACAGAATTGTGTACGTTCTTAAATCTAGTGAAAGCAAATGTGAATAATGAGTATAAAATCTGCAAACCGTCAGATATTAATATCTTGCAAAGCAAAAGTAGAGATAATCGAAGAATGTAAAAGGTTGCTAAGTTGTGAAGCATACGGGTCAGACAGAAATGGAAAGGATATTTAAAGTGAAGACCCGCACGAATCACGATTACAAAACAGAACACAAGAAACGTAGAAATACCAGACTAACTATTAATGCGGAGAGGGGGGATTCCCAGCAACACAAAAAAATACATCGTCATCGATTTTCTATTTACATTAAAAATAATTAAAAAAGGAATTCGGTTTGAATCAACAAGAAAAATAAATAAATAGTTATACCTATTATAAAGAACAAATTTTAAAAATTTACGTACGAAGTGTGCATTTCATTTAACATGTGAAATTCATCAGTAAAAGAAAGAAAGAAAAAAGTTACTGTTTATACTTGCTCCTAACACCAGGGTGTTAAAGTAAAAAAAAATATGTATGGTAGAACAAATTCTAGTAATCATGTAGTGAAGTATTATGGAGCATCAGCGACGCACGAACAACAAAAGTAGGAAGAAAAGAGGTGCTTCCGATATATGGGAAGACTAGCACAACATACCTCCATGTGCCAAGATATTATCGTGTGCCCATTGCATCCACGGAGGTGAATCAGCGAAGCGTCAGGGTGCTGGGGTCCATATGTAGCATCACCAAGGTCGACAGATGTTGAGCCCTACGCCACTCACTGCAACAGCGGAACACATCAGCGCAGTTAGTTCTACATAAGAGGACGAACTGCAGAATCAAATGGAAATTGTTTTAAATAACAAGAATTCGAGCTTCAATCCTCGCGTTATCAACATACCAAAAAGGAGATTAGAAAACTCGACCCAACCTTTATCAAATAATACAATACACTATTTTAACGAGTCCTTCGGTCGTATCAGTATAAGAATTAATTTTACGCTATAGTAATGTGTAGTCATTAAAAAGACACTCTAAACAAGGTGCCAGCTATAGAATTTATAGCGCAAAGTCGTCGTTTTAGAATAGATAGATTGAAATTGAAAATTATTCGCAAGCGTATGTATTATAAACAGGTAACGTATATAGGATGTTATTGACGTATGGAAGAGTAGAAACGGAATCGATGTAGTTTTTAATTCATCGGCCGTAAATGAACATAACAAGGTACGCTAGTCATTTCATTTTTACAGAAAGTGCATTAATAGAATCTGAAAATAATTGTAAAATACTCATGAAAAATAATTTTTTTAAAACAAGTTTTATCAAATTTACTTTTAAGGACGACATAGAAACCAGAGGTTATAAACCTAATCTTGTAATAACTTAGAAGTAGAATATCCAGAAATGTTAAACGATTGAAACAGGAAGCTATATAATTACAGGAAAGTACATTTTACACACCTATCAGTCACCATTATATTAATTATTTTGTTAAGCGCAATTATTGCAATAACCTACATCTTTGGATAAAAAATTGCTAAGAGAAGAAAAAACAAGAATGTTGTAGACAAGATTATGAACTTCTTTTCATAAACACGAAAAGCTAGTACATTTTATCTTAAAGAAAGAGGAATTACATCCGTATACTTTACTATTACAAAAATATAATAATGATGCTTTGGAATTAAATCTCATTATCTTATTTGTAATTTTTATTGTACTTTTACACATCCGTTTAGCAGTTATCTAAATAGCTTTGTAGGAAACTTTTGTACTATTACCCTTCACGTCATAATCAAAACCCATATAAACAATAGTTTTAATAACATATTAACTTAGTCTTCATATAATATTAAAACTAGTTGATTTCAAGAGTTTTGCCTGCCTATATGATATACGTTTGCGAATACTAGTTCTAAAATTATTATTGTTATTCGACTATCTTTTGTATTAATAAATGTTGTCTTAATTGTTTTCAAAAATACTCCTTTTACGACGAGGAACGTAATTATATAAAATTCAATAACGACTAATGTGACGAACATAGATGATAAATATTAAATCTAATGAAAGGCGCGTTTGGAATTGTTATTTATGTTTATAATTTAATCTTTGAGAAAAGTTGTATGCTGAAATTTATATATTGAGTAAAAAGTTGTTTCAACCTAAGGTTTTTTAATCGGTACTATATCGAATTCCAAATTAATTTTCCAGCAATTGTCATGACAATTTGCTCAAGCTTTGACGATGACCCTTAAACTTTGCAATTATTTTATATATAAACTAATGCTGTATTAATCCTATCGGGATTTGTAAATAACTTTGATAGTTTTATAAAAAATAAGAAAGCGGAGGGATCCTGGCTTTAGTTCCTGTTGTAAACGAAAGAGAAAATTGATTTTCTTTAGATAAACTTTTGCTGCTTTAGAGCTGAACAGGTTAAGTTGTAAGTAGTTCCTATATGTAACTTCAGACTTCTGTGTTTATAAAATTAATTATTGACAACCCTTTGGCGTCAATTGTTTCATTTGATTTGGTGGTTTATAACTACAGTGAATGTCAATTGGTTCCTTAAATTCTAAGGTACCATATAATTCAATAAGAACAGTGTCGGTGTGAAGTTTTTGTGATTATCGTTTTCTCTCAGGTAACATAGGATACGTATGTATATGCACCTCAATATTCCACCTTCAGCATTAGCGAAGGGCATTTTGGTTACTTTTTACAAACGCTTTTTGCTTTGATGTCCTTGACACAGAGGCGTGTCCATCGAGTTTTTTGGCGGGTCAACTAAATCCAAGCCACCTACGTCCACATCCGCGCCTACCCAGAGATTTTATCTTCGATTACGTTACGAGCAAATCCCAAGGATGATTAAAACGCTCAAAGTAGCACAGGAGCCCCGATGACTACATTCTGTAAAATTATGAAATGTTGAGCGTTGAAGCGCAATTTGGTTGACTGGAACATGTGTAAACTTATCGAAGGACCTGAATTATAGGCATGCTGACATGTATATGGATTCACACCTTTGGTAAACGTAACGTGAGGGTGTACAATTACTCGATACCAAAATGTGTGGAGTTACGTTAATTCAACAAGTTAAAACACGACTCATATTGTTTCACAAACACACCTAAGCATTATTAATTACTACCACCACACAGTACATTGGCTACTTTATTTCTTTTTAACTAAGCCCTACTATAGAAATAATTGTAACGCCTTTCTGAGGAAAATCAGCACTTATACGTTTTAAATTCGATTACAGACAATCCAAATTATTCTTCTCTAGCTGTATATAAGAATTTTTATTTACATGTAGCTAAAACTAAAATCTGAAACGAATACTTGACATTAGTTTGAAAGTAAAGCTGTTGTGAAGTTTTGTGAGCGCCTTGCAGTGAGCGGTTCTATGATGGTGAACATGTGCCAATTTTATCCTAAGTTGTGTTCTAAGTCACAACTATATCTTTACCCTAACGTAGTTGTTTCATATTTGATGGGTACCGAAAACGGGCAGCTAAAGCAAGCGCCTAGTAAGTTCACTTTCTCTTGGTAACCGAAAGATGGACAACTACGCTTCCATAAAGATTGCTACATTATTATGCAACATATTTTAATACGCCATAAATAATACAGAGTTTACTACAGAATTTACTACTTAGCTTTTATTTATTCTATCATAGGACAACATGAAGCATTTTATTGAATATCTTGTATAGCATAGTGAATATTTAAAATGCAAAAGATGTCTAATATGTTATGTCTTTAGAACCTTTTCATCCTACTGCAAACGTATTTTCGATCTTCAAGAACGTGAGAGTTCTTTTTCAACATAGTCAAAAACCTAGCCGTATTACCTGCTTATATGGAATTAGCACTATTACTATGATGTGGATTATACTTCAACTCAGATATTCCTATATTATGCAGAATCCTGTAGAGAACTTCGTCAGTATAGTTCCGGTAAGTTGATTTTATTGCCATTATAGGTATGGGATTATCTCACCTATTATACGAGCGTTTAAGTCGTAAACATTGAAAAAGTTCGAGTATGCGTAAACAAGGTATGGGTGTCGTGAGAAAAGGCTCATTCTAGAGTACATAAAACATCCCACCTATAGACCCACTCTAAAATAAGTTCACAAGTTTACGAAACATGGTCAGCGGTCGTCGATTAAAATCGAGGTTAATCGGGGCAGAAATACGCATGACTATTATCACGGATTACATGGGGCTCTTACAAAGATGCAATGCCGCATAGGACGGTATCACATTGGGGTGAAAGAGTTTCGGCCTGGTCGACATAGGACAGCGAATTTAGGTTTCGCAGGTTGACAGTTCCATCCTCAACAGCAAATTAACATTGTTAGTGGTTTCCTTTTAACAGACCGTTCATTTACATTTCCAATGCTCCACCCTAAGGTACTACATTGGCCAGGTGGCGAGTTTTTTGTTGACTGGAAATTTAGAATTTTGCCGAACCCTTGCTGTTCCAGGCAATGTAGGGATCTTTAACGTGCGTGACAACACTCACACACGGGACCTCCATTTAACTTCTCATTCGAACGAGGGCGTAATTTTTGTGAAAAATGCTCACCTGCCATTTTTCAAGCAGTCGGCCGTGTCGGGACTTGAACCCAAGACCATGGGATCCGTAGTCTTACACTTACTACATTGATCTATGGCGACGCCTCCTTTTAACAGACCGTTGTTGAACTGTACGGGAATTATCCGCAGTTGGTTTCAATCATACAGCGGTATGGAACATACTAAAGAATGGTTTCAACACAATTACAATTCTGTCTGTATCTTAGTCTTTCTAGGACCACGCGTTTACCAATTCAACTTTACATAAAAAGTTGGGTTTTCACTTCATCTTAAAACGGTTAATATATTTAACAAACATGCATTTGCATTCCAAATGTGGATTATATATATATATATATATATATATATATATATATATATAAGCTATTAATAATCATCTAATTATTAATAGTTATACGATTTCTAAACATATGGTAGTACTAAATAAATATTAGAAGCTGGAATAATAATCATTACCAAAATTCCTTGCTACAAAACCATTCATATAAAAATTTTATTCTCACTTAATGCGACAATTTTCAGAAATTGGAAGAAAGTGTTGTCTATATGGGAATTACACGCACCACTATAGCAGTTGATACCTTTCTAGTGCTTAATGGGTTTGTTGTATCATACAGTTACATGCAAAGAAGAACAAGAAGTTGTCGCGTAAACTTCTTCCTGGAATATGTTCATCGTTATATAAGGTAACAAACTCTTTCTTACAGGTTGTAGAGCACACTGTCATCACCAGATTAACTATTTTTAGCGACCGTTCTTAAGTCGTTAATACATGTACGCGGAAACAGTCAGTATGATGCAAAAATTTCACCAGTAATATATATATATATATATATATATATATATATATATATATATATATATATATATATATTTATATTGCTAGCTATCAAGACCTATTACAGCTATCGTGATGGATTTGCGCTTAACCCGACTGTATCTGTACTTCCCGAAAGTGTTTAAATAATAAAACCCGTACTAAATAATTTTATGCGCCCTAATCTTATGTGGTCTTTACTAGTTCAGCGGTTGTTATAAAACAGGTTCTTTATTTTATTGAGACACTTAAGGAAAATTCAGGTGAGTTTTCCGGTCCACCACTTTTTGATAAACGCGCGTAATTGCGCCAACCTCCCAGTATCACTGTTAATATTTGAGTTAATAGACCAATGTTACAAAGTCCCCAACAAGTTGCAATACCATATACAAATTTTATTCAATAAATAAAAACTTATGCTATTATAGCTACCGATGTTGTTCTTTTTTACTCTCGTACTGGGTTTCCAGTAGCTCGTCCTCGCTAATTTTAGGCAACTGACCAACCACAAGGTGTTTTCGGTGTTATGTATCTGAAATTTCAAATAGCTTTAATGTCTTTGTCACATTTATTTACAGTTGTCACATTTATACAATCTGGTTGTATACAATTAATAACGGTTATGCTGTTTATTTTTAATTCAACAAATTCCACAATAATACTTTAGCGTTGGCAAACGTTTATAAATTCAAAATTCAAGTACAAAATCAAATATAAATTTTTTTCTGACAAACCCAGTTTTTAAGCTTTTCAAACTTCAATCTCTTATTTCTGTCTCCTTGGTAACGTCTCTTATCTTTCCATACATATGCTATTATAAAGTTTTTATAACTACCTTATAGCATTCCATGCACCACCTACAGTTAAAGGACTTCTGCCCTTACTTTGCCAAATTTCTTTACAATCCAAATATACAAGCTATACCCGTATCAATTCAATGTTCATCTCTCTATATGCACCCCTTCTTAACTATATACAAATCTTTATTAAACTCTTACAAACAAAATGTTTTTAAAATTATAAAATGTCTCTAAGAGTAAACTCCGCTTTACTGAATTATTCCCTCATAATACTAACCTATACCTTTTATTACTAAATATAGGCTTCGCTACGCCAAATAACATACCCTAAGCTTATGGTTCATGAACTTAGTTACGTAATATTTTCTTCCTTATATTGACACCCTACCCCCTTTTTTAATTAATTCTGTTATATATAAACATATACATATATATATATCTATATATATATATATATATATATATATATATATATTGCTGTGAAACCTACAAAAAGCCTCTTCATTAATCTTAAACTAAGGTTTTCAAATCGAGCCCCACAGATTGGGCGTCAAGAATGCTGTGAAACCTCTCATGAAGCTATTAACTTAACTGGTCCGTTGACTTTCTTCTGTTAATCGCCTCTTTACTCTTTTCCGCCTCGGCTGCTCACCTAGTTAAAACTTTCATCCTCATTCAAAAAAAAAACAAATACATTCCTACCACAAACATCAACGTTAACTCTATTTACATCAATATTCATAATACATTAAAATTTCAAAATTAAATTTCAGCATAAATTTCAGTATCAGAAAACTTCAAGATTAAATTTATTATCATTTTAATGTGCATCCAGAATTAAAGTCCTTGTAGGATGCCTACTAATTAATATAACAATATATGCAGGCCTGAGTCTGAGTACAAAGGGAGCATCTCCCACCCCTTTACGTTAATTAACCAGGTTCGTCTAATTGAGCTCAAAGACATACTCAAATTTTCATCATAATCAAAAACATAAATACTAAATACCCCTTTCTACTTAAACAAGAAAATTTCACCTTAAAATTAAAAATTTGTTGTTAGTACAAATTCACTACTGTCCATTTTAAGTAAATAAATTATAAAGTTATTCAACACACACCAAAACATCAAAAATCGAACAACAAAGCATAAGTTACCTGAAGGTTAATGCACTCGTGGCTCCAATGTACATCGTCCTCTGTTAATCACACCATTCCCACTGGGTTATGTTTAGGTCCTAGGATTACTGGTCGTCTTTAAAATTTTCTACACCACCATTCATCTAAAGTTGTTTCAGTGCTTTTCCGGAACTCATCTGTATATATCTGTATCTTGTTTTGTGGATTTCTTTCACGCTATACGCCAAAACTGCCTACTTTTGTGTATTCATTTGTCGTTGCGAATTTGAATAATTGGTACAGTGATACTAGACTTTATTACCTTGCATCTTCTTTTCTAAGGGCACTAAATTATTTTCATCGTAGTACGTAAAGAGCAAACTGTTTTGAAGTATTAAATAATCACCAAAATATACGAGCAAACTGTTTAAATTATTCAATCAAAATCGAAAAACTAAGAGAGAGAAACTCATATTAACACGGGTATATATAATCGCTAGCCTATACGTCGCTTTTGTCCCCAAAACGGACAGTTTCTAGAATTTCGTCATTCTATGTTCCATTTTCGATCGCTCGGCACAGCTTCTACAAAATTTGCACACGTCCAAGTTTAAAATCTATGAAATTTCGACACGGCTCGCAACGTCTGAGAATAACAATTAATTTTTATACAGAAATGTTATTTTTACCTTTCATGTTTGCCTCTTATTTTCAACCAATCGCAACCCAGTGACGTTGCTTAAATCACGCCTTTTACTTACTATATGTGTCTCTGTCTTGCGCATATTATCTGTCTCTATCTACCCTGTTTTGAGTGGTACAAATTGATATTCTTTAGTATCGGTTATTTTCAATCCACGTGGACTGTGAAATAACCCACCTTATTAGCATTTCCCGTAAATATTAAGCGACGGTTTCTCCAACATTCTCTGTAACCATTTGTTATCTGCAAAATTTACGCAGAACGAGACTTTTAAAAATACGCAGGTGTTCACTTGTCCTACTTCTAACTAACACTTCTACGATTTGAATCTTATTGGGTTTTTACAAGCTTTTATGCATATTATATGTTACTAATCGTTCAATTAACTCCAATTAAAATAATACCCTTTAATTTTTAGTAAATCCTAATCAAATATTCAATTATTATCTGTACATTTTGTTTAATACTCGTTACCCAAACTTGAATCAATTAATATAAATTTTGCACGTAATTTCCATTTGTTTCTTTACTCGGAATAATTAAATTACACGTTGAGCATTTTAATACTGCTTCTTTTTATAGCAAGCGTCTTGTAAATAATTTAACTCCCTTATTTTTAATGAAACGAATGAATTTTTATTCTCCACGGTTTTTTTTATTAAAGCGTATTATCTAATAAAATCCCTTATACACGGTGATTAAGATTATTTGATGTAGTTAATTAATTTTCTACCCTGGTCTAAATATGAGTAATATATATATATATATATATATATATATATATATATATATATTATAATGCTTAGTGACTAGGAATAACACTTTTAGAGTGTTGTTGATTTAATGAATACTTTATGATTCGATATTTTATGCTTGATCACAGGCTACAACTTATCTTTGTTAATCATTTGTAAAACGTTAATACAGTTGTACCCTGTGATCAAGCATAAAAAATATATGCGAAAATTTAGGCCATAAAAAAGAGTATTCATTTAAATCCAGCAGACCTAAAAAAACCTACAAAGAAGAAGTGTTATATATATATATATATATATATATATATATTGCTATAAAATGCCCTACGATTGAACGTACCATTAATTGCTATGAAATATTTATTTTGCTATGATATTTACTTTAAGATTTTACCCCGACTAACTCTCTGAATAAATCTTATTATTTTAACGATTAAATGGATTCAAATAAAGCAGTTCTAGAACACACAATATAATAATTGATAATATGTACAATGCTGTGTGAACTCAAAATTTTCCCTTGTATAAAATATTTTCATTTACTAAATTTATGCTTTTCTGAAAGCCATTAAAAATATCTTTTAATTACTCTAAAGTACCTTCGAATGTTCCAAGTTGCTTTTCCCTGTTTTCATATTTTTCAAATGACCTTTTTGATGACTCTTACAAATACACAGTATATAGCAAATATTAAATTTAAAACAATCTTTCAATAATAAAATGTTTAAAAATCGCTAACCTGGAATGGTCACTGGAGTTCCCTCATAGTATGTGGTCTGCATCCCTTGTTGTGTCCGCTTTACTTATTGGCCAGAATTATCCACTTTTGATTTCTGGTATTTTTAGATTTACGTTAATGCTTAGATCTCGACATGAACATCGACTCAACAACAGTCGTCTCCACATAATGGCATCAACAAAATGCCGTCCCAATAAAATGGCATCACAAAAAGCCTCGAACAGAAGCCGTCCCAATACAAGAAGCCTCCAATAAAGACCGCCCCAATAAAAGAAACCCTGTTTTGTTAAATATTAGAAGTAAATTTAATTAATTGTTTAACTTACGTCTATTTGTAGATCGGCTTATTTTTCGTCGCACAAATTTTTGCACTTTCAAATTTCATTTATACTGAATTTTATTTCACTAATTAATTACATTACTTTTGCGGCATTCGAGCATAGTTGGTGCTCGGTTGAATATGAACTAAATGTTATTCATTTTCTATTGTATTTATAAGTCCTTCCCACCAATAGTTTTTATTGGCGTGTTTATAATCAAGGCTTGTACTTTGCCTTATCTGGGAGAACTCTGAATTTTTACAAATTCCTTGGTTTAAATCTTCGACGAAATGTTTTCTCAGTCACGTAAGCGTTCTGATAAATTATAGTATTTTGTTAGAATTTCCAATTATGGCTTTTATCAAGTCACGCATTCAATGTTTGTCAATTGAAAGTCCAAGATTTATCATATAATTAAACCGCTTGGTGTTTATTTGTTTGTTACAGAATGTTGGTTTTCTGAACAAATCTGTTCTTTCTAGTCACGTAACGATTTTCTAATAATGGCGTCTTAAGATGCGTTTGCATAATAATTACGTTGATATTTTCGACGCAATTTTTAAATATTTGGAGTGCCAATTTATCTATGTTTCCCGGTAATTTATTTTGATGCAATTAGTTGCTTCTAAAATCTTATCTTTACTCGTAAATTGTACTTAAACATATTTATACGACGCACACATAACTATTTTAATTAAATGGTATCGGATTATTACTAAAGGAGCTTCTTTGTCATGCATTTAATCACATATCTTTTATATTCAGTGTCCTCACAATTGGCTTTTTGTAGAATAATCGATTTACTCCTATAATTGATGGAATTATTTGATTTTCCTAAAGTTAAAGTTATTTATATCTATCCTACAAGCCCTATGACTTAATCTACCATTAAACTGCCCTATTATCATAACAATATATATATATATATATATACAGGGTGTCCACATTTTAATTGCACACTATAGAAATATCCTGAACTGTAAGAGATACAGTGGTGGTTAAATTAGACAAAAGTTACCTACTTATGAGGGTATTTTATAGTTGATCTTGAACTACAAATGTTATACATAGATTGCTAGATATTGGCTGAAATACAAATTTTACAATTTTCAACTTTTCTTAATAACTTCGTTGTTATTATAGTTACAAAAATGAAATTTGGTATGGTAACATAAAACATAATTTTGAATTTAATGACGATTTACAAAATGTTCTAGATCTATTAGATTTTTTGTCGCGATAGTCAACTTTTTTTTTGTTATGGCCGCCATATTGGATTTTTACATTAGCGTATAGAAAAAAAATTACAATTTCAACACTGTAAAACACTTATCATTAATTTTTTAAATAACATTATTAAGACACAAAAACGGTTTTTGTTAAAAAGATCCAGTGTGTTGCTGTCAAATACAAGTAATTCTAAACTGTTCCATTGTTTGCAATAATCAGTTTTGTTATTAATAGTTTTAAATTAAAATTTGGTTAAAATATGGTGCGGTACTCGATAAACGAAAAAAAAGACATGTACGACTTGTATATCAAAAGCTGCAGAAATTCTACAGAAGCTGCCCCCAAGTATCATAATCTGTACCCTGAACGATGCCAACCAAATCGTACATTGTTTTATAGAATATGTAAAAACATGTCCGACTGCGGTCCTATTAACAAATGAAGAGGTACATAACTTAAAAAGGTAGAAGCGAATGCTGACATTAATGTATTAGCACATTTACATGTTAACCCTACTGGATCGTGTAGATCTTTTGCACGTGACTGCAATGTCTCCAAAAGTACAGTAAATAATATTATTAAGAGGAATAAATACCATGACTACAAATACTTGCCAGTACAAAAACTCCATATAGGAGATTCGGAAAGAAGACTAGCATTTTGTGAGTGGTTTATTACTCAATTAGACAATGGTCCACAGTTTGCGAATAAAATTCTGTGGACCGACGAATCTACATTTTCAAATTGTGGAATGTTTAATCGTAGAAATAAGCACTACTATTCTACAGAAAATCCACATTTGTTGCTGGAAGTAAAGAATCAAGTTCGTTTTTCTGTGAATGTTTGGTGTGGAATCTTCGATGGCCGAATAATAGGCCCTTATTTCATACAAAGGAATTTAGACGGAGAGAAATATTTAGATTTTTAATTAATGCTCTTGAAGAATTTTTAGATGAACTACCGTTAGAAGCAATTAGAAACTTACGCTGGTTCCAACATGATGACGCACCACCTCATAATTTCAGGTTAGTAACGCAGTATTTAAACGAGCGATTTCCTCAAAGTTGGATCGGAAAGAATGGTGCTATTTTGTGGCCACCCAGTTCGCCTGGTATGAACCCGCTGGATTTTTTTCTATGGGGAGATGTAAAAAATAAAGTTTATGATACTCCGTCTAATAGTGTCCAACACTTGCAGCAAAAAATAAGAAATGCGTTAGAATCGGTTAATCAAGATTCCATATCAAATGCTATTGCGCAGATGAATAAAAGGGTTCGCTTGTGTCTGGAACAGCATGGTGAACATGTTCAACATTTACTGTAACTTCAAGTTGTGGTAGTTAACTTTTAATTATTATTTATAGGTTAGATCTTTTACAAAAAACTGTTTTTGTGTCTTAATAATGTTATTTTAAAAATTAATGATGTGTTTTACATTGTTGAAATTGTAAATTTTTTTTCTATACATTGATGTAAAAATCGAATATGGCGGCCATAACAAAAACAAAGTTGACTATCGCGACAAAAAATGTAATAGATCTAGAACATTTTGTAAATCGCCATTAAATGCAAAATTGCGTCTTATGTTACCATACTAAATTTCATTCTTGTAACTATAATAACAACGAAGTTATTAAAAAAAGTTAAAAATCGCAAAATTTGTATTTTAGCCAATATCTAGCAATCTATGGATAACATTTGTAGTTTAAGATCAGCTATAAAATACCCTCATAAGTAGGTAACTTTTGTCTAATTTAATCACCACTGTATCTCTTATAGTTTAGGATATTCCTATAGTGTGCAATTAAAATGTGGACACCCTGTATATATGATATATATATATATATATATATATATATATATATATATATATTTCAAATTAACAACACCAATGTGACAAATACAAATATTACGATTTCTCATTTATCCTTTTACAAGCAATATTTTAAATACAAATATAATTATTTCAAAACTCCCTCACAACATATTTTCTACGTTCAAACACAATGAGTTCCAAAAGCTGCTTCTCACACACACGTGGTTTACAACTATTCTCTACACTAGTTCTTATAAACAAATCTTAGACATATGATAATCATATATTAACAAATCCTGTAATTACATTTTATATATAATTAATATTTTCACCAGTTATTTTTAGAAGTCATCTAATTTAATATCTACTTACCTTAAAACCGTTAAAACGTAACTGAATGGTTTTCAGCAAATTATATAAGAGGGTATTATTTATTGAAACTCCCTTGGCACAGAAACCATTAATTGAGATTATATTTAGAGTTAAATACACTGGATTGAACTAATATTTACAAAGTTTGTACACTTTGTTTTTGTAGATCACTTTATAGATAGGGTTCAATGTAATTAAAAGATTTTGCTCTTACATAATAGCTTTGCCAATAAATAATATTCTTTCCAAATTTAGTAATAGTTAATTTTTGGAATTTTTCCAATATGGAGAGTATTAATTGACTCCAGACTTTGATTAAAACATTTCTATATGGTTTTTTCGTAACGTTAAAATGACATCAGGGATTTGTTGGTTTTCTGTTGAGAAGGTAACACATCGTAATTGTTTATCATTTTTCTAGACCAATATAAAATCCCCGGTTATAATGTAGTCTATAAATTTTCATAGCTTTATATTTCACTTTATCACATATAAACTGTAAAGTAGCAAACAATTTGAATGTCACTAGAAATAGAAGCTCAAAATTTACAGTTCTATGAAAAACACTTTACACCAAAACTTGTGTGATTGTATTGATTCCGGAAAACTTTTATTCTGAAAAATTTGTACAACCTTTGTAACAAGTTTTTGTTGTAGCTTTTTAAGAACGAAATAAATTTCCACTTGGAAAAAGTAAAATAGAAGTTTATTAAAATCGCTTTCCGAGCGGTTGCACAGTCCTTAGAAATCAATTTCTTTTTAAATTGAATACCTATAGCATAGCCAATATTTTCAATTTCATAGCATCTATTTAGCAGTAGCAGTGACTGGGGTGTGTACGTATATTTCAACCAAAGCGTTCGCGCATATATGTGACTATAAAACTCTCAACGTTGTCTAAACTTGAAACAACAAGTATTTGTAGCTTTCTACGATTCCAAACTTTCATACGCGCACCTTAGCTGCGTTTAGCACCTTTATTCTTCCGATTAAGAAAAGTTGAATTTAAGCTTTAGAATACTTCTTAGGAAGTCATGAAGTCTTTAAAAAGATTTGGTAGTAAGCATACTTACCCGTCTCACTCTATAACTGATAATTTGTATTACGCGTTTAGTTTTGTCATAATTAAATTGATGTAACCGGTGAGTTTTTAACTTTTCAAAAAGCGGCATCAGGGTGTGATCACTACTTTTAAATATGTAGAACATACATTGATTCTCCATCGGTGTTGGGGTCCAACCTTTCTATTTTGTCGTGAATTTTCAGTTTCCCAGAAAAGTTTATAGTTTTTGTTGAACATTCCACGATTAGTAAATTTGCTCTCGTCCATCCAAATTATTTTATTTAAAAAATGAATGTCTGCATTAGTTCTTTCGGTCATCTAGTTAGAATATTCGAATCGCCTTACTGCATCATCTGGTGGAAAATTTAACTTACGTGAACTTTATAACATGAATAGTTATTTTTCTGCAAAATCTTCCAGATGTGTGTTTGAGGTAAATTTAAATCTGTAGCAACTCTACGAATTGATACACATTTGCTTAGTACACAATAGTAAGTAATGTTAGTCAACTGATACGAAATTTAAGTGATCGATGAAATACCGCTTTTAAATGTGTTAGCTGTAGCTTCAACATGAACTCGATTACCATATGCTTGTCAAGGTTTGCAGCACGATTCAAACTCAGAAATATTTCTATTTACTTTAAACAAATAAATGTGATTTAATTGTTGTCTCTTCGAATAAGTTTGTAAGTAAGCAATCCTTGTATTTCAATTAGAAATATAAAATAACCACGACATTTTTCGCTTCTGAACATCAGTATACGGCATATTAAAACTTCAAACCCACTTTTCTACCACAAAATACAGTAATACATGTTCATAGTTGACAACAAAAGAAATAAGAAAAAGCGCAAATTATTTTCACAATATTGACAAATCATGGCATCCCCGATGTAGCTCCATATAATAATGATTTGCCTTAATGTCGGGTTTTTGAGTCAACATGTAACATGTTTAATTTAAGCAATAATTATTAGCATTGAATTACGAGGATAATGCGCTAAGCGTGCCTTATTCCTTATTAATCTTCTTATATGAAAATATCTGTGTGACATAAATTACTTCGTCGCGCATCTTTAGCTGCTTCGTTGTTATTTCCACACCTCTAACGTCGCTATCATTCGGTTCTCGCTTCGTTGAGTTAGTCGCCCGCTAGCAACCGCCTTATCAAGATGTATTCCCGGCTAGAGGCATGCGACCTTCGGCTAAATTATTTATGTAAGCAGGTCAGGTCGTGTTAGACCTGACCATTTTAATACCTTCTACTAACGGTTGGTAAATTATACATTCTACGAACTAATTTAATTTTGTTTCATTTATTTAGCGCGTCAAACTAGAAACTCGTCAAACTGGGAATTCGTCAAACTAGGAATTCGTCAAACTAAGAATTTGTCAACTAAGAATTTGTCAACTAAGAATTCGTCAACGAAGAATTTGTCATCGAAAAATGATAGATTAAGTACGAGTGATGATGATGGTTTTAATTGCAGTCGTCCCAAATTAGAAATGGCTAGTAACATTGTTTGGAGATTATGAATTTCCATCCAGATTTGTCTTGGAGCAACAGAGGCAGTTCGGTTCGTTTTTAGATATAAGAAATTTCTTGCATGTGTTTTGAATGTCGTAAAAATTTGATAAACAGACTATCATATAAAACACGAAAAGTTGCTATTATGTTTTCGAACATGTAATCTGTTTAATTCTCAATTATTGTTGAACTGGTTTGATAAGCCGTAGAACGAAATTTTGTCAAGTTAGGTTTATATAATTACAAGCTTTGTTCCATTTGAACCTTAGATAATTTCAAGGTATGTCTTCGACGTCATACTTTTTTTGTGTTGCACAGTTGACAGATGTTGCCATGAAAGCAGATGCTTCGTGCAGTTGTCATAGAATTTAAATTAAACATTCCTATTTTTGTGATTAGCTTTTATCTACAGATAAATTATAAAATCTAAATATGAAAATTTAAAGACACGCTGCGTAAGAATTTAAAAACTGTAATCCACCTGAAAAGATCTGCCCAGGTTAGAAACGTTAATTCAGTGTATTGTGGCTGCAAATTATTTTTAATCAAATGTTTAAATCAAGTTTATGTTTGAAGAGCCGTTGTTTGTTTTAAAAAGCCAAAACCTTGACTTTGTTATGGATGTTAATGATGAAATTTTTTTTACTTGTTAACAAGTTTTGAAATTTTAAAAGAGTTTTTTTAGTAAACAATTAGTTAAACTTTGAGACTTTTATTTTGGTCAAATGCGATCAAATCTAATAACATAAAGGTAGAATTTTTGAGTAATAATTTTGTGCCAATATCATATTGGACGTACATTTTTTATTTTTGATACTTTTATAGGACACAAATGGTGTTCTACATTTTTATATACTTAATCTTTGCAATTTCTTAAAGGAGCTGCGTCTTATTTTTATAAGACAGGTTTTTGTTAACGAAGGCGATCGTTTTATCTTTGGGTTTCCACGTCGGCCCTTAGAATTGTGCTCTGCTATTATCGTGATTATCTCAGGACTTGATGGCGCCTATTTAACTTACGTTAGCTTTGGTTTGCAAACAAAATTCGACTCCCCCCCCCCCACTTCTTATTGCTCTACCCTGGAATAGACCCCTAACTATGTCGGAAGATTTTTGTTACTGGCGCCCATTTGGAAAAATAAGTAACACTGACGCCACAACATATATATAAAAACAAATAAGTTACAAACAGTCACGTTGTTTTTAGTCAATTGACTTACAAACCAACGCAGTTACGTGTCGCTTTTAGTCGACTGACCAACATGAAATCAAAAGTCGCATAGTGTTGGTTGATTGACCTACATTGTGTCCAAAGTCGCATTGTTTCAATACTATATATTATAAGTTTTTAGTAGTATGTTGCATTGTTCCCAAAGCTACTGCTATAATCTTCGTTTGCATATTAATTTTCGTTTGTAACTGAAGCGCTACGGAAAAGCTTGATCATTATTAAAATGCATTTAACTAAGAACGTACGACAACTATTAGTGTTATGTCGTTAAAGTGAAGACGCGATGGAAGCTGATTAGTTAAACAAAAAATTCCTATAAGGGATTTTTAGACCGATTTCTAAATGCCTGATCTAGGCCAACTTACGTAAAAGTTTTAGGACTGCTGTTTTGTTACATGTTTATAAGAAATCACTTACCTAAGCTAGAGTTATCCTGGATCGCATCACGCACATAAAGTGATTTTTACAATAGGTGTCAAAATGACTTCCTTATCTGCAAGTTTGATTTTGTACATTTTGTACATCATATTATAAAATTAGAATTCACTAAACTACTGCGCGATAAAATTATATCTAGATGCCTACATCCAATTACAATTAAGTGACAACATAGGGCTTAAGTGTATTACCTAAGCAGGTAGTGAAACACAAGTAACAAACTCAAACAGTAAATATACACTTGCAAATCATCTAACTCCAGTTACGACCTATTTAATACAAATTTACATTCAACATGAAGTAGGTTATTATTATGCTGCAGAACAGCTGAATGCAATCAACTTAAGACCACGGGGTCAGAAACCCAATGCAGTCGACCAAACAAGCATCATGGAATATTATTTTTTGTAACATTTGTATGTTCAAAAAAAATTTTTTTAATTATTTTAGTAGCAGTTAAAGTTGAAGTAGCAATTATTTTGTTTGACAGCTAAAATGAAATGTATTTCACTAATTCAAGTTTGTAGAAGGTCACAACTTAGTTGGTCAACTCTATAGAATGATGTTATTGTGTATTTGATTCGTGACCTAGCTAACAGTACAGTGGTATTAAAACATTTTTGATACTTTCTTGTGTGTCCGTTTGTAGCTTAATCATTTGTTTCAGACCACAGCTGTATTAACAATTTTTGTTTAGCCTATGGGTTTCTACGTCGTTTTTGAATTAATGACATAAAGCTAATGCCACCCTGTAAATACTCATAATTAAACCCGAACTATATAATTGTTTCTAGAGCAAAGCATTTTGTCGATAAATTACGTTTACGACACCTTGCAATGTAGTTATACTTAAAGATGGTACTACAAAACGGTTAATCATAGTCACGTGCCATTCCTGTTTTTGTTATCTCTTTTTACCTACCCTTGTTATGTATACACAACATTGCGATACCAATGTTTTGATCTATATCCTGAAATACATATAGCTAGATGAAACTATCTAATTGTTCTAATTAGGGTAATTGAGAACTTCTGTCGAAGGCTAACAGAAACTTTTTGAAATTCGCACAGTTATTGTGGAATTAACATCATATTGACGTAAGTAGAAGACAAAAATTACCCAGCAAGTTCAACGAATAATACCCTTTTCAATCTGGAGAAACGACGAACTATTATACTAGAGTACTATTTAGATTGTATTTTCAGGTTTGTAATTGTAATTAAGATTTTCAGATTATTAGCATGTAAAGAACGATAATCACTGAGATTTGTGTTTCTTCAAAATACAACTATAACGTAATTGAACAGAGGTTTCTGAACTGCATACTGGGTGCAGCGTTTTTTTCAATTAATGTGAAAATATTAACACTATTATCGAATTCCCCGCAATTACAGGATTGCCTGTTATTGGCGATATTTATTTGCGGTGATATGATAACTTTTCAACCTAATCTAATCATTCAAAATTAAAGAAAGATCTTTTCGTTTGCCCTTCCTTTACAGAAAGAATGCACTGCTAATTATTATCGCAAAAGATGGGTAGTATCGCAGCTAAGTGACTGGACCACCAGAAACTCGTAAGTCGTTGTTTAAGAACATTAACCTGATATATCAAGACACCAAGAGAAGACCATATCATGTACCAAATGAATCAAGTTAAATACTTCGTTATTCAAGATGAGAATGAAAGAGATTTAATGCATAGCTAGATATCGAGATAGCAGGGCAACAACTTTATAACTCTTTTTACCCAAAAAGCAAACCAACGTCCTCAAATCAAAACCCACGTTAGTAGCAAGTACCTACAGATGTCAAACTACGGCCGGACCTAAACTAGACATTTCTGGTTGAAGATACCAATAAAATAGCGAGTAGCGCAGTTTTTTGTATTCCAAATTCAACAAACGGTACATTGTGAGCAACGAAGGAAGAGAAGGCCATTCAAGCAATCCCCTCTAAGAGCTAGCATAAATAGAAAAAACCACGAATAACTTTTAATTAATAGAAAAATATGTACAAAGGCGTCTCCCTCGTTTTAAGTTACAAGGGAAAAAAACAAGTCGGAAACGAACATCAGAATAATAATAACAACAACTAAGTATTTTGAATTCTTTGCATTTATGTGAATGCGATAAAGTCAGGTCGTCGTATTAGGTATCGATGCAAATATCAAGAGTGAGACTAAATTGTGGGTTTAAGACAGATCATAGAATGAGAATAAAAATATACTGCTATTGATGGGTGCAAGTTTTAAAGAAGAATGTTGTTGGACAACATATAACGAAAATGTGAGTAAAACCGAAATTCACACTGTGCAGTACTTGGAAGGTTTCAATAAAGAACCCGAATATTGTTTTAGCAATGATGGATAAAAGAGGTTTTTTGTTGTTCGCGTTTGTAATTACCTGGTATATTATATTTCTATCGGAGCCTTATTTAAGCATTTTGAGTCAAATTTTCTGATACGCTACCAAAGTATTCCCATTTAGAGTTAAATTGCTCCCGTATAGAAAAAATTATCTCACATAAAGTCAAAACTGTATGACTGTACTTAACGACGTAGCACTGCATTATTTGGATAGGCTGTATATATGACTCAAAACCATACCTATTATGCTGCATCTTGATTATCACAGTCCATTTTTCTTTCTTTAAAGAAAGCTATCCTTACCCTAATGGTTATCACTTCCAATATAAATATTTTATAGTCACTACTTTACAAATTTCAATGTATTTCTATTTATGTTTACTATACACAAAGCACGTGTATTAAATGATTCTCACGGCGTTTAAGCTTGCACAGATATCTCTGGTTCTAGTTGTATGGAACATGCACGTCGTTTTGGTAATATTTTGTATTTTTTCAACACATTTTTCTTAATAACTCTGCCCTATTGTTCTCTCAGCTAAGGTAGAATTTCCTTAAAATTATTGTAATTGGTAAACAACATCTAATGTTAACTTCTGCGTATGGAATACGGAATACATTTATTTGATATCTTATAGCTTAAATCTTCATATTTGTTTTGCAAGTGTTTCTAGTCAGTTCTGTTCTTCAATTAATTTTCTCCAGTCATAACGACGCTTGGTAATGTTTATACACCCTACACTTACCTCATAGAAATTTCGCTTATTGTTCTATTTCTTTCTGCATACAAGACAGACTTTACGCGTCGTAAACTCCGTAAAGAACTTTAAACCTACTACTTTTGAATGCGACTATCCAGTGTGTTGTAGCTAAGTCGCTGGAGCGTTTAAACATGAAAAGAAGGAAAGTCGTTAAAGGAGCAATAGCATAATTGACAGCTACGAGGATGTATTAAGAAATTGATAGTAAGAAGACAAGAGAAATAGAGGAGCTTATTCCAGTTTGCTGTAAAAGAATTTTGTGGGCATAATGGTCAGATTTAAATATAGCCGTGCCTGAGTATTAATCCATTACTGATATGAAATAAACTGCTGTAACGAGTTGCTCAAGTAAATACGCTTAGTGTTTATATAAAAGAGGAAATAGCCGTTGATCGATTAGTGCATGTATAAGCAGTGCCTGAGAAAGCAACACCTCAACATAAGCAGTTGGATTGACGACACACAGTATACTCCTCTTTTTAAGAAGGGCTATAGAGTAAATTTTGTTGGTACTTATCGACAGCTATTAATTCCTGTAACTATTTCTGAATGATTAGACTTACATTGAGCCGAATAAAGATGTAGATTGAAGTACACAGTACTTTAACACCATTAGTTTTAAATGTTGACAAAGGCTCTTTCACTGACAGGCAAATAAAATTATTTTTAAAAATTTTCACCCTCCCGAATTCAGGATATACAAATTGTAACTCGCACTAACTTCCGAAAATACTTAAATAATTAAAATTCAAATTAGAAGAATCATCAGCAGATTCAATACAACGGGTCCTACCACTGGGGCGTTTATATCCCAACCGATAAAGCACCGGGGTTATTGCTTCAATTCCAAATAAAGGCCCTCTTTTAGTGGTTCCCAATTACTGGTTTAATTTAACATGTGACATGATGGATGTTCTTATTGTAACGTTTTTAAGACTAGATGCGACCTTCTATTTCTCATTCTGATCTATGGTGTATCATAATTCAAGATGTTAATTCTATGTAGTAATGCTGCAGCCTACGATTGTCTTATCTATAATTTAGAACTTTTGATATGCTTTTCAGCCATATTATTCTGTAAATTGTCATATCAGGGTTTAATATTTTTGAAGTTAATTGTGTTATTTATTCCGTTTAAAATAATTAAAAAGAAAACTTCTTTTAGATGAGGTTATCATTATAGTTGGTAACAATTTGGTATTTTTGGCTTTCATATCTGTTAGTCTGATATGTCGCCGAACTCAGACGTAGTTAGAGGGAATACTGCAGTTCTGTTACGCCCTTTGGTGATAGTTTTACAATATCTCTTGTTTAGTTTGATCTACTACCCATTAATTCATGATGATTAAGTAAATAATTGCTCTTATGAGGATTGAATCTGGTTTTCCCGCAAGTATAGAGCATTTATTCCAGTATAATGTTACAATATTTCTGCTTTAACGAATTATAATCGACTTTTTGTTGGTGTTTTCTAACTTAAGTAGTCCAAGAGTGAATATTTTTACTATTGTTATACTATATTTAAGGGATTTAGTGGGAAATGTGTATTTCTCAAAGAACTTATTTAATCACCTGTTGTTGTTCACACTTAAATTTAACACGTTCATTGCCCATTGGCATTGGACCATCTTCATTAGGAGCTGACTGGCGTTTTTGGTAAATTGCTACATTAAATATATAGAAAGAGGTTGAGATTGCATGGTTTAGTACCACAAGTCAAGATCAAACTTACTGTCAAAAGGATGCGGATCTGCGCCGTGAGCACTCGGGACCAAATGTTATTGGGTAATTCTATAGGACGCGGATCCGCGCTTTACAATTTAGGCCGTTATTCGTGAAAAGCAGTACTCTATTGAATGATAAAACAAATTTATTATTACATAACATATCAATTAGATATAGAAAATTGACAATTAAAAGATTAAACATGCAAACACATACACGAATTAATCATTTTTGATTCTAACAGTTAGATAAACAAAAAAGTTTATAAAATCATGGTAACTAAGTAAAAGGAACATTAGAAAGATGTTAAACTTATTAAAATAACTATTAGTGATTAAAAAGAAATTAATGCTCTAGATAATATGAAAAACAAAACACAAAGCCCGGAACAAAAATAAACATAAACCATAATCAAAACTACTGATGATACAATGCAAAACATTCGTTTAAACATAGGCCAGGTTTATCTGCGCAAATGTTGCATTCGTATATTGTATCCTTCCTTAATTTTTGGTTGTATAAATTTTACATTTTTTTCTTGAGTCTCTACCTTCTTATGTTTAGTTGGAAGATGTTGAAAGTTTGCTGTTGTTTTGATCGGATTAATTGGTTTATATAGTACTTGTCTAATGACCTGTGAGCGAAAATCGTACAATGACATCTTTTTATCAGAGAATTTATTAAATAGATAATAGGATTTTAACATCATCACATGAAAAATATGAATGGTCAACATTTTATACCATCGCAACGTTTTTTTCTCGCAAGAGTAGTATGCTAACATCTGGTCTTTGCGATCAACGCCACATGTATAATCGTTATATTTTAAAATCGGCTATAATGTTCGTGTTTCGAGAATGTAGCTCAGTGGTTCGAGATTAAGTGGTTGGAAGTAATCAACGGTATGATCACATTCACAACCGCGTGTACGTGAAAAGAAATGTTTGTTGAACGAGGAGGTCACGGTAGACCTAATTTAAACGAGTTGCCTTCACACTACCGATGTAATGGAAGCACGAGCAGTGGACTGTATATCGGGAAGCTTACGAAGCTTGCTGTAATTGATAACACTGACATACAAAAATAATAATGAATTTATTAATAACTGAACACCAATGTTACAATTTACAATTGCGGGAGCGCGTCTTTTAAATGCTCACTTTTTCGCGGTCTAACAACTTCTGCTAGCTTTAACACTGCCCAGAGGTGGGGCGAGACTGGTTGTGGCACGCAGACCGTCTCGTTCAAATGTTTGTAAATATACATATTCCTACTCGTGTCGTAACATAAGCCGCCTCTCTTGAAATTAGTAATTTAAACAGAATAAGAATCGTACATATTGACAAACGTACTTAACGAACGTGTACATAATTGTAAATATTTCACAATACATTTAGGTTTAGAAGAATTACAAATATAGGTTAAAAGTTTAATAACTAATACACAACAAATAGCACTTTATATTACTACTACTATAGACGTTGCGCCGAGCAACTAGATTCTAAACTTCTTGCCCCTCGATAGGCAAAACACACAATTTCACAATGGGTCTTTTAATGACCCCACTCACCGTTTTGACACTAGCGACACGAATTTCACTGTCGCGTCCGGGATGAACTTCAGTTACACGTCCCAACTTCCACATTCTAGAAGGAACGTTATCTTAAGAAATAATGACGAGTTGACCAGGACATAATGATGCTCTGGTAGATGAATGCCATTTGTTACGCCTTTGTAATTCTTGTAAGTACTCTTTAGTCCATTTCGACCAAAAGTTTTGTTGGAGCAGTTGTACGAACTGCCATCGAGAAAGTCGATTGACCTTTTCTTGCGATAAGTCAAGTTCAGGTATCGCCTTTAGATTATCGTTAATCAAGAAATGTCCAGGTGTGATATAATCAAGGTCACAAGTATCATCAGATAGAGGAATCAACGGACGGGAGTTTAATATACTTTCAACTTCAATCAGCAACGTGTTTAATTCTGTGAAGGTTAAATGGGCATTAGAAGCAATTTTATAGATATGTTTTTTGAAAGACTTAACCGCCGCCTCCCATAAACCTCCCATGTGAGGGCCTTTGGGAACATTAAATATAAATTTAATATTCTGAGAAACTGTATCTCTGAGAATCGCATTTTGTATCGTTTTATCTGTTAAAAAATTAACAATATTTCGTAATTGGTTGGCTGCGCCTACATAATTAGTTCCGTTATCACAAAATATTTCAGCTGGAATGCCTCGTCTGCCAACAAATCGTTTGAGTGCAGCGATAAACGCTTCTGAAGTCAAATTTTCCACGAGTTCACAATGAACCGCCTTCGTGTTCATGCATACAAATACGCATCCGTATGCCTTTATAATTTTTCGTGAGGTACGTCAACCTTCTTTAATAAAAAATGGTCCAAAGAAATCCGTACCAAGCCTGGTAAATGCCCTTTGATTAGGCACTAAACGAGAGGCAGGTAAATCTGCCATTTTAGGTTGAGATTTGAGAGGGTTGTGTCTAAAACAAAGAACACAATTTCGTATAACCTTTTTTACTAAATTTCTGCCCGATAAGGGCCAATATTTCAAGCGAGTTGTTGCTAGCGTACCTTGCATACCACTATGCAAACTCTTTTTATGCGCGTTTAAAATAATTAAATCACAAAGTGAACCCTTTGCTATTAAAATGGGGTGTTTATTATCGTATTTTAAGTTAGAGTGACGCAAGCGTCCTCCTACGCGTAAAATTTGATTTTTATCCAAGAAAGGATTCAAAGATAGAATTTTTAGTTATAACTTGAGAATTTTTTAAAGATTTAATTTCGTTACCAAAATTAATTTTTTGGTCGAGTTTAATTAAAATCATTTCGGCTTCATTTAGCTCATTCACAGATAATTCTGTAATGATTTTGTTAGATTTATTTTTGCAATTAAAAATAAACCTTTTGCAAGTGGCGATTATTCTAATTAGTTTAGTAAAGCTAAAATTTTTCGTAAAAATATTACTTGTGAAAGCAATTAATTCTTCTTTGGAAAAATTAACATTTGTAACGAGCACCTTGATTTCCGGTAAATTTATTTGGTTTTTCGTGTTAAATATTTTAGGTTTGAAATTCACATTGAATAAAACTTGGGCCCATTGAACCAAAGTTTGTTGTTACATAACTCTATGGGCAAACAACCCCTTGAAATTATGTCAGCGGGATTAGAATGAGTATCAACATGATACCAAGAATTTGTGTCAGAAATGTTTTTTATTTCTGTAGTTCTATTCTCTACGAAAGCCTTCCAACGACTTGGACACGATTTTATCCAAGATAACGCGATTGTAGAATCAGTATAATAACTAACAGACGAGAATTTTGTGTTGGAAACCGTTCGAATTTTTTTTACTAACTGTGCAAGCAACAGACAAGCACAGAGTTCAAGACGAGGTAAGCTTATAGTTTTTAGAGGAGCTACACGTGACTGCACACAGAATAGCACAATTTATTAAATTATCAGAGGTTATTTCTCTGACATAAATACAAGCACCATAAGCACGTTCGCTGGCATCAGCAAAACAATGAAGCTCAATGCAGGAATTATTGTTAAAAATAAGTTTTCGTGGTATAAAAATTTTAGAAATATCAGTTAAACACGATGAAAACGCTATCCATCGATTAAGGAGATCAGGTGGAACAACTTCATCCCAACCCGATTTGATTTTCCAAAGATCTTGCATGATCAGTTTGGAAATTGTGATTATAGGACCAAGTAATCCTAGAGGATCGAAGATTTTCGCAATATTACTAAGAATCATACGTTTTGTAATTTGAGTTTTAGATAACGCATCAAAAACCACTCGAGTTCTTGATGTTAAAGATTCATTTTTATAAACTGCGTGATGCGGTAAAAAATAACCATTGCTGTTGCAATCATCAATATTACCAATTTATGCCATATGGCCGAGCTGTAAATATTCTTGCATGAAATCACGATAGTTTCTTGCAATCTCGGGGTTTTTTGTTAATTTCTGTTCGAGGTTAAGAAATCGTTTTTTGGAGATTTCTAGCGAATCACCTAATGCTTCTGGGCTAGATTTCCAAGGCAAAGATGCCACAAATCTGCCAGAACTGTCGCGCTTAATTGTGTTTTCAAAATGTTTTTCACATTCTGATTGTTCTTGAGATTTAATTGGAATTTCAGGAATGTGTTCGACTTCCCAAAATTGTGTAATGTTTTTGTCTAACTGGCGTAATGTATTTAAATTACATACAGCGGGATAAGCGTATTGATTTGGGACGATTCCCGAAATCAACCATCCAAAGACCGAGTTTTGTAAAGCAACCTTGTCGTTACTACAACGTATTTGACCAATGCTCAGTAAACGGTAAAATACTTGAGCACCTATTAAAATATCTACCCTTCGAGAATCATTGAATTCAGGATCAGCGAGTTGCAAATTGGGTGGAACATCCATTAAATTTGCAACAAGCGATTTTATGGGTAAATTGGAAGATATTTTATTCAACACAAAAAATTCTAAATAGAGTTCGAATTTTGTGTATTTTGAGCGTACGTTAGCCTTGATAACTAACTTCGAGTTCGTGATGTTATCACTAATGCCCGTGATTGGCAGATTTATTTTGTTTGTAGGAAGACCTAGTTTTTTTGCTAAATCAGTAGTGATAATATTTATTTGTGAGGCAGAGTCTAGTATAGCTCTTGCATTTTGATAACATCCTGTATCATCTCTTACTTCGATTATGCAAGTAGATAATACAATATTACACGGATTTTGTATTGCGTGTAATACGTGAATTTCATCTTGAGGGCTCTGGCCATTAGAAGCCCACTCGGAATGATTCGAGTTTAAAGGAGCTTCGCGTTTAGCTTCCTGTGAAGGTGGCTTACGAGTATTACCGCTAGCATTCACCTTAACTAAATGAAGAATTGTATTGTGCAAGGCACCACATTTTCGACATCTAGAGGATTTGCAATTGGGCCCAGGATGACCTGGCCTAAGGCAATTGAGACATAAACGCTTTTTACGAACGTTTTCTATACGAGCTTCGACAGAAAGTTTTAAAAGATTCGAGCACTGATTTGTAAAGTGATTACTTTCTGTGCAATAATTACAATTACTTGGTTTGTTTAGAGTCAAACTGCAAGACGCGGGCTTGTAATTATTTTTTGTGCATTGTCGTTTGAAACTAGTGTTATCGCTAGCTTCACGAGAATTTATCGCATTTAGAGCGTGACATTTTTGTGTTAAAAAGTCAGATAACATTTTATATGTAGGTACATTCGTGGATGTTAATTTATTTTCCCACTCACTACGCGTTGTAAGTGGAAGTTTCGAGGTTATTAGATAAACTAACATATCGCCCCATTTATCAACAGATCTCCCCATGGCAGTAAGAGACTTTAAATGTTGTGAGGCAATATCCCTGATAAGACTCTTTATGTAAGGCAGGCAATTCAAAAATTGAACGAATGTGATTTGTAACAATAACTCTTTCATTTTCATATCGATCACGTAAAATCTGTTTCGCGTTTTCGTAATTTTCAGGCGTAATTTCTAAACATTTGATAGTTTCGGCTGCTTCCGATTTTAAACATCCTATCAAGTACTGTAATTTGTCCAAGGGACTTAATAAAGGGTCTGAACCTATCAAAGAATCAAATACCTGAATAAACGAGAAATATTCTTCAAATTTTCCTGAAAAATAAGGGAGATTTAAAACCGGTAACCTCGCTACAAATGAGCGATTAGCAGAAGTATTGAGATTAATTTCTGGTTGAGGAACAACAGGTATTTGTTCTGGTTTATTAATATTTAACGTGTTAATTTTAGCTTGTAACGTAGAAAACATCGTATCAGTTTCCATTTGTTCATTAAATAAATCTTGAAATTCTACATCAAAATCAAGATTGTAAATTTTTTGTAAATAAGATTCAAGTTCGTCAATTAATTTACTACATGTATCAAATTGTCGCGAAGCTTTTTGTTGAGTTTCCCGGCAAATTTCTTCCGATAAATATTTTTCAAGAATCATAAGCGAGCGCTTTAGATAAGAACGTTTAGTTTTGTATTTCTTAATTTGTCCGTGAACTAAATTCAAATCTGGATTTTGTGCCATGATGTTGAAGTATTATTGAATGAAAACGGGTTTAATTTAAAGGAAAGGGTGAAATAACAACAGTGTAATTTATCGTAGGCAAGATTACCTGTATTCAAGTTCAAACTACGGGTTGAACCAATGTAAACACAAAGCACCTGATGAAAGTAGTTGACCTCCTTCCACTAGGGTTGTTGGCGATCGAGAAATATCGGCGTATATCGTTTATCGCCGCTATCTACAAGTTCTAATGATTGAACGTTGCCCTTGTAGCTTGTTTCGAAATCGTGGTTTCCTCCTCGCTCTAATGTACGAAAAGGACGGAACACTTGTAAACCAGAATATTTTCGAATATTTGTAGCACTGGTTTACCTGAAGATATTAGACTGTGAAGATACGCTTCACTTCTAGCCCGATTAGAATGTTTGTTACCATATGCGATACATTGAAGCACGATAACACCATATGAATTCGCATATACGAGAACGAGTTAGCAATAGACGCACTAATTATTGTTAGATTTTCTAAGTTTTTTGATAGATAATTAAACAAACAGGCGGCCACAAAAGTCACGATCCTGCATAGATGGACCAAATATAATGTTCGTGTTTCGAGAATGTAGCTCAGTGGTTTGAGATTGAGTGGTTGGAAGTAATCAACGGTATGATCACATTCACAACCGCGTGTACGTGAAAAGAAATGTTTGTTGAACGAGGAGGTCACGGTAGACCTAATTTAAACGAGCTGCCTTCACACTACCGATGTAATGGAAGCACGAGCAGTGGACTGTATATCGGGAAGCTTACGAAGCTTGCTGTAATTGATAACACTGACATGCAAAAATAATAATGAATTTATTAATAACTGAACACCAATGTTACAATTTACAATTGCGGGAGCGCGTCTTTTAAATGCTCACTCTTTCGCGGTCTAACAACTTCTCCTAGCTTTAACACTGCCCAGAGGTGGGGCGAGACTGGTTGTGGCACGCAGGCCGTCTCGTTCAAATGTTTGTAAATATACATATTCCTACTCGTGTCGTAACATCGGCAATGGTTTATTTATATTCTGTCCTCTTTTAATTTTAATATCCGTTAAAGTATTTTCAAACTCTGTATATTGGTACAAAATATCCCTTTTGTCCTTCCATTTTCCAACTAAAATACCATTTCTGTATTTTCCTATAGTCTCGCCTATTTTTAAATTTGCTTCCTTTACCTCCCTTGGAAGTTCCCGACGTTTTGGATTTAACGTTCCTGTGCAATGCGTATTATTTTACAAACGATCCTCAGCTAGATCAATTGCTGTGTAATAATTGTCAATTAACAGCGAATGACCATATCCAAAATATTCTTCATTAAATGCAGTACAACTCTTTTTGAATGGCCTTTCCCTCCTAAAGAAACCAGTGCACCAGTGTATATTATTCATGTTCAAAACCATACCATCAAACTCTGTCAAAACGTACAACCTAATACTATTCTTATGACGTTTGTTTTTGATAATTTGATTCAAGACTAATCGTTCTCGCCACAGTATCATTGACCCATCGAGCGAGAGGTTTTTCCTGGCTGATATATCAGTGCATTTTACTGTTAAAGAATTCAAATAATGGACGTATTTTATAAATTCTATCTTCAATATCAGCTTGTTCTGTAAGATTTTTAGCAAAATGCAGACACCTAAGAGTGATTAAAAAGCGATCCCTACTCATGCTATCATGAAAACATTTTAAATGAAAAAGAGCATCAGTTTTCCAATAATCTGTATTCGGTGTGTTCTCCAAGTCCCCATGTGCAACAACAATCCAATGAATGTATGAAATTTTGAAACTGTAAGAGGTTTCCACCGAGTTATCCTAGAATTTACGCCAACTCCCTCAAAAATAGTTCCTCCGCATATCCATTTGTCTCTGTAATAATTAAATCAGAAAAACTTTCGTTGGCAATAAGAAAGAAGTAATTAGCAGGATGGTCACTTTGGGGTTTTTGAACCAACAATTCAACCTCTCTTGTAAAGTGAAATTGTTTCCGATCAGGGTTGTCTAGCCACAATTTTATATGTGGGGTTTATAAATTATCTGCGTGAGGTTCGTTTACATTATTTTCAGTCAACTACTTATATGCCGGAACCTCCACATTGTCATCATTTCCTGAAATAACTAAATAATCTACAGTACATAATACTATAAGGGCATGTATACCGAAATCAGAGCCAGATTCTGACGAACCACCATCATTTGGTATATATTCGTCTTCACTTTCTTCAAGGTCATATTTTATCTGAATTCTTGATCAGTTAGATTAGCTGTGTCTTTAACGATTATATTTTACTGTTTAGGACGTGAACAGCCCTCCTGAGTATCGTCCATGTTTGCAATATCTTTAGTATCGAATAAAATCAGCGCATAACCCTGAAACTGAAAACCGGCGCCGAATTCATATTCTCTTGTGATACACTCAAGTGCTTACCAAGCATCAAATACCCAACTGTAGTGCTTACGAAATGCTACAGCTTCTAACTTAAAGTTGTATAGGACGCGGATCCGCGGCGTGCGCACTCGGTGTGAAACCGAATGGACGCGGGCCGCGCCGCGAGCAGTGAACGTGTTAAGATGAATTGGGGTAATAATTGGTGTTAACTCTTTGCTATTGGGAAATTTGGTCATTTGTAATCCAATAATCAAAACTTGAATCTGTCTATGGAGTTTTTTCATACATATAACTCGTTGGTTTGAACCTAGCATTGCAGTACAACTAGTAAGCAACGCATTTTATCTGATAGTACACGAAGAACTTTGTACGTTGGTTATATTGCCCTGAGGTATTCAGCCGTTTATACTTGAACCGGAGTACTATTAAGATTCGATCGTCAGTGGTTTGGTTTCACTACGCCCGTAAAGTGACACGTTATAAAATCGTATAGATTTGCAAATATTGTTTGTGCATGTTAACAAGCGCTATTTTTGTTAGTGCAGATATGTTTGGTTGTAAAAGCTAATATCCTTGTTTAAAAATTAAAGGCACTGCAACCCATTTTACATTAATGGTTGACACTTTGTTTGATGTTAATACAAAGAAGGTTCAATTTAAAAATTCAACCACAAAATTATGCATCGCTTTTGGTTTTTAGTAATATTGTTAATTCCTACACAAGTGAATAGCTTTCCTTGTCCTGCTCCTTGTTGCACCTATCTGTAAGGGAGTAGAATTATACCAATTACCTCGGGACTGATGCACTGGCTGCAAACTCCGTCTCCTCAAGTATGGCAGAATCTAAACAAAACACTAAATTTTGCTTACCACAAACACATAGCCTAAGCTATAATCATTTAAGAGCATGAAACATCTAATAACTTCCTCAGGGGTGGGCTGACCGGTATAGCTTAACACAGTAGTGTACCATTTAATGCACTAAGTCACAACACACCAGTTCAATAAATAAAACAATTGTAAAGCAAAGTAGTTCTAATGTTTCTTTTAGGTAATATAGATACAAAAAAATATGTACCATAAAAAAAAAGCATGATTCGACTTAGTTCCTTAATAAAACAATTCAAGTAACCAAACTATATACAAGGCGACTTAAACTTTCATAAGTCCAAATTTATATCAATTAATAAAACAATTCAATTAACAAAATTATTTACAAGGCGACTTAAACTTTCATAAGTCCCAACTTTTATATCAATTAATAAAGAATTAAATTACGTTAAATCTTTTACAAATAAATCAAATGCGCCGATAAGTGTTTGAGCTCATAACCTTATCAGTGTTACACTGTTTTATTAATACACCAAATGTGTACTAAGCACATTCTGCAAAGGTGCTATATTATACAAGTGAAATTAGATTGAGGTAAAGGTCAATTATAGATCAAATTTTAATGTCGAGTGACTGCGGACTTCGCAGGCATCCATTGACTTTCTAACAATTTAAAAAAATTAACTTTAAAACGTCCAGGAATGTTTTACAAATAAAATTTATAGTATTTACTCTTTGTTTAAACTAAAAGTTTTGTTCCAAACCCGATCCGATAAGAAAGATATAATTACCCAGTTACAACTTGTAGGAAAACAATGTCATCTGACTGCCAACAGCCAACAGCCAACCTAACCGACAGCTGCGTCCTTGACTCGATTTGACCCTTGCTATGAACAATGAAAGTGTAGCATCAACCCTTGCTCTCCATCTTGCACTTGTAATTTCGTCACGCGTGTTAAATTAAATTCGAATATTCATTCTTCATAATAGATTCCATTACTCAAGTCCAATTTGTTGCATCAGTCTTTAATTATATTTATTTCGATCGTACTTAACAGCTAAAATTTTAATACCTCATTAGCCAAATTTTATTTAAAAGAAAGCTCTCTTACCACTAGCCTGCTGTAAGTTTCTTAAATAAACATTTTCAGACGAACTCGCTTCTTCGCAAGAATTATCATTATCAAAACGATTTTTCGACACATCATCTTGCTTGCGAGTTTAACTCAACAAGAACCAGAAAAACCACGATGGCCTCGAGTATGGCCGTCGGACCTCGAACCCTACTCCGTTCTAATTTGTTCTACGCGCACTAGAAATATATACTTCCATAGATGTCTATGCTCCGTAATTAGGATTGCCTACCTATAAGGATATTAGCATGATTTTATACTGCTACACTACCCTCCCACATGAGAAACTCTCACCATGAAGAAAACAAACTTTTCTGAAGAAAATCAGCCTCCCTTTGAAAACATGGGGTCCCACCAGGCTAACCGGACAGCAAGGTGCAAACCCACCCTTTAAAAAGAAGCAACTCCCGCAGAAACGTCTCCCTTAGGTGTAGACAACTTTATTTACTAAGAATCTGGCTTTAGATCTTGCACATGCCAGATTCCAATATTCTTTCCGTTGCAATCCCGCAATCTGTAAGTGACTGTACCTGTTTGTTCAATGATTTTGCAGCGTACATATTTCGGTGCTAATTTCTGTGAAAATGCATCTGATGCTTTGGACTGAACCGTATTTCTTTTCCACACATAGTCTCCCTTCTTGTACGTGACTGCTCTTCGTCGCAGATCATATGTTTTTTTATTGCGCTGATACGCCCTGTGGAGTCTTTCTTTCACTTCTTTAAATAAACTTGATAAATTATTTATATCTTGAACCAACTGTTCCCTGGAATGAACATTTAGTTCTTGATCGGTAAACTCGGAGAGTTTTCCATAATACTCCCCCGTTATTGGTATGGATCTCCCAAAATTTAAAAAGGCTGGTGTGTGGTTAGTGACTTCACTAACTGCGTTGCGTATAGCGTGTCCTACTTTATATAAGTGTTCGTCCCATTTCTTGTGGTTGTCTGTGACATATGATCTTAAGGCTGTAACTATTACTCGGTTAGTTCTTTCCACCGGGTTCACTTGCGGGTGGTAGTTTGCGTTGCACCATATTTTTTGAATTTTATATTCTTCTGTGAACTTTTTAAATTTATTACTTATGAACTGTGACCCATTATCGACGACTATAATTTGTGGCACTCCATAAATTAGAAATACTTGGTTTTCTAAGAATGTAGTTATACTGGAAGTAGTTGCTTGTTTGAGCGGTTGGACTAGTATATATTTCGTGAACCAGTCATGCACTGATAAGATGTACTGATACCCTTTGCTCGATCTTGGTAATGGTCCGATAATATCAACGGAGATCATTTGGAATGGGTATTTCACGTCCCTTTCCTTTCCCATTAATCCTGATTGAGTAAAGGTGGCAGCTTTTGCTCCTAAGCAGATTTGACACTTTCTGACATATCTACTTATATCTATCTTCATCTTAGGCCAGTAATACATTTCTGCTATTTTTGCCTGTGTTTTGTATGTACCAAGATGTGCAGAGGTTGATATATCGTGACATTGCCGTATTATGTTCTCTCGATTTGCACGTGGAAGGACTTGTTTCCATTGTATCAGGTTTGATTTTATCCTATGTTTAGCTTTTATGTACTTAAACAGCAAACCGTTTTCTACTTTCCAAGTTGGAAAGTTGTCTGGGTATCCTTCCACTTGTTGAAGCATTTTGTTGTACCATGGGTCGTTTTGGCTATTGTTCACCTGTATCATACTTATGCTTATGGGTGCTCTTGAAAGTGCGTCTGGGACGACATTATGTTTGCCCTTACGGTGTACTACTTTGTAAGTGAATTGTGATAATCTCAGTCTCCATCGTTGTAGTCTTCCAGATGGGTTTTTAAGCCTGTCTAACCAGAGTAATGAGTAATGGTCGGTGATTACTGTGAAGGTATCTCCTTCTATGTATGGCCGGTATTTTTCCACTCCAAAAATTACTGCCAATAATTCTTTTTCGGTTGCTCCATATGCTCGTTCTTGTTTCGACAAGGACCTGCTTGCATATGCTATAACCTTCTCTTGCTCCCCTTCACCTTGCAATAAAATTGCTCCTAGTCCAACATCAGATGCGTCCGTTTGTATTATAAATTTTTGGGAAAAATCCGGACTAGTTAAAATGGGTGCACTGATCAACAACTCCTTTAAGCGTTGGAAAGCACTTTCTGCCTCTTGATTCCATTTAATATTATTTTTTTTTATTGAACGACCTTTAATGAGTTCTAGCATTGGATCAGCTAGTGTAGAAAAATTTTGGATAAACCTTCGATACCACCCCACCATTCCTAAAAATCTTTTTATTGAGCGTACCGTTGTGGGTGTTGGAAAGTTCGTTATAGCCTTCACTTTTTCCGGATCTGTACGTAATCCTTTCCTGTCGATTACATATCCTAGGTATCTTAGTGATGGTCTGCAAAATTCACATTTTTCTAAGTTTATAATCAGTCCGGCCTCCTTCATGGCCTTCTGTACTTCTTGTAGAGTTTTTATATGCTCTTCAAAAGTAGGCGATGCTATGATCACATCGTCGAGATAAACCCATACGTTATCAAAGCGTGGTCCTAATATGCTATCCATGAGTCTTTGTAAAGTTTGAGGACTGTTGCAAAGGCCAAACGGCAGTACGGTAAATTCATACAACCCTCTTCTTGGCACTGTAAACGCAGTTTTCTCACAAGACTCAGGCGTTAATCCTATCTGATAAAACGCTTTTTTTAGATCAATTGACGATAAGAATTTAGAATCCCTAAACTTGTCTAAGATGTCGTTTACAAATGGTAAACCGTAGGCATCTTTTTTTGTGACAGAGTTCAGTTTCCTTCCATCAAAACACACACGCATGTCCCCATTCTTCTTTTTCACCAAAACTAAAGGCGAGTTCCATGGTGAGTTTGATGGTCTTATCACTCCTTGTTCTAACATCTTGTCGATTTCCTCGTTTAACTGCTTCAACATTGCTGGTGATATGGTGTGATATCGCTGCTTTATTGGTTGTCTATCTCCTGTATCAATGAGCTGTATTGCTTTTGAGGTTCTTCCCAATCCAGGACCACTTATGGCTTTATACTGTTCTTTTATATCCTCCAGTAGTTTTACTTGTTCTGGGGTGAGATCTTCTGTTGAACATATTGCCTGTTGCGTTAACATTGAGATTTTTACTTTGTCTTCTGTTATTTGAAATGTATTATCTGCGAAGTTAGTTTTTAATTTAAAAACCCTACATACATCTGAGCCAAGTATCACACTTGCTTGTATTGCTGTCGAAACTGTAGCAATTATGTCTTGTTTCTTTTCGTTTATTTCGAGTGGTAAAACGACTTGTCCTATCGCCGGTTGCTTTTTCCCATCGGCTGTTTCTAATACCGTATTAGTACTTTTTCTTATAATTTTTAAACCTTGTTGTTCTAGAATTTGTAATCCCATATTACCTACTACTGTATGAGTTGCTCCTGTATCAAGCAGTGCTAGCAGCGGTTGATTTTTTATTCGCACATATATGAATGGTCGTGGATCTTGCTCTTTTGCATATAGCAGTGAATTAAGCTTCTTATTTTGTGGTCTCATGAAGTCCTTAACTTTCCTAAGCCATTGCTTCCACTCCATTTCGTCAGCCTTTATGCCTTCTTTTGCGTTTCGCCGGCCGCGGGTGAAACTGGCAGATATTCGTTTTTTCTCTTCGTTGAACATTTAGGACAATTTGTGTATGTAACTTCCTTAGTTCCACATATGTAGCAAAATAGAGTCCTATCTTCCGGGCATCGGTGATACGTGTGTCCATTTTTGTTGCAGTTATAGCAAGCTAAATCTAAACTTTTTGGCTTTGGCCTAGTTTTAATGTATTTGCTGGCATTGTTGAAAGCTTTTTCTCGCGTGTCTTTCTTGGTTGCTATCGTATGTAACGTTTTCATGTATGTCGCTGCTGTGTATGCTAAATCTGGTTCTAAAAGCGATGTGATTTTTGTGTCATTATGTCGAAATCTAAAATTTTGTTGTTTGGTTTCTTCTAATTGCAAACATAGCTCAATTAATCTATCTAGTGATTCTGTATCTATCAAACTTAAATGGCTTGCATAATATGGTTGCAAATTCCTTCTGATGAAATATATTTGATCAGATGGCGAAGGTGTCTTGACTAATCTGTTAATTAAATTAACCATGGCGGCAATATAAATTATTGGCTTCTCGTCTTGACCTTGCTTTCTAGCTCGAATTTCTTCTAATAAAGCTTCATCATAATTCTTTGGTAGAAAATGCAGTTTTAATTTTTCTTCTAGTTCCGCCCAAGTTTTATGTTCACTTTCATGGCTCTGTACCACATAAGAGCTGGTCCTTCAAAGAGGTCTGCCGCTCCTCTCAGAAGTTGATGGTGAGTATAACCTCTAGCTGTACGCACTTCTTCAATTCGCTCCAAAAAAGCTTTTACTCCTATGTGTTTGGTGTCACCATTAAAAGTGATGTTCCATTTCCTTAAAGATTTGTCCACATATTGCCGAAAATTGTGTTCCTCTGCTGTAGCTGGTTGCGTATGCATTGACTGTGCATTCGTAGTCTCTAAGGTGGTTATACGAACAGGATTTTCCGAATGTACTAGTCGTGCTATTGTAGCTACGGGACTTGACTGCTCACATGCTTCTAGGCTAGCCATTTGATTAATGTCCGCTTCTACTTGTATGTGAGATTCCATACGAGAGTTAACAAATGCTTCCATGTCATTTTGGAACATTGTTTCAGCATCAATGCCCTCTAACAAGTCCAAGTATTCTAAACATTTACTGTTCAAAATATCCCATTGTTGTTGGTTATCTTTGGATACCTCCATATATTCCAATCTACGGCCTATATGTAGTAATTTTACCTTTAATCTTTTATGAACCAGCTTAGTAGGTTTGTCTACAAAATCCAATACTGGTTGTCGTATTGTTGCTATAGCAGTTTCACAAAATTGAATTTGCTCACTTAAATCAAACTTCATTTCCGGGTACTTTTCTACTCTCTTTGGATCTATTTTTTCTTTTGAAACAAACGTTCGCAATATTTTTCTTTTTTCCTCAGCTTTTAATTCGTCGCTGTCTTTTCCCCTAATTGCCAATTCCCACGATAACTCGTCTGTAGACAAACAATTTATCCATGCAATTACTAACAAACAATTCTTTCAAACTGTACTTACAAATGGACGCAATTTTATGCAACAAAAAAATTTTATTTAAAAAAAAAAACCTCCAACACTAACAATCAATCAATAACTGTTATGTCTCTGCGGGAATATTCCACGTACCAGATTGTTTATAATTAATTTACAAGACTCGCTTGTTCATATAATTATTTCGAATATTTTGAAAAAAAATTCCAACAAAATAGGGTAGGTTGAAGATCAAGGGGTTCTAGCCTTTTGAAATGGTTTTGATGATCCCTACTTTTACACGAGGACAATCTTCAGTTTCTATTGGTTTATGTTAGCGCTCCCAGATCTCTATTTCTAGGGATCAGAGGTTCTACCACAAAACGCCAATAGTCACCACGCCACCTACGCGACCTGTAGTTCGGAAAAAAATTTTTAATGTAATATTAATATATCACCAGCAATAGTTATAAAATACATGTATCAAAATAATTTCTAAAATGTTTGTCTTATTTAATGAACTCGGTGTCAGTGCATAATTCTTCGTTTAGTACTTAATATTCAATTTTGAAATTTAAAATTCAACTGATCACTACTGTATTAGCATGCGTTAATGTCATTGCTATCTAAAAAATTATAATTTTTTTTTTTTTTTTTAAATTTTTTTTTTAGACCGAATAAAATTACTATCAACTTCGTTGGTGTCACTTGTTAACGTTGGTTGCTATAAATATCTTTTTGTTGGGCGGCTCGTGTCCTACGTAGCTCCACCCTGTTGGTTTTCTTTTTAGTTGGGCGCCACGTGTCCTGCTCCTTGTTGCACCTATCTGTAAGGGAGTAGAATTATACCAATTACCTCGGGACTGATGCACTGGCTGCAAACTCCGTCTCCTCAAGTATGGCAGAATCTAAACAAAACACTAAATTTTGCTTACCACAAACACATAGCCTAAGCTATAATCATTTAAGAGCATGAAACATCTAATAACTTCCTCAGGGTGGGCTGACCGGTATAGCTTAACACAGTAGTGTACCATTTAATGCACTAAGTCACAACACACCAGTTCAATAAATAAAACAATTGTAAAGCAAAGTAGTTCTAATGTTTCTTTTAGGTAATATAGGTACAAAAAATATGTACCATAAAAAAGCATGATTCGACTTAGTTCCTTAATAAAACAATTCAAGTAACCAAACTATATACAAGGCGACTTAAACTTTCATAAGTCCAAATTTATATCAATTAATAAAACAATTCAATTAACAAAATTATTTACAAGGCGATTTAAACTTTCATAAGTCCCAACTTTTATATCAATTAATAAAGAATTAAATTACGTTAAATCTTTTACAAATAAATCAAATGCGCCGATAAGTGTTTGAGCTCATAACCTTATCAGTGTTACACTGTTTTATTAATACACCAAATGTGTACTAAGCACATTCTGCAAAGGTGCTATATTATACAAGTGAAATTAGATTGAGGTAAAGGTCAATTATAGATCAAATTTTAATGTCGAGTGACTGCGGACTTCGCAGGCATCCATTGACTTTCTAACAATTTAAAAAAATTAACTTTAAAACGTCCAGGAATGTTTTACAAATAAAATTTATAGTATTTACTCTTTGTTTAAACTAAAAGTTTTGTTCCAAACCCGATCCGATAAGAAAGATATAATTACCCAGTTACAACTTGTAGGAAAACAATGTCATCTGACTGCCAACAGCCAACAGCCAACCTAACCGACAGCTGCGTCCTTGACTCGATTTGACCCTTGCTATGAACAATGAAAGTGTAGCATCAACCCTTGCTCTCCATCTTGCACTTGTAATTTCGTCACGCGTGTTAAATTAAATTCGAATATTCATTCTTCATAATAGATTCCATTACTCAAGTCCAATTTGTTGCATCAGTCTTTAATTATATTTATTTCGATCGTACTTAACAGCTAAAATTTGTAATACCTCATTAGCCAAATTTTATTTAAAAGAAAGCTCTCTTACCACTAGCCTGCTGTAGGTTTCTTAAATAAACATTTTCAGACGAACTCGCTTCTTCGCAAGAATTATCATTATCAAAACGATTTTTCGACACATCATCTTGCTTGCGAGTTTAACTCAACAAGAACCAGAAAAACCACGATGGCCTCGAGTATGGCCGTCGGACCTCGAACCCCTACTCCGTTCTAATTTGTTCTACGCGCACTAGAAATATATACTTCCATAGATGTCTATGCTCCGTAATTAGGATTGCCTACCTATAAGGATATTAGCATGATTTTATACTGCTACATCCTATCATTATTTGAACACCTCGTGACGTTCAGTAGTACATATTTAGCTGCTGAGACTTTTGTATGGCCATATTAAAACCTACCAATGCTAACATTATAACGTAATACATGGTATTCTTAGCTGCTTCAACGCATTCCTGTAGTCATAAAACATGATAGGTTAATCAATTATTGTGCCTTTAAAATTTTATTTACTTCTTATGTATTTAATAATGAAATTTAATGTATTTAGAACTTAAATTACTAAAATTTAGTTACATTATTCAGGTTAATAGGTATGAAGTTTAGCAAAAGTAAAGTAGTATCTATACCACTACAACCGTGTAGTGGGGTCCAACGCACCCTACGCGTGCTTTATGCTGCTGTCATTTTTATATAAATTGTAACAGTAGAACATGGAGGCTGGTGGCTTTTTGGTTTGACGCGTAGAGTATCGTTCTGACTAATATTTCAGTGTGTTGTGAACGCTTGACTAGTTATAACGTATCCAATTGCTTTCGATATTACATGCTTCGCCACATAGTTAGTGTAACAATAATTAAACAGTAAGTTTGCAATACCGCCCTTCGTCTTTCAGCTTTTTTTTTGGTAATTTTGTTGTAGATGTCTTACGTGAAGGAACGGGAGCGTATTTTAAACATCTGAGCTGGAGTTGAGGAAACATCTAATTTATCGTTTGAAGATGACAATGATTCCTTTAATGGAGAGATGGAGATTATTCGGGAGGTAGATGAAGCTGAGGAGGCGGACAATGTAGATAGCAATGAAAATACAGACAATGTCCAAACGGGTGGCAACGAGTTAAGAAAAATCCAGTTGCAGCCAAAAATTTTTTGTGATAAAAATGGAAATGAGTGGTTGAAAGAATGGTACATAAGTTAGGTACGAACATGAGGAGAAAATATTATTGTTATGTTGCCCGGTGTAGAACAACACGCTAAATTAGCTAAACCTGCACTAGAATGTTGATAACTATTTTCGACAATCAAATAGTTACAGATATAGTTGAATATACAAACATAAAAATTTGTGAACGAGCACATTCATATAATGCCAATCATCAGTATATGGTCAAGCCAACTTATGAATTAGAAATGGAAGCAGTTTTCGGATGACTATACTTTACGGATACATACAAATCAAATAAGACAAAATATGGTAGATTTGTGGTGTACTGATGGGGCGGTAGTTAATATATGTGGATCTATCATGTCGTTACACCGATTTTCGTTTTTGATAAGCTGTTTGCGTTTTGACAACATCGACAATAGGGCCAAAAAAGAAGCCATTGATAAGCTGCAAGCTATAAGGCGTACTTTTGACAAATTTGTTGGCAATTGTAAAGAATGCTACACTCCTAGTACTTACCTAACCTTCGACGAAAAACTTGAATCATTTCGTAGTCCAGTCTCTTTCAAACAGTACATCCCAAATAAACTGGCCAAGTACAAAATCAAAATATATGCATTAGTGGACGCCCGCACCTACTACTTGGTTAATGTAGAGGTTTATGTTGGTATCCAACCTGAAGGTCTCTTTAGAGTTAGTAACAACCCAGAAGAATTAGTTCTAAGGCTGATTAAACCAGTATCCGGCACTAATTGTAACATAACATTGGACAATTGTTTACTATGTATAATCTAATGACCAAGTTACCGAAAGATCATAAACTTTCATAAACTTACTACGTCAGTAGGAACAATTCGAAAAAATAGAAAGGAAACTCCGACTCCTCTGCTAAATATCCGCCAGCGAATATTTAGAAATCTTTATTTTCTCTTCAAAAAAATTTTACGGCTGTTTTGTATATACCAAAGAAAAATTAAAACGGTGTGTCCTGGGCAACATCATAATAATGTTATGAATCCCAATACAGCGGATACAAAAGAACCGGAATAACTACAGTCCATAACTTTACCGGGGGGAGGGGGATTGACGCTCTGGATGAATTATCAGCTAATTACAATGTTTTGCGAAGCAGCCGTGGGTGGTCCTAACAATTTTATTCTCACCTAAACACTGCCGGAGTTAATTCGCAACAAATCGTCCTGATTATTTGAAAAAACTAGGGCAACAACTTATAACGGATCACAGAAATAGAAGAGCTGAAAACCCCTCTCTTTCCGGTAATTTACAAAATAAAAAGAAAATGTGCCATCAAGAACGGATTTTAAACAAATAAACACTTCAAAAAGTTCTGCATTTTGTAACAAATCAAAGAACAGCAAGACTTTATATGCATGTGAAGTGTGTAACAAGACAATTTGTATTTAACATGCGCATTTTACATGTTCAAATTGCTCAGAATTAAAAAGTGTAAAAAATTTTTATCTTATAATACAGTATTGCCCGAAATAAACAGTACTGAAACTAAATTGGCGGTGTTTTTATGCGTGCGCTGTCACACTCAAGTTAGCTAGTATAGACCTGTCAAGTAAACCTCAAACAAGTAATTAGTAGGGCCTAATTGTTAAAAATGGTGTTAAGTACAGAGGAGAAAGTGTTTCTGGTAGAGCATTATTTTCGTTCATACGGAATCGGCCGACGTAATGGTGCAAATTTGCTATACGTGTCTGATCAATTCACACAAAGGTTTAATAAACGTTCTCCAAGTAATGCTGTAATTTTGAAGGTTATTGAAAAGTTTAGAAATACAGGTAGTGTATTGTGCCAACGAAAAGGAAACTCGGGGCGTCCCAGGACAGTTAACAACAACAATAACCATGAACGTGTTTTTGAGCAAATCTTAGAAAATCCGAAAGTCAGCCAGGCAAGGACAGCGTTACAACTTGATTTAAAAAGAACTTCCTTTCAAAGAATCCTGAAGGAGCTGGGTACATTTTCGTATGTGATTCAGGTACATCAACAACTTCATCCTCGGGATTATCGCAGTAGAGTGGAATATTGCGCCAGAATTCTCGCGTTACAGTATGAAAATCCTGAATTTTTGAAAAATGTTTGGTTTTCAGACGAAGCACATTTTCACTTGTCAGGCTATGTGAATCGTCGCACAAATCGATTTCTGGGCTTTGCCAGACCCGATGAGGTTTAAGAGGTTCCTTTACATAGTGAAAAAGTGAGTGTCTGGTGTGCTGTTTCCGGACACGGAATCATTGGTCCGTACTTTATCGAAGAGAATGGTAGGCAAGTCACACTTAATCAACAGAGGTACAGACAAATTTTAACACGATTTATCCCTGATCTACGTCAATTCTGTCGTGCACGTAACTTGGCATTTCGAAACCAATTTTTCAGCAGGACGGGGCAACTTGCCATACTGCTGCCGCAATTCGTCAATTTCTTCAAGAACATTTTCCAAGCAAATTCATATCACGATTTACTGACTTCCCTTATCCTTCACATTCTCCAGACCTCACACCTCCAGACGCATACATTTGGGGCATGGCTAAAAATGCCGTTTTCAAACGGGCACCACAAACCATCGATGAATTAAAGGATGCCGTTAGAGTCTTCTTCGCAGCCCTGAGACAACCCTTATTCAATAACATGACCAGAAACTTAGAACATCGTTATGAAGTCTGTCTCGAACGAGGAGGTGCACATTTAGAACATATAATAAAGTGTCAATAATATGTATTTTTTAAATATACAAAACAATTACAATTTCAGTACTGTTTATTTCGGGCAATACTGTATTTTAATGCTCTTATTTTTCTGTCTTTGGTACTACTATTATTTTCGTTTTTTGAAGTTTATTTTTAATTTACTTAAGATTATATTTTGCAGTATTTTAATTATGAAAATGAGATTTTAGGAATATGAAAAATATTACTCCTGTCATATTGTTACTGTAGATTTTTATTGATAATTCTTATTATCGTCGCTCATGTTTTTTAGGTTTATATATATATATATATATATATATATATATATATTGATATGATTACGCCGTACTCGGTGTAATAAAAATCCAACTTAACGCCACCGCTCCGAGTCCTCACATTAATCTTTTAATTTTATTATGCCTATTTAATTTACACAGAGTGCATAACGTTACGATCATCAATTTTCATTTACCCCTTTATGATTACCTGTTTGAATTGATAAAACGAAGTCAATCAACATTCATATAATGAAAGGAAATAATATTTACACTTCACAATTTTTAAAATTCTCTAAATACGTCCTTCGATCAATTAATATTATATGGATTATTTATCCTAAAATTTATATTCTTTTAATTTAAAATGAAGTCACCAAAAACTACACCTTCACAAAAAAATCTGGAACGTTCGAGATCTTTTTATGATTTATTACGTAAGTTTCAACGTAAGTAATGTTCCTGTTGACTCTTTACAAGTTTTGGATAAATTTAATAAATTCAGTATTAAGATTTAAATTGAAAGGATTCCTTAGAATTAAGTAGGTCTAACCTGCGTGCTCCTGATATGTTGTTTCGTACTGTGGATCAACATCCCCTTGTTATCCTCAATCGACACCAATGCTCTGCTTTGTTGAACCAATATTTCAGTACGGTTACCTCTTGTTTCCAAAATCACCTCTTGTTTTATTCTATATTTCTCTGTATATGCTTTAAATTTCTTCCTTTAAATACCACTTGGAATTCCAGACTTTGGATCATAAATTAGTAGCGTATTATAGATAGACCAGGCGTCTTAAAATTTTCCCATAATTATAATTGTCCCCTTAGGACCATGGATTAGAATTGTTTTCGACGTGGATTAGAATTAAATTCTCCCATAATTAGAATTATCTTCGACGCAGATTTAGAAGCCCTATATCATTATAAATATTTAAAATAAATTAATTACCCAATTTCTACTCACATTTTCTTAAAAAACGGCAAAAACTCTTCATGTATTCTCAACGCAGCACTATTTTCACTATTATACAAATTTTATTTAACTGACGCGTAAATATCTGATTAAAAGTGTTGCGATTTCAACGTGCTTCAAGTTGAGACTGAGCTGCCTTATCATCGGTGGGTGTTATATAACTTTTTCCCACTACCTTGGTATTGGTTTCCCAAGCAGTCTTACAGATTGTTGCAATCAACCACGTTTGTTTTTAATATTACCAGTACTTTCAAGCTGATTTCTAATGAAACTCTTTTGGATTTTCATATCATGCTTGTTATTCGCTCTTGTTATCGTGGCAGGACTTTTAACTTACGTTTGTTGTTTTGTGTAGATAGCGCCTTTTGGATAATTGTACAAAATAAATGATGTAACTGTAATGCTGTTTTGTTCGTGTATTTATTTAGATTGATCTTTGAAAGTGCGTTTTCTTATAGAAGCGCTTATTGTTCCACCGTAATTGCTTGAAGATTTATTAGGTTTTAACTTGACTTCTACGTGTTTGTTTTATAAACTTGTTAAACACTTTTCAACGTAGTTTAATTACATGTACGATTATTTCTCTGCTGAATACGCGTTCTAATCTTGAAAGATATGCTTGCTGACATTGCTTAAAGTTAATTACGGTCTATATACATGGTGATAAATGCTTGCTATTTACATAATGAACGAATTACTTATTTTTCTGCTCAATAATTCCAGTTTTCTGATTCTCATTGCTATTTACAGTTACTACACGACCTTTACTACCCTTACTACCCTTACTACTACCACTAAACAACCCCTTATCACAGCAATATATGTATATATATATATAAATATAAATATCGTATTTATAAACATAAATAGATATAAAAATATATCTTGCATGTAGATTATGATTTTTTTTATTCGAGTATATCACAGCTCGCCATACAGTAGTTGTATTTTTTTCACAACACGGTAGAAGTATATATTACTGTGAATACGATTATCGTTCGTTTTCATGTATGGCTATTTTAATAGTTGTAGAGTTACTTTGTGGTTCATCAGAGTTCGTGCAACGGCTCCCTAGAGCACTATTGCTCCCTGTCCGGGGTACATTTAATGAGTAACTTTACAGAAGCGCAAACACATTCACGTTCAGTAAGAATCCCGCCCCTGGTCATCAACCCAACATACAAAACTCCCTACGCTGATCTACCCAAGAAGCTTAAGTGGTCATCGACTATGAAGTAAACCTGTAATTATTTCCCAATTCCGCTATTGCAATCTCGTACCGTGACATATATTATCACCATACTGCTGGATATTCTGTTGCAAGCGACATAGCTTTGTAGTTCTTATAATCTAAGCCCGCATCTCAAATCTTAAAGGTAGTCTGTTTCAAGTAACTATAGTTTACATTTCGCAGTTTCTGCAAAATGCAAAAATCTGCAGATTTCTTTATAGGAACATTTTTACTAATCTTTGTCTGATCATAGTTGGTAGAAACCTATTTTAGCGAGAAATACTTGGCTATTTTAAAATTTCATTAAACTCTGTTTAATTTACGTGTGTTTTAGGGTAACTCCAGTATACGCAGCGCTAGCCCTGTTCTATGCCACCTTAATGGAACATACAGGATCCGGCCCATTATGGTTCTATTGGGTAACTCCAATGGCAGAGAAATGCAGACAAAATTGGTGGACAGGAATTCTACATTTGCAAAATTATTTAAATCCATTAGAAATCGTAAGACTATTGATTAGTTTAGCGTACCACCTAATTTTATGTATAAAAATGCAGTATAATTTAAGAAAACTTGTAAAACTACTGATGATAGTTTCTAATTTGTTTCAGTGCGTGCCTTCATCTTGGTATCTAGCTGTTGATATGCAAATGTTCCTCATTTCGCCAATAATACTAGTACTGCTGGAAAAACGACCAAAGTCAACAGTTTTTGTTGCAGGTTTAGCTTCGTTTCTGATGCTTGTTGTAGGCGGATTCGTAGTGGTATGGGAGAATGAGATTAATGCATTGGGTATTAACAATGAAGGGTAAGTAAATACAATACCTTCTGCTAAAAGAAATACTGTACGCTTTATCTTTGAATGTATTAAAATGATGAATTAAGAAAGTAAAGGTGTTTGTTTTGCTTGAGCAGATGATGGCTTTTAAACATAATTACAAGGTTCATTGTGCTCCAATTTTGCAATAGTGTTTAGCATTGACTTCGCTATGGTTACCTGAAATGACTTCAAAACCTAGTTGTTGTAGTAGTTTACATCATTATAAGCTATCAAATTTTAAATATCTAATCCCTAACAAAATGTTAACAGTCCATTGTTTTCATTACAAGAACATTTCAAGAATAACCATATCTGATAAGTCGTGCTTCTGAAAATTTATTACAAATTGTTCACAATGGCAAGGCTGTGCTGGCTATACTACAGTAGTCTGTCCTTAAAAGGATTAAAACGAATTTTGGTATAATTCCCCCTTTTATTTTCCCTCTCGCGCGTGCATAAACATTTGCAAACACACGCATACGCTTACACACGTATACATCTTCCCCACACACGCACGCACAAATGCACGCATACACACGCAAACACGTATGCGCGCACACACGCACAAACACAAGGACTCACACGCGCGCGCACGTACACACACGCACGCATGCACGCACTGAACTGGCACGCAAGCACGCACGAACGCGCGCACGAACAAACGCACGTTTCGTATGTCACAACTGATATTCGTCATACCTGCTATTATCATTCATGTCATACGCAACACGTTGAAGACATGATAGTCGGTTGATTTTATAATATTAAGTATACATCGGACATACTTTACAAACTGGAATCAGAGTTAACAGTAGCAGCTTTACTTCATACAACACGCAAACAATACACCAAGCATCTAGCAATACACTATGGCATGCAATAACTAAATTTCGACTTCAGAAACGAGAAAACGAAAGAAATTTAAGATATTTAAGAACCAGTACAGCGACTGCTTTTACTCGGTAGTTTGGTAAAACGTTTTAAAGATAGATTTTTGCCAGAAAACCAACAGGATGTGATAGAAAATTTTTTTGTAAACGCTGGCTCGTGCTTAACTATAGATGGAACTAACGGCCAGCAATGTTTGGAAACATTTTGGGAGATGATTTGGGTAGCTTATGCTAGTTATGGGTCAAGTACGTCATGGACGCGGGGGTAAGGAAATTATATCTAAGATTTATAAAGAAAAAACAAACTGCACCTGACCAGAAGCGAGATAAATAATGGTGGCGTTAGGGCCTCTTCTAATGTTGAAAGGATTTATTATTAAGCATGCTCTGTCGCATAATAACCCACTGATCTGTATCAGTACGCTTTTGATTAAAAACCGTAGCTCAAGTTAAAGTGGTGATAATCTACAAGTATTTCTTCCACAAAAAAAATATATGGTTAAACCCTATGACTTGCAGTTAGGCGAAGTTTTGATTTTTAGCTGTCCAGCTACTGCTCCTAGGTTAATTCTTAAGATTTATGAAGTACCCGCCGAGCAGCCGAGGTAAGCTTCAGAACTATAATGACACCTAATTCGTAGGGCACGATTCATCCAGGTGAACTGCAAAACAATATATCGACCCAAGCGTGGGGCTTCTTACAGAGCAAACTTCGTAGCATTATGACTCCCAACGGAAGGGCTCGAATTCTTATAACCCGATCTGCATAACAATTATTAACAATATTATTGAGCGGGTGTTTATCTTTCCAAGATAACACGACCGCTTTGTCAATTTACCATTAAATTAACAACATTTAGGAAAGTTCTATTTAATAAAAATCGCGTGTATAGATAAGGGACGGCGAAAGAATATCGATAAGTGAAATCGTGAATTGAATAGAGGATGGGCAAAGTTGCCTGTTTTAACTAAGTAGGTTTAAAATCATAAAAGTGCAGCAACCGGTAAATTCAAATGAGTAGAAACTGAAATGGTTTTTAAAGTAAAGTTTTAAATATGCAATAGAACGTAACATACTTCCTCGCACTAATGGATTAACCTATAGTATTCACATGGATATAGTGCAACACTAGTGCACATTTTTTTGTTTAAAATATAACACAATATTAAATCTATCGTTTTTTTGTTCAATTGCATCTCAAACGTCGTGCACCGGTAAGATAAACAGTTATAAATAAGCTTATTTGTTGGTAGTGAAATGGCGCTCAAAATCAGGCTAACCGAAGTATTATGTCTTTTTAAAACTAAGTTGAGCTCAATAGAGACAGAATACTCTTCAGATAGAAGTATGTGTCCTAAGTTTGTGTATGAGCAATATGGTCTATTTCATATATGGTCTATTTCAAAACAGTATAGTGACGTGATATAGACCAGCAGCTGCTATGGAAATAAATGCATTTTCCAAGGTCTAAATAGGGCTATTACCATATTAATCAAATCGTCGGTTGCAAAATTTATTTTGAAGAAAGCAGTTTTAGTACAAAATAAACAAATAATAATTCGTAAAGTTAGTAAAAACAAGAAATCACAAATGATCGCAAATGATGGCCGACAGGTGCAAAGTAACATGGAGGCAATGTGCTATTGACAACAACTCTAAGTGATGGCAATTTAATTTCTCCTAAATATTACAAGTACACGTTTTAGATTGCATTTCTCAACAAAAATTATTGCTTGTGGCACCACTACACCAATTCGTGAAGTAGACGATATGAAATTTTACTTGCCTTGCCGAAGTATAGATTTGATTTAAAATTGTTGTTAACATAATATCGCCCCATAGGTACCTCTAGCACTTGACCATATCTAAAAATTTTGAATACCTCCTTATTTAGTATTTTCCTAACTGTCGCCAATATTACACAAATCTGTTTTGGAAACGTTGCATAAAACCATTTCACTCCTTGGATTAGCGACCTTGTTGAATATAAGAGTTGCAAAACTAATCTTAAACTTTGTTATGAAGTTTTACGTAGAACGCTGGCTCAATTTAAGCGAGTAGATAGGTAGTGCGTCTACCCTTGTACCCTCTATACATAGTGTTTTGTGAAAACCTTAAAGATTTTAAATGGATATATCTAGTGTCTTGGACTAAATAGTGTAATATAAAAGCTAGCCTGATTAAAAAATTTTGTAATAAAAAGTGTACAGGGCTACTATTCAATAATTAGTGATTTTGTTTTAGAACAAAGCAAGATACTTTTGTGAAGGGTTACTACCACCCAACTCATATTCGTGGAGGAACTTGGTTAATCGGATTGATTTTGGGTTACTTCGTATTTACACAGCAAACAAGGAAGCCAGCTAAGATATCTATGGTAAGCTACATGAACAAATAAAATTTTTTTTTGGTAGCAAATATACTTTGACTACTAAAGTAAAAGGGTCCAATAATATTTAAAATATCACCTCAGCTGTTTCTACCAAAATTTGTCGTATAACCCTTTAATTGGCAACATTGAACCATTGACATAAAAAATTATTTAAGACCGTTTAGTTGTTTACTAGATCTTTTAAACACAGAAAAGTAAAAAAAAAATTTAAACATATTTGTCCGTCGTTTTGGCAATGCATTTATTAAGATACAAATACTAAGATTTTATTATTATTGGCAGATGTATCTGATGATATAAGTTGCATGAAACATAGCAAATTGGTATTCGTTCAAAAATAATAACAAATTATAAACGAATTCAAACAAAATTTATACATTTTGGCAACAGTATAAAGCAGCATATGAAATATAATAAAAGAGCTTAAAAAGAAAAAGACTATTCATTATGAAAGTGGTAGAAATAATTCCTTTTTTCTAAATCGCACAACCAAACATCGCATTTTTAGGTTTTTGAATAGGTTTGACCAGTAGTACAAAATCTACAAGGATCTTTAAAAGAGAAAATAAAATTATATAGAATTTGGTCGTATCTTATTTCATATAAAGGTTTAATTTCAAGCTGTTATAAATTTTGAGGGTTTTTGCCGTGGGCTTGGATGTACCACTTGTTTACCTTTTTTCAGTATTGCAAATGCAATTTTTTTATAATTTATCTGATAACAAGACGCAATTTCTTAGTCTGTCTGAATACATAGTTCCAAGGTTTAAAATTCCAAACCAATCTCTCAAATAATAGATAAGTTCGAATGAAACAAAAAAATTATTAAAGTAGATTTTCGTAGGGGAAGATTTGGTAAGCTTCTATATAATGCAATAATAATTGTAGCTCCAATATCCAAATTATTTTCACCACAGTATAAAGTGAAATCATAACCGATTTCAGACCGGGCCTCACATAATTTTTATAGCCTCATGTTTTAGGTTTGTTTCTTTCCTGGAGCCCGTTTTGGTTCCTTTATATGGCACCATCACTTCATCAATTGATTGTATCCTTCATTTTCAATTTCTAAACATATTCTTCTGAGGTAATATAAAAGAGGTCTAACTTTAAAGTATCTCTCGGTACAGTATCGTCAAAATTGTTACTGAAGTGAATGTATCTCCAGATAAGTTGATGTCTTCTTAGAAGCGTAGTTTCAGCAGTGATATGTATACGTAACTCTTCTGATCAATTATCTGTATAGGTCACTAATTTTATTATACTCATTAAAATTCAATAACTAAGAAACCATTTAACTTATGACGAGTGATATCTAACGATTTTCTTTGGCAAATTATAAATTTGTACTCTTTACAATTAGCCAATTAAGTTGATCGGTCAAGAAACTTTAAAAATACTGCAACAGAGTTTTATATGAAAAAGTTTTCACAATCGTAGTTTTCTACTTTCCAAGTAAAATTTTCCACTTCCTAGTTAAGTTCACTACATTTTTGTTTTTTGTTTTTTACTTGATTGCCTTTCTATTCCCTTGTTTTGCTTATATTATTTTTTTAATACAGTTTTCTTATACCTTTTTTGATTTTTCCAAATTACTTACTACAGTTGGTGCTTCCAGGTCAAATGATTTACATCTTTTAGATAGTCTTGGCATTTCTTCTTTTGGATCTTCTAATTATATTTTATACTGTAGATTTTAAGAGAAATTTAGATTCCTGCGTTGAACGTGTTTGTTTTATCAGCGACGTAACTACAAAAGTTTCTAGTACCCTGTAGGCAAAAAAATATGGCCACTTATCCGGCACTACCGTTGTGCGCCGTGTCTGTCTGGGCAAATATGTAATCTGTACTATGATCTTCAATCTGAATTATTTCTGAATTATTTGCTTTCTTATTTTGCATATGTGAAGGTTAGTAATACGTTTGGTTACAATTAAAGGATTGCTGGTTAGGAAAAAACTAACGGGTCTCAATTTGATATAAAAAAATGATTTTAAAATCCTATCTATCCTCACAAGGGTTACAGGAATTGTATAAAACCCGGGCTCAATATTTTCATCAGAATTTTTCACGTGAAAAGCTTTATATCTTTTTTGATCTTCCGCTAAATGTAGATTAATTTGAGTCGAGGTTGGATTAAATTAATTTTTATAACTTGATAAAAGAGAGCTGTTGTGTTTTGTATTTGTGTCATTATGAAGTGCTAAAGTAGGAAATATAACTGTTTTGATTATTAGTTGGGTACTGCGGCTAAATTTCTGAAAGGAATATAAAATTGTTAAAATTAATATGTTAATTTTCCATATATAAAGTATTGCATGAATTTTTAAAACTTTATCCAATAGACACTTAGCAGTGTGTTTTAAGAGATACATTTTTAATTGAAATTAAAACGCCTGTACTCCTGGCAGTGTATCTTAAAGGATACGTTGCAAATAAAATTTAGATTATGGGCATTTTAAGCAGTGTATTCGTGCGTGTTGATGCATCATAAATATTTACTAATCATTTGCTCTCCCAAAATTGATTGTTCAGTCCTGTGAATTAAATCTAAGATGCACTGTAAGCAGCTTAAATAGCAAAATACGACAGTATATGTGTTGAACTTATTTTTATTTACCTCATGTCTGCGAAACGCATCTATCTTGGTGCACCAGTTATCTAAAACCCATTTTATGGGGCACACTTTGCTTACCAGTTAATAGAAGTTAATATCGTGTGCTGGACGACATACTCTTCTACTGTAAAACATAGAAAATGTATAGTAAAATACCACGGTGGGAATTATACAGGATCTAGAAGACAATGCATCTCAGGAGATGCGGTTCCAATTAAAGGTTAAATGTGTTTAACCAAGTATAAGGTTCAAGCACTGTCTATTCTTCATGAAACGATTTTTAAGCCAAAAGCTTTGTTACCCTTTATTTTGTAAAGCTCCTAGGTATTAGTGTATTAATTTAAGATTAGGGTCTTTTTTTAGAACTCGGCGTGCCAAATTTCTTCGCAAATTACCACAATACCGCTGACGCCGTAAAAACTACGCTTAGTTGGCGTTCGCATGGTTGTTGACGTCAACAATTTATCTTTGCAGACGCAAAAATGCTGACATAACAGTTCTCTCATGAACACAAGTACAGTTTTCACCAACGCGAGTAGAAGTGCTTCAACCTTTGTTGTAGGGGGTAGACGTTTTATGCGAGGAATACAGAATAACCCAGGACATTACTGTACCGCCTTCCGTAGAGTGAACACGACCGAGTAGTACTGACGCTAGTGCATTGACTATTGTCGTTCCCACCCTCTTACCTCTCCATATTATTGTATCGTCAAGCACCATCAACAGAAACACCCGTAGCAGCAATCCACACCACAACAAAAGCAACAGGAGCCTACTAACGGAAGAGGGCCCCTTCACCCTGCTGGAATCACGGGGTTAAGTATTCTATGACAGTTTAATTGCTCATGGTTTTATAGGTATACACTCGGGGCTACTGACTACATTTTGGCTGATCGAGTAGTGCTTTCCTATTATTTTTGAAGTCGTTGCATAGCTGGAAAGTTGTTACTGCACGACATTGGGCAGTGGGCGTGGAGGACATCCGTCTGACTGGGCACTGCCACTGTCTACCGATCATATATGGAGACAATAAAAAGTTGTTACAATTTCGACTATGTTGGTATTCCTAATCGATACCGGGGTGCAGGGATTGCACTCTGGGGCAAATTGATCCCGCATACCATTTGAGTAAACAAAAGCGCTTTACGGAGCTTCTCTTTTCTCGAGCGCATGTGTAAGAAACCACCAATGTTAAGTACCTACGTGATCACATTACTCCTACAGGAATCCCCACTTTCTTGTTATTACATTTATAAGAGATGAGGTGTACCTTGAGAATAAGTGCTCCGAACTAAACTACGTTTTACGTAACATTCAAAAACAATTGTCTTTCATACAAAAGAATATAGAACAGTATACAACAAAATCTTCAAACATAAAATTATCCCAAACAAGTACCTATTTACCTAATTATTGAAATATTCCTTACCTAAACTTTTGTTAAAATTTACAGAACACAAATCTTTTCTCTTGTGGATAAATTACTTGTCTTTTACTCCCACGCCTGTAAGATAGATAATCTATTTAAAAGTCAAAATATTTCGAACTCTGACCACAAAACTCTTTGGTAAATATCCTTACAAAAAGATATATGATTAAAACTTATTATGTCTTAAATTCAAATGACAAAATATTCAAATATTAGTTACAAAATACAAAATTAATACTTGCAAAATTTATTAGCGCTTTTTATAGTTAACGGTAGTAAATATCTTTTGCTTCCATTTTTAAATTGACGTTAACGGCTTAGTTTACCAGTTTTGTTAATATAATTTTAAATTTCCATTTGAAATATTAATTTTAAAAGTGCATTTTCTATTTTGAATTAATTAGCTTTAGAGTAGTTTCTGTTTTGAAAAACGTTCCATATTTTGTACTTCCATACTTGAAATTATTTAAACGTATAAGCTTCGCGCAACTCTGCATACTATTTTGACTTTATAGTCAATTTTTACATATTGCTTGGTTACCAATCGCAAATTTATAAATAAACGCCTTTAATAAAGTTCCTGCTATATACAGATTATCTAACTACGTCATCTCAAAAGTTTTCGAGATTTAATTCGAGTGTTTGTCACATACGTGGTGCAATATATCCTGTAATTCCACAATTTTAATGGTATAATTAATGTCAAACAATCTAGGTCGAAGGATTTATAGGCATAGCAATGCGTTGTCGATCCCTGCCTGATTAAACGAAGTCAATGTCGCGTCGCATTCTATCTTAAAGGGACACGGAAACCTATACAACAATTCTTATCAATTTTTATTGTTTTTTTGATAGCCCGCGAGTTCTTTGAATAAATATTTATTTATTAATTAAGAATTTATACGGTATTTCTTAGAATTTAACGTATTCGTTTAGATTAACAAAGAATATTCCACATTCGTTTCATTAAAAACCCCTAAATGAATATAAATGTCATATCTACACACATATTTAATAAGGGCTTATCCATATTTTGCAAATGCAATAGTATTGGTATTCTTAACAATTACAACAAGAAAATATTTGCTTGCACGGTAAATGAAATGTGTTGTAACACATATTTTCAAGATTAAAGCGTCATTTTTAACAATATTTAATTTAGTTTTCTTTTAAGTGAAATGCCTAAATCTGTTACTATTCTATGCTATTTACGGCGAGTGAAGCATATCTTTTATAATAATGAATGGATTTATATTTTAAAAGTAACAAATGGTTTTCAGTAATACACGGAGAAAATAACCCCATTTGCTTTTATATCTACCACGGTAAACTTGTCACATAATTAATACGAACTTTGTTTTTTAATGGCAAAAAAGTACGCTTGTATTTATATACAGGAAGAAAAATTTCAACTTTTTTTCCGTTACCTTCTATTTGGGTAGGCTTTATATGTAAAATTTGGGCTTCAATGATTTCTCGTGACCACTTTATCACGTCGATGTATATATATATATATATATATATATATATATATATATATATATATTACTCATATTTAGACCAGGGTACAAAATTAAATAATCACATCAAATAATTTTAATCACCGTGTAGAAGCTTTGGGAAAAGGTACGTTTAATTAAAACCATGAAGCATAAAAGTCTGTGAAAATCCAAGATTATAATACCAGAAAATAAAGCTCTGAGAATTAATATTATGTTTGAACACCTGCGTAGTTTAAATGTCATGTACGGCGAAAATTTTGTAGATAACAAATGGTTTCAAAGAATCTTGGAGAAACCGTGGCTTAATATTCACGAGAAGGTGCGATACGGGGTTATTTAACCCAGATAGTCCACATGGACTGAAATAATCGATAATAAGGAATATCAATTTGCACTAATAAGAACAGGTTAGATAGAGACAGATAATATGCACAAGACCGAGACACATATAGTAAAAGGCGTGATTTAAGCAACGTCACGAGGGTCACGATTGGTTGAAAGTAGGATGCAAATATCAGAGGTAGAAACAACGATTTCTGTATAAAATTTAATTAGGTATTCTCAGACGTTGCGTGCCGTGTGGAAATTTTCTGAGATTTAACTGGGGCGAGAGCAAAATTCGTAAAAACCGACGCGCGGGCTACGGACTGGGAACAGAGCAAGCGAAATTCTTTAGAATTGTCCGTTTTGGAGACTCGACCGACAGACAGGCTAACCGCTATATATACCGAGGTGAATATAAACAAGCTCTCTTAGATCTTCGACTTGATTGAACGCGTTAAACAGTGCTTTTAGTTTTCCGGCTTTAATATTAAATAATTTAAACAGTTTGCTCGAATATTATGTGATTTAAAACAGTTTGTTATTTACGTGCTAACATGAATGTACTTTAGTGCACTTAGATACAAGGTAATAAAATTTAGGATCACTGTACCAATTGGTAAAAATTTACAACGACAAATATATACACAAAAGTAGGCAGTTTTGGCGTATATTGGTGAAAGAAGTATGAATTTCTTTGTTATTTTTCGGGGGTATTAATAATTAAATGGTGCATAAACGTGTCTGGATCCACAAGACTAGGGTCAGATATACACAGATTAGTTCCGGAAAAACCCTGAAACAACTTTAAATAAATGAGGATGGAGAAAATTTTTAAAGCGTTGAGAATCAGAAGCCGTAAATATAACCCAGTTGGAATGGTGTGATTAACAAAAGGGACGATGTACATTGAAGCTACGAGTGCAAGTAACCTTCAGGTAAATTATACTATTTTGTTTGAACTTTGATATTGTTGTGTGTGTTGAATAACTTTATAATTGATTTACTCAAAATGGACAGTAGTGAAATGGTACTAACAATAATATTTTAATTTTAAGGTGAAATTTGCTTGTTTAAGTAGAAAGGGGTATTTAGTATTGATGTTCTGGATTATGATGAAAATTTAGGGTATGTCTTTGAGCTCAATTAGACGAACCTGGTTAATTAACGTAAAGGGGTGGTAGATGCTCCTTTGTACTCTGCATATATTGTTATAGTAATTAGTAGGCATCCTACAAGGACTTTAATTCTAGATGCACATTAAAATGATAATAAATTTAATTTTGAAATTTTCCGATATTAAAATTTATGCTGAATATTAATTTTGAAATTTTAATGTATTGTGAATATTGATGTAAATAGAGTTGACGTTGATGTTTGTGGTAGGAATGTGTTTGTTTTTTTATGTATGAGGATGAAAGCTATCTAGAGGAGCAGCCGAGGCGATTAACAGAAGAAAGTCAATGGACCAACACAGTTAAGGTAATGAATAGCTTTTTGTAGGATTCACAGCATTCTTGACATCCAATTCGTAGGGGCTCGATTCGAAAAGCGGAGTACCCGGATTTTGGTGGTATCACAGCATTCTATATATATATATATATGCACGCGCGCACACACACACGCACACACACATATAAGTATGTTATCAAGCAGCAGATTTCACTTCTAACTCGAAACTAAGTTTAGTTTTTAACTTTTGATTATGCAAGTACTCAAACCAAATATTGTAAGGTCATAGAATTTGTCTGTGGCTTTCTTATTTTAAGAAAATTCTAACCCCGAACTATTATGTTTATGATTTGGCGCCAAGCACTTGAATAAATTACAATAACTTAACCGCAATAAACTAAAATTAATATACAAGAACACGAAGAAATATTTCCACTTATAATTTTTTTAATTAGAGATAATACTTCTCAGGCTAGACTATGCCGAAGCGCTAGTTAAAATACCCATGCTCGATCAGTAATATAAGTTCTATAATCAGTTGAAAATCAATCGCCAATCAACTTCTACTTCGAATAATCAACCAAAACTTCCAATTTGTAAATCATTTCTATTTTAGATCGAAAATAGTTAATTAATTTTTAGTTCCAAGATAAATATTGTTTAACTAAAAACCAGTCTACATCTATACTATTTTAATGAACTTCATATCTTACACGCTGTTTAGTTTGCTTAATATACTTGAAAATTATTTTACTTGTTAATTAGCGTTGAAAGGCACTTAAACGCTTCAGCCGTAGATGTTATTTAATTTTCTCTTCAAACTTACTACAAAATTACTTAATTTGTATTTCGAACCTAAAAAGCATTTAATTTGCTCTTCAAGCTTAACACCCGAACTTCTGCCCATCAAACAAATACCTACTTAGTTAAATTAACATTACTATTACAAATAGTGTCTTTTGCATAAAGTTTGTAAATTTATTTGATAGAAAATCACTTTGCATGAACTGCAATATAGTATATAACGTACTACATTCTTATTAAAGCACCACAATCGATGTGCTTTGACTTGCGATGTGTAAAGTAATAGAAATGGTAGGAAGTGTCCCAACTCACGTCCTTTAAACTCATTTTCGATGCTTAAAGTAAACATGTCAACTTTCGGGAAAACACGCATAAAATGTGGTGGTAAGGTGCTTTTGGATCATTCTTTAGATGGTTGTTCAATTTTCAATTCCAAATCACTTCCACTGATTAACTGTTGAAAGTTGAAATTTTAAAAACTTATTGATTGACGTTGATATTACCGATTAACACTTAACTCGAAATAAACTTAAAAAATACTATTGACCTTAAGCAACATAGAACCTATTTTCATAAAATGGTGCGCATGATACTTTGGCAAAATACACGGTGGTTGAAAGCTACACAAGAAAATGGCATGATATTTATAAGTAGTAGCCACTAAAATCCACCCCATCCTCACCAATTTATTTTGCGGTTAGCCGTGGAATTTCCAGCAGATTGAACTCACGTTTTTGAATCTCTTCACTATTACTCGTTACTGATATACCTGTAGGGTCATGTGAAAATTATTGTTACTTTTAAAGGCACAATCAACGTCTTCTCATTTGCTTTTCCTAAATTTTGCTTCTTTTTAGTGACAATTTGACAATCTATTTTCTTTTATTATACAAGCACAGAACTTTTTATTTCTTTTTAATTTGCTTGAATAGTGTCATATTAAAAAAACATTTTAATTAAAATAAATTTTGTTTATCAGATTAGGTATAACACTGATTAGATTTAAAACTACTTTGGTAGCTGTAAGGTTCTGGGGTTTTTGACGTCACAAGCCTCTATAAAAAATTAATTGGTATAAGTATCGTATGAACTGCACAAGTATCATACTTTAAAACCACTGGTACTCCAACCATAAACATTTCTGCGGAAGTACATTCGTTTATCAGTTAAAATGTTCTGACCATATACGTCAAATAGCATATACTGATTACTCAGTAGGTCAAATAAAAGACAAAGCTTGGAAAATTGGTAAGATATTAGGGAATTATCATTATTCGCCAGATGGATGTTTTTCTATTGGACTAAATTTAATTCTGTTCATTAGAGGGTTGTTTCAACAATTAAGGTTCCGAACGCGATAGCTCCTCGAGGAGAGGTTTTAGGTAAAATCCGGTAACACTGTCGTGCGCAACAGCTCCCCCACTCTCTAACTCCACCATCGCTGTTAAGTTACGCCGCGCAGCGTCGGCCTGACAATCGCTAGCGGTAGATGTACCTATTTCTGTTACCGCCAGATGTAAAATTCGCGCAGTTAACCGTTTCCTGAACACGATAAAGTTTCCTCCAGTAAGAATTCGCTGTCATAATAATGAAAAGTTTATAACCGCACAACACCTCCGTAAACGGTGTAGAGAGTTTATAGGTGGTCGCACGGACATCCACCCAAGACCGGAGTGGAGTACCGTCGATATCTAACAAAACTGCCAAAAAAGTCGAAAGACCACTGCTTTAAAATCAAAGAGTCACTATCCGTAAAATGACTAATCGAATTCCTGAGATCTCTATAAGCTCAATTGACAAAATTTTGTTCACAAGGCGTGCGCGCGGTGAGTCCGAAGGATGCTTACATTTGTCAACAAGCACCTACGCGTCGAGTGTGTTTGCCAGTCTCTTCAAAAATGTGGCAATAATAGGGAGTAGTTGTTGGACTCCGTAGTTCCAGGCGACGAAACGTGGATGTCTCATTTTACTCTCAAAAAAAAAACAATCACTTAAAGTTCGCCATTCAAGTTCTCCTAAGCCGAAAAAGTTTAAACAAACGCAAGCTGTCCTATACTTTTTGATTCCCTAATGCTCCACCTGAAGGTACTGAATTAGCCAAGAAGCGAGGTTTTTTACCCTTATTATTACAAACAAACCATACATTCTACCTCTCATTCAAACGAAACCGTATTTTTAAGAAAAACGATTGTCTAAAATTTTTCAAGCGGTGCGTATTGGGATTTAAACCCGGTACTTGAACGGCCGGAGTCATTATAAATATTCATGGTTCCGGGTTGGGGCCGCGTCATCTTATAAACTAAGATCAGTTTTTAAGATGATACGGCCCCAACCCAGAACCATAAATATTTATTTGAAATGTAAATCCGATTCATTAATTATTTTAAAAACGTTCAAAAAGGAAAAATTTTAGTGTATTTCTCATATCATGTCTATTATACTTTACCAAAACGCTGTGGCATGATTTTTTATTAATAAAGAAATACAAGACAGCCACGGCATGTTGGCAAAGTATAATAGACAGATACATATTATTATAAATTTACTAAAAGGAGTTTTGCTTCCTACGGTGTTGAAATAGTTTGATCTAAGGCAATCATCTAGGTACCAATATTCATATCATAAAATTAAATTAAACAGTAGAAACAAATTTAATAAGTTAGTAGGTGAACAATTTTAACATTCCAATTTGTATGTTGACAATTCAAAGTGGGTAACTAACATTAGTGACGTGGCAGTGCCGGACTCTGTAAAAACTTTCTATAGCTTGTACCTAAGTTCAGTTTACAACCACAAACAAAAAAACATTCGTCTTGGCAAATTGATCGGTCGTGTTGAATCCATCATCGACACTGATGGACTTACCCAAAAAACAAAGAATGTCCTTAGAAAAAAAATGTCTAATGTGATTATGAATTTTGCAAACAACCAAAAGAACAATCAATACTATAATCGACAAAATGAGCAGTTTTATAGAGTCAAAAAATACTTAGCTGGCCATCCAGAAATTATTGTCACTGAGGTAGATAAAAGTGCTGTTACAGTTATAATGGATAAAGAACCATATATCGATGTCTCTTGAGCTACTGTAAGAGAAGTCTACATATAAACCCTTACAAAGGTAACCTACGTTTACTATCCAGAAAAAGGTGAACGAACATCTTAAGGTACTGCATAAAAAAAGGATGTTGAATGGTTCTGAAAAGAACCAACTCAGTATTTGCAGTTCGACCTCGGGTAAATACTATGATTCTTAAAATACACAAACCAGTTATCACCCTAAGACCTATCATTTCTACGGTGAATACACCCACCTATGGTATTGCTTCTTTTTTGGCTAACATTCTTCAATTGGCTTTCTCTCTTGAGCGATATAATGTAAAAGATAGCTTCCCGTTTGTACAACAAGAATTTCCACCTGTCCACTGATCACATTCTTGGAAGTAGCTTCTCTGTTCACCAATATTCCTTTGCCTTTAATCATTACTATTATCAAAGAGAACTGGAACAAAATGAAACCTTATTGTTAGTTGTCTGGAGATTTGTTTTTGGCTACGGTTAATTTGATATTCAACAATACTTATTTTGTTTTTCAAGATAAATTTCATCTACTACTATTTGGAACTCCAATGGGTCACGTTGTCACTTATAATCGCTCAAATTATTATGGATGAACTGCTGTCTACCGTTTTACCTAGACTATCTTTTGAGATGCCTTTTCTATTAGAGTATGTCGTTGACATCATTTGCTTGTTGCCTTGTTACAACATTTATTGACTTTAATGAACACCTTAAGTTTATCTATGAAACGGAAGTTGATGGCAAATTACCTTTTCTTGATGTTCTTGTAATCAGGGGTTCTGACAATTGTCTAACTTTTAATTGGTACACTGAATCAACTAATTCTGATAGGTACCTGAATTTTCATTCCAATCACTCTATGCAACACAAAGTCGACACTATTAAAGCCATTCGTTATCGCATTGAGATCCTCAATTTATTAAGAAAACAAGAAAATACTGGTATAGACTCTATTGAACAATGGTTATCCAAAAGAAATGTTACACAAGTTGATATACAGTAGTTTCTTAAGCCTGAACACTAATAACACAGACATGATATATAAAAAACTTCCTTATATACAAACGTTAACTCCGTCGTTGGTAAAATTGCTTAAACAACCTAGGGGGCTATCGTCTACGAATATAACAATTCCATTCAAAGTTTATCCGCAAAGTTAAGAGATCGTACTTCAAAATTATTAACAAGTAATGTCGTCTACAAGATTGCATGTAGCTGCAATAATAGTTACATTGAACAGACGAGTCAGTGGTTAAAAGCGCAGCATAGGAGTGACTGTCGAAAATCTCTGTGCCTTCACATGTTTTTTCAACTAAACACATGTTTATCGAATGATACCTACATTTTGGACAGCGAACCCAATTATAAGACCAGGTTGTTCGAGAATCGTTTTATAGCATCTATAAAAATGTTATCCTCTAAGCATTCTCCGACATTTACCACGTTGACGCAAAGAAGAATATAAACTATATCTATAACTCTCATTTCAAAATCATTCTACATAATGTTATTGATTTTGTTTCTCCATTCTGTAGTAATTAAGGGTCATATCGTCTCAGAAGCTTCCATACAGTTGGTTGGGGTATTCCAAGTTCTCTGCTAGCTCTATTGGTAGACTTACGTGGACTGCGAACAAAACTTTCTTTAATCCGTCTGACATCGACGTTTAACACACGCGGTCGGTCTGTCCTTTTTTCTTTACACACACTTCCAGTATGTCGAAATTGCTTAAACCATCGGATAATGCTTCTTCTAGTTGGTGGTTGAATACCGAATTTAGTACGAAATGCTCGCTGCACTACAATTTGCGACTCACTTTTTGCAAATTCAAGAACTCAGAAACCTTGTGCTCCACAGTAGTGATGTCACTCACAACTGATTCTGAAAAGAAACGAGGACCTATTGCTGCGCGAACTCTACCTGCCGCTTCTGGAAAAATAACTGCCCGCCTTCCTCTTTTCATTGGTCTGTGGAACCGTATCGCTGCTGCCGTGCATTCAGTAACAGCAGGTACGCTTTCTAGTGTGTGGGATGAGTTTATTTACCGCGTAGATGCTTGCCACCAAACGGTGGACAAATTGAAGATTTATAATGTATATAAAAAGACATTGAAACTTTCTTTTATTGGTATAACGATTGTTCATTTTGGATTTGTACTTTAATAAATATAAATTTTTAAAAATGGGTCCATCATTTGGAATAACCCTGTATACCGCATTAGAAATTTCTACAAATGGAATGTTTGACCTTGTTACATTAAATTTTGACCCCACAAATTCTAGCCGGTAATCCATATAAGAAATTCGGTGAAGTTCCTCGCTTAAAACTTTATTATATCGCCATAAGGGGGGTATACATAATCGGAGTCAAGTAATTATAATTAATCGAGTAGCCCAAGTTAGGAAGTGGATGGAGATGGTGACTAAGAAAAATGGAAAACTCTAAGAGAATAAGCTAGTTGGGAATTGACTCTACGGGGTGATGAAACAGGGTGGATAAGGATAAACAGAGAGTAGGGAGACGCCACCTCACCTGGAAGAAAGATAATCAGATTAAAACAAACGACTGACAGTTGGCAAGAACACCTTCAAATTAAAAAAATTAAAAACAACAAGGATCACGAAAAAATCGAGAACAGGCATATAACTGACAACTGTAAGCATCTATAGATACACAATGTGAACCGCTAAGTAGATTCAATGCTGTGAACCTAAAGATTATGCTATATTCCTAAACGCGAACTACTCCGATCAGTGCGTGCAATAAAGAAAGTAAATTTACAAAAATATAAAGCTCATATAAATCAAAACATTAAATATTTTTATATTTTCTTAAGTTCGTTTGAAATTGAAACTTAGAGATATATAGTAAGTAGCTCTGCATTACCTGAACACCTTGTATAATTTCATACTTCACTCAAATGGTTATAATGTACCTTTGTGAGGCAATAAAATAAATTAGTTTCAAAAAAACTTCGTAATTTCAAATACATACAGTTAAGCGTTCCGTGCTAAAGATTTATTTAAGCACATCATTTACTGGATGCGCATAGTAGTACTCTTGCATGCTGAAATCACGTTTCGCTCTTGAATCAACGTGATTTTTAATGTTTTTGAGAATATATTCATATGTTTAATATTTGAATCTCTAGATCCTGTTTGTAGGTTGCAAGCTCTTGTATATATAATAATGTTTTAAATTTTGTGTAGATCGTTTACGACATGAATGTTGTAAGCTATACTCCAGTTTCAAATTACACAGACCAACACGATTTGTTTCTTGATGTCTTATAGACGTTTTTTATGTTTTTTGGTCGCTGAAACCACATCTGCACTCAGAATTTTGATATCACTCCAAGTATTAGAATGTGCATTAAAGACAGTTATACATTGTACAACATATTGTAACAAACGTAATGTGACAGGCGATATCATTACAATGTATACAGTGCCATAATGTTTTTCGAAGATTCAAGAAATTGCCGAAAAAACTGGCTCAAGATATATAAGAGCCGAAGAGAGGATGAGAAGGAGGTGATATCTTAAACGGATTTATAAATGGATGTAGTGAATAAATAAAAAAATAATATTAGACTGATAGACTTTATGGGATGTAGCGAAAGTGTGTAAATCGAACATATACGCTTGGTTACGTATGTGGCAAGTTTACGATAATATCTCACAAAACACAATAACTACGTTCGCCAAAAGAACTTATGAGCTTTACTGTGGATGTAAACTTGGAAATCAGAATAAACGCCGCACGTTATTTGTACAACGTGTGTTCCAAATTTAAGAGGATGGTTTAACGGTACCCCTAAATCAGTGCCTTTTGCGGTACATATGGTGCACAGAGAACTTGCAGATCATATAACAGATTGGAATTTTTGTTTGACAAATGTATCTGTAACTTCACTGAAGTCGAAGTATATCGTACAATACACAAATTTCCAACCAGCTCTCAGTTGTTGCCGCTTAAATTTACCTGTCCTCAAACATCCAAAACCATATACACTTGTCGATGACGTTAATGCTGTTGAAGATAATATTGTTGAACCTATAGAAGAAGATACGGACCCTTATTTCCAACCACTTGATATATGTACCTACACAAAATGAGCTTAACCACTTAGTACGGGATTTAAATTTATCAAGAGCTCAAGAGAACTCTTGAGAACCAGGTTGCAATATTTCCACATATGGGAGACGTCAAAAAGCTTTCTTTATTTTATACACCGTGTGATCAAACAGAATTGTTAAGTAGTTTACACATATTAATACTGTTTGATTTAAAAAACTACACATTTATTAACTCAGTAATGATGTGTCAGATCTGGCATACCACCTACATATTAAACTTTAGATTTTTATCATCAAATAAATTAGTTAAATTCCAAATTGTATAATAGAAATGATGAATTAATTTTCTAATTTTATACTAGGCAAAGTTGTTTTTAATCCTCAAATAAATAAATCATTTTTGAAAATATCTTCTATAGTTCGACCTTCAACAAACGAGAAAGACGAACAAAAGAAAGCTCAAATTAGAACAAACTAATTGTTTCAAATTTTGAACAGTCATCCACTTAAGCAAACTTTTCTTTCCGCAAAACATCCAAATCTAAAGAATTGAAATTTTGATTACAGTTTCTGTTTCATAAAAAATTTAATTGAATGAAATTGCGGTGCTCTTGTATCTAGTTGAATCAACTGGTCGTATACACGCCCCAGTCTTAAGCGAAGTTGTATAATACAACCGGTTTTTGTTAATCCCTTGACGAATTCGGTAACAAAAATAAAGCACTCACCTTTAACTGCGAGTTGTGGATAATTATCCAGATGGAACTAATCTGTCGTTTTACAGGGTTTCGACTTGATGGACCTATAAGGACCATTCACATCAAATGTACCTCGAAGTGGCATGACAGGGGTATGAAATCGACTATCTATTTCCTTACTATTTCCTCCAACAATTTATAATGCGTCGAAAAAACATATTTGAAAGTTTAAACTTTTTTGCGCTAAAAAGCACAGATTAAATCACTGTGCGATTTTCTTAACTACATTTTACCATCAAGAACTCGCTTACAAATATCTTGTAGCACAGAATAGGGTTGACAAAGCAGTCTGAGCGGCAAATCCTATCTACACGGGACTATGCAGAAGGAAACATGTCTAACAAGACTAGGACAGACCACGGGCGGTGTTAATAAAATAATTCGGAAATCTTAAAATAATTAAGAATAATAAAGTACCTACCCACAAAATCTAATATTAAACGGCTGTTTTAAGCAATAACCTCGAAGTTTTGACGATTTCACATCAACGTTATGGAACTTAAACTTGCAGTGAAAATTAATAGAAAATAAATGATGGTTTATTATTTTCCATCTGGAAATAAAATTAGTTATGAATATGAAATCTTATTTAGGATAGAAAATAAATAATTCAGCGAATACTTTTTTATTTTTTTAATTTAAAAAACTGTTACAATGGGTATCATTTAAAGAGGTTTGTACCAATATCTGGGGAAATTTCAAAGCAAAAAATTATGAAAAAATTGTCAATCTTTTAATTTTCTCAAGCAGCGATATGGATTTGAAGATTTATTTTCTTCACTCGCATTTGGACTTTTCTCCGCAAATCTAGGGTCTGTCAGTGACCAACATGGTGAAAGGTTTCACTAAGGCATTATATATTGCAAAAACCGATACCATGAGAAGTGAAGGCGCACAAAGCTCGTAGATTATTGTTAGAATTATGTGTAGAAAGCATACGAAAGTCACATGAAAATAATTTTGAGATTCAGCAATGACTTGGTGTGCATAAATTGTATTTATAGCACATATAAACAATATACAATAAGGTGCTCAACTATAAAAAAATATGAATAACTAGTGACTGGAGGGTGAAAAAAATTCTGTTAACAGATTCGTAATGATCGGGAAAAAATTATATAAAAAAAGCCCAATGCACATTAGGAAACAAGAAAAAACACAATTTGTTTTTCAGTGTTATACTTTGAAGGGTATTCAATTTGTATTACTAATTTTAATGTAGGAGCATATATCGTTTTCAAACGTATTCAATTTTAAGGAGCTACATATGTATGATCTTGGGTATACTTTTTGTCCAACGATTACACAGTATTTCTCTGTTTTAAAATTTAAACTAGTTACCATATTACTGTCTATTGTATTATTACACATTTCCTGTTTAACATTTCGTACCCGTTCATGTATTGGTACGTCATATTTAATTCGAAGTCCAGGCGCCGACGGCGTATTAGTGTGTCATTTTTGTTTGAACAACAGGTGCCATTGACATAGTAATGCATTGGTTTTTTCATTTCTCAAATCACCGTCAGTTTAAAACAAATAAGTTTAGAACAGAGTGTGGATACATTTTTGAAAGAACTAATAAATCAATTAGTTAATTATTTTACTAATTTAATTCTACACCCAGCTTTATAATGGAAGTATACGATTTTGAAGGAATCAGTTTGTTTAATTATTTATCGGCTAATACATTATCCGGGTCCTAAAATTATACCAGTAAAAATTCAGACCTCCCAATGGAGAGAAAAAAAAAATTACTGGTTGTAAGTGAATTTGAGGGTAGCGATTACGATGGTGTAGAGTTTGAAAACTGAAAAAATAATTCAACAATTAAGTGATTCCATAATGATACTAATGTTAATATAAAATTATCTTAGGGAAATGTTGGTGTTAAAGTCTTTCCAAGAAATTCAAAAAATACTTCAAATGTGGTAGATCTGTTTATAAGTAAAAATTTGATTCAACTATTAGCAACAGAAACAAATGGATATCGTATGCAAAATATGCACAAATATAAATGTGTAAAAATCCCTAAACAGTGGGAAGATACAACAATATCCAAAGTGAAGAAATTCTTTGGTTTGAATATTTTAATGGAGCAGATGGAAAAAAATAGTATAAACGATTATTGGTCTACTGACTTATACACTGAAATGTCAAATAGATTCAATCAAATATTACTTACAACTTGTATATTTTAATAATAACCATAGAATGCCGGATAACGCAAGTCGAGATTTCAAAATTGAACAAATAATAGAATATTTGTTAAATAAATTTGGTAATGTTTACAAACCAAAGCAAAATCTTTCAATGGACGAGACAATGATACCCTACAGAGGTTGATGAAGTGTTCGTGTTTACAACCCAGGATGGATGAGCAAATACGGCTTTCTTGTGAGGTTGTTATGTATATCTGACAATGGCTGTATATCCTAACTCAAGCTTTACAGCGGTAGTGGGGAAAATTTACAAAATCTCGCAATGAATCTATTAGGTAGTTATAAAAATGTTTGGCACTATATTTACATGGACAATTATTATAATAGCCTTGAGTTGGCTGAGAAATAATTTTCCAAGAAAATTGAAATTTGTGGTACAATAAGATTACCTCAGTATCTCTATAAAGCATGAAGTTAATAAAAGAGTGTTTTCGGAAGGCGAAGTTTTAGTACATGTCTGGAAAGACAAAATCTATGAAAGAATGATTTTAGCAATACTTCAGGCGCATATGATATACATGGGTAAAACAAATTGGAAAACTGGTGAAATGGTAACAAAGTCTGAACGTATTATGGACTACGTATACGAAGGGGGTTGATTTGGCCGATCAATGCCTGTCTTATAATCCAATTATAAGAAAAACTGTCAAATGGACAAAAAAGGCTTTTATGTTAATGTTAAACTGTGCTTTATTCAATTCATTTTTGGTATTCAAAAAACTGAATCCAACAAAGAAAATAAGATTTCTCTAATTCTTACAAGTGCAAATATGAAGCAGCATATGCTTCCTCAGAGATGTTGCAGAGTCTGCAAAAAACATGAAAAAAGAGAAAATTTTGCTTCATGCTCTCAAATTATGAGATTCCGCTGTGTTGACCAACGATTCGAGGATTACCACATTAAACAAAAATTACTACAGATACAATTATTTTTTATGAATAAAATGACTAGTTTTTAATTTGAATTAATTTTTGCTTTTTAGTTCTTTTTGTAGCTTTAACGTCCGACAATATTTTCGATGGGTACATGCAGGTTGATATTCCCTGAATAACTAGCGTTAGCAGTTTTATCATAATAAATAAACTACAAATCCAGATATACGCAACTTTCAAATATTTTTGTCTTTATTTAAAACCCATATCTAATATAAAATGCACTGGCGCTCGGCAATACTATCGCGTGTGCATTGTGGAATGTCAGTAACAGCGCCTAATAAGCGCTCGGCATAGCGCTGGACATGTAAGGACTAATCGAGGTCCAGTAAGGAGTTTATCTTCACGTATAGGGAAGTAAGTGATATGCTTCTAAGTTTTGAATAGATACTCAAATATAGCTAGTTTTGAGAGCTGGTTTTTCAGAACTATCTATACTTACTTGAATAAGATTTACGTTGGTATTAGGGGTCCATCTAAGAAATGTTTCTAGTGTGTGAGTTTTTCAGTGCTATGATGTTAATTTTGTTTACAAGAGTTACTAGCCAGTAAAACACTTTCAGTGATATTAAATATTTTGCTCACTTGCATCCACACTGGGCTTTAAGAATTTTGGTTTTTTTAAATAACTAACTCTTGTTTCAGTATTACTTTAAGGTTTTTAACGCAGTAAAAAAACATTAATTATGTTACTTATTCTATAATTATTATTTAATTTAGGCAAAAAATAAGTAATATCCTAAAAATTCTACTCTACACTAATCCTGTTGTTGCCTTACATTCACAATATATTAAAACAAAATTGTCGATTTGACCATACTAGGAATTAAATGTCGCTGTACAGATAAAGAACTTTTAAAACGCTTTTCTAATCAACTATAAATAAATTTAAACTGAGTTAAGCTGACCAGAGCCCTCAAGTTTATTATGTTTTTCGAAAAAGTATAATACTAGTCCAAAAACTATTTTAATAATTCATTTAATTTTTAAATTTGTAAGGTACTTAAATGTTTTAAATATATTGTTCGTTTTTGTTACAGCCACTGGTTTGCTGCTTATGGATTATATCGTTGGCTATAATGTGCTCCTGTGTATTTGCTGGTATAGATATTGCTATGAGTGAATACATTGGATTTGAACACGCAATCTTTGCTGCTTTTGTTCGACCTTCTTGGAGTATCGCTTTATCTTGGATTATATACGCTTGCACCATTGGCTATGGAGGTAAACAATTTATTCGTAAACAAATATTAATATTTATATTTTAACAGGTCCGATAAACTGGTTTTTGTCTTTACCGGCGTTTGAGATTTTATCACGCTTGAATTACAGCATATACCTATGTCACGGATATGTGCAAGCAATCATGATTTTCCAAATTCGAAGGGGCACAATGTTTACTAATATAAAACTTGTAAGTACTATTGTTTATAAGGTTTTTTTGTCTACTAATTTGTGGTCAGAACGCACTTCTCTAAAAGAATTTTCCAATGAGGATACAGTGACTTCAAATAAACCACTCTTAAACATTTGTAGCTACTTTATTACATAAATGCAAGTTGTAGGATTAGGATTTTAAATCGCTGTATATCATTAGCTTTAAGGTTACATTTCGTGGTCTATATTAGCAATAATAATAAATGCCTAACATTAATTGTTTCCCATTCCGAATGGACCTGCACCTTGACGAAGTTCTAGATTACTGGAACAGGTGGAGTGGCTTCCGCGTTCTAGTGATCTAAAGAGCGAAACTACAGGTTCAACCAAATTAGTAAGGCAATCAGACTAAGACATGTCCCCGAAAGACGGCAGCGGATCCTTCGATACTTAGATTGGCATTCTAAGAAACACTACCGCGATGAGGAAAGCAACGGGAAATCACCACATTACCTCCCAAGTACAAAGCGTACTTAAATTGTATTTAAAATGATGGCATCCTCTGAGGTAAAAGATTCGGCGGTAAAATAGTCCCCCATTCGGATCTCCGGGAGGGGGCTACTTCGGAGGATGTGATCGGATTTAGAAAAAGACTCAGGAACAGACTAATTTTTTCTTTCTCGATTATTATAACTTTCATTTCTTTGTTTATGAAAATATTTGTCACATCTCTCACGTCTTAAATACAAACTTTCTCTAGGAACGGCATCATCTTCTAAAAATCTATAATTCTTGGATAATTTTTTAGCAATTCATATTTTGAGCTTTTCTTGAAACTATCAGCTTTGAAATGGATGGAAAATATTCTTGCTAAAGTTTATATAAATTGTTTAGGACTGGAATAAAAATTATCACAATAACATGAACATGTACCGTGTTTGATGTTAAAAGCGTCCTTTCTCTGAAATGAATTAACTATGACATAGCACCTTCTCTTGAAGAAAATTATAATATTTAATATCTTTGTTCTTTTGTCGATAATTATTACATCCATACACAGCACAAAGCGACATAATTAATTGATATTATTAAACAATAAGACACTGCAAGATGTACTTTAATTGTATGTAACTTACAATTCGACGATACAAAATGTATAAACTCCAATTATGCTTGACCGGATGAACCTTACTCGCGATATGTCCACTAACCCGCTAGCGGGCGCGGGGCTACAGTGAGCAATACTCTACCTTATGTAGTTGTATCATGTGAAAACGCTAAAAAACTTATGAATAATTTATCGAAATAAATTTAGTTTAATATTTTGCGAGCAAATTCTCAGTTCCTAGAAGAAGCTATAATCGCTGCATTCTCTATTTCATTCATTTTTCATCATAATTATTTATGACTTGATCCATTTGTATATACCCGGTGTCAACATTAACGCTGAGCTCTATGCAGTTGCCTTAAAAGGCTTACACGCCAGCATCAAGAATATACGTTCCCGAATACTCACAAATGGTGTCATTCGTGTGCATGGTAATGCTTGACCTCATGTAGAACAGATGATTCGAGATCTACTTCGTCATATGAAATGAAAAGTTTCACAGCATCTTACTTATGGTCCCGACTTGTCCCCACGCGATTTTTATGTGTTTGACCGTTAAACAATAATTAAAATTACGGCGGTTCAATTCGGATGCTGACGTAGAAATATTGTTGTTATGGAATGTTTCCGTAAACAGCCCAAAGCATTGTATCAGTAGAGAATTTATAGACTAGTCCAGCAGTAGGATTCATGCGCTAAATTTAATGGAGATGTTTTGTAACTTCACTGAGTAAACGCCACTTTACAACCTCTTAACGTGTTTTCATTGATCTATCCGCGTATTATGAGATATATATATATATATATATATATATATATATATATATGTATATATATATGTATATAAATGGAATCTCACAAAGATTTCATTTGTACTTTTCTCTTATAATAATTTGACGGTATGCTCGGTATGCATTTTGATGTATGCGTTCAGTTTTAGTCTCTAATACTAGCAAACCTCGACCATTCCTTTGTGAATTGAGTCTCGGTTTACAGACTTTATCCTCGACCACAAAAATGCACTTACGATCTGATAAATACTGGTACATAAGTAACTATTAAAGTTAGGTACATACCATGGATATAGGAAACTTTTTTACTCAAAACCACGACTTCAAGTGGAAGAAGAAAAGCCTCATCTTTTAGTACAGGTGCAAACTGAAACCTAAGGTCTTAAAAGAATACTCTCTACAAGCAAAAACATTTCTAGTGCCAGCATTGAATTTCCCGACTGCTCAAATTGCGGAGACAACCAGAAAAGCTTTTAAAATAAATTCTCTAAGAAGTAAAAAAAATAGAAGTTTTGTAGCCGATTAGCTTAAACGATATTAATGGTTGCAATATTCTATAAAAAGGATGCTGCATTTGGCTATCCATGGCAGCTATATCTACCTCACGGAAGTATACAAACTACCTACACTGATACTGGCTTTATAAATTGGAGAAATGCTACTGATTGAAAGTATGGTTTCCTTAATCATAAGAAAACAATATCGTATATTCAAGCAATGTCTATGTGAGAAAATAAATTCTGCAGAACAACTACTTCTTCCACTGTTCCGCATTGCTTAACCAAGAACGAAATATGTATGCAAAATCTATTATTGAGGTGATACAGCTTCTGGCGATGAACGAACTAGGTTTTCGAGGAAATTACATATTCGATAAACATAAAGAGCAATTGTTATTTATTGATTTATTCAAATACACAAGTTGAACAAATATCAAAAATGGAAAAGAAAAAAGTTTTTTGATGTAAAAGTTTGAATAACATGGTTGCATCGAATCTTCACTGCAACGTTTCGTCCTTTCAGGAATCCTATCAACTTATTTTTTAATACAGAACTGTATTTCTTATTATAATAATCGGTAAAGCATTTCCCTGTTTTAAAACGACATGAGACAATGTCAGTTTTTTAAAAATATAATATACTTCAAAGTAGGCGATTTTTTCACATTTAACCGACTCTGTGTAATTAATTGATTACCTAATATTTTTAGCCAATTTGATCAATGAACGCAAAATTCTAATTAGCTATTATTAGTTATAAAAGAGTATACACTCATTAATAACGCTCTGTGCATAAGACTACGTTTTATATTAGTTAAATGAAAGCGTATTTAACTGATATCATTCATGCACTATCTAGGCAAAATTTTGAATAGGTGGGTGTCATTTATATCGCTGAATATTTGCTTTAATTCTCAATATAATGTATTAAAAGGAAACATTCACGTACTTAATCGTTATTCCATTAAGAAAGGACCAATATTTACATGATATGCCGAGATATAGAAACTAATCTTCTATTTATGAATGAAACATTTAAAGAGATCAATAATTGAAATGATTGAAATTTGTGTAGCAAATAAATTCTGTTAGCATTGATGAGAGCGCTCATTGAATGAGACGTTCTGTTACGAACCAGAACGATGGTTATTTTTCGGAAATACGTGACTCAAAACTTCTTCGTATTCAAAGAATGCAATACAATCCAGTTTGTGAATATAACCCGCTAAAAGCTGTCACAGAAGGTTTTTCGACGTTTTTAGCAATTTGCCCTAACTGTTTTTTAATAAATGAAATTATTCATCATATAAATATCAATAATGGTCGCTAACAATATTGCGTCAGCATGGGCAACTTAGTGTAGCTGCTGATTTCACAGTTTACGGTAACCTTTGGCATAAGATTGGAAAGCACTTATTGGCGCTCTCGATTGGATTAGTGTGAGGATGGTAGCTAAAATCATATCATATTTTATGTACCTACATAGTAGGTGTCCTACAAGAAATTTGCACGCCTCGTGGCGGAGATATAGGAAATACTATAGTTCTCACTGCAAAGGTAAAACGTCAATAGAAGTTGTTACGTTTATTTTGAACATCTCGTACATTTTGTTTCTGTTAATAAGAAAAACGCGGTCTAATAATTTTCAACTCAAATCCCTTTGGCGTTAAAAACGAATATTAATTCAGTAAATTTAAATAACCCATTCACATGTTAATTCATTTATCTATTTGTATAAATTCGATTCCTATTGTTACATCCTAGAGCCTAATTAATAATAAATACTCCTTCTAAGAATTCCTCCATGTAAAGTTTATGGTTCTAGGTATCTGATAATTAATTCTTATGTGTTTTTCATTGAAAGCTTCTTCGAATTAAAGCCGCGTATTATCCCAATAAACCGTGTTTTTCCAGTTTTATTTCCTTAACAACACCATTACTTTGAGCTCTGGTCATTAGTGAAACGAAATTAATATTCACTTGCTTTTCAATCTGCACAACGGAAACACGTGTAGAATGGTTGGTTGTTTCCGTTTTTCTGTATGAAAAGTTCGCACACGCCTTATTCATGGGTTTTACTAAAATTGTACTTTTTGACGACAATAAATTAATTTTATTTATAATTACTATAGCTTCTTTCGGTGGCCCCTTTTTGTGATGGGAGGACCACCCCAAGGCGGGATCACGCGCACCTCTGTTTTGCACCGTTTTACAGACGGTAGGAGCCAACCCGACGTGGTAACTCGAGGGTGAGTGTTTATACACTAATTTTCTTATATGTTGAAATGCTCCTTTTTTTTCACACTTGAATTTATTTCACTATTTTGATGGTTAATTGTGCCCCGGACTAGTCAGTCATTCAATAAACAAAACAAAAAAAAAACATGGTAACTACTTATTTATTGCAATTATAAACACACAATCTCCTCCTCTCAGGGCGCGTAGAAATATTGAAAGGAATTGTATCCAACGTTAATGTTCACCCAAAGGCAACTAGCAGTATTTAAATTAATGGCTGTTACGAATACAATTAGATATACCATGCCACTACGGTATATCAAACGAACAATAATAACTCAATAAACAACTGGAAACAAAATACAGAGTGATACTACCTTAATAATAATTGTCCCAGAGCATTTATTACACTGGTCACAATGAACGAACTATCACTGTCGCGACTTGCCTCTACTTTAGGGTCACGTCTTACCCTCACAAGCACTCAAGGTAGACTGCCGAATCCGTACTCCGCGCACATGCCGCTTAGTTAAGGGCGGCACCACTAAAGCGCACCACAATGGGTACACGGTCGTTGTTGGAAACAACATATGTACACGGCTCTACGGATGCATCATCTTGTTGGTGGTAAAATGACTGGTTGTTTGTATGTGCGAGGATATCATAATGTTTATTGATTGCTTTATTAAGATAATTTTCTGTATAGAATTCCGTACTTACAATGCTGATTTCAAGCTGTGATTTTTAGAGGAGTAATTTTGTTTATTTTTCTTGTTTGAAGATTAATATAGAGGGTGACCTAAAAACTGCAGCTCGCCATGTTAAAATTGATTCTTTTTTTTATTCGTAAATATGTATATTATGTTTTGTATATAATTTTGTTTTTTAAATTAGAGGTTAGTTTGCAAATATTTGATTGTGCGTGAGTGAGTATATTGTTATTTCAGGCCTCTCTTAATTTTTTTTATAGGTATAATACCCCGCCCACTCGCCGACTGAGCCCGGTCAATTTCTTCTTTTTCTTTGTCGTTTTTATTTTTCTTTAGACTACGTCGCTGAACGTAGCAAAGTTTCAAAATTAAAAAGGTTTACTATATACCAATAGAATACGAAATGATAAAGCGCGGTGAAATGTTTTATCCAAATTGCAATTCTTTCATATTTAGTTTTAACACCTTTCAGTAGAAAGACTTTGTCTCTGATAATTTAAAATTGGTTTCAGCTACATCTATTTTGGGGTGATTATATATTCTCCATCTTTATAGCGCTAATGGTAGCGCTAGCATTTGATTTACCAATCGATGCAGTTGAGAAATATGTAGTAGAACGATACCAAAGTAAGTATATAAATGTGTCTTACAAAAATGTTCTTTACGTGTCATTTAGGAAAAACTATATCCGAACGGGAGAACGTGAAACAGTCTTTAACCGAAGAATCCTAAATATGTCTTACGATAGAAATAACCGATATATAAATATTTACAGATTTTGGTTTTATGTTTTCCTAAAACTATATACAGGGTGGCATTAGTTTTATGTCATTAATAAGACAAACAAAAATTGCTAATAAACCTGTGGTTTGGAGCAAATGGTTAAGCTACAAACGGACACACAAAAAACCAACGAAAATGTTTTAAAACCACTGCAATGTTAGCTAGTTCACAAATGAAATACACAATAACATCATTCTTGAAAGTCAACCACCCAAATTATCACATTCTGTAAACATAATTTAGTGAAATAGATAGCACCCTAACTGCCAAACGCAACAAATCAATGTGCTGTAGCTGCTACTAAAATAAGTTTAAAATTTTTTTAACATTCACATGTTTAGATGGTAATCACAACAAAACATAATATTCCATGATGCTGATTTGGTCGACCCTATTGGGTTTCTGACCCCGTAGTCTTGAGTTTGTCGTAATTCAGCGTTTATAAGCGTACAATAAACTACTTTTAGTTGCTTGTACTTTTATTGAAATAGTTTTAATGAGATTAGATAATATGTAAGTGTGTTACACCTGTTTTATTTTGTTACTTGTGTTCCACTACTTGGTTAAGTAATACACCTAAACGCGATATTGGGGCTTAATTGTAATTGGACGTAGGTAATTGGAGATATTCTGTCGCGTAATATGTTAGTGAATTGTGGATTTAAAATACGAAAACCCGAGAATTATACCAACCACAAACTTGCAGATACGGCGGTCATTTAGAACGCTCACTGTAAAATTATTTCATGTACGTGATGTGATTCAGGATAACACTAGTATATGTAAGTTATTTCTTAAAAACATGTAGCAAAACAGGAACCCTAAAACGTTTACTTAAATTGACCTAGGTCGGACATGTAAAAGTCGGTCCAAGAGTAAAATGCCTTATAGGTTGCTTGTTCAGCCATTTAATTTCTATCACTTCCTCAATTTAATAACATAAAACTAATGCCACCCTATATGTATAAAATGAAATTATAATTTAGGTTTTTATGCAAACCCTAAATAATTATTTTTAATCAAACTAGTGATTCAATGTAGGAAGATACAGGGTCTCGGGCAGAATTCCTTCCTAAAACTTATAAATTTGTACTTGAATGTGCTGATCAAAATGTCAAACATAACTGAAAGTTAGGTTCATACATCATTGCGTGCATCATTTAAATTTGTCTCACTTTCCAATTAGCGGTACCAGTAGCCCAAGTGCAAATTGGAAAGACACGGGTATGCATGCTGTCAGAAACCTTACATGTTTCTTCTATTAATTACTAGCTTAATTTAAAATAATATATATATGAAGAATTCCTAATTTTAGGTCATATTAGATTTATTTTGTGTACTGCATACCATTTCGATCAGTATTAGATTTAATATAGTTATTAGCCATTAAATCTTTTTGTATACATGCAATTTTTATTTCTCCATACTTAATAGCTATCCCTAAAATACCAGACTTATTTCTGCAATTTGTAGACACTAGATCACCGTAATTTTTATGACTTTGTGAAATAATGCCCAAAATTGAATAAAAATTTTTTAATTCAAAAAATAGTTTTGTGGCATTGATTTTAAATATATACTTTAAAGGAACATCCATCAACTCAAACACGTACTTCATTAAACTAGGAATTTAGTGCAAAAGTATGCGCGGTATTCGCTACAAAAGAACCTCTTGCCCACTGAACAAAAATTTCTAGTCATTCTGTGTAAGCAACTGGGATAAAAAAACAAAAGGCAAATATTTTTAACATGGAGGCAATACATCAATTTATAATGCTTGCGTGTTGCTGCAAGTAATATTAACTAGCAGAAGCAATTTTAATAAATTTGGATACTTAAATAAACTTTTAATAAGAGACTACCACGAAAGGTTTAGAAGCTATAGTAGTCTACAACTAATATCATTGCTATTTGAATGTGATATTAAGCTAGTATAAAGGATCAAAATAGGAAAGCAATACAAGCAGTGATAGAGATCGTTATTTTACACAACTTTATATTAAATTCAGAGGATTACAGATCGATATCGAACGGTAACCGTCGTACTAAATTTATTTGAACAAGTTTACACGGATTCAAAGATCATCAACTATAGGAGATATACCCTAAAAAATACAGACTTATATAATCCGCCATATAGTAAATGCGTTGCGAACGTACAAATGACGCTGCTTTCGTTATTAGATGTAACCTTGGAAACAAAGTAAGAGTTCACAAGTACAAACTGAAAGTGACCCCAACATAGGATAGTTTAGAAGTACAATTCGTGACAACGAAAAATAACATGCAATGGGTCTGGAACGAAAACTTATAAAAACCTACGGATAGTAAAAGAAGGGGAGCAGATTCATATCAGACACCCGACAGTAAACTCTTGAACTCGATTAGAGTGAGGAACGACGTAGGAAAGGCAGGTAAGCAAAGTCTTGGTGACGGCATCTAAACCTCGAGGCTGTTAGTAAAGAAACAGCCTTTGAGACGCCAGAGCGCGGATGTGATTACCGGTATCATTGGAAAGTAGCAAATGTCTGGAGCATTTACCAACCACAAGTTGGATTTTTACCTGTGTCAGACCTGTGGGGAATGTCGATGGAGTCTCTGAAAGAATAAAGCAAAAACTCTGAAGTTAATTTAATTCCTTCCAATCCAGATTGTTACCGTCACGTGCTGTTTGTTGTATTAATTAACTGGAATTGATGATTAATATATGTGAATGTGTGTAGCTCAGTAGTAAGAAGGAGTATTCAGATGGGTATTCGCTAATGTCAATTTATAGCGTATTGGAACTACTTTTCATACGTTCATTATTATAAAAGGAAATTAAAGAGTAAAATTCACAATAGTTAATTCTTAGTGAAGTTGTGTCATTTTCAACCATAACATTTTCTAGGTAACCGCGAATTATGCAAATCAATGGTTAATCTTGGTTTTTTTCCTTTGTTGTTATTCACTATCATAATCGCGTTTTACAATTTAAGTTAGGTATACAAGACGTAGAGTTGCTTATTTATGTCTATTTTTTATAACCAATTAATATAAGGAGATGATAAAAGTGTCAGCGAAGTTTCATCAACCTCTAGCAGCAAAACTATCTACTAACTAACTGCAAAACTATCACTCAGAATACCCACCTTCGCGTAGGTTTTATTTGTGGTGTTTTTCAAGTAGGTTGACGGTCAAAGGCAAAACATAAAAAGGTTAATCAAACAGATATGTAGTAGAAGTGTTCCAACTGGTATACCTATAGAAGCAGTATACTTTCTCTCATGTAGCCCACCTCACATCACCGAAAACTAGCCGAAGTACAAAGTCACGATTTTTCACTTATTGTAATTAGTAAATCCTGCAATTTACAAATAGTCACAAACGGATCAATTTTAAACCTCTCAGCTCTAGATAATTCATTGTCAAATCGCAGACAACCTAATAAAGACAAAAATGGCTGAAATCATACTAGTTATATATGGAGACCTTGACGACTGCCTATCACACTTTGCTTTGAGATAATTATCTTTTATAGTTGCTTAAAAACGTAACACACCGATCAAAGCAAATATTTCTTCGCTGCACGTTTTGGAAATCTTGAGATTCTTCTTTTTATAATTTTCAAATTTAAGAGCGATTTCCCGATGGGTATGTTCAACAATCATATGTATCATGCTCTTTTTGGGGAACAGAAACAATCGTGGCGATTAAACAATTATTTCCTGGCTTTTTCTACCTGGAAGAATCTATATATAATGTTTTGATTAGATATTCTCTTAGATTGATTTTTAGATTTTGCTGACAACCTATGTTCATTTCTTCCTTTTAGTATTTTTGACTGCTTTGTGCCCTCGAAATAATTAAATATTTATTATTACTTACTGCGTTATTTTCATTTAGTTTTTTTTTTATTTCTGGCAATAGCGTATCATTTAAATCAACGATTATTTCACTAAGTTGATACTCGTTATCGCTCTCACTACAATCAAAGTCACTTTCAACCAGTTATTCTTCCCGAACCTGAATTTCTTAAAAAATTTATACTTCTTGTTCACTGTCGATTTCCTCCCCCTCCTCTAATCCGTCGCCTAAATCACTGACTTCCAATCCCTTTTTCAAAATTTTTTACAATTTCTTGTGTTAATTCTGCATCAGCTAAAGCAGCTATTCTCTACCATTTTTTTGTTGGGGTACACTTCTAACAATTTAAAAATTTGACGGAACATTAACAATAAAATAAGTTTAATAGTATATTATTCAACATACGGTAATGTAGGCAATAACTCACGCAGATGAAGTTTGCGGCACGAGCCGAAGGCGAGTGCCGTAATTCATCAAGTGAGTTATTGCCATTACCGTATGTTGAATACTATACTTTATCTACGACTATAAGCACAGTAACAAGTTTTAATAAACACATGTAATCAAGATTATTTTAAAAAAATTATAGTACAAATTTGTTTGACATTACGTAAATGTCAATGAGCGTGGCTACTTTGATATTTTTGGTAGGTAATTAAATAGAAATATAAGCTGGAAGCGTGAGTTATTATAACTCACGCTCATAACTCACGGTGTTTAATTATGAACACTATTACTTGTTCAACAGTATATGAATAATGGTATTATAACTAAATAGGAGTAGATAAAAGTATTTTACTACCCATAATACACTGTGTAAAAGGGGTACGTTTGATTCGGCTCAGCAAAGTAACAATATTGTCAACGACGACGACTCGCCGTAACGATTGCGGCATAACTCATTAGACATGTTTTCCCGTCGTGTTCCGATTTCAATAAATTGGTTGTCAAAAAGTAAATACAAAATAATTGTTGTTGTTTGCATTTATAAAAGTTTGACAGCACTCTTCCAGAGTTTCGCAACACACAAAAGTGCTGCGCCACAGTGGTTGAGAATGACTGAGCTAAAGGATGATTAGCCGCCAATATTATATTCTTGTAACAATGACTAATGTCATTTAGTAAACCAGTAAAATGCTAATTTACCAAATTATACTCCATCGAAATAGCCTATACGTAAGCACAAGATCGACGTAAGTTTTACGAATCAATGACTACAGCATCATTTCATCTTTCGAGATAAATATATCTTGTTTGGTGTATATTAATATTAGTCTTTTAGATAGCGTCATCCACCAGGAAGCTACCATCATTTTAAGAATTTTTACCAGCAGCGATTTCTGACCGTCGTTATAAAATTTTTTGCTATGCAATACATCAAGTTAGTCTACAATTTTACGCAAAATTCTAATCCGTAAACAGATTTAAAATGCAACCACCCCTTACGTTTTACACATAAACCCTCTAGCGAACATATAAAAGATTATTTTTTGTTTCTTTCATGATAATTGTACCTTGTTTGGTATCAATTAATATAAAATTTTTCTCAGCTACCTGAATTTCTAGGAATATTTTAGATAGCATCATCCCTTAAGGTGCTACCCTCATTTTAAAAAATTTACCAGCAGCGATTTCTGACCGTGCTTATATCTTTATGCCCCCATGCGTAGGTTAGTGTACTATTAGGGATGACGTACCTTTTGTCATCCTCTCCCAACAAACTAATTTTATTAATTAATTGGGTATACAGCTGGTGTTTACGACTCCGAATAGTTACCATGCTATGCACTAGGGCAACAGAATTATTATGTACAATGTCCTTAAAACTATTTACATTAATATTCTTAACTACACTTCGTGAGACCCCCTTAATCTTTTTAATCGTGTCTTTCTCGCTTACAATACATTACATGTGATTTTCCAATGCTCCACCCGAAGGTACTACATTGGCCAGGAAGCGAGTTTTTTTTTTTACCTGGAAAATTTTGAATTTTGCCGAATCCTTGCTGTTCCAAGCAAGGTAGGGATCTTTAACGTGCGTGACAACACTCACACACGGGACCTCCATTTTACCTCTCATCCGAACGAGGGTGTATTTTTGCGAAAAATGCTCGCCTAACATTTTTCAAGCGGACCCAATACAGTAGGACATAGCCCTACTACCAACAAGTTCTAATACTAGATCCCCATTAAATTCGTCTTTGAATTTCCCTACAACTTTTTTGTTGACAAGCGATATATTGTATTTATTATACGCTGGGTAGTCACTCTGTTAAGATAAATATGTCTTGTTTGGTATCAACTAATATTAGATTTTCTAGGGAGCCCAAACCTGTAAATAGATTTTAAATAGGACCATCCCTTACAAAGTTACACCTTTTAAAGACACAAACCTCTAATTTTTGCCCATCTATATTTAACTCCATCTTTAAAACCTTTTTTTTACTACCCAAGACATATGCTTTAACCAACCATTTCCTGAGATATCTAAAACCGCTGTGTCTAGCGAACACCACGTGGAGATAACACGTATACTCTGTCCACCAGGATAGAACCAGGAAGGATTTGGAAGAAGGGAAGGTGGGAGAAGAACTTATAAATTATAGCATCTCAAAACTAATATATACAATGGATTTACAAAATCTATACTATTATAAACAACTATCGTAGACCTATATATTTATACCTCTGTGCATAGACTAATACACATCCAGGGATGACGTAACGCTTATCATCTTTGCTCAATAAACTAGTATTATTAATAACCTGAGTGTACAAATCGTGTTTCCTACTCCGGATACATACACCGGCAAATACTCGATACCACTCACATAAAGAATTAGATGTTTGGTGATCCGATGCAGTTCCTCACACATCCCGATGTACGCCCAGACACACCCCAGTCCATGCGCAGCCTGAGCATGCGCACCCCCTGTCCATGCACACCCTACCCATGCGCGCTCTTGCCCATGCGCACCCCTACACATGCGCGCCCATGCGCACCCCTCTCTGTGTAATTGCTATTTTGTGGCAACGTCACAGCCTTTTGTAAATAAAGAGCAATGTAATACTATTCTAAAATTTTTAGTTTTCTTAAAGTATTAGCGTGGTTGAGAACGATCTGAGATACCCCTAAAAAGTGCTATAAAGTTCCTTTGGTAAATAACATATAATTCTCATCAAATGTCACCATCTGCGCTAAACAATTCTGATTTAAATAAAACGCAAGTTGTCAAATTTGCATATCTGATTTCTCATGCTAACTTCCATAGTGTGTATAATGTATAGAAGATTTGATTTAAACTTCCTAAATACGTTGAGGGATGCACCAAATACGGCTTGCGAAATGATGTCAACAAATCTGATAATTATTTTATAATCGTCGAACGGGTTCAAACCTACTATATTGATTTTGGAAAAAGATTCTGTTATGGCGTATAATTTTACAAATAGCAACTTGGTTCGTTCTAACTGAATTGCGGCGTTTATGCATTCGTTATGCGCTGCGGTCGACTGCCTTTCCAAATTTTTAATTTGCTCCCACTCATTGTCTGTAATATTTAGTTCCTCCTGGAAATAAATCATCTCGATGTACTTCTCGTTGTGTTTTTTATGGCGTTACATCCAGTAAAAACGCTTTCACACACACCGCATGAGATGCTTAAGATGTTCATTCTAGAAAAGTTAATGATTAACAGTTTTTGAATTATACATGTAAATATTAATTTCTTCTACGTTTGCAGCTTAAAATTCAAACTCAAACTTACTCTTCTTTGTCGATAGTTCTCACACAAAATTTTCAAAGGTGGAAAATTCTTCAATACTATTACACTTTGAACGACTTTACGTTTTACAAAAATAAATTCGATATGAACTTTTGGTATCATTTCCCCGTATTTATGTACATAGAAAAAGTATAAGTATGATTTGTCCTTACACTCACCTAATTTAAATTAAATTATAGAATGCGTATTACCATATATTAACTAGAATTGTGAAAGGTACTTTTATTAAATTAATAGTCAGACGTCATTACCAAAACAATCCAAGGCTGAGGATCATACATTTCACTAAATTTATTTAGAAAATACGTCTTATTTTGAACTACATTTAAAAACCCACCGTGCAGAATTAATATATATTTCACCTGTTGGTTTAATTATTTGAATGTGGATGCAGTAATTGAAAATTTTAACAATCCTAGATATTAGTAAATATTTTTATGTTTTACTCTATTATTGAGTTAAATCTAAATAAAAATGCAGAGGTGGTTTTCTGTCAGGTTTTTGAATATTAAAACACTATGCGGGTCTTTGTTAAGGCTAATTTTAAAAGATGTGATAATTGATTTCAATACCCCAGAAATTTCTATACTAATTTGATAGGTTACACGATGGGTTTATCTCAAAAAAGAGAGCAATACTGTTTAGAAATAGATTAAAGATGAACTTTATATGGTTTGTAAAAGGTTGATCTGTAAATCAGTAAAGGTTGTTCGATTTGAAAAAGAATCGCAAGGATTTAAGAACCTGAGGAAAAAAGAATAATAATTGATATCTTACACGATAGAGTTATATTAAAAATACTGATAAGAGTAATTTTTATAAAAATTCTAAAAATGGTGTGGTGGTTAAATACAAACAGATAAAACCCACTATAAAACAATTATAAGCGTCACTTTTCCAGTCAAAACTTGCATATAACGCCAATTAACATAATAAGGAGCTGCGTAAGCTCGACCATCGGCATAAAAGGCGAGGGAACCATGTTCCAGTGCATTAGCTGTCAAAGTATCGTCGAATTGATCAAAATTACAAGTTGAAGATGTATTTTTCTTGTGTTGACGTTACAAGTGATGTAAGAGTACCATTAGGTATCGACAAATTGGTAGGTAAGAGCACCTATGCGCTAGGTGAATTTACATCAAATTTTTACCAGGGAAACATGTATGTTTTGAATATCCAAAGCTTCCAGTACAAGTCAAGCGAATTTTTTGTGAAAAAACTAGATGTACTGAATGTTGAAACGGACGAGTTATGGCACGAAATTCTGCATCAGCGGTTAAGAAGTGAAAACTTGGATCATAACGATTTTTGTAAAAATCACGTACACGGGTTAGACTGAGACATCCCTGCTACCAATGAGTTATCAGCTCAACGTTTAAGTTTATTTTTGCAAGAAAAAGTACCTGTACATTAGACCGTTTATGTAAAAGGGCTGTTAAAGAAGAACATCATCACACGCTACCTTCCAGCTAACGAAGTTGTGAATCTTGAACAGTTTGGTATTGCAAATTTGAAGCAGTTACGAGAAGCTAGTCAATCTAACTATTGTTTATTGCATTTGAAAAGTTTCTGAACTGCGCCAAGCAGAACGTTATATTTTAAAGCATGATGTTTTATTTTTATAAAGTATTTACAAAAGTGGCCGTGTTTACTAATTATTGATATGATTATAATAGGGCATTTAGAGAAAATATAATTATTAGAGAAACTGAGTAATAGGCTAATTGACGATATGCAAATTGGAAACGATTATGAGAAATATAAAGGAAATGTTGCTAAATTGTTATTTCAGTAGCGTGCATAATATATCAAGTACAAACTAGAATTTTAGGTGATTTCGTTTAAAGGTAGGTACAATTTATAATATATCCTAAGTTTTATGACTGCATGTTTAATTTAGGTAAAACATAGTTAACGGAGACTCCGGATATGAAACAGAAGAAACCGAAATAAAGGCACTTCAAACGGTAATAAGAACTTGCCACAAATCCCCGTATCCCAATTTGATGTACGCAACCTTAAGGTAATGGAATGAGAACAAATGGGTGGTTATACAAAGTGGAGTGAGTATAAATCAAGAGAGAGGTGATTTTGGAGCGTAGGTTGGAGTGAGATAGATACAGTGCCACAACCTTCAATAATAGCGTTTATCTGGGCACTAGAGGTCTAACAAGAGTTATAATTATTTTTAAAGTCCTTAGCATTTTCCCTCCAAACACCCCACCTGATGATGTTCTCAATACCGAACTTCTTGACTGGGGTCACTGTCTATGTTAAAGGAGAACAAAGGAAGCAGCTAATATCGAAATATTTATCAAACAACATTTTAAACATGGAAAGTGTATTCTCAGTTTCTAGACTCAAAGAATTAAGAAGATTCAGCGATAGGTGCAACCACTGTTTAAACCACTGTATGAGTAATTTAAGTTGTTCTAAGGAAAATGTTATAAATGTTATCCCGCCTTGGAGTGGTCCTTCCATCACAAGGGACGACCATTCATTGTGGCTTTAAGGACCACCGGAAGGGCCTATAGTAATTATAAATAAAATTATTTATTGTTGTCGAAAAGTACAATTTTATAAAACCGCATAGACACGCATTACGCTCTAAGGCGTGCGCGAACTTTTTGTACAGAAAAACTGATACAACCAACCATTCTCCACTTGTTTTTGTTGTGTAGATTGAAAAGCAAGTGAATATTAATTTCGTTTCACTAATGACCAGAGCTCAAAGTAATATTGTTGTTTAGGAAATAAACTGGAAAACACGTGAAACGATTATTTTAATTTACGTAATTAATTTTCGGTTTTAACACCAAAGGGATTTGAGTTGAAAAATATTAGATCGCGTATTTCTTATTAACAGAAAAAAGAATGTGCGGGATGTTCAAAATAAACGTAACACCCTGTTAACAAATATTCCTAAATTCAAAAGCTAAATTATTCAAATTAAGTATAATGTTAGTTAAATCTATAGCTATTGCTCTTTTGGCAGGAACAAACCCAATGGAGCTTTCACAAACTTCGGCGTTATCCCCGTTTAAAGACATATCGTTATACAATTGTCATATGCTCAGATAACTCTATGTCGTGTATGCAGCATAAAATTGTCCTACAATATCTCACAAGTTTTATTGAAGCTATTATTGAAAAAGTTATATTCCTTAAATTAACACAATTATTTCATTTTGTCTATCTTTTCCTAAACAATAACCAGATTTATTTTCGTTTATAGGAGTCCGTCTCAGACGCTCCTCCATAAAGGAAACAGATATAGCCAAAGGATTAGCAGTCTCTAAGAAATTGTCATTATTATAGTCGCAAATATACTCCAAAGTTTCTTGTATTGGTAAGCCATTTTTACCTAAATGCTATTTTATTGATACCATTCTTGTAGAACTATCTTCCAATATTTGGTTTAAGCATCAATTACACTTTGTGTCTATTATTAAATAGTTCTACCAATGATTTTTGAGCTTCTAAATGTACTTAAATGATCCCGTGTCTTTTAATGTTTCTTCTGTATGAGTAGAATCGGTTTGAAATCTTTTTGAAAATAGATATTTAGCTGATAAAGTAAAAAGTTCACTACAAAATCAAAATGCCGCATTTCTGATTCTGAATAAACAAGACAAATTTGTGTACATTTTTCACAGTTACTTAAAATTCAGGCGTAATTAAACGTAATTAACTTCATCAAGAGTTTAGTAATACTATAAAGAAGGTACTGGAGGATGTTGATAAGCGTTACTCAGTTGACATCGAATATTTCAGACCATAGAACAACTCCGAAGTAACTAGTGTTTGAGTCTTATAGTGGATCGACTTTTGCAATATCTTCTGCTGATAATGGATTGATTCAATGTTTCTGTGATTAAAATAGCCTCAATTTCTAAATCGAGTTAAACTGTCGTATTGGATCTAGTTGGAATTCTATTAAAAATGATGAGATATTATCACACAAATTTTAGACTACACACGCTATAAGTCATACTAAGCCAATGACCCAAAAAAGACCATGCTTGCATGTAACGTCACTTCAATGATCGTTTTTACTTTAGTGTATTGGTACGTATATAAATATCATATTTCCAAAAATTAATTAGTAGGTATAGATGTACTTCTCAAAGATCTAGGTTCAGACCTTTAGGAACAAATAGAAGTATACTTCATTAATATAATATCTTCTAAATATTTCATCTTTTACAACAACAATCCAGTTGTTCACAAAATAAACTGGCGAAATACTACAAATTATAGCACACAAACTGATTGTTAAATTTTTTATTGATTAAATAATGGTAGTAAATAACTGAAAAATATAATACTCTTATACAGCTATTTGTTTTAACTGGATTAAAGTTCCACTGCAGGTAGGGATTCATTTCGAATTGTATAAATCGTCACATATCTTTTTTCGTAATAAATTTTTTTGTACTTTCCCCGATAATGTTTTAGGGAATTCTTGCACAACTATAACCTTAGTTGGAATTTTGTTATGCGCTAGCTTATTCTTACAAAAATCAGCAACTTGCAACCTTGTCATCTCGAAGCCTGTTGTCAGCTTAATGCAAGCGCAAATCTCTTCTCCTAATCGGTCGTGAGGTATACCAATTACCTTAAAATTCACATTTGGTTTTCAAAGCTTAGCTATTTGTAGCATAGCTTACCTGTGCTTCTTCTATCCTACAATGCGTGTTTAAAATATCCTCCACTTCTTTAGGATATATGTTTTCACCACCACGGATAATTAAGTCTGTTTTTCTACCAACTATCTTAGCGTAGCCATTGTTCTGAAGAATACCTATGTCCCTACACATGCAGACATAAATTGAAGGTTTCTTTCAGTTACCACAACTTACCCCGTTTTAAACCAGCCATCATCCTGGATTACTTTTTTAGTGTTTTCTTCGTCATTCCAATACCCCAGCATTACAGAATATCCGCGAATACATATTTCACCAGGTTTCCCTACAGGAACGGTTTCTCCAATTCGGTCTATAATTTTTACCTGCAGGTGATCGCCTAAATAGCCTACAGTGTCATTTTCTGGTTCGCTGCCAGGACATGAAACAAATACGGTAGTACTAGTTTCCGTTAAACCATATGCCACCTAAAACTGATATTCCAGAGAAAATTATACAAATAACATGTAATACTTTAACGCATCCTATATTTAACTGGGTTTTTATTTTCTCTAAAAGTTCAGGTGGTATGGGTGCAGCCCCTAATAACGCAAATTCGGCATTTACTTTTTCGCCAAAGTTTTCTTGAATACTGATTAGATCTTTAAACATTGTAGGTGTTCCAAATATATAAGAGCACCTACGCATAGCTGAAGAATATTGTCAAAGACTAACTTAACCCTACCTTCTGTCCTTTATTGCTTTATAGTTATTTGTGGAATTATAGTGCAATGATGGTAATACCAATGTTGCTCCAGAATGTATTGCTCCTGCAATTGTAACAATTGTTCCAAAGCCATGAAATAAAGGAACGAGAACGCAAATTGAATGATGCTTTTTATTAAGTTCAATCCGTTTAGCAGTGGTGAATGAATTATTCACGACTTGGAAGTGAGTTGAAATAACTGCTTTAGGCTTTCCTGTAGTGCCCTGCAAGAAAATTGTATATATTACGCAGAAGAGTATCTAATACCTTACAGAAGAAAAATTAATGTAACAAACGTCGTCCGGATTAATATCATTGTGATCACATTTGGCAATAGTAGATTTGTCCATTCCCATTTGAATAATTTCATTATAATTGTACGCGGTTCTAAAAAAGGTTAACAACTTACAAATACATGTTCCTAGTATCTTTAACATACAAGGTGAACCAGTTTGAAAAAAGGCAAAATGTTTCTCTAATGCTAGATTGTATTTAAAAGCAGTTTGTGCAAAAGTTATGTGACATTGGTACAAATTCTTGGATGCAAACTTCAAATTAAAATAATTAATCTTTATAATTTGTATTAAAATGCTGGGATGGAAGTCTTTGTTTTAACATGCACTACATGCTCCACAATCAAAAAAATAAATAATATACTGGATATTTCCTAAATAACCAAATACAGTATCACCACAATATTTCATAAACTTAATTTCAATAAACGATGTGTTGAAATATGATAGTCAATTACGCAAAAGGCCTCACAGTTTTTGAAGCCTTTTCTGAAGAAATGGGCTACCCAACAATATACCTTCGCTTAAAAATGTATATATACATATATATTTTGCTGTGATATTTCTCCGGCGGCTCCGTGGCGTAGTGGTATGTGTGTGACTACTACGTCCTAGGTCCCGGGTTCGAATCCCGACACGGTCCGCTTGAAAAATGTTAGGCGAGCATTTTTCGCAAAAATACACCCTCGTTCGGATGAGAGGTAAAATGGAGGTCCCGTGTGTGAGTGTTGTCACGCACGTTAAAGATCCCTACCTTGCTTGGAACAGCAAGGATTCGGCAAAATTCAAAATTTTCCAGGTAAAAAAAAACTCGCTTCCTGGCCAATGTAGTACCTTCGGGTGGAGCATTGGAAAATCACATGTAATGTGATATTTCTCCTAGATTAGGCCCCACGGTTGGGTATGCCATAAAATGCTGTGATACTTCACGGGTCTCTACAATGGTTTTATTTATTTTTAGCCGCACGGTTGGGCATGTCATAAAATGCTGTGATATTTTATTATATTTAGTCCCACAACTTGGGTGTAGTATAAAATGCAGTGTTACTTTCCTTCCCACGACTCCTTAATGTAATATAATGCTCCTTTTATATTAATGAAGCACCTACGATGTGAAATGTTAAGTTATGGATTTTCTTTGCCTCAACTAGCTGATTCAATTAAATAAAGCAATTTTACAATACACAATATAATGATTAAATATTTACAACCTTCTTAAAATCTTCCCCTTTTTCAGTATATTTACATATACCAGATTTAAGAAATTGAAGCCAGCAAAACGAGCCTTTTGTTATATTTAGAGACTTTTTGAAACGTTTCAAGATGCCTATTACCTTTCATAAATTGATCAATGAAACTAGTGTTTTGTTGACTCTTACATGTACCAAAAAATACTGAATTAAAACAGTTTTCAGTAATAAATTATATCAATATGGCTAACCTGAGATGGTCCCATAGTTCCTCTGCATCCCTCAAGAGTTTTCGTGCCCAGTCTGAATATTTAGAGTCGAATTTGGAAGTCGACATCAAAACAAAATACTATCCAAATCGTTATTCAAAATCCCATAAATTAATCCAATTTAAGATTCAATTTGTATATCAGTAAATAAAAGGTTTTCCATCATCGTAATAAACAAGAGAGTAATAGAACATTTACCATGTAAGAATTACCAAAGTAATTTAACAGGAGGTGATTAACCAGAGAATTAACCAGAGAATTCTCCATAGTAACAACCAGAGAATTAAACAGAGTAATAGCCAGAGTCCTGTTTTATTTATGTTAGAAATTATATTTTTACTAAGTTGTTTTTACTTACGTCTATAATAGATCGGCTCACACTTGCACAATTTTTACACTTTTCAAAATGATTTTCATTTACTTTCGTATGACTGGTTACGTGAATAGTTTAGCACTTCTGAGTATCGTCGTAACCCAGTTTCAAATGTATACTAAACTGTCACTCAATTGTTATCGTATTTATAGGCCGTACCTCTTGTTTTCTATTTGTTTATTCACGTGTTGGGGCGACACCTTTTGCGTTTATTTTTTGTGTACTCCGGGAAATTTTACCAATTGTATAGTTCAAATACTTGGATGAACGCTTAAATTGTCACGTATTCATTTACATACCATGATGTTTAATTGAAAAATCCCATAATTTTCGTTTATTAATCACGTATTTATTGTTGATTGCTTATTCTAATCTAAACCAAAATAAATTTGGTGTTTGTTTATTTCCTAGTTAAGTTGGATTTTTGAACAAATGTAATACTTTATGTCACGTACGATTTATTCAAATAATGCATAATTTTAGCCTCCGTATACGATGACATATTTAACGCACTTGTTAAATATTTATCAAGCCAATTCATATAGGTTTTCCGTTGATTTAATTTTGATGCAATTTCGTTACGTTTTTAAATCTTTGCTCGTAACTACTCTGGGATATTTCTATTTCTTATGCGTCTAATCTCTTGTATTTTTATATACAGTGTGCTCTCAACTCACAATATGTATAGTGACCTATTTACTCTTATAATATCTGTAATTATGTGCTTTTGTTAACTGGAGGTTTCTTTTATTTATTCTACGACCCCTGTGCCTTAACCTACCCCTAAACTACCCTATAATTATAGCAATATATATATATATATATATATATAATTTGTATTGTTAACGACCTTTAGTGTTAATTTAATAGGGTAGTACTTTGTGTGTTATAGGTCTACTGGAAATAACTACTCTTTTTTAATACCTAAATTTTGGCATATATTTTATGCTTGATCACAGGTTTAATTAAAAATATATAAACACTGATTAATAAAATAAGTATGACAACTTTCAGCTACTTACAATGAGGTTGGTTATAAATATGATTGAAACATGAAATTATTATGCATAAATTAAATATTTAAAATAGCTTTTTTAAATGGTAAAAATTTTTGTAACTTAGTTCTATATACGCATATCTCTTACACCTAAAATTCAATTCCAATAAATAAACTTCTACAAAACTTTGGATACTTAAAAATTATATAAACACATACCCTTATATATAGTAACCTATACGTTACTTGGGAACACAGACATAATAACACACACACACACACATATACACACGCGCGCGCACACGCACACGCACACGCACACGCACACACGCACACGCACACGCACACGCACACGCACACACACACACACTCAAACACACAGTTAGGCACCTCCCCCTACTTACACATGCACCCATACATACATATAAATCCAAGATAGTATTAACCAAATTTTTGAAATTCTGCCAAACCAATATTTTACCTTTTCTATGTTACAAAAATTTTTACCATTTAAAAAAGCTATTTTAAATATTTAATTTATACATAATAATTTCATGTTTCAATCATATTTATAACCATCTTCATTGTAAGTAGCTGAAAGTTGTCATACTTATTTTATTAATCAGGTATTAAAGAAGAGTAGTTATTTCCAGTAGACCTATAACCCACAAACTATCCTATTAAATATAAACATTTATAGATTGATTTAACAGTTTAAAAAAGAGATACATGGCTGTAGATTAAAGTAAAATAAAAATTGGGTTCCATACAGGACACTTTTTCTAACGTGAAATTTATCTTGGCTGCGTACTTGCTGTTCTGAAAAAGATTGAAACCTTTTCTTGGTGATTGGAGGGTGTAGTAGTGGTTGGAGCATATATAAAATATCACTGTATGTTTAAAAAAGGTTTATGTAACTATAAAAAACGATTTTGTACTTTATTTGAGCATCCAACGCAAGTGTAAGATGTTAACCGATAAAATAAGTCCATTTTGTGGCGTTTTAATGATCTGTTAGTATTGTAGCATTTATACAGTATTACTATAAAAAAGAAAATGTGTATGTAATTTGTAAAAGAAATTTTGTATTTTAATTTTAACATTTAAGGCATGTTTAACGTATTGGACGTTTTAACCAATGAGAAGTTTATTATGTGTAATACTAGAATTTTGATATGTAATTTAATCCGTTGATTTGTTTAGAAATAGTTTCTGTGTTTATGATTTATGTAAAATATATATATATAATAGTTGGCACCAAGAAGAAAACAAACCTAAGGCGTAAGTAACTAGGTTACAAAAAGTTTGTTGATTTATAAATGATTCTACAATTATATTCTGAAAAATAAAATGTGTTTTTACTAAGCTTATGCGTTATTTAATTTAAAAATAAAAGTGAAATTGTTTCTAAAGCGGGCAAGGCTTAATGTAATAGTCGCTACGATTATACATGCAATCGGTGTACTACTAAAATATTAAAAGATTGAGATTTTGTCCAGGAGCCCCAAGATAAAATATAACCTGTTGGTGTAGCAAAGGTGTTCCAGATAGCAAGAAGTTGTCGAAGTTATTTATTTGCAAGCAGCAGAACAAACAATTTTGCATAGTTGGTGTTTTTGTGGTATCCAGAAACAAGAAAATTTAATAGGAATTAGAGCTGAGGATATCTGCATCGATTAAGTATACATTATATCCATATTTAACATTCTGATTTATATCCATTTTATTCTGAGTGTGCTAAAACAAATGCTTTGATACTAAAACCATTTTAATTAATAGATTTACCTAGTATTCTGAGAATCCTCCATATTACAAATGTAAATGGCACTCCAACAGAACAAAAGGACTACAGGTGTTATCTTTTTCATAAGCGTAAGTACGTAAAACCTAATAATCCGAATAAAAGTAAAAATTTATAATTGCTTGTAAACAAACAGATCAGCCATTTTCTTTGAGATAAAAGTGATTTCTGTAAATTCAACACCAGTGGTATTATAAATATCTTAAGTGTTGAGTTAGATTCAGAAGAGGGCGCTAAGCCATAAACATTTTTTTTTATCTGAAGACCCACAGATAAAGTGAAGTGTTTGTAATTTCATTAAATATAACTTAAAATTTACCCCGAGTAGAGTTTCAAGCTTAAAGTTAAAAGAGCTAAGCCATGGTAAACACAAATAACTGTTTGAGAGCATTGTATAGAAAGTTCTAGTGATTTGTTTTTAAATTATTAGGCCACCTCGCGAGGTAAAATTATATTAATGAAAAAAGAATTGTTTGCCTGATCGTTTGGTTGCCTAATAAAGCAGGTAATTGTTTTTTTTTTTGGTAACAATAAGATAAAATAATAGATTAAAGTTGTGCCCAGGGGAAGGAGAATATTTTAATATATATATTGCTATGACAATAGGGTAGTTTAGGGGTAGGTTAAGTCATGGTGTCGTAGAATAAAGAAATACAACTTCCACATTAGGAAAGGCACACAATTTCAGCAATTATAACAGTAAATCGGTCACCCTACATATTGTTAACTGAGATGCACACTGAATATAAAATACGAAAGATTAAATGCATAAGTACATAAAGAGGTCTAAGAGTAGTTTACAAGTAAAAATAAGTTTTTAAAACGCAACAAATTGCATCAAAATTAAATCACCGGGAAACCTAGATAAATTGGCATTGCAAAGATGTAACAATTGCGTTAAAATATCATTGTACACGCATTCTAAATAATTCATTATTAAAAAATCGTACGTGACTGGAAGAAATCACATTTGTTCAAAAATCCAATATTCTGTAGAAATAAACAAGCACCAGGCGATTCAATTTAGATGATAAAATGTAACAAACATTCGAATACGTAAGTTAATAAAAGGCAAAAGCTGGAATTTTTCATAAAATACCACGATATGCGGGAGGCATACGTGACAGTCAAGGCATGCATTGAAAGATTTGAACTAAATAATTGGTAAAAATCCCGAAATATGCAAGATAAAGGCAGAAGTATTGTCCCAGAACGTAAACGCGCCCATGAAATCAATAGGAGGTAGGGCTTATATATACGATAATGACGAAGCGACAAGTTAGTCTATACTCAAACTGAGCTACGACTATGTTCAAAAGTGTTAAGAATTCACGTAACCAGTGACTTAAAAATCAAAGTAAATACCAATTAAAAAGTGCGAGAATTTATGCAACGAAAATAAGCCGATCTATAAATAGACGTTAGTAAAACGACTTAATTAAATTCTTTCTAATATTAATAAAACTGGGCTTTTAATTTTAATCTGGATTTTAATATCGACTTTTAATTTCAATCTGGACTTTAATTTTGGCTTTTAATATCGACTTTTCAATTTCGACTTTTAACTGGAGACATATTTTGATTGAGATGGCTCTAATTTGGAATATTTAAGACGATTTTAATTTGGGACTTCGAACTTTGAACATACTCAGACTTTGGAGCTAGTTTAAAAAATGAAAGTATTCTGATTTGGACATATTTTGACTTGGTACGTTTTAATCATAACCAATTTATGGGGCAGGCACAGTAATAAAAAAAGAGGACACAGAAAGGGGATGCAGATCACAGACCAGGACCCATTCCAGATTAGCAATCTTAATACACTTTATCACTAAAAACTGTTTTTAATTTAATATTTATCACATTGTGTTTTTGTAAGAGTCAACAAAAAGGGTCACTTAACAATTTATGACAAGGTACCAGGCATCTTGGAACGTTTGAAGGTCCCTGAATAAGTAAAAAATATTTTTGCTGACCTTCAGAAACCATAAATCTAGTATATGTAGATATTCTGTAAAAAGGGAAAATTTTGACCGTTGTAAATATTATCAATCATTATATTGTGTATTATAAAATTGCTTTATTTGATTCAATAAGATCCATTCGGGGTAAAAACCTAATTTAACATTTCATAACATAAGGTCTTAAAATAATAAAGGAATAAGGGGCGAGTGTCCCAGCAATTTTATGACGGCCCAACGCTGGGACTAAAATAATCACAGCATATATATATATATATATATATATATATATATATATAGTGAATAAGATGAAATAATAACTTAGGCTTTTTATGCAAAGCCCAAATGATCATTTCAAATCGAGCATAAAAAGTCTAAGTTATTATTTCATCTTATTCACTATAATACGATAGTATTTATCAACTTACCTTGTGTAGTTAACTACCTAAAATATATATATATATATATATATATATATATATATATATATTTAGTACTATTGCTTAATAAACTGTAAACATTTTTAGTGCATTAGGAATATGACTTGGTAATACTTCGTTTTTCCTGCATTGAAGAAGGAAGATCTTTCTGTTGTTTAAAGATGCTAGTTTGATGTTCAGACTTGCCCAGCGTTTAAGGAGTAAAGTTGTTTCTGCTCCATATTTACTTGATATTGTGTTATAGAAACCCATAATTATTCTATAAAGTGAAAATAATTACGACCTAAATATTTGTAATTTAAAATTGATTTGTGGGTTTGAGGTTTCTGGATTAAGTTGAAAACTCTTTTTTATGGCCTAAATTTTCGAATTTATTTAAATTCTTGATCACAGGCTATCTAAAAATTTTTTAAACGCTAGATTATAAATGTGGTACATAGATTAAAAACTTACAAACTTGAGATTAATTGAAAACTAGCATAACAAACATTATAAAATCTTGGAAGAACTTGTAAAACTAACAAAATTAAACGTTTTTAAATATAAATTGTAAACATTAAACTTATATATACATCAATTTGATGTCATAAATTTTGATGTAAAAAAATCTTTTGTTTCATAGGATATAAGATAACTAATTTGTTTGATGATAGAGTATCGAGTGCATAAGTATGTGTGAGTGTTCATGTATATTATATGATGTGAGTGTACAGTGTGTGTGTGTGTGTGTGTGTGTGTGTGTGTTTGTTTAGTTTAATTTTTGTCATTAATTTTGTTCAAAATTTAATAAATATGTGTATATGGAACTTAAGTTACTAATATCAGTTTTCTTGTTTATTGTATTTTTAGTTTTATAAATATGATACATTTCCAAAAAATTCTTTTTGATTTGTTGTTCTCTATTTCTAAAATGTCTGGATTTTCAAAATCCATACTGTGATTTTTATCTATTACGTGTGTGGTTAATGCACATGCTTTTGGTTTGTTAGTTATGTCACTCTTATGTTGAGTTATCCTTTGTTTTAATAGTTGAGAGGTCTGCCCAACATACGAGTGAACGCAATTCAAACAATTAATTTTATATATTAAATTTCTCTGGTTCATTTTAGATATTTTATCTTTGGTTTTAGTAAAAATATTTTGTAATGTTAGTACGTTTCGTTTAGCAAACTTTATTTTTCATTTTAAAACTTTTATTAATTTTGGTGTTAAATGTTGAATATATGATATTGTTTTGTAAGTGAATAATTGATTGGTACTGTTTTGATTACTGTCATCTAATTTGTTTGTGTTAGGATTAAATTGTTCGGTTAGTAATTTTTTTATTAAATGGAGTGGATAACTGTTAGTTCTTAATATATTAGTAAGGATTTTTATGTTTTTTGGGTACAAAGATGGATGAGAAATTCTTTTTATTCTTTCTTTTAACCCTAATATTATATTTATTTTTGTTGATAGTGGATGGTAGGAATAAAAATTCAAATATCTCTCTGAATTTATTGATTTTTGATACCAATCTAAAATAATTTTGTTCTCATTGTTTCTTATTAGTAACGTGTCAAGAAACGGAACTGCTCTATTACATTCTTTTTCAACCGTAAATTGTATATGAAGATTATAATTATTAAATATGTATAAAGTTTCGTTTATTTTATCTTCAGGAACTGCTGTTATGGTGTCATCGACAAATTTTTTAAGAAAAGGTAAAGGAAAAGGTAAATTAGCTATGACATTGTCTAATAGAGTATTCATAATTAGATCAGCAAGTATCGGACTGATGTTTGAACCCATAGGGCATCGAAATATTTGCTGAAAAAATTTATTATTAAAACTAAAATAACTACTTTCAAAAATAAAATCTATTATATCTAAAAAAAGTTTTTCGCTAATCTTGCAGTTCAATTCTATTTTATTCTAAATAAGTGATAAATTTTGTTTTACTAAGTTTTTAGGTATGCTTGTGAATAATGAAACTACATCTAAACTAATTAATACATAATTTTCAGGTAATTGAAAGTTGTTTATAAATTCAGAGAAATCAAATGAATCTTTGACATTATATTTATTTTCCAAACTGGTTTTTATAATTTCTGAAAGGTATTTAGATAAATTTTCTGTTGGAGAATTGTTGGATGATACAATTGGTCTTAGTGGGTTTCCGGGTTTATGAATTTTTGGAAGTGCATATAGTCGAGGTGCAGTGCTGCTGTAATTATTAAGTTCATTATTAAGTTCATAATTATTAAGATCATAAAACAAATTAGTTATCTTATATCCTATGAAACAAAAAATTTTTTTACATCAAAATTTATGACATCAAATTGATGTATATGCAAGTTTAATGTTTACAATTTATATTTAAAAACGTTTAATTTTGTTAGTTTTACAAGTTCTTCCAAGATTTTTATAATGTTTGTTATGCTAGTTTTCAATTAATCTCAAGTTTGTAAGTTTTTAATCTATGTACCACATTTATAATCTAGCGTTTAAAAAATTTTTAGATAGCCTGTGATCAAGAATTTAAATAAATTCGAAAATTTAGGCCATAAAAAAGAGTTTTCAACTTAATCCAGAGACCTCAAACCCACAAATCAATTTTAAATTACAAATATTTAGGTCGTAATTATTTTCACTTTATATATATATATATATATATATATATATAGTTTATATATATATGTATATATTATATATATATATATATATATATTTATTATAATATATAAATATATATATATATATGTATAACTGTGATATTTGCGGGTTAGAATAGTATTGGTATTTATTTATACAGCTTATTTCGTTATTTTAGCATATAAAACAAAACAATACACCATGAAAACGCTTTTTATATAGGTAGTGGAGAAGTTAGTAATTCGACGGGTATATGTATTACAGGTGTATATATTCATAAAGATAGTGTATACAAGATAACATTTCAAATTTGTGTATAGAAATATGTAGGAGAAAAGCGAACATCTAAATTCCATAACAATTTAAGCTTTATATTTAATTATAACAAAAGGGATGTGTAATTTCAAAAGCGTTAGTATTTGAAGCCGTTTTAGTATAGCTATAGACGTTGAAAGTTTTAAAACTGTTTGTCGAAGCTTTTCTAATAACACGTAAATAAGAAAAAAATTTAACCGACTTTATTTTCACGGTATATTTTAAGATAACGTTGAACAAACAACAGCAAGTTCCAATTAGGGTTGGTAACCGCAGTCAATTATATTAGATTAATAACTTAGGTTCGGAGATAACTGTAGCCGTTACAAGTTCAACTTTACAACGAGTAACAAAGAGGGCGTAGGAGATAAAATAAGTACAAGTGAGATGAGGATATCACGTGTTAGGGTAATGGAATTATAACAAAGAGGTGGTAATACAAACTGGAGTTAGAGCAAAGCAAAAGAGAGATGATGTTGGAGAGAGATAGATGTTACACTTGTTGCATTAGGATCGTGTTGAATGTTAACTATGTCAGGTGGGAGTTTTAAGATGCGCAACATGATTAGTGACAGATGTTTTAAGTATAGGGATAAAGGTCATGTAAGATAGGTTGCGAACGATAGTTAGCGTTTCAAGGAAATATTTTCGAAAAATCGTGGCGGTTGGAGGATTTTACTAAGAATTTTGAGCGCATGTTACAAAATTACGGGAAAGCAGTTGCCGTTAGGTGTTTGTTTGTATAGTGAAATTGTGAGAAGTGAAAACCGTTAAGAATTTTACGTGGGAGGGTATGTTTGTATTGACAGAGTTTGGGGGGCAGAAACTGTATATAAACTCCAGCAGATTGTTGTGGGGCTCTCTCAAAATTTCGCTCTCTTAAGTTTTCTTAGAGTTCGCTCTTAGTCATTAGATTAGAGTTTGATGATGGTCTACAAGTTTTAATAGCATAAAGCTTATCAACCAGCTCATGCCTACAAAATTAATTTATTTGAACTAAGTTGAGTAAGTAAAATTTGTTTTGAATTTGCAGTAACTATGCAAAAAGAGAGTACATATGGAGCTGTAATAGATATCGGTGTTTGTTAACATTGGGTGTGCATCAACATTTTATGTTAGTTGTCGAGGATCTTGGGGAAATTGGATGCATTTAATATGGTAGATGAGTGCTGTTATGCTTAAATGGTTACTGATGGAGAATATGGTTATGGCAAGGCAATATGGCGTTCTTGTATGCCGCAGTCGAAGTGGAAATCATGGCAGCCGTACGCTGAAATAGTATCCAGGTAACTGTTGCTTTAAGTATTGGTTTTTGGTTTGTTTTTTTTATTTTCAACGCGTATGAACTAGTGTTCAATGACCATTTGTGCATTGTGTGTATAAGTTACGACTAAACGGACAAATGTGAAAGGTGAATAATAAAATTTAATTATTACATTGTTCTATTGTATTTTTATTAGGAAATTTTGATTTAAAAATGATTTGATATTAACTAATGTTGGTATGTACAAGGTAAAAGATTATTTTTGGGGGATTGATGTGCTATATTTGCACGAAGATTTAAGGGTTATTATGAGCTCTTGTTAATTAGTAGATTCATATGGAACAATTCTAATGTATGCGTTTTACATTTTTTTGATGGACTGTCATAATTGTACGCTAAACCGCCTAAAAGTAAACGTTAAATTCAAATTAAAAATAATAAAGTTTGCAACATAAACCGCCCGGTTGAAGTGACCTCAAGATTAACATAGTAAATGAATACACAAGACAAGGCAAAAAATAATTATGAATTCTACAAACAACAAATAGAAAAGAAATAGATAAATGCGCAATGAAATAAAACAATGTTGAATCTTATTCCACGCTAACTTCCAGGCAAGATGCAAAGTTTAGTCGCAGGACGCTTCTCCACACCACTTACAGATTTCACTGTCACCACTCGGACTACACCATCTTGGCAATTAAATAGATTATATAAAATGTATGTTACCGTTATCAATTTGTGTGATAGTTTTAACGATGTATAGTTGTCACAGGCTTTTTCCGATTTTGACACAAGGAAAATCGTCTCATATATTGATAAAAATAAGTACCAAATATATATTTCCCGGAGTTAGTTTACATTTTGCAGTTTATATTTACTGTAAGATAATAAGAATGACAATGGACAGTTTTACTAAAGTCTATCACATTAGTAAAAGGGGTGTTAGTTACTGCTATCATTATCGCTCTCGACTGCATCCTACGTCACTTGCGCGATTAAAGCATTTTTGGTGGATTGACTTGAACAGGGTACAATTACTTGTCTAGTACATAAAATATGGCGAAGAACACCGATGAAAAAACATAGTTTCAGCTCGCTCCTCTAAAATTAGGTAGAGCACAAATTTTAACTTTATACAAACATTTAAGAGACTTAAAAATAGGTAGTCGATAATAGCTTTAGTAAAAAGTTCTTCGATGTTTTTTCTAATTCTCAAAAAAAGTCAATCACTTGGTTATTAAAATTCTAAATAAAATGAATAAACGCCTTCTCACTGGACAACTCTGCCAATTCACGTAGTCTTTCTTTATTTTTTTGTTCATTTTTGGTATCGCACAGCAACAAAAATATATAGATAACATAGAATACAAATTTCAAGTACAAAATTATTTTTGCAATCCGCTTAGTACAAGTTGCAATCGATAATGCTCAAAAAACTTGAACTCGTGCACATAAAATAGGTGAAAGAACTATCTAAAACTACTCCATCGTGTCATAAAACACACGTTACCAAAACTGTAATGCTCCAGGATGCGAGATACGAATGTACGATAAAATTATAATTATATAGTATGGATAAAGGATAATTGTAATCGCTTCAAGAAATAGTTTGAAACTTGAAAACCGATGATTCCCAGATGTTCCTGCACTGAAATGTAAAAGTTGGTAGATGAGAACACGGTATTGCGTGTAAAACATCTGATTATTCTGTAAATATCTCATTCTGAATTAGATTTGGTGCTTTAATACGAACAGTCTGTTACTTTAATTTAGGTGGTGTAATTTCTCCATTGCTTTGTAATAGAAATCGCCACTGCTTACTTTATCGGAAATAGGGTTAGTTAGACTTTTTATTTTATAATTGATATATCCGATGCTCTATTCCAAATTACCAAGTTACGATCCGGCTACAACAAAATAAGGAATTGTTTTAACTATATAGGGTATATATGGACGTCCGATTAAATGTCTTACAAACTATTTTAAATATACGCTTTCTGGACTTTTCTAATGACTAATCGACAAACTGATAGCTATGAAACCTCCAGGGGTCGAAAACAAAAGACAATTTAATTTGTCTACCCGTAGACTAACTAGTTAGTCCCTTCTAACTTTTAATACCGTTAGTAGACCATTTTCAGGGAACCCACTGCCTCATTTCCACCAGAATCCCTCATTTCCACACTCATCTGGACCAAAAAGTTTTCTTCGACTAACCATTTTTCATCTTTCGAGATAAATATTTCTTAAATTTTTCATCTTTCGAGATAAACCTAATTTTAAGATTTTTTTTTACCGCTAACATTCTGGACCAAATAGTTTTCTTCGACTAGCCATTTTTCATCTTTCGAGATAAATATTTCTTAAATTTTTCATCTTTCGAGATAAACCTATCTTGTTTGGTATCAATTAACAATAGATTTTTCTCAGCTACCTGAATTTTAGGAATTTTTGAGATAGCATCATCCCCCAGGGAACTACCCTCACTTTAAGATTTGTAGCGATTTCTGAGCGTTCTTATAAATTTTTTAGTCATGCGATACATCTTGTTAGTTTAAAATTTTACACAGAATTCGAATCTGCAAGCAGATTTAAAATCGAGCACCCCTGCAAAGTTACACTTTAAAGCTCGGAACCTCTACATTTTTACCCATTTATGGTATATGCTTTAACCAAAGACTTAGAGGTAGTAACACAAAAATTAAGAACACAAAAGTTTAATAATTTATTTATCCAATTTACAGTTTAATAAACTAATTACAATTTTTACAAAGTATAGCATTATTTTCCTCGTGTAGTTGAATCCATGTAGTTGAAAGTAGCCTGTAACAAAAAAGAAATTAATAGGTTGTTTAAATAGACCTGTAACAAAAAGAGGAGACGTGTTTTCAGTCAATAAGACATATTGTCGTTAACAATATGTTTTACCGTCCAGCGACACCACGTGGAGGTAAACACATGCTGCCGGGAACGATGGAATTATTAAGGATGGGGGTGGAAGGTATGTCTTATAACTAACTTACATACTACTATACACAATAAAATATATACAAATATAAATAACTATCTTATATCTTTATGCCCCCATGCATATGTTGATGTGCTTCCGGGGATGACATATCTTTTGTCATCCTCGCCTGATAGACTAATTTTATTAATCAACTGAGTATACAGTTGGTGTTTCTTACTACGAATGCATACCATCGTATGCAAGAGGGCATCATCATTATTAACCACCACACCCCTAAAACTATCTACACTTATCCCCACCACCACACTACGGCTAACACCCTTAATTTTTTTAACAGTGTCTTTCTCACTTACTATGCAATACGATTTGGCCCTGGTGCCGACGAACTCCAAGACCAAATCGCCACAAAACTCGTCCTTAAACTTACCCAACACCTTTTATTCACAAGTGGTATATTGTACTTATTGTTTGGAGGGTAATCACTAGTATCAAAATGCATTATGTTAGCGTTAATGTCACTGTACAAGTCTGGCGTCTCAACACTATAAACTAAAGAGTCTGTATCTGTATAAAGCAGGGACAATCTGGGACCATACAGAGGAACCATGGTACTGTAGTGAAAGTCGTACATTAGCGTTTTTGATATATCCAAAATTGACAATCCTGCATAGATCGGTTTATTATAATTAACTTTAACACGATCCATCTGTATAATCGCCAGATTTTCCCCCAACACGGTACAACTGTTAAAGTTAGGTTTAGCTATTAGTCCACTCGCGCACAACTTTTTCCCGTCGTGTTCCCATCGCGTGACTATTTTGACATCGACCCTTTGTCCACGTTCTCCATTGTTTTACCAAAACCGCATTGTTCATAAGTTTGAAAAATCTTTTCAAACGCGTTAGCGGCAGAGGTACGGAGATTCGTGTTGAGATCAATGTAGGGTTTTAACCACGTCGACTGATCAAACTCCAACACGCGATGCACAACAGTTAATTGCAGACCGTTACGCAGAGCCTGCTGCAAGTTGCGGTAGTGAACAATGTATTTTGTTTTGTTCAGAAGGGTGGCGAGTAACTTAGGCGTCTTCGAAAACGGCGTTGGAGGTACCATCGATTCAGGGCAGAAAGGCAAGTCATTGTGGTCGTTGTGAAGATGTTCTGGATACTGTATATCAACTTCCAAAATATACCCTTTTTCGTGCGTGCTTGGTATATTTAATATTTCATGTTTTATACGATGTAACTGGTCCGTGTTTAACCATCTAAAGCCGCTAATAGGTAAATATTGGGACATGGCCCATCCGTATAAATTGTTAGCATCCAGATACGTTAAGTACTTGGATGACTCGTCAGGGTTGTAGTCTTCCATATACTTATTGTTGGCTTTAGCATACCGACCACTGCACTGGGTTAACCCACCACGTATCCCTTTCTTGATAAAATGTTGCATGCTGACATCGGTCAACAACTCGAGCTTCACCCCAGTGCGCTTCAACATAGCATCCCAACTCAAACTAGGAGCAGTCACGTACTGGCATGGGTCTAGATCATAGGTTTTTTGTGCAGACGTCTCTGAAGTTCTCGAAAATGTCTGCTAGTAACAAAACGTCTGTTTTCAAATAAAGATTGCTGTAATCCCCAAGCGTTCGGATTTTGAATGTTCTCCATACATTCTGTGCGTGTTCATAATCTGCATACGACACCGCTGTGGCGGTTAGACCGTTGTAGAAAGCATTTTGTGGTGGTAGAGCCTTCTCATCCAATACGGTAATATCTTTCACGTAGTCGTACGGGAACACACCCTTCCGATGTAATAGAGCAAACTCTTTGGCATTGGGGAAACAGCTCTTTAGTTCAACAAACTGTTCAGCATTCAAGTTGGAGGCTAGTTTATTCAAGCTAGATGCCATGAAGCGTAAGGAGTCTACAAATCTCAGCGTAATAAAAGATTCATCTTCTTCATCATCGTTTTCCTTAGACAATCTAACGTTTTTTGTAAACGATATGAACCTCTCCTTATTATTCGGGATAACAGTAACCCTCTCTTTATCATACCCCAACTCTTTCACAATGAAATGTGAATCATAACCGCTTAGGTTATGAAACACCACCGGGATGAAATGAGGTACTCTGTAATTAATGTTGCATTGGGAGTGTGCGGCAAAGCGAAATCTCCCTGAGAGGTGGCAGTGATCCTCACCCTCTCATTTCCCAAAGGCTGCTTACAGATGCCACACTCCTCAACCATATGAAACAACAACTCATCTAGGGGTTCCATTGGAAGCATGGGGTGTTTGTTTTAAAATTTTTCCCAATTGTTGGGCTTCCTCTTCATCTTTTCCATAAAACTTTTGCGGCTTCAGGTCCTCTGTACAGCTCAAATTTGTTAAACGAGTCATCGTATGAACATTTGATATAGTATGCAAAACTGAAGGGTTCGTGGTGTTGTGTGCTGTTGGTGAAGGAAGAGGTGGGATCCGGAACTGCAGAGCTAATAGGCTTCAACACACTTTCGAAGTCAGCATAAATCACGAACGGTACCCGCATTTGTTTGTGGATGTTGGTGAACTCGAGGATGTTGTTGAAGTGGTTCGGCATGGTTGTCACCACATGGTTGCAGTCGTTTGTTGAGTGTTGGTGTAATTTGTCTTCGGATGGAAAAAACACCAAGCATCCATCGCAAATCCATTTGCGGGTGCGCTCACGAGAGATCTGCTTACCCACTAGCTTCCCCAAATCTTTGATCCAACAGTAGTGGGACTTGCATCCATCCTGAATGTACAGTAGGTTCACATGCCGATTCCTTTTATTAGCGGTGAAATGTAGCGGTCCAACGATGGACTTGCCTTCTACCCCAAAGACGTTGATGCTGATGTCGTTTAATATCTCGAATCTGGGGATGTCCTTTATGGGCATCGGGAACTCAATGTCGACAAAGTTGAGCACCGTGCTGTAGTGCGGGTAGCTACTAACCCGTTCAGGATTAACATGTCCGGGATTCAGCGCCGCCACAACACACCAGGCAAAACATGCGTTGTCGTGATTTTGGACATTAACCACCGCACACTTGTCTCGAATCCATTTGGGGAGCTCGATATAAGATGAACCCCGCATTGGTTGGTACTTGTTAACATTTACCCCCAAGTACAACACTTTCTTCAGAGTCCAACCTAAAATTTAAAAAATTAGAAAAAATTAATAATTGTAGAAACTAACCAGAATCTCGTTCTTGGAACTCGTCCGACTTAGCCGACATCCTCTCCACAAAGGTGTTGTAGACCGCTCCCAGGTCACTGGAGGAGGTGACCACAACATTTCGGGTGTTGAAAGATTTAACATCCTCTACACCCTCTACCGCAGCCATCTTGGTGTAGCCACCAAACAACTCGCAATTAACCTTGAGGGAGGTGTGTATAGCCAGCTGTTCCCCGACTAAGCTTACAAATCGTTCCCGTTGATCTTGCAAGAATTCCAACAGACCTAAAAATACAAACTAAGCAAACACAAAATACTTATAAAATACATACTTGTAGAATCGACATTACTAATTCTGTATGTAGCGATTCGAGTTTTAAATGCGGTCGCTACAACCTCCACGCCCCCATCCAGGACGCGACTAGCATTAGCTTTGTGGGTGTTGGAGCGCTGGTGTGCTACCATGTTGGCCACATCCACATCACACTCCACGCATCTCCGCAACCTCTTAGGAGCAGGTCCTCAACGGTTGGCGCAGCTGGTCGTTTGACCCCGGATGGGCCTGCAACGGGACAACCACACCATGCTGGGCATCCTTGTGACGCTTCAAGTTATCCTTCCGCGAGAAGGATGCCGGGCACACATCGCAAACAAAAAGGCCGGTGGATTTCGATGCTACGTCATGCTGCTGGAGCAGATGTCTCTTCAAACTATCGCTTCTCGCGAAGGAAGCCCCACAGACATCGCAAGTAAAGGAAGCCATTTTCTATAAAGAAATTAAAACTGGTCAAAGACTTTTAACAGTTGTAACTAGTCAAAGACTAAACAGAAACTGAATCATATTGCATTGCACGGTGCTTTTATACACATAATAATTAAGATCGTATAATAATTAGCTAGTTTACTTTTAAATTAGGTGAAACCCAGCGTCGTTTAACCTTGAGTAACATTTCAAACCAGTCTATTCACGTCGGTTAAAATCAATTAGCTTCTTGCTTACGCACTACATCTATAATTATCGGATGTATCAAACGAGAACAAAGTTAGACGGGGGTAAATATTTATACATATTTTTTGAAATTGTGAAATTGGAACAGTCTGCATTTGCATTTTGATAAGTAAACATCGTAATAAAAATGAGCGGGGGAAGAATTATATCTTTAGATGCTATAAAATTTTTAGAAGAAGTTGTCAAGGAGATGAAAAAGTTTATCAAACAATTCAACTAGCCAACATTTGAATGGTATGTCTAATGAATCTCTGGTAAATACTAAAATAGTGCAAGATAAACCTACACATGATAATGTTGATGCGAAAGATCAGAACATAGACTCCAAGTCAGACGTTTCTGACAGAAAAGAAAGAGACAACTTAAATCGTATACTAAAGAAGATTTAAATAAAGCCCTTGACAAAATAAACAAAGGATGGATTACTGGTTCAGAAGCATCCGAAATCTACAATGTTCCAAAAGCTACACTCTATACGAAACTCAGATCAAACGAAAATCGTGTGCAAAATTTGGATATGTATACTACACATTTGCCAATTAAAAGGAGGAAAAAGTGACTTTTGTGTGTGTATTAGTTTTAATGAATAAAAATATATTTCTATGTGAAGTGTACCTGTTAAGTATTTGAATTGAAATATAAATATTGTTTCAAACGTTTTGGTTTTATTTATATATAATGGTATTGTTAGGATACAATTACTCGGAAGCAGTAGCAGAATCTTGGTTTATGTAATATCATAGAAGTTGAACAAAAAAAAAAAAATTCAAACTAAAAGGTATGTTTCAAACACGTAGTTGTACTCATTTCTATTAAAATTAAATGCAGCGCTCTTTGTTATAATTCTTTTCATAAGAACTTAGATACCCATTTCAGTTGCGTGGACATTTGAAAAATTAAACAATACTTCGGATATGTACCGATTGCACTCGATTTGTGTACACGTACGAAGCAACAGGTAGGGAATGTATTCTATGAATTAATCTATTACATTCCTTAACAAAATGCTAAGGACTTTAAAAAATAATTATAACTCTTGTTAGACCTCTAGCCTCCGGATAAACGTTATTATTTTAGGTTGTGTCACTGTTTCCTGAATCAACTTCCTACACACTTTTCCTAAACTATGCGTATCAATTGGGGGTTACACGTTACTCTATAAACCGACTTGTACATATTTTCGTATTAGTCTCTAGCTATCACGTCCGTATAATAAAGATTGTACAGACTCGTCGTCAACTGGTGACTTAATCTTTTTTTAAAAAAACTAGCCTTTGTTTTCAAGTTTAACCCTTGTTGTACGTGTGAGGATTCTTTCCGCTATTCCTTGTGACTAGGAATCGGTGATTCGCAAGGGTTTAATCAATTGTTTGTACACCTCTTCGAATTTTTGTAGAGTTGTAGTGTCTCCCTTTTTGTATACCACAAAGTTCTTTCGTACGGAATCCTGCATAAAATGAAGCTTACGTTTATTTACAATAAAATCTTTAACGTTCGTCACCATGAAACTTCGGATTGGGGCTAACCATTGAACGCCTTCTTCTATATTTATATACTCCTCAAAAATTTTACTATATCGCCCCTTATCCAAATCAAAATCTTTTACAATAGTAATAAAACTATGTATCGAGTCACCCCAACACTGCAAGCACATTTCTTTAAATTTTGGATATGACATGTCGCCACTTATATGGTCAAGAAAGATATGGCGAAAGTTTGTGTGACCCTGTTTCCATAATGCGATTACATTGGCATCATCTCAGAGTCTATGTTTTAAGGTACTAGCGTAAGTTTGACATAAGTAAAAGGAAATCAATGATCTTATGTCGGAGACACTTTCACCTTATGGGGCAATTTCACTCTATGGGGCAATTTCACCCTATGGGGCAATTTCACCCTATGGGGTAATTTCACCCTATTCTGATGCAGATAAATTCAAGGAACTTTGCCATTAATGCACCCCACAATCAGACCTAAATCCGATTATGCAAATAAAGAAATAGTTTAATATTATTGCAATATCACAAAGTTATACGTAACAACCAATTTTAAAAATTGTCTTTGAAACTTAAAATGGATGTTATGACTAAGTTTTATCATTACAGTGGTACCATATCTGGTTGAACCGAGAAACAGTGCAATTAAGTTGATGAATCGATGCGAATTGGTGTAGCTCGGACTCCTAGTAAGTGGGGTTGGGGTTGTCTGACCGCAGAGTAGTCGTAATAACTGTCTTTGTAAATTTTGGTAGCTATATCAGTTTCGAGTTAGAGGCCTTGGTATAAAATTTACAAATTTATGTTAAAATTTTTCTAAGTCCGAACTACTAAAAATTTTGTCAAGCCCCAAAATATTCAAAATGGAGATATCTCAGGTGTATGTTGGATATAGTTTGGATGTATGTCGTACGGATGCGAAAGGAGGGAGAAGGACAAAGTAGGGTGGAGGGTAATTGCTTTTTAATGAGTTTTCTCATTAAAAACCCATTAGCACTAATTGTTTTTTAATGAGTTTTCTCATTAAAAACACATTAGCACTAATTGCTTTTTAATGAGTTTTCTCATTAAAAACACATTAGCACTAATTGCTTTTTAATGAGTTTTTCCATTAAAAACCAAGTGTGGACCTAGGTTAGATAAAAGGAAAAATTAATAGGTTAGGTCAGCGCCGCGGCGCTGACCTAACCTATTAATTTTTCCTTTTTTCATCTCCTTGACAACTTCTTCTAAAAATTTTATAGCATCTAAAGATATAATTCTTCCCCCGCTCATTTTTATTACGATGTTTACTTATCAAAATGCAAATGCAGACTGTTCCAATTTCACAATTTCAAAAAATATGTATAAATATTTACCCCCGTCTAACTTTGTTCTCGTTTTAATTGATTTTAACCGACGTGAATAGACTGGTTTGAAATGTTACTCAAGGTTAAACGACGCTGGGTTTCACCTAATTTAAAAGTAAACTAGCTAATTATTATACGATCTTAATTATTATGTGTATAAAAGCACCGTGCAATGCAATATGATTCAGTTTCTGTTTAGTCTTTGACTAGTTACAACTGTTAAAAGTCTTTGACCAGTTTTAATTTCTTTATAGAAAATGGCTTCCTTTACTTGCGATGTCTGTGGGGCTTCCTTCGCGAGAAGCGATAGTTTGAAGAGACATCTGCTCCAGCAGCATGACGTAGCATCGAAATCCACCGGCCTTTTTGTTTGCGATGTGTGCCCGGCATCCTTCTCGCGGAAGGATAACTTGAAGCGTCACAAGGATGCCCAGCATGGTGTGGTTGTCCCCGTTGCAGGCCCATCCGGGGTCAAACGACCAGCTGCGCCAACCGTTGAGGGACCTGCTCCTAAGAGGTTGCGGAGATGCGTGGAGTGTGATGTGGATGTGGCCAACATGGTAGCACACCAGCGCTCCAACACCCACAAAGCTAATGCTAGTCGCGTCCTGGATGGGGGCGTGGAGGTTGTAGCGACCGCATTTAAAACTCGAATCGCTACATACAGAATTAGTAATGTCGATTCTACAAGTATGTATTTTATAAGTATTTTGTGTTTGCTTAGTTTGTATTTTTAGGTCTGTTGGAATTCTTGCAAGATCAACGGGAACGATTTGTAAGCTTAGTCGGGGAACAGCTGGCTATACACACCTCCCTCAAAATTAATTGCGAGTTGTTTGGTGGCTACACCAAGATGGCTGCGGTAGAGGGTGTTGAGGATGTTAAATCTTTCAACACCCGAAATGTTGTGGTCACCTCCTCCAGTGACCTGGGAGCGGTCTACAACACCTTTGTGGAGAGGATGTCGGCTAAGTCGGACGAGTTCCAAGAACGAGATTCTGGTTAGTTTCTACAATTATTAATTTTTTCTAATTTTTTAAATTTTAGGTTGGACTCTGAAGAAAGTGTTGTACTTGGGGTAAATGTTAACAAGTACCAACCAATGCGGGTTCATCTTATATCGAGCTCCCAAATGGATTCGAGACAAGTGTGCGGTGGTTAATGTCCAAAATCACGACAACGCATGTTTTGCCTGGTGTGTTGTGGCGGCGCTGAATCCCGGACATGTTAATCCTGAACGGGTTAGTAGCTACCCGCACTACAGCACGGTGCTCAACTTTGTCGGCATTGAGTTCCCGATGCCCATAAAGGACATCCCCAGATTCGAGATATTAAACGACATCAGCATCAACGTCTTTGGGGTAGAAGGCAAGTCCATCGTTGGACCGCTACATTTCACCGCTAATAAAAGGAATCGGCATGTGAACCTACTGTACATTCAGGATGGATGCAAGTCCCACTACTGTTGGATCAAAGATTTGGGAAGCTAGTGGGTAAGCAGATCTCTCGTGAGCGCACCCGCAAATGGATTTGCGATGGATGCTTGGTGTTTTTTCCATCCGAAGACAAATTACACCAACACTCAACAAACGACTGCAACCATGTGGTGACAACCATGCCGAACCACTTCAACAACATCCTCGAGTTCACCAACATCCACAAACAAATGCGGGTACCGTTCGTGATTTATGCTGACTTCGAAAGTGTGTTGAAGCCTATTAGCTCTGCAGTTCCGGATCCCACCTCTTCCTTCACCAACAGCACACAACACCACGAACCCTTCAGTTTTGCATACTATATCAAATGTTCATACGATGACTCGTTTAACAAATTTGAGCTGTACAGAGGACCCGAAGCCGCAAAAGTTTTTATGGAAAAGATGAAAGAGGAAGCCCAACGATTGGGAAAAATTTTAAAAACAAACACCCCCATGCTTCCAATGGAACCCCTAGATGAGTTGTTGTTTCATATGGTTGAGGAGTGTGGCATCTGTAAGCAGCCTTTGGGAAATGAGAGGGTGAGGGATCACTGCCACCTCTCAGGGAGATTTCGCTTTGCCGCACACTCCCAATGCAACATTAATTACAGAGTACCTCATTTCATCCCGGTGGTGTTTCATAACCTAAGCGGTTATGATTCACATTTCATTGTGAAAGAGTTGGGGTATGATAAAGAGAGGGTTACTGTCATCCCGAATAATAAGGAGAGGTTCATATCGTTTACAAAAAACGTTAGATTGTCTAAGGAAAACGGCGATGAAGAAGATGAATCTTTTATTACGCTGAGATTTGTAGACTCCTTACGCTTCATGGCATCTAGCTTGAATAAACTAGCCTCCAACTTGAATGCTGAACAGTTTGTTGAACTAAAGAGCTGTTTCCCCAATGCCGAAGAGTTTGCTCTATTACATCGGAAGGGTGTGTTCCCGTACGACTACGTGAAAGATATTACCGTATTGGATGAGAAGGCTCTACCACCACAAAATGCTTTCTACAACGGTCTAACCGCCACAGCGGTGTCGTATGCAGATTATGAACACGCACAGAATGTATGGAGAACATTCAAAATCCGAACGCTTGGGGATTACAGCAATCTTTATTTGAAAACAGACGTTTTGTTACTAGCAGACATTTTCGAGAACTTCAGAGACGTCTGCACAAAAACCTATGATCTAGACCCATGCCAGTACGTGACTGCTCCTAGTTTGAGTTGGGATGCTATGTTGAAGCGCACTGGGGTGAAGCTCGAGTTGTTGACCGATGTCAGCATGCAACATTTTATCAAGAAAGAGATACGTGGTGGGTTAACCCAGTGCAGTGGTCGGTATGCTAAAGCCAACAATAAGTATATGGAAGACTACAACCCTGACGAGTCATCCAAGTACTTAACGTATCTGGATGCTAACAATTTATACGGATGGGCCATGTCCCAATATTTACCTATTAGCGGCTTTAGATGGTTAAACACGGACCAGTTACATCGTATAAAACATGAAATATTAAATATACCAAGCACGCACGAAAAAGGGTATATTTTGGAAGTTGATATACAGTATCCAGAACATCTTCACAACGACCACAATGACTTGCCTTTCTGCCCTGAATCGATGGTACCTCCAACGCCGTTTTCGAAGACGCCTAAGTTACTCGCCACCCTTCTGAACAAAACAAAATACATTGTTCACTACCGCAACTTGCAGCAGGCTCTGCGTAACGGTCTGCAATTAACTGTTGTGCATCGCGTGTTGGAGTTTGATCAGTCGACGTGGTTAAAACCCTACATTGATCTCAACACGAATCTCCGTACCTCTGCCGCTAACGCGTTTGAAAAGATTTTTCAAACTTATGAACAATGCGGTTTTGGTAAAACAATGGAGAACGTGGACAAAAGGGTCGATGTCAAAATAGTCACGCGATGGGAACACGACGGGAAAAAGTTGTGCGCGAGTGGACTAATAGCTAAACCTAACTTTAACAGTTGTACCGTGTTGGGGGAAAATCTGGCGATTATACAGATGGATCGTGTTAAAGTTAATTATAATAAACCGATCTATGCAGGATTGTCAATTTTGGATATATCAAAAACGCTAATGTACGACTTTCACTACAGTACCATGGTTCCTCTGTATGGTCCCAGATTGTCCCTGCTTTATACAGATACAGACTCTTTAGTTTATAGTGTTGAGACGCCAGACTTGTACAGTGACATTAACGCTAACATAATGCATTTTGATACTAGTGATTACCCTCCAAACAATAAGTACAATATACCACTTGTGAATAAAAAGGTGTTGGGTAAGTTTAAGGACGAGTTTTGTGGCGATTTGGTCTTGGAGTTCGTCGGCACCAGGGCCAAATCGTATTGCATAGTAAGTGAGAAAGACACTGTTAAAAAAATTAAGGGTGTTAGCCGTAGTGTGGTGGTGGGGATAAGTGTAGATAGTTTTAGGGGTGTGGTGGTTAATAATGATGATGCCCTCTTGCATACGATGGTATGCATTCGTAGTAAGAAACACCAACTGTATACTAAGTTGATTAATAAAATTAGTCTATCAGGCGAGGATGACAAAAGATATGTCATCCCCGGAAGCACATCAACATATGCATGGGGGCATAAAGATATAAGATAGTTATTTATATTTGTATATATTTTATTGTGTATAGTAGTATGTAAGTTAGTTATAAGACATACCTTCCACCCCCATCCTTAATAATTCCATCGTTCCCGGCGGCATGTGTTTACCTCCACGTGGTGTCGCTGGACGGTAAAACATATTGTTAACGACAATATGTCTTATTGACTGAAAACACGTCTCCTCTTTTTTACATTAATCTCTTTTTGTTACAGGTCTATTTAAACAACCTATTAATTTCTTTTTTGTTACAGGCTACTTTCAACTACATGGATTCAACTACACGAGGAAAATAATGCTATACTTTGTAAAAATTGTAATTAGTTTATTAAACTGTAAATTGGATAAATAAATTATTAAACTTTTGTGTTCTTAATTTTTGTGTTACTACCTCTAAGTCTTTGGTTAAAGCATATACCATAAATGGGTAAAAAAATGTAGAGGTTCCGAGCTTTAAAGTGTAACTTTGCAGGGGGTGCTCCGATTTTAAATCTGCTTGCAGATTCGAATTCTGTGTAAAATTTTAAACTAACAAGATGTATCGCATGACTAAAAAATTTATAAGAACGCTCAGAAATCGCTACAAATCTTAAAGTGAGGGTAGTTCCCTGGGGGATGATGCTATCTCAAAAATTCCTAAAAATTCAGGTAGCTGAGAAAAATCTATTGTTAATTGATACCAAACAAGATAGGTTTATCTCGAAAGATGAAAAATTTAAGAAATATTTATCTCGAAAGATGAAAAATGGCTAGTCGAAGAAAACTATTTGGTCCAGAATGTTAGCGGTAAAAAAAAATCTTAAAATTAGGTTTATCTCGAAAGATGAAAAATTTAAGAAATATTTATCTCGAAAGATGAAAAATGGTTAGTCGAAGAAAACTTTTTGGTCCAGATGAGTGTGGAAATGAGGGATTCTGGTGGAAATGAGGCAGTGGGTTCCCTGAAAATGGTCTACTACCGTTTAATATATTCTGCTATTAACTCAGGATTTGAAAATTGTCGCGGACTTAGCATGTTCCGTCGAAGTGCAAATACAAATTTTCTATACTTAACACTAACTGAGCTTAATCCTAGTTGTAAACCGCAACGTGTGAGTTTATTTTAATGTAAAAGAACCCATTAAAGGAATCTGACTCGACTTCCTTTTTAAGTCGAAACTCACGTTGGGTTTCATTCCAAATTCAAATTCACAGAAAAATAATTTTTAAAATTTGCGTTATCTGGTATCTTGTAAATAAGTTCCTCTTTTCCGATTATATTAGTTTGAAGGAGGCTGCACTTGATCTTAAGTAAAGTTTAGTGATACGCTTAAGTAGCTAAAATGCAGAGGTCGTTCACCAAAATAGCAATCTTGCCTATAAAGTATTTCACTCTTTTTGAACTAATAACTAGGGATGTAATTTTACTGGTGCTGTAATTTTAATAGAATAAGTCAATTCTGGCGTTGGTTGAATCCGTACTACACTGCTCGCGTGTACCCACATGTGTACCTTAAACTACGTACCTTTTGTTATTTCTACATATTTAGTTACCGGAATGTCTTAAAGGAATCAACAGAATATAATGTTCTCATTTTTGCGGGAGGAATTGTTTTCTTGAATTTTAATTGGTTTTCCTTTCGCAATCTATAACTGTTGCTAACTACGGCATCTCAGTAATGTGCCGTAGTAGTTGACTGTAACATAATTTTGGTGCCCAAAGTTGGACCGATTTGATCGGTTCCCAACGATTCGCCCAGATATTTTCCTTTGTTGTTCTTTCGTTACTTTTAATTGCAATGGTACTTACTTTTATTGCTTGAATAGTTTTGAATCTTTGTCCTTCTCGATTATGCTTTTTACATCCTTAGTGTGCTATTTTTTTTAACGCCTTGTTTGGTCTTTTTTCTTGTGATTATATTTCGACCGCATTTTTTTACTTGCCTTCATAGGTACTTTATCGGTGATAATTTGCTAAGTGTTGTGGGAGAGTTGGTCAATTTCTTTTTTCTGTTTTAGATTTGTGACTTTATGTTATCTCTTTTATTACTTGTCCTATATTGTGTTCTTTATTGCAATTGTTTTTCTGCTTAGTTCATATTTTTCGATATATGTTTATGATGCTTACGATGTCTCCTTTTTCTAGCTACAAAGAAATTCTCTATGTTTGCTAGTTTTGCCCCAGTATTATCAGCCTTGTGTTTTCTCTGATAATCTGAATTACCCTGTAGAGAAAGTTGAAAACACATGCCCTTAGTCACGTTCGTGTAAGTTCGTGTCAAAATAGCCCTACTGTACTATCTGTCTGTCGTAAAATGCCACTAAAGTGGTCCATAACGTTTACTGCACAGTAAATATAGTTGCACACACATACACACAAACACTCGCACACACAACGCATGTTTCACAATTTCTTCTTTCGTGTTGTTTTTTCTTCGTTTTCTTTTCAGACCGCATGCCCGTTCTTTCTTGAACTCCTAATTTTCAATTTCCTGTTATTTTGCTTGCTGTAAGTCATCGTGCTGACTAGGGTGGGTTTTTTTATCTTCTTCCCATGGAATGCTTTGCAAACCAATTGCATTTTCTTCGGAAATTACGACTTGTTCGATTTTTCGGTCTGTTGACTATCGTTTTCATTGGTTGTTCATTTAGGACGATTTTCTGTTAAGACAGTTTGAAGTACATTTTTCTTCTGGCTATCTCGTTATTCCTTGGAATACTGCAGGCTTGACAGTTTTGCCCTTTTTTTGGTTCTTGCTGCTGGTTACCTTCGTCGGTTTGTTTTTTCTTTTTGGTTTCTTTCGAGGAAATCACTCTTTTCCTTAACGTTTGAAGACTGTAACGTTTCCTTTTTTTGTACCAAACACTATTCTCTGACGACTTTTGCATTGTTGATGCCGATCCACCTTTACTCTTGTTGAATGGCCACCTTATCTTTTTCTTTTTCTCATTTCTCATTCTTTTTCTTTGATTTTTCGTTTTTTTCTGAATGCATGTTACCAAAGTTCGACCTTTGAACCGGACGATGTTTTTATGTTCTTCCTGAAGGTACTTTTCTTTCGGATCGTTAACTGATGGGTAAGTTTGTCCCTGCGCCGACACTTCAATTTTTTCTCGGGGATGGAAGGGGGCCGTTTATTTCTTTATTTTTTAAATGTTTCAATCTGTTTGTACGTTTCAGTACTATTCTTCAATAAATAAATAGTTTTTACCGCTATTCCGTTGTGTTCATTTCCAGGCGTTAAAATAATTTAGTCTCTCATTTAAACAGTAAAATATCACAATTTAACTCCTTTCGATTATGCTAAACCTATAGCATGTTTGGTTAGGCAACCCATTTTGTAACACCCTGTTCTAGTGGCAGTTCTTGTTTCCGTTTATCTAAATATATATACTATATATTCGAGCTATAAAGGAGATTATCGAAGTAGTTTATATGTCACCCTCTAAACTTTGATTCTGTTTTCGCAAACTACTTTTCTTAGCGGGATGTTCTATTATTAAAGCAGGCAATTACACAAATATTTTCTTTTGCTATTGATACCGTCTGTACATTTGGTGGGTATCTTCTCAACGGTAGTTTGATAAACTTTTATCTATTGTAGCTTATTTTAGGTTAGGTTTTACATTCATGCAAACGATTTCTTTTGATGCTACGTAGTACCTTGAATTTTTGAGAGATGATTATCGCCCCAACACGTGTGATTTATAGTAAACTAGTAAATTAGAAATGAGTTTTTGAGGATATCATATTTATTAAAACACGTGGATTCCTAAAGTTCTTAAGACTTCCTCTTGTAAATATCTTTTAGTTACCTATTATTGGCAAACCTTTAGTTATAAAAATACTTATTGCAAGACTACCTACAGATGATCCAACACTAGTTTCGATTTCTTTACAACCTGCGACTTTGAAATTATTTTCTTGCCATGGAACTTTTATAATATTTCAACCTAAGTAGTTTACATTTTTTTTTCCTTTTTAAATAAATATTATGTATTTGTGGTACTGTGCACATACAATTTTGATACCATGTGAATTGTTAATTAAGCATCATTCTAATGTTTTTAATAGTTATTTAACATATATAGTATCTTGCTTATATGTTTCATTTGTACTTAACTAATATTAGGGCTGTGATTTATTAGTTCAGTAATTTTAATAAGATTTAAGTTAATTCCAGTGTTTGTATATGTAGTGCACTGCTCGTGTTTTGTAATATCGTACCGACATACGTATTTTAATCTGCGTGCCTATTGTAAGTCTGTCTTGTACCATTACTGTTTCTACATATTTTGATACTGGAAAAACTCATACAGTCAGTATGTCTTAAATAAAGGAATTAACACAGGATAATGTTTTCATTTCCGTGAAACGAATGGTTTTCTTAAATTTTCTTAGGTTCATACTCCCAATTTACAGCATCCTAGTAATGTGCCACAGTGGTTCATATATTTGATATTCATCTACTTGATCAACGGAAATAATTCTCAATGGTCACGTCGGTAAAGCTTCCTCTCTTTATTTATGTATCTAGGCGGACTCCAATCAAGGCATATATTTAATAGTTTAATATTATCCGGTAAGACTAGCAATCCACTATTAAAAGGTATGTATGTAAAATAAAAAAAGAGTACACAAAAGAATGCGTAAAATTTACCCGAATACAATAGCTATAGTTATACTACCTACAACGATGATTGAGTTTAAGTGGCATACCAGGCGTTAACAGCAACTGCTATAATGTACCTATAATTATGTTAAAAGTCATTTGTTTACTTGGATATTTTCGATAGCATTTACAAACGCCTGTCTGTTTTGGAGCGAGTGATCCCACAAATACATCATCCAAAAGAAATGTTTGAAATAAACACAGTTTGTGCAAAAAATATACGGTTTCGATATAAGATAGCGTACAATTTGTTTTTTACAGGCAAATTGAACAGACAATTTATAAGTAAAAGACAAGTTATAAGTAAACACATCTTTAAAAATGTTGAGTACTTACTCTGTTTGTATTTCAGAGATTAACACAATTCCCTTTAGGGTAGGTAACTTGCTGCTGAAAAAATTAGACTTCTTTCTATTTTGTAACTCGGGTGCTATCTCTAATAAAACGTCATAGAACTTTGTATACTTTCCTAGGTATGGACAAGCAATAATTTTTATACCAACTTTATTAATGATATATTCCATTTCGGACGCTACACTATTTGGATTTAATGGTACCTAAATTAAAGTGATAAAACATTTCTTAAAGCTTAAACAACTTACTATCAATATACCAGTACGTATACAGGCTAAATTAATAACATACCATTCCAGGCAGTTGTAGGCCCACAATCCTAACTTATCTCCTCTCTGAATTCCCAACATACGTAAACCGATTCCAAATTTATCTGCTTCATTAAGGGCTTCCAGATAAGTAAGTTTTCTGTCTTGTTCCACTGAATCTATTGCTACTACGTTCCCATACTTTAACGCGCAGATCTCTGCTAGTTGCCCTAGTGTAAGATACATCAAGGGCTCTTCGCCAATATTGTGTCGATAGCTTAAGCTTGCCATTTAAAGACACCATATAGCATTAGCAACAATATATAGTGTATTTTATTACACAAGGTTTCTTTCTTCCACAGCACCTAGAATAATATTGTATAATATCAAATACATCCTAAGACTTGGTTTCGTTTATTCCGCGACTAGAAGTATAGGCATAAAAACAACAGTTTCAAAACAATCACAAAATGTTTATTTAAAGGTTGGCTTTAAATGTTTTTTTTTCAAAATTTAACCTTTCGGTGGTCTTACAGACCGAGGTTATGTAATGCACTTTATTATCAATAAATATTAATGCAATATGAAAAATTTTCATTTTAGTAACACAATACCAATAGCAAGACACTAATAAAAAAATTTGTGTTTGTTGAACATGAAAAAGTGTAAATATTTATCGCTAATCTAAGAATCTAATGATTACGTAAAAATGTTAAGAATGTGGTTGTAGTAAATTATCTTAGTTTTCAGTTTCTTTACAGTTACTACAAATGACGATTAAGTGCGCCAAACACATAAATGTACCGCAAACAAAACACGAGTATTTTGTTTTTCTATTTTTTTTAGAATCGCAAAACGCGCACCTGCCGTGAGCATTCTCAGATGGTATTTTTTCCGTGTTGCCAATTATAGTTACTTCTTGCAGTCTAAATTTCAAAGTCCTTGGTGTATTTGACATTGTAGCCCTAATACGCATATGTGGTAAAATTAAATTCATAGCCAGTGTCCCCAAAAAATTTCGTCTCATAATACTAATGTTTGGGTTTTTAGCAGTATATATCACTTGCGAATTTGTACCAGAAATATTTAACATGGTATAAAATACCACCATGGGCCCCTTCTTGAATTTCTTGCACAATTGTAACTAGCAGAAAGTTTATCCACAACGTCGACACCTCCTTTGGTACTATTATACATTGTTATTGATATAGGCAGAAATTTGATCGAATCATCATGAATGCTATCGTCGTGGTGCATAATGGATAGCAAAAGCACATTTTCCCCTTTTTTGGTATATTGTTACAGGCGGAAAGCTACTAAGTATGTATTTTCCAGTAAAATTATAAAATGGGGGCGGCCTGTAAAACAAAAATTAAAGGGAGGTCACCGGCACTAGCTAGCGGAAGGTGGTGGATCATATAGAGGTTATAGAGGTTATAGAGGTTATATAAATCATATAGATTAATTCCTACTCTAACCATTATTTACGTCATATTTCTGTTATCCAATGACTGAACAGAACCTCCCCAAAAACAAGATTTCAGAAACCAAATCCAACCCCTTTTGAGATGAGGGTCACGGAAACAATTATTTTTCTAAGGGTTTAAATATATTGTATCTTCTCGAAATCTTAATTATTGAAATGTGGACCATATCCGTTGTCGACAGTAGTCTGCCAATAACAAAAGACCGGTTAACCCACTTGAGCCGAAATGGATTTTAAATACAATGGATGTCTCCAGACTACTTAAAATTACTTGCAATCTTTGAACAAATCTAATTGGAAATAGTTTTCTCTATTTATAATGTTTCGTTTTCTATAACCCGCTGTCAATCAAAAAAATTATTAAGAAAATTAAGCTTTTCAACAGAAAATTGCTTTTCTTTATTTACGTTAAAAGGTACTATTCCATTTTAATTTTATCAGATTCGTCAATCTGTAACCGACCTAAGCTTTAAGAGGGTCATTGCATTTGATTTGCAAGGGTAGAGCTTTAAATTATGATGAGAGCTGGAATCTACAATAGTTTAGCCTTAAACTATTTGTAAACCTGGTCTTTTATGAGAGATGCTAACTAAAATATGAAAGTAATTTATTATGGAATTTTTCCTATAAGTTATGCAAGTTATTGAAATTTAATTAATTAATTAATCTGTTTATTAGTTAACATTACAAAATAGTGTTACAATATATGACACCAACGTACACTCATTGGTAAATGCAAACATGCTAGATTTTTCAGGTCGTCGTTCTGGTTTTGACAGTTGTAGAGGAATATCCCGCTTGTTTTTTCTTATAGTTCCAATTAGTGTAATTTTGTGGTCACGAACTAATACTTCAGCTAGGGGTACTGAGATGAACCAATTGTCCATGGTGATGTTACGGCCAGTTTCAAAAACATGATTGCATAATCTCAACACAACTTTTAGTTTATTCGAAACCGCGTATGCTCTTTCAGGTTGTGTTCCAACATATAGTTTTAAGCGGCTGATACAAAGCATTCTGGCATCACAAACTGCAAATAGTTTCATTTCATATTTATTTAGTTTAGATAGTATACACTGTTTAAATTTACAGCGACCACGAAAACCCGAAAGCATTTTATGTATTGTAACATATTCCGAATGAGTGTAGCCCTTTTTACAATTGTCAATAAAAATGTTGAATATATCACGAATAGGAGTTATTTTATCAGTCGAGGAATGTTCTACACAGATATCTTTGTCATCAAATCTTACAACACGTAAAAGGAATTTAAATCTTTGTAGACTCATAGCAAGACGAAATACTTCAATTCCTTATCCATCTGTTTTCCATAAATCTTCCGTATTTAGTGATTTGCATGGTATACACCAGAATTTCTATCGAATTTGTGTGGCACGAGTTTTTTTCACGAGTAAAACATTCGGATATTGAGGATATATATATATATATATATATATATATATATGTAGTGGATTTAAAGGGTTAAATTTGGGGTCAACAAAGCAATTTCCGAACACCCTGTATAGAGAAAGGAACCAGTTATATACGCGCAAAATTAATTTCATTTATTTAATTTAAATTTACAAGTATTGACGTAATTTTATAATTAGGGATTAGGAGGTAATAGATTCATAAAGAAAATCAATTGTATAAGCTAATAGAAATCATTAATTAATTTAATTTATTTTAATTTAAAGGGTTATAACGTCAGAAAACGCATAAGAGCATGAAAAATCAATAATCTCAAGGCGAAAAGCTTTGCTTAACAAACAGACAGACGACGGTCATATAGAATACCATGAAAACAAACTCCTAGAAATGTTATTTTAAACGATCATTAATTAGGCACAGCTGCACGTTGGAAAGGTCACCTTCCGGTTATTTCTGTAGATAACAGAGCAAGCTTCAAGGAAATATTGTTTAACCGTCGGTGGGTTTTGTAATAAACACTAACAAGAGCTTCTTAACGAGCAGAAAGGATGCACAATTAATAATATGTTACAGAATGAGACGGGCATAGAAGCATGCATTTAGTAGGCATTTATTCAATCCACGTGGGGTAGATATAAGACGCTGGCTGCTATATCGATTTTCTACCACTCAAGCAATATTAGAACGCGAAATCCAACATGCATAAAACAGGAATAGAGATATTACAAGCGGGGTTATAAGACGTCACTGAAATGTATGATTGGTCGAAATAGGTAGTTTTAGAACAGAGGAACATGTGACAGTTTTGTTGTTTGTAGCGGGTTGACGAGCAATATTTCTAGAAGTTTAAAACGGTTACACAAAAATTTGCGGAAATATTAGTTTGCAATTAGGTATTTCGGGTAAAGTGTGACCGAGAGGGGCCTGGCTTATGATATAAATAAGCTAGCGAAATTAATAGCTTTCGCTCTTTTATTTTGCATCGCTTACGACGTACAAAAATCTACTGACGAGGCTTGTAAGTATAATAAAAATTTATAAATTCAATAGTACAATATTAGATTGTTGTGGCCTTATCGTTAGAAACGCCAATTGTGTCGAGTTTATTTAAATGTAACTAAGGTTCAAAAAATACCTTAACAAGCTCGTAACTTAGTAAAGCAATAAATAACAAGTGTAATATACATGGGTTTGGATATTGAAATTGATATTAGATGGGTAGCATGAAGCGCAGCTTAGATGGTGGTCATCTTTAACATCTAGTGGTGACGCACGCGCAGAACCACTTACTCCGGGCTACTGACCACATTGGTTGGTTGAGTAGTGCTTTTCTATCCACCTTTTTCTATCGCTTTTGCTCAGTGCGAGACCTTCTTATATTCTCTTCTACCTGGAAGTGTCACTAGTACATTCCAAAATGCCTACCTCCCTCTTTTTACCTTCTATATCTTTATTGCCTTTTAATTTCCGTTAGCCACCGTGTGGTTGCGCGGGGGTTTTCACAGGCACCTGGATCATGTTTCTGGGAATCTTTTGTGAGGACATGCGGTGCCGCTGTCAGCCGCACGTGGCCGCTGACAGTGAAAGTATGTATGAATGTGTGAGTGTAAGTAAAAATATATCTTATCGATATCGCTTAACGCCGGGTGCAGGTATGCACCCACATGCCTTTTTTCGGTCCCTCGTACCGTTTTTAACTAACGGGCCTGCCTCGCAGATCGCTATCTTCAAAAATGTACGACTATTTACCTAATTAACGGCTTTAAAGAGCCACTCTCTTTCGTATCTTAACGATAGAGGACAAAACGGCTTGGTAAGCTAGTGAATTCTACTCTATATTTTAAAGTATGTGGTTGTAGCATGCCTTAGCGTGCTAGGACGTTTGGGATCTATCTACTGTTATCTAGTTTTATCTTAATATCTCTATCTTACGTATTACCTTTAGTAATAACTTGAGATTTTGCCTTATTTTCTTTTGTGTCCTAACGTTTGATATTTATGATAAAACGTAGGAAATTAATTGCACTAAACCTGAAACTTTATTTTTAAGGTTAGTGAAAATAAACATTCAAGTAAAGGTAATTTCAACCAGTTAAATTGACATTTAATGCTTCTTCTAATGCAACCAACAAAACAATAAAAAGTAACTAGGTAACTAAACTTTAAAAGTTACCATATTAACTATCAAAAGTCACTAGAAATAAAACATTATTAATTATTTTAGATATAATTGAGTGAAAAAAACCATTTATTTTCAAAGCTAATATCAAGTTACATTAAAAGACACAACGGATTTTAATTTTTAACAATCACGTGTAAGGGCGCAATTATTACAGTCGAGGAACAGTTATACTGCGCAAATGTTATACTAGCGACATAATTCCCGCCAATTGTAAGTTATACCGGCCAAATTTTAAAAGTGATTAAACCGCTTTTAAAAGTCAATTTGCAAGCACAATTTACAACAACAAATTACTTACATATCAGGGTTCCACGATGTTTGCAGAATGGGTTCAATTCACGCCTCGTTGATTTTCAGATTACATCCGTTCTTCCTGTGTCTTCTATGCTCGTAAAGGATTAAGAATCACCAGGTAGAGGTACAATAAAAGGTAAAGATAGAGGAACCTACATGTCTAAAAAAGAAAAGACACACCATACCAAGATAGGTGTTGCTTGCTCGAGCGCTCGTAACTTAATGGCGTATTTTACACTCGCGCACTCCTCTATTCACTTTGCGCAAGCGCGACTGTCAGCGACGACGGAAGTTGGCGTTGTTTAATTTAGAAAAAATACGCGGGAATTTCCTTATAAATTATAACTAAGTCTAAGACATGTACATTACCAATTTTGGCATGTAACAGAACTTCTATTTATACCATCTTTATTCCCATAAAATTTCAGAAGTGACTGATGAGAGTGATTAAAGGTAAGGGTTGTTTTTCAGAATATATTGTTTAAGTTTGTTTTATAATTTCTTTTATTCAGTTTGTATTGAAAGAATGTAACATTTGTTAATATGCACTTTTTTTAGTTTGTAATATTTGTTAACGTACTTATTTCATAATATAAATGAATTTTTAATAAAATAATTAAAATCTTTATAAATAATTTTTTTATTTTGATATTTTCTCATTGGTTACCATTTACCTGTATATTCAGCGAGCAAACAGATTAACCGAAATATCCATTATATTTACTAGGTACAATGATCTTCACGTAAACATTTCAAAAAATGTGGTATTGTAAATTGACAAAAATAAGGCTTCCAGTAGCTTAACAAAAACTACTACATAATGGTGAAAAGTTAGGAGAAAGTTCTAAAAATGGTTTAAAAAACTAGAAATATGTAAAAGAACAAAAAGTAACAATAAAAAAATGTTGTGCAAAATTCATTAAAATGCTGTCCAACGCAAAAGTAAGTTACAACGTATTTCACATCAGATGTCCATATTAAAATAATACTTACATTATAGAAACATTGTTATAAAGGTGCATCGGAATCCAACAAAACTACAGATACCTTGAATAAAATATTAAGGACCAATCACACCAGGAATGCAATTGATAGATAATATACAGAAACAGTCGTCAGTGTATGAAAGATAATTCAGACAAATCTTATAAATTTGTGCCAAAACGTAACACTATATATGTTACAAAAAACCGGTAGTTATCTAATAAAAACATTATAAATGGGTTGAAATGAAGCAAGATACAAGTATAAATAATAAGTTACAACGACTGTGTTGACAAACTGTTTATCGATACAACATACTTTCAAGGTCTTTAAATAATTCGAATCGTTTGACTTGATCATGAACTCTGCGTATAAACTAATACATAAATCAACTTCTCGTAAATCGTAGTACCATTGCAATGACCTTCTGGGATAAAAATATGCGATTTGTGTATTCAGTACATACTTGAAACCATATTATGCACTCCTTATTCATTGTTGCATGCGTTTTCAAGCCATTTATTCGAATGAAATATTGGAAAGCACTAGTATGAAGCTACAGTCATTAGAAATGTGTGTGCCTTTCTACAGGTATTTCATTACCAATGGGACAACGGTTAACTGGAGATACTGTGGATCAGATATTGACCAATGAGCCGAACTTTTCTTATCCGAATGTTGATGGTTTAAGAAGTACGGGATTTTGAAAGTTATAATTTTATTTCATTTTTTTGGCATTACTCTGAAAATTATCCACTTGGAAATTGGCATATTTGCGTTTTTCGGTAGAGAGAAAGAGAATATAATACTACTTTTAACTTTAGTCATAGAAACGTTTCTTACAACCTTTTTTATGCTTAATTAGTTATTATCTTTTACGCTCGACTTCTAGTGTACAACTGACTTAGAAATCTGAAGAACAACCCTTATTACAAAAGAAACATATTCTTGTCCCTCTGATATTCCAATCTGTTTTCAAGAAAAAACCGTTTAATTCAAATTATTTTTTAATCCTTATTAGTGGGACGTCACACCGAAAATAATAATATTTTGGTAGACTTATTTTACTATTAGACAGTCGCCATAAAGATCTGTCATATTTTTTATTTAACGGGTGGATGAAGCTTTTTAAAGCATCGACTCGGTAAGTAATTTTTTTAACTTTCTGTTTGAAATTTCTCAACCAAGATAATTTAAAATGCCGCGTCATAGTGACTACCAATAGTGGAACGAGAAATATCGTGTGTGTGTTTACGCAAACAAATTTCAATGGTCGCGCTGCGAGCTGAAGGTATACCCAGTTATATCCCCAAAGGAAGACAACCAAAACATAAATTGTTTCGAAATCTGTTTAATCGTTTACATAAAACGGGTTTATTTCATCCCAAAAGTGAAAATAGCGCTCCAAATACTATCTCGGTTGAGCAAGAGGAGAAGGTTTTGGTTGGGGTGTATGTAAATCCAAGTATAAGTATCTATCGGCGATGGGCATAAGTTGCTCATCAATATGGAGAATTTTAAACAAAGAGAAGCTTCGTCAATACCACTTTACTTCAGTTCAGAGTTTGTTGCCGCAAAATTCTCTAACTCGCCTACGCTTTTCTCAATATTTACAGGAGAAGCAAAATGTGGACCTTAATTATTTTTATAAAGCCGTTTACTGATGAGGCATGGTTTACTTGACGTGTAGTTTTCAATAGTGAAACAAATTTTTGTGAGATCCAAAAACCCCATGCCATGAAAGAAGGACTTTTTCAACACGTATTTAGGATCAATGTTTGATGTGGTATTATTTCAAATTTTTCTATTGTGCCTTGTTAACTGCCACCCCCTCTAAACGGCATATCTAATTAAAATCTTCTTTAAAAAATTTAGACGTTTTGCTTGAAGAATCACCGCTTAATGTGAGTGCATATATGTGGTTAATGCAAGATGGAGTGCCTACACAGTTTTCTCGGGCGGTACGCAAACATTTAGACGTTTTTTCACAATGGTAGATTGGTCGTGGCAGTAAGTTTTTATGACCACGAAAAAGCCCCGACTTAAATATTCTGAAATATTCGATTTGGTCTCGAATAAAAAACATTGTGAATAAAACAACAGTTGAATGGCCCGAGGCATTGTGATGAACAATACAAGCGGCGGCGAATAGAATCAAAGGCAATAAACCATCATTGTTTGGAACTCGATAGTCTCTTAGAAAACATAATACAAAATGTATCCAAATGCATCCAAGCAATATATATACACATTCTACAAATAAATCCCACCAAAATATAAAAGAATCCGGCAAAATTAAAATTTCTGTAAATTCATGGTTACACTTTCTAAAAAACAAGCTTACTTTTATTCTTTAAAGTGCCATGCAAAAACGCAAATTGCGGGTGTATAAATAATAACCCTGTATGATATAGGCATATTGTAAATACATAGCAAATAATGTAAGCATCATAGTAAAAATAATTAACGTTAAAAGATACCTTAAAACGTATTAAATCGAATGCAAATCGATGATTTTAAGATAAATATAAAAACTATTTGTTCGTGCACTTTCCGTGCATAGAAATAAATAATTTCCCGTATTTAAAACTCCAATTCTAATCTTAATTTTGAGTATTGAATCACATTTTGCCGTAAAAGTAAGTATTTCCATAAAAATGCACCCTCTTTGCATTTAAAAGCAATTAAAGGTTAAATTAATTAGCCTTTGTATAGCATAAAAACATTTTTAATAAAACATGTTCTCGTATTTTCGAGAGGAATTGAGAAAATTAAGTCAAATTCGTATGAACTAATTAATAAAGAAACGTTTATTCCAAGAAACGGTTGGAATACTAAAAAACCCAGAAAATGTAATAGAAATTGATAAGAAATATTTATGATCTTTTGCACTCACTGTACGATAGATTATTTATTATCTTTCGCAATCACTGTTGGAGAGCAGTAATACGACACAATAACCTTTGGTGTTGAACAAAGACGAGGTAGCGCACGTCACTAATGAGTAAAAGAAATTACGAGGTAATAAAACACCGCGATTTAGACACTTATGAGTTTTTCTGGAAAATCTTGCATCATAATGTTCCTTATTATACCACTACATACTAGAAATAGATAATTATGTATATATAAAGTAGCGTTTATTAAATGATTTCATTCATTCGTTCAATCGCGAAATATTGATTTAGGTCATGCGCTGTTGCTTTGCGAAGATGATATATAAAATATGCAGTACGCATATCTTAATTTAATAATTACGATGTTATAATTAATAAAGAAGTGATATTTTCAATGTAACCTACTGAAATATAAAAACGACTAACCCAAACTGTCGACCGTTGTTATGATGAGGTTGCACAAGTCCCTCGGTTCTGATTCGGTTAGCCAATCATGAAAAAACGTTGTGCGAATGAGGAGTACGATTAGGAAAGCGCTCTTGCCAGAAGTTTGCTGCTGCAGAGGATATATCTCAATACTCCTCCAAAATTAAGAGCATACCATGTGCTTCTTCACTTGAATAAAACGTAACTGCTAGATATGCTAGATATTAGGTCTCGCAAAATATATATGTATGTATCGTCACACAAACTAACTTGCAACTTTCTCTCTGTACATTCCGTCGTCTTCTTCCCGACTGCAATACAACTTTACTTATTCTTAATTTTTTTAACCAGTGAGGATTATTGTGGGACCAATTATTTTGAATTTAAGTGGAAAAGTAATTTGACCTTATAATAATACCTATGGATTTACTTGTTACCATTATATAACAGCATGCGACATATTTTGTACTTTATGTCATAGTACTGCTTTGGAGCCTCATAACTCAAGGAGTACTTAATGAAATAAAATTTTGATTAGTTATTTAGAAAGCCCTCTGGATAGGATACAAGAACATGAAATGAAGAACGGTAGGTTCTGTTTGAGAAATGAAACATCACCTTCATGGACGATCAAGTAATTTTTAAATGTCAAACCAATGATACTACCTCATGTTTCTCTTCAAGCCATACAACTTTCGTCTAAAATATTTTTTTCTAAAATGTTCGATTTCCAAAATAAAGAGGGTGCGCAGGTGGTCTAAATCGCCTGGCAGTTCTGTTGTACAAATCAACACTTGCAGGTGATAAAGTCAATATCACAACGAAGCTGTTATTTACATTTGGTGTTTAAAATATTAATTGAACATATATGTTATTGGAACTTACCTATGGAAATGACGTCCAACTATCGATATTCAAAGCATTCAGCAAATAGAATTTTATGTTTATAAAACATCAATAGCTGATTTGACGCAAATTGCGTGCATTTCGACAAGTTCATCATGAGGTGTGATATAAAAATCTTTAGGAGCGAACGCTCCGTTATCTGAATTAATATTAGGAACACAGCAAACGTATTAAAAAAATGATTATTGATTTTTCAGTGGACCACATAAGTGGAGAAATATATAAAGTGCTGCGATTAAAAAACAATTAAAAATTATTAAATGTTGAAAATTGAAATTAAGTGTAATTCGACATAACCGATTAGAATCGTAAGTAGAATTTGCTTGTTAGCACTGTTCTTGATAAAACGGATATTTAGGGCACCTAAGTACCATCCGAAGTAATTCTAAGTACCTCCATAAATGTTATAAGTATCTCCCTAAATGATTTTCATCAATCCAATAGAAAATTATAAATAATGCTTCAGTCACTACTTCAGAAATCAATGCGTTCGCTGAAAGTAATTGTTTTGATCTAGTTGGTTTGGAACTGCTAAAATAAAATTTTTGTCAATTTAAGTTAGGGATTTAAACAAGATATCAACTTGTGTAACTTTCGTTGCACTTCAATCCTTGAGAAAGACGTCTATTGTGGGAATCCGCTTATCGGAATATAATTCAAGACTAATGTAATCAAGGTAAGATTAGTTTATAAGTATTATGCTATCTATTTAGGGAACAATACTTTTTGGTTCAAATGTACTTTTTTTAGGTAACAGTCAGAGACAAGGATGCTTTAACCCTACGAAACAATTATCCGTACATGCGTAGTGTAATTTGATACCATGGTGAATTTTAAATATTTTATGTAATTTGCTTTGCTCTGCTTACTTATTTTGCTATATTATTGGAATTTATTGCGCATCTTTGTATTTCTGAGATTTTTTGTGATATGTAGTATACCAATTGAGATATTGAGAGTTTGCGTTCTACTACCGTGTAACTGGTTTCTTTTATTTATGTAGGAGATTTTGTGATTGTTGGATAGAGGAAATAACTACGAATCCTGAGGCAAAAAAATATGGCGGTCAACCTAATAAATTAAAACTGACAGCTATTTGGATAACACGACGCCTCAACTCACAACATTTTCAACGAAATTTTGTCAGCCTGCTTAAGTCAGATCAATCAGAAGTTTATAGAAGCCGCTAGAGATTATGACGTAAAAACCTTGATATTATAAAAATGCTAAATAATCGAGAACGAGAATCATTGATCGATTGTCCGTTTATCGATCAACTACGAATTATAATTACGATCAAGTTCATGTTAGTGATTCTAAACGTTTGCAAATGTTTGAAAAGAACAATATATTTTATAGTTCTACAGTATAACGAACAACATCTAAAGTAAAATTGAATTAAAATTTTGACAACTCAGACTGGAAGTAACACACCACAGTCACTTCTAAAAAAGTATATGCCGGTACGATAAAATTAAATAGAAAAATACAAATAGGGAAATCTGGTACGTTTTCAAATGCATTTAAATAGAGAAATACAATATCGCAAGGCATGGCATGGTTTTCAATGCATTCATTGGTATAATGTTTTTAAAAATGGGATGACATGGAAATTTGATCAGCAGTTTTGAAAAGGAACTCCAGTACATCTTTTTTAAATTTTTCAAAAGATATTTGCGAACTATAATTATTTTAAGTAAGTTAAACTTGTAGAAGATTTTGGCATATAGGTGTTTTTTTGTTAATGGATAATTTCAGATGTTTTAAGAGCTCAAATTTCGAATTAATTTTGTCATTGCGGAAAGTTATTTTTTAATCTAAGGTTCACTAATCAGTTACACTTATTAAGCGAGTTAAACAGGAATATTTAAATTAACTATACCCTTTTCTAAAAGAAAATTTTTGTGCATGGGGACTTACATTAAAAAGGTTTTGAGATTGCTAATTATAAACAAGAATTGTGTGAACCCTGTATTAATATTTAGTAGTTATAAAATATAGTTTTTTAGATTGAAGATGTTTTTTGCATTTGTAGGTTTTAATGCTTGTGTGTAAGTAATCATTTTGAATAATGTGCGTTGAAGAAAAATATTTATGGATGTATCTAACTTATTATTTGTTATTTAATGAATATTTGATGATATTTTATAATTTTGATGTTGGAGTTTCGTTGTTTCGTTTAATCTGAGCTAGGAAGACAATACGGGCAGGACACTTTATGGAAAAAGGCAGTTGAGACGGATCTCCTCTCTGACGACTGTTACTAAAACTTGGGTTTATAGGTGAAACGAAACGAAGGCACAAATTGTAAGTTAGATGATGCTGCATTTCCCATAATGTGTCCGTCTTAAATATTAGAGCTTTGAGACTCCTGTCCCGATGATCCTTAATTACGACAAAACGCGTCGGCAAAATGCTTTCGTGACTTATTTTGGGTTGCTTTTTACTTTTTATTAATAAAGAATTTTTAAGAATTATTTAAATTATTTATTCTCTAAATATTTGTGGAAGCACTTTGTATTTGTTGGAAGACTCGGTGTATTTTATTATGAATGCATAAACTCCGTGATTGATAAGTTTCATTCGTATTACATCACTTTATTATATTTTAGATAAGAATTAGGATATTCCGTGAGTAAAAATGCTTTTTTGGGAAAGTTCCTTAGATATTCGAAGTACTCGTTGAGAGATCATTATAAAAGGTAACATTTAAACGTGTTCTAAAGAAAATTCAGTTTGCAGTGCCATTGCGGTCATTGACTCTTATTTCATTTTATGTTGAAAGTATTGAAACGCTTTTAAGCTAAACATATGATCTTTTTATTTTTACGAGGGCGGGTATACAATATTGAAAAGCGCGATTCATTAAAAACCTTCAAGAAAAATCCTAAATAAATGATATTGTCCATAATATAAAAATTGGAATTTAAACGTTCATTTAACAATTAACTACAGTAATAAATCAAGCGATAAGGGTTATAAGAATGAAAGAATGACAGCGATAAATCTTGATAACGAGTGCAAATGTATTAATTATTGTTAGCCTCGCAGCTAACTAACGTCAAGTTAGATAAACGTTGCATCATTTCGACGGGCCTTCTAAATTCAACGAACTAAACGTAATAGCAATGCCCAGAGATCGCGAGATTCTTCTAGATTATATCACGTAACAGCTATTTCGTCTTTACAAACCCAAATGATGGCAATGAACGCGGTCAGTCAGTCAATAATTCAGTCAGCAGATAGTAATGAGTCGAGTTAATGAATAGTATTGAATACTTGTTTTAAAATGTCACCATCTTAGTATTAAGTGGCAATCAGACGACTTTGAAAGTTATTGCTACTCTAAAGTAAAAAAGATTTTGAAGTAGATAATTGAACTAGTTTCAAATGAATGAACAATAATGAATTTAATTTAAATGGATTTAATGGTAAATGAATTATAAGATTTTTGGATTCGAACCATGTTGGTATATGTATTTAGAAAGCAAATATAAAATTTGATGCCATTTAATGGTAAATTAATTTTACACAATTTGGACAATTTTGGTATATGAATTTAAAATACAGTTTTAATGGTATCTTTCCAATTATTTTGGACATGGATGCAAGTTTACGATATGAAATTGGTAGAACAACATTATTTAAACAGTTAAACAAAAATTTAATTGTTTTAAAAATCGTTAAGCGGGTCTTCTTATAATTTAATTAGGTAAAGTTAAGTCAGATTTTGTGAGGAAGTATTTGTGTAAAGCTGAGGGAGGTTGAACTTCGGTAGGTTTGGCCATTATACAATAAGTATTATTAAACATGACTGATCAACTTTCTATTTAACTTAGGCTTGTAGGCAGATATTACAATAATCTTGATGTTTGGAGGTTTCTTAGTACGAGGAGAGTTAATATGGCTTTTAAAAAAACATAGCTCTCATATTTTTTAAGAAACGATAGTCAACTCCTTTTTTCGGGCACTATTTCTAAACAATGTCTTGCGATTTAGCTTATTTTTAAGATAAGGTGCTTATAATTTTCGTATATTCTCCCAAAATAAAAAAGTTATGAGTATATTTCTACTTCTTCTTAAAATGATCATGAAACAAAATACAAGCTGTTTTGTTTTGTTATGTCAGTCATAATGTATTTTAAATGTTGTAAATGTAACATATATGTTAAATATCTACACCTTAACAAATACCTACTTTACTAATAAAGAAAAGACTAAGGTTTGGTATCTTTATCAAAAGTAACAGAAATTCCGTAACTGCTTTAAACGACAATTTACATTTGTTTCCAGAAAGAAGACAGTCTCAATAAATATTACTTTTTCTTTTTTGAGTGAGTGTCGAAGGAAAGTGATTCTATTAGTGTGAAACTCCAACATAGAGCAGAAGACCGGATGAAAACACAGTAATTGATGTTTGACTGCGGTTGATATATTTCCCAGTGCATCAACTAGACGAATATCAAGAGAAGGAAGTATTTTCAAAAATAACAAAGAATTTTAAGAGGCTATAAAATGTTTCCCTACAAAGTTCATGTTAGTCAATATTTGAACGCTAACGATTTAGAAAGATGCCTAAATTTTTGTCAATGGTTTCTCAATAAACTATAAACAAATCCAAATTCATCAGTTAATATTCCGCGAGGAAACTAAAGTAAATTTACTAATTGTGGGTTGTTCAATAAAAGAAATCTTCGTCATTACTTAACAGAAAATCCTCATATAGTAATCAAACGTAGTTTCCTGAAAAGACATTCCATTTATGTATGGTGTGATATAATTGGAAGAACGTTAATTAATCCCTACTTTTTTCATGAAAATTTAAATGGTAATGCATATTTAAAATTTTTTTGAGAAACCAATGGAAACTACTTAGGTAATTTATCGCTTCTTACTCGAAGAAAAATACAGTAATTTCAGCACGTTAGCGCTCCTGTTCATATCAACCAGATGTCGTGCATGTTTTGGACGAAAGGATTCCACACAAATAATAGGTAACTGTGAATCTATACCCCTTTGTATTCTCAAGCAACTATCATCTACAATTGTCGCACTGCTTGGTCACCGAGGCGCACGAATCTACTGTATGTGATAATTCTTTAAGGGGTAAATTTTGTTTTTGTATAAACGTCAAATAATTTTCAAGAATTGCAAAACAGTATTATTTTAGCGTTTAGCGGAATAACCACAAAGGCTTTGGACAATGCTTGTAAAGCTATAGCCAGGTGTGAACAACTTTGTGTTTAAAAAATTGTGGTCAGTTCGGCCATTTATAACTTAAGCTCTTTCATGTTCCGTTATTTATAATAATCTGTTTCCTTAAATGCATTTTTTATTAAAAAGTTTATTGCCACTATACAGCTGCAGTTGAGGTATAACTAAACAGCTTATGTTTTGTTTCATAGTAATCTTAAGCAAACATAATGAACTACTCATAACTTTATTATTTTTGGGAGAATTTGAACAAATTAGAAAGTGCATTTTCTAGAAAAATAATCTGAATTAATTGACATTCAGTTTCAATATGGCACCCACCTTAAAATAACAATTTCATGTTCCTTGCGCCAAAAAAAACTCCCAACACTAAAAATTATGGAAATATCTTTATACAGTCCGAAGTTATGCAGAAAATACTAAGAAAGCAATTATCAGTTTTTCCAAAATGTTTTAGAAACCTTTGAAAATAATTAGATTCTGAAAATGTCTCAATTTTTTTTGTAATTTAACTAAAAGTGTATCTCTTATAGTTTACAAGAACCTAAAGAGAGACGTCTTAAGTTCGATAAATAAAATGTATTCGACGATTATTCGTTGTTTAGCCATTCAAGACCTTACTTGTGATTTTCCAATGCTCCACCCGGAGGTACTACATGGGCCAGGAACGGGTTTTTTTTACCTGGAAAATTGGGAATTTTGCCGAACCCTTGCTGTTCCAAGCAAGGTAGGTATCTTTAACGTGCGCGACAACACTCACACACGGAACCTCCATTTTACCTCTCATCCGAACGAGGGTGTATTTTTGTGAAAAATGCTCGCCTAACATTTTTCAAGCGGACTGTGTCGAGATAAGCCCTTCAAGACACCCCTCCCCCTTCATGAGATGCTATTGCTGGTATTTCCATTTAAGGGCTTTCTTTAGCCTAAGAATTGATAATAAGCAAGACGAAGTTCGGTGTAGGTATAAAAAAGCTTCGGATAACTAAGTTAATAGATTATATCAAATTATGTTCTGAAACATAGATTATGCCACTAAACAATATGTATCATTTCTTTGTTTTAGCAATTCTAATGATTTCAAAACAATCCATAGATTTTTTTAGATACTTTAAGGTGTGTTTTATTCGCTATGTAAAAAATACTTACCTAATCTTAGTGTTTTTGGTAAGTAGTTACCACGTTCACTATAACAGCAACATTTTACCAACTAGCAGTTATGATATGACATCCATTTCATTTAATAAATTTGCCTCATTATGTTATGTAGTAATAAATTTAAACTTATAGTAGTTTAAAGGTCGGCTGTTGCATAAGGTTATAGTTCAATATAATCGTAAATCGCGAAATCATTCAAGAAAGACAATAAACGTCCATTCAATGCTGTTTTAAAAGTGAAATACTGAATGTTCTAATATCGTAAAAGCGGACACCGCTATCCATATCATAACGTTGTTTATACGTTAAGCGGTATTTATAACACTTGAGCAATAAATGTTATTAATCAGCGTCACTACATTCCAACAACATTCTAATCTGTCAATAGTCTCAATACTGAAATAATTCCTCAACTTTAATTACAAATTGTGCAATGTGCCTACCATGTGATTTATTCAGCCTCACCATTATATTATGCGGCATGTTTACGCTTGGAGGGTATACAATTTTTAGGAATCATCCAGTCTTTTATTTGTCACAATCTTAAATGCTAATTCAATACTGTTTTAATGAATCCTTTAAATCTTCTAGTGTTTCTGTTGGTATCTCCAAACTTAAAGAGGTGGTTATGGTGTTCACATAATTGTGTACTATATTACATTTAATAGAATTTATGCAATTGTATATATATATATATATATATATATATATATATATATATATATAATAGAGAAGAATAATCCACATTTGGAATGCAAATAAATGCTTAATATATATTAATAGTTATTAAGATGAAATGAAAACCCAACTTTATATTGTGTGTTTTAAAAATGGTTTATTTGAATTCAATAAGATTTATTTAGTAAGCTAGTCGGGGTAAAAACCTTAAAATAATATTTCACATTTTAAAGGGAATAGCACAGCAATAAAAGGAGTATCACAGCAATATATATATATATATATATATATATATATATATATATATATATATATATATATATATATATATATATAGTGGTTTTAAAGGGTTAAAAATAAATACAAAAGAAATAATTTCAAAACACTCTGTATAAAGGAACAAACAGAAATTACGTGCGAAATTTATATTAATTAATTTTTATCTAAGTGACGCGTAGTAACGAAATTGTACAAATAATAATTAAAAATTTAATAGCTTTGCAAAGAATTGAATGGTAGAAGTCAATGCCATGCATTTATTAATTTAATTGGAGTTAATTGAACAATTATTGATACATAATAAGCATAAAAGCCTGTAAAAACCCAAGGTAAAGAAGCGTGCTAACAAACGGATATATCAGGAGGGTTAAAATACCATGAAACGAAGCTCGGAGAATTGTACTTAAAACGTTCATTATGATCGAATACCTACAAACTTTTAAATGTCAAGTTCTAATAAATTTGAGTAGATAAACATGCAGCTTCTGCGTATATTGAAAACGGTTGAATGTTTTAGCATGAAATACGAAACGGGGATTATTTAAAGTCACGTCGCCAATCCACGTGTGTTTAGACAGCAGATAGTCAAGAATATCGATTTTGTACCACTTAGACCAGGGTAGAAAGGGACAGAGAAAACGCATAAATAAGAGACACTAATAGGATAGGAGGGATTTGTAAAGCGTCACTAAGTCTACGATTGGTCGATATGTTAGTTTGATTTGAAACAAGCACGAGGATAGTGGAGTGTTATATTCTTGAAATTTTATAAACGAGGTATTAAAATTCGCGGATTTAAAAATGGAGTTGAGTGCAAAATTGCTAGAATGTGTGGTGTTAACAGGGGATTTCGCATTAAGCAGGTATGGAGAGGTTATATTCGAAGGTATAAATACTTTTAAATAACGTGGTGAGAGCCCTTAAGTTTTCGATCGCTCCAAACAACGTATCTATGTATCACGAGTTGTAAGTATTACTAAATCAGTTAAATTATATTACAAGGTGATAGTCTCTTAATTAAATACGCGGTTAAGTGTGCCGAAAGTACAGTTTAATAGAGATATCATCTATAATTATAATCAACTCGTGTCGGGACAGTAAGTAACGTGGTTTGAAGCATCTAATTAATGAAGAAATAATTTTAAATGGAATTTGGAATTGGTAATACCGGGGAGGCAGCGTTTGCAGTTCAATTTGGATGGAGTTTTTCTAGTAACAGCTAGAAACGACCTGCAGAACGGACAGAAGAAATATATGGCATCATCCTCAGAGCAGAGATCTACTATAAAATTCCAGGTAACGATTTACATTGTGACTTTATAAACTGTGAATATTGGGAGAACGTATGAGAGTGAAATTCCAAGGTAGTGTGTATTATTTACCTATGGAACTTAATACGTGTAAAATCTTTATTATGGTATTTAACTAAAAAGTTGAAGGTGTCTATAAAGCTTTTAAACGTTCCCTCAGAACGTAAAAATTTTGTGAAAAGTACATGGCTTTGCTTTGTTATTTGTTTTAAAAGTAGGCAAATGCATAATTAGCTGGGTTATTCTGAGCTCATCCTACCCCAGAGTTTGGTTATAGTAAAATAGATAAATAAATTATAAAGAAGGAATTTTAGAGAAGGTATTATTCAAGGTCCATTTACTCCGGGTACAATTTATGTGTTTAATGATTTAAAAATAAAATATTGGACATTTTAAAATAAGGTTTTCCTGAAGTGTAACGTGATCAATGGAATATGGACTATATTGCATTTCATTTGTAAATAGTTATAAATAAAAGTTTGTATGTTGGTTGTATTTGAGGTTTTATTGCTAGTGTGTGTGTATGATTGAGAATATGCGATTGAATCTAGATACCCAAGAGGAGATCCGAATGAGCTAGCCGGAAGCAGTTGAAGAAGGCCGTTCAACCGAGGAAGAGAGGAAAACGGGTAAGGATAATTTTTTTAATTAGTTAATTTTTGAAAATTTGTTTATTGTCGAATCTGAAAATTTTATAAAAATTTCGAAAATAATTTATGGTTAATAAGCATATTACCCGAGTTCCACGGCATAATTTTGACGCCCAAATTCAGGAGCTGAGGCGATTCTTATAAGGATACACAGCAATTTTTGACGCCCAATTCGTGAGGCTCGATTCAAAAATAAGGTTACATATATATATATATATATATATATATATTTATATATATTGCTGTGTGAATAAGGTCATTTAGGGGTAGTTAGGACCAATAGTATAGCGCACTTCATATAAAATACGTAAGGGCTCAGAAAACGAGACAGTTTTCTGAAGAGAAGAAAACAAGAAATACGATGATTAGACTGGAAAGTAAATGACAGCGCCCTGTATATAAACCATAATCATAATTAATTTAGTTAAAAAAAAATATTTTGAAGATTTATTTGAATAAACAAATTTACAAGTCGTTAAACAACATAAACGCAAGCTGAAACGTAACACGCATGTATAACGCATCATTATTACGTCAAGGATCCCAATTGAAACAAGCAGGTTTAAAAATGTTTAAGATAGTAAACGCATATAATTTAATGCATAAATTGTATTAAGTCTAGGTGACTAGAAAGCTAAAATCGACACCTGATTTATTAGAAACGAGCAAGGCATGGTAATAGAAATCAAAGTTCACCAAATTTATTTGAACAAACAATGGTTTACTTATCTAGAAGTATCAAAATCCTAGGGAATCAATGCTATTAACTCAAAATGGTACGTGACAAATGCAACGTGTTGATGTTAACATACAATATAATACGATGGAATATCCGGTATGAAGGTATCATGCACAACAACGAACTTTGCGCTTGTCAATAGATAGACGATGCATTTAAATACGACCTGATTTGTAAACAAATCACTTTCAACATGAAGTAAGGCTTAGTTCACATCCCTTAAAACAAAGATATTTACGTAAAGTGATTTATTGTGAGGTGTGAAATAATACCATTGTAATTATGGAAAATTAATAGGTTTGTCGTTTTACCATTCAAAAGGCGTAAGTAACTAAAAGTTGTTTTAATTTAAATTCTAATATTAACCTTAATAAAAATGACTCTAAATAATGACTGGAAGACAATTCCAAATAATTACTGTAGAAGAATTCCAAATAATTACTGGAGAAGAATTCTTAATAATTAATGGATAAGCGATTATAAATAATTACTGGATCAAATGAGGAAATGCAACAAGCATTTACTTCAACTATGAATTGTCAAGCAGTTTAACGGAGGACGCTAGACTGATTTAAAGCTATGCTATGAGGGATGCAGACAATATCTAAAGCAGTTGGACCAGGGACTGATTCGAGCTGAAAATAACAGGTAAGCCAATTTGAATGTTTTATTATTTTATTTCTGAATATTTTGTTGTACATTTCTAAACTGATTGATTTAAAAATTAGTATTTCATTGAATATTTCTAATTTAAATACTTTAAAAATTGCTTTCATGATAATTTATGTGAGGCGTCGGCAAGGATCGTTCTTTTTTGAATACACGTTGTAAATTACGTGAATATGTAAAGAAGTTGATGAACGTTCATGGAGCCTCAGTTAATAATAACAATAATAGTGATTTTGCTGGATTTTTGATCATCTTTATAATGAAAGTTCTATTTAGCGAATCTTTAAACTTTTCATACGTTGTAAATATTTTTGAAGACATTATAATAATTTGTCCTTAATGGTGTTTTGGTTTAAAGATTAGAACAGGAAGGAGAGGTAGAAGGTTAATTTAAATCTTTTGTTCGTCGTATTGTCGCATAGTCCGTGCGTAATTTAAAAACTGAGCTTGCCGACGCAATTAAAATTATACATTAAAAATCAAAAATTGACAGATTAAAATTTTGTACCTTGTATATACCCTGTGTATTTAGACCAGGGTAGAAAATTAATTAACCACATCAAATAATTTTAATCACCCTGTATAAAGAAACAAGTAGAAATTACGTGCGAAATTTATATTAATTAATTCAGTTTTTAAGTAGCGGGTATTAAACAAAGTGTACAGATAATAATTAATATTTAATTAGTATTCGCTAAAAATTAAAGGGTAGAAGTCAATGCCATTCATTATTATTTTAATTGGAGTTAATTGAACCATTAGTAATAGATAATAAGCATAAAAGCCTCTGAAAGTCCAAGGTTAAAATACCATGAAAACAAAGCTCAGAGAATAATATTTAAAACATTCATTAGGAGTGCACACCTGCAAATTTTTAAATGTCAAATTCTAATAAATTCGAGCTGATAAACATGCAGATTCTACGTATATTGAAAACGGTCGGATGTTTTAGCAGGAAATGCTAGACGAGGGGTTATTTTACTTACGTAAGAATCCACGTGGATTTAAATAACAGATAGTAAAGAATATCGATTTGTACCACTCAGACCAAGGTAGAAAAGGACGGATAAAAAGCGTAAAACAGAGACACTGATAATAGAAGGCGTGATTTGCGAAGCTTCACTAGGGCTACGATTGGTTAAAATAAGATGCAAACATGAGAGGTGTAAACATAACAATTTCTGTATAAAATTAGTTAGTTGTTCGCGGACGCGCTGCGAGCCGTGTGGAAAATTCTTAGATTTTCAACTTGGACGAGTGCAAATTTCAGTAGAATCGCTGTGTCGGACCGTCGAAAGGGAAAAGAGAATGCGAAATTCTAAAAATTGTCCGTTGCGGGACAAATTCGACGTGCAAGCGGGCCATTATATAAACCCGTGTTTATAGGAGTTTCGCTCTTTTACATTTTTGATTTTATTCGATACTTTAAACAGTTCGCTCTTATATTTTTGATTTTATTCGATACTTTAAACAGTTTTGCTCTTTATTTTTTGATTATTTAATACTTTAAGTAGAATACGTGGCGATTACGTGCTATAATAAAAGTTATTAGTACACTTAGAGAAGATAGATAAGGTAATAAAGTCTAGTTAGATTTGCGGGTATTACTGTACCAAATATCCCAATTAGTAGCGATAAATAAATACATTGCAGTATGCAGTTTTTAGTATAGCGTGAACGAATTATGAATTTCTTTGCGATTTTGTTCAGGAGTGAGTAATCAAGTGTTATTCGTAAACGTGATTGGATCTACAAAACAAGATTTAGATATACGTAGATGAGTTCCTGAGAAGCCCTGAAACAATTTAGATGAATGGTGGTGTAGAAAAATTTTAAAAGCGGTCAGAACCTGAAGCCGTAAACATAAATCAGCTGGAATGGTGGGATGAGCAAGTCCGATGTACATTGTAGCCACGAGTGCAGTAACCTTCAAGTAAATTATGCATTTTGTTCGATCTTAGATGTTTTGGTGTGTGTTGAATATCTTTATAATTTGTTTGATAAAAAATGGACAGTAGTAAATTTGTATAAACAACAAATTTTTAGTTTTAAGGTAAAATTTTCTTGTATAAGTAGAAAGAAGTATTTTTCGGGTTTATGTTTTTGATTATGATGAAAATTTGGGTCTGTCTTTGAGCTCAATTAGACTAACCTGTTTAATTAACGTAAAGGGGTGGGAGATGCTCCCTTTTATTCAGACTTAGGTCTGCAAATATTGTTTATTTAATTAGTATGCATCCTACAAGGACTCTAATTATGGATGCAAATTAAAATGATGACAAATTTTAACTTGAAATTTTATGATGCTGAAATTTAATTTTGAAATTTTAATGTATTATGAATATTGATGTAAATAGAGTTAACGTTGATGTTTGTGGTAGGAATGTGTTTGTTTTTTTTTATGAATGAGGATGAAAGTTTTAACTAGGTGAGAAGCCGAGGCGGAGATAGTAAAGAGGCGATTATCAGAAGAGATTCACAGCATCTCTTGACGGCCCAACGCTGGGACTCAATTCTTATAGGAAATCACAGCAATATATATATATATATATATATATATATATATATATATATATATACTAGGTTATCATAAAGTAAGGGATATATTTTAAATCATTACAACTTTTTAATAAATTAAGTTAGTAACATAAAATAAACGAAATCTAGTTGCTTAATGAATGGGATTTTACCGTATCTATGAGAAACAAAAGCGTTGTCATAACAATTGTTGACACTAGTGTCAAAACGAAATTATTCAATCTGAAGTTTTATTTTGAAACTCAAGTAAACGTTGAGTTCAAACGACTCAAATGTAATAACATGGATTTACAAACAAGAATTGGTTTAGTTCAGTGCTATTATGAATCCGGCAAAAATTACACCGCTGGATTACGAAGATTTCGCACGAGAATGGGTTTGAGAGCGGGACCCTGTCAAATGAAAGCGTACCGCAATTTGATACAAAAATTTGAAAGAACAGAGTCTGTAACTGACTTACCAAGATCAGGAAGACCAATAATTAGTGATGTCCAAGTTGCAGAGGTTCTTCATGAAAATTAAGACATAGCCAGAAGCAATTCACTCGCAATCAGCAGTGCAAATGCGATATCCAAGCGATTGCAAATGCCGTATACCACGGTATGGAAAATTTTACGCAAAATTCTAAACATGTATCCATATAAACTGAAAATGCTGTTTGAATTAAAGGACGCAGATTTGGCTACTAGGTACGATTTTTCTTTGCGAGTAATGGCTCAGATGGAAATTGAACCCGAATGGTTATCCCGTATTTTATGGACAGATGAGGCACATTTTACTCTGAATGGTGGAGTCAATACTCATAACTGTAGAATCTGGTCTGCAGAAAATCCGCAACAAATCGTTCAAAAAGGTCTGCATGACAAGAAAGTCACCGTTTGGTGCGGTTTTACAGCTGATTTTATTATTGGTCCGTATTTCTACGAGGAAATGCAGAATGGACAAGCCGTATCTGTAACTGTAAATGGTGAACGATACTTGCAAATGTTACAAAATTATGTTATTCCACAGCTGCAAAACGAGCTAGTGCATTACGGAATTGAAAACATCATTTTTATGCAGGATGGAGCACCCCCGCACATTTTTCGACCAGTCAAAGAATTGGGGGCAGAATGCAGAAATTTATGTACTGTATAATAGATGTTTATTGATAATAATTTTCGTATATGTTACACAATCTTCTATTCTGTAGTAGACGAATCGTGGAAGTGGAATAATGACCCCACCGGTTTCCGCTTCCCATACCAATCCTAGCACAGATACATTTCTAAACTAGAACGTACAAAAGCACATTTACAACAGTTCTCCTCCTCAGAAAATTCAACACATATTACAAATCCAGCCTTATAGGCGGTTTAATATTTCTTTTTGATCGCCTAAGGCCAACTGGAGAAGTATCAGGTAAATTTAATGTAGGTTGTTCTAAGGGTAATTCCTGGTTCTCTGTTTGCATTAAGTTGTCTGAATCATTCTGCAAAGAATCGTTCAAATTGGTACCATTACCACTATTTGAACAATTTGCAAGCTCCCTGAACTGAATATCTGATCTCGGACTACTAAGTGGATACTGTATTACACCCGAAGAAGACCCCGGAACAGTTTCAGTAGGGTGTATATGTGTACTTTTTGTATTAGTTATGACTGGTGCATGTTCACCAATTTTACGAATTTGATTGACGTGTCTCCGCCAATTCCGACCGTCGTCCAACTGAATTAAATAATGTAACTTTCCCAATCGCTTTATTATATACCCAAATTCCCATTTACTATCATGGATATAATCTCGAGCCGCAACTCTCTCTCCGACTGCAAATTCGCGTATGGGTTCCTCTGGAATTAAATCAGTTTTATCTTTAACATTTGGTTTAAGTAGATCTAAACGTGATTTTATTTCTCGACCAAACATTAAATAAGATGGACTTAAGTTTGTTATAGAATGAGGCGTTTTCCTGTATGTTAACAAGAACTTTAAGATTTGACGATCTCTATCGCTTTCATTGCCTTTGAATGTTTGTAACGTTTGCTTAAACGTCTGCACATACCTTTCTGCAAGTCCGTTTGTTGCAGGATGGTAGGGTGCACTTAGTTTGTGTATAATACCATTCAGTTGTAAGAATTTTTTAAATTCGTACGACATGAATGTTTGAGCATTATCCGAAACTAAAATGTTCGGAATACCAAACGTACAAAAAATCTTTCGTAACATTTCAATTGTATTTTGAGATGTTATATTTTTAACACGAAGAATTTCGGGCCATCGGGTATAGGCATCTACCATGATAAGATAGTAACTGCCCATAGTTGGTCCCGCAAAATCAATGTGCACTCTTTCAAAAGGTTCTGTTGCTCTTTCCCACGAATGTGTAGATATACGTGGAGCTTCATTTTTCAGCTGATTACAGACTGCGCAATTATGACATAAGTCTTCTATGTCCTTTGCTATGCCTGGCCACCAGCAATGTTCCCGGGCTAAGGATTTCATTTTATTAACCCCAAAATGCATCTCGTGTAATTCATCTAAAATCTTTTTACGTAGACTTTGAGGAATTACAACTATCTGTTGTCTCATTATACAACCAGATTGTAGCGAGAATTCTGCTTGTGGTATATTAAACCTATTTTTTGAATCAATTGTTTTACCACCCAGCAATCCCTCTAATAACGGTTTTAGTTGTTGATCACATAATGTTTCATATTGTAACTCTTTAAAAGTTACTGGTAGTGTTTCGATTTGTAAAATTCCGAAACTATCAGCAACATCATATTGGTACTGATTTGTCGTATTCACGGGCAATCTAGATAATGCATCCGCGTTTGCATGTTGTTTCGTATTCTTGTATTTAATTTTATATGAAAACCCTTGTAAAAATATAGCATAATGCTGCATGCGTGTAGTTGTAAGTGTATTCAATGTTTTTGAAGGTGAAAGTATTTGCATTAAAGGCTGATTATCCACCAACAATGTGAATGGTCTACCGTAAAGGTAGTAATAAAATTTTTTAATACCGAAAATAATAGCGTAAGCTTCTTTATCGATCTGCGCATATTTTTGTTGAACGTTCGTTAGCGTTTGCGAAGCAAACTGAATCGGACGCTCGAACCATCAGGATAAATGTGAAAGCACTGCTCCCACAGCATATGGACTGGCATCCGTAGCCAACACCAATGGTAATTTAGGATCAAAATGAGCAAGAACTCTCTCAGACAAGATTTCTTTCTTGACTGTATCGAATGCGTTTTGACAATTACTGTTCCATACAAACGGTACTCCATCTTGTAATAAATGATAAAGTGGTTTTAATGTGTGACCTAAATTTTGTAAAAATCTGCCGTAATAATTTATTAAACCAGCAAATGCGCGAACTTCGGTTTTATTAGATGGAATTCTAGCATGTAAAATTGCTTCCATCTTTTCTTTAGTTTTGTGAATACCAAATTTATCAATTTTATATCCACAGTACTCTATTTCGTCAGCAAAAAATTTACATTTATTATAACTTACTCGAATATTGTGGTTAGCTAAAGCTTTAAGAACTAATTCTAACCGCTCAAAATGTGTATCATCATCTGGACCTGTAATTTTTATATCATCGAGAAAAACTGACACTGTCGGAATGTCTTTTAAAATGTTTTCCAATGTACGCTGCCAAATTGCAGGTGCACTTGCTACCCCATATAATAGGCGAGTGCTCTGATAAAGTCCCTTATGAGTACTTAATGTTAAGTACTTTCTGTCTTTAGGCTGAATTTCCAATTGCAAATAAGCCTGGGTCAAATCAAGCTTAGTGAATTTTTCACCACCAGCCATAGAACAAAAAAGTTCCTCTATTGACGGAAGAGGATGTTCATCAATAATCAGATTAGGATTTAAGGTACACTTAAAATCACCACATATGCGAACTTTCCCATCAGCTTTAACGACAGGTACTATAGGCGCTGCATACTCCGAACTATTGACTTTTTCTAAAATACCCTCTTTTTCCAAGTGATCTAATTCCATTTCAACCTTCGGCAATAATGCGTACGGCACTTTACGAGCTTTAATGAAATATGGTTGAAGGTTTGGCTTTACATGAAGCCTGGCTTGTATGCCTGTAATTTTCCTATACTATCGTCAAAAGGTATAGTGTATTTATTTAGTAACGTCGTAAGACGTTGATTTCCACATGAATTAATAGTTTTAATTCATTAGGTAGATTCGGAAAAGTTAATCCTAACTGTCGAATCCATTCTCGACCTGCTAAAGGTTCCTATTAGAATTAACGATATACAAATTAAGTAATTTTGTAATACCGTTGTATGTAACGTTTACATGTATGTAACCTAAAACCTCTAACTTACTGTCACAATATGTAACTAAATCTAAACTTGTATCTTGCAGTTTTTGATTTTTAAAGAAACGTTTGAAATACTGTAAGTTAATTACTGAAACTGCTGCTCCGGAATCAATTTCAAATGGTAACTCTACCCTCTCTACATTTAATGAAATTATATATTTATCACGAAACGCATTATGTTCCGCATTAATTGAAAGGATATTACCAACCTGCATTTCATCCACCTGTCCTACTTTCCTTTATTAATCTTCAAACATACTTTACCCAGATGGCCTCTTTTTTTACATTTATAGCATGTTAAATTTTTCTTTCTACAATTATCTGCTAAATGTTGAAAAGAACCGCATCTAAAACATTTGATATTATGATTAGGTACATTAGAAGATTGAACATTAATTTTTGGTGCATTATTTTGTACTTGTACTTTACTTGCGTGTGTGACACTGTGAAGATTCGCTGTAGATTTATGAAGTTGTGCTGCGTCTTTTGAAGAAGTTTCCATGCTCACTGCAACATCCAAGGCTTTGTCAATTGTTAAATCTTTAATTTCTAACAATCTACTTTGAATATTTTGTGACCGTAGTCCAAACACAAATTGATTGCGAAGGGCTTTTTTTAGGTACTCTCCAAACTTGCATGTAGTAGCGAGGCGTTGTAGAGCCGTTAAATATTCCCTAACGCTCTCTCCCTCATGTTGTCTTCGTTGCAGAAATCGAAAATTTTCCGCCACTTCTAAAGGTTCAGGATTGTAGTGAAGTTTTATCAACGTAACTAGTTCCTCGTAAGTTTTATCACCAGGTTTATCTGGAGAAATTTTGTCACAAAGAACATCATAAGCTTCCGGTCCCATGTAATGTAGAAGATAAGCAACTTGTTTATCAACAGGTACTGTAAATACCTTAAATGCACTTTCCAATCGCATTAACCAACGGCCAAATTTCTTCGAAACATCGTAAGTTTCAATAGAAAATACTGTATAAATGGAATGTGCTGTACTGGGTGTTGATACGGAAGTTTCAGGCATTGTATGTAAAAAAATTAAGTAATATATTCGAAAAATTTGAAAACGTGCCACGATGCAGTTTAACCTCACTTTTTCCGTTCTTGTAATAACAGAAGTATTTACCTGAAATAACGTGAATTCTTCTTTGTCCTCGTCGCCAGTTGTTGTAATTGGGGGCAGAATGCAGAAATTTATGTACTGTATAATAGATGTTTATTGATAATAATTTTCGTATATGTTACACAATCTTCTATTCTGTAGTAGACGAATCGTGGAAGTGGAATAATGACCCCACCGGTTTCCGCTTCCCATACCAATCCTAGCACAGATACATTTCTAAACTAGAACGTACAAAAGCACATTTACAACAGTTAACCAACGTTTTTCAAGATCGCGTGTTAAGCAGACATTTCGTAAATTCATGGCCACCAAGATCACCTGATCTAAACCCAGCGGATTACTGGCTGTGGGGTTATTTAAAAAGTTTAGTGTTTAGAAGACGACCAACTACGCTACAAGAATTAAAAGACAGTATTACGGAGCAAATTGGTACAATTCAACCAGAAATGTTACGAAATGCTGTGTACAATTTGGAGGTAAGGATGGTGATCTTACAACAACAAAATGGAGGTCATATTGAGCAATTGCCGTAACCTGTTTTGGGCATACTAAATCCCATTTCATAAGCAATTAGATTTCATTTATTTCTTGTTATTAACTTAATTTGTTAAAAAGTTATCATAATTTAAAATATATCCCTTACTTTATGATAACCTGATATATATATATATATATATATATATATATATATATATTAGTAACAAGATGGTAGTATACTGGGTATGAAGTCCAAATAATACTAGTTTATGCAAAATTTAAAATTTAATTTCTTCTGCTTAACGTTTCAGCAAAACTTTTTGCCTTTGTCAAAAGCATTGTATAATAAATAATAATCATTTGCCGAAACGTTAAGCAAAAGAAATTAAATTTTGAATTTTGCATAAACTAGTATTATTTGGACTTCATACCCAGTATACTACCATCTTGTTACCAAAATAATTAAGCTAACCAGTCCATTAACGATTTATATATATATATATATATATATATATATATATATATATATACTCATATTTAGACCAGGGTAGAAAATTAAATAATCACATCAAACAATTTTAATCACCGTGTAGAAGCTTTGGGAAAAGGTACGCTTTATTAAAACCGTGAAGCATAAATAAAATCGGTCGTTTCAGTAAAAATAAGAGATTTAAATCATGTACAAGACGCTTTATATCAAAAGAAACAGTATTAAAAAGCTCTACGTGTAATTTAATTATTCCTAAGAAAGAAACAAATGGAAATTACGTGCAAAATTTATATTAATTAACCCTATTTTAAGTAACCGGTATTAAACAAAGTGTACACATAATAATTAACATTTAATTTGTATTGGCTAAAAATGAAAGGATAGAAGTCAATTTTAGTTGGAGTTAATTGAACCGTTAGGAACATATTATATCTATAAGAACTTGAAAAACCCAATAAAATACCATGAAATAACGCTCTGAGAATTAATAGTATGTTTAAACACCTGCTATTTTTAAAAAGCTCATTCTGCGTAAATGTTGCAGATAATTAATGGTTATAGAGAATCTTTAAGAAACCGTCGCATAATAGTTACGAGAAATGCGAAAGGTGCGATACGGGGTTATTTAACCCAGATAACAGTCCACATGGACTGAAATAATCGATAATAAAGAATATCAATTTGCACGAATAAGAACAGGGTAGATAGAGACAGATAATATGCGCAAGACCGAGACACATATAGTAAAAAGGCGTGAGTAGAGCAACGTCATGGGGTTGCGATTGGTTGAAAGTAAAAGGCAAAATTTGAGAGGTAAAAATAACATTTCTGTATAAAAGTCAATTAGTTATTTCCAGACGTTGCAAGCCGTGTTGAAATTTCTGAGATTTAACTGGGGCGAGTACAAAATTCGTAAAAACCGACGCGCGAGCTACGGAATGGGAACATAGCAAGCGAAATTCTTTAGAATTGTCCATTTTGGGGAACAGACCGACAGACAGGCTAACCGCCATATATACGGAGGTGAATATGAACAAGCTCTCTTACATCCGCGACTTGATTCAATACGTTAAACAGTGCATTTTAGTTTGATAAAATAATTTAAAGTTTGCTCGTATATTTTGGTGATTCAAAATAGTTTGTTCTTTACGTGCTAACATGAATATACTTTAGTGCACTTAGATACAAGGTAATAAAATTTAGTATCACTGTACCAATTAGTAAAATTTACAACGACAAATGTATACACAAAAGTAGGCAGTTTTGGGGTATATTGGTGAAAGAAGTATGAATTTCTTTGCTATTTTTCGGAGGTGTTAAGTATTAAATGGTTCATAAATGTGTCTGGATCCACAAAACAAGGGTCAGATATACACAGATGAGTTCCGGAAAAGCCCAGAAACAACTTTAAATAAATGGTGATGGAGAAAATTTGAAAAGCGTTGAGAATCAGAAGCTGTAAATATAACCCAGTTGGAATGGTGTGATTAACAAAAGGGACGATGTACATTGAAGCTACGAGTGCAGTAACCTTCAGGTAATTTATACTATTTTGTTTGAACTTTGATATTTTTGTGTGTGTTGAATAACTTTATAATTGATTTACTTTAAATGGACATTAGTGAAATTGTACTAACCATAAAATTTTAATTTTAACGTGAAATTCGCTTGTTTAAGTAGAAAGGGATATTTAGTATTGATGTTCGGGATTATGATGAAAATTTGGGTATGTCTTTGAGCTCAATTAGACGAACCTGGTTAATTAACGTAAAGGGGTGGTAGATGCTCCCTTTGTACTCAGACTCCGGTCTGCATATATTGTTATATTAATTATTAGGCATCCTACAAGGACTTTAATTCTGGATGCACAGTAAAATGATAAGAAAATTGATCTTGAAATTCTTTTTAAAACTGAAATTTATGCTGAGTTTTAATTTTGAAATTTTAATGTATTGTGAATATTGATGTAAATTGAGTTAACGTTGATGTTTGTGGTAGGAATGTGTTTGTCTTTTTTTTTATGAATGAGGATGAAGGTTTAACTAGAGGAGCAGCCGAGGCGATTAACAGAAGTAAGTCAATGGACCAACACAGTTAAGGTAATGAATAGCTTTTTGTAGGATTCACAGCATTCTTTGGCATCCAATGCGTAGGGGCTCGATTTGAAAAGCGGACCCCCGGATTTTAGTGGATTCACAGCAATATATATATATATATATATATATATATATATATTACTGCGAGGTTTATTTGGATTAAACCCTAAAATTTATTCGAGCCCCACTGTTGGGTCGACTTTTTTACTTTGAAGTTTAGTATCTGCTATCTCGAGCACCACCTTTGGGCGTCATAATTACTGCGAGATTCCTCTGGTATTCCTCATTAACTAATTTGAGCCCCACAAATTGGGCGTTATTACTCCTGCGAAGTTAAAGTTCTATTGCCTTACAATTGGGCTGAAGATGATCTACCTCCAAAAACGCCAACTACTCTCAGATTTTTGCTATAATAAAAAGAAAACTCAGCTTCATTAGTGAAGTTCGTCACGGCTGCTCAGCTGTTAACCAAAAAAATCACTACCAAACTGTTTTACACAAGAAAACTTGACTACAAAGATCCACGACAATTTAATAAATTTTTAGTTCTATTAAAGGGAATTCTTATCATATAGCTTAAAACCACAAAATAATGGTTTTACTTCCGTACAGTATACCTTTGAACGCAACTCAAGTGTATAAGTTATTTAAAAATTACAAAAACACATATGTAAATGTTACTCATTTTTTATATAAAATTAGGAAAGCTTTTATACACTTTATTAGAAATAATTCCAATTAATAATAAACTAAAACAATTCCAGTTGTAGTTTGAAAATGATATAAATAAGGCTAGTACAATGTATTTAAAAGCAATGAACCGATCATTTAGTGAAGTTGGGAGATATTAAGTTACGAACCAAATATCAACAAAAAATACAAAGCCACAATTTAGTCCGTTTAAAAGAAACTAAATAGTTCATTTTGTGTAAGAGTAATCCAACATATCCTCTATAGTAGATATATTCTAAATTTTCAAATTTTGCAGGTTTAAAAATTTTATTATATAAAATAGTTTTTAAAATTAAGATGTGAACAGATTAATTTTTTTCCACAGGGTAAGTATGGCACATCTTTATTTTGTTTTTTAGTAATGTCCCTTTCTTACAAAACTAATAGTAGGTTTTAAACAACTACTCAAAACTAGAAATTTTGTTCATATATGAACTTATATATCTCTTTATATGAATTGTGTATATTGACTGTTCTATAATAATTATAATAACGATATCGGGGATTCAGTCAGATTCGATTTGTATTCAAAATAAGCTCCTTATAATCATTCAAGCTTTCGAAAATTTATTATTTTCTTCTTCAGGAAACTAGAAACTAACAATTAAACAACATTTTTATATAAGTTACTTACGATTAGTGAAGCTTAAAAATCTAAAGTGTGTGATTACATTAAAGGTAAAAAATTAAAATTTAGGTGACAATTTTTATAAAACTACAGTGACATGACAGTTGATGTTAAAAATATAGCTAATCCTAGATTACAATTTAGTTGAATTGATGCGTCTAATACAGATCATAAAAATAAAATATTTCTTTAGAGAATTACAATTAGTCATCTAAAGTTACGTAAGGTTTTGGATTTTTGATATTTTTAATTATGGTCAAAAGGTATGAATACATGTTACTTAAATTTTGGGTATCAGATTTTATATTTAAAGAGTTTTCTTCTAAAGAAATGGCAATCATTTCCAGAAACAATCTTTTTTGTAATTATCTTCAATAAAAATAATTTTAGTACTATCGTAGTTTATTATGTGTCCTGTTTCAATTGTATGAGATGCCAGTGCACATGTTTTTTTATTTTTATTGCAGTCACTTTTGTGAGAAGCTAATCTAGTAGACAGCCAATTTGATGTGTGACCTACATATTTTCCTTCACAGTTTTGACAGGGTATACTGTAAACGACTCCTGATTGTCGAAGTTTTGTATCAGGATCTTTAAGATTGGTATAAAATACTTTTTTCAAGGTTAACATTGGTTTTATGCTAAACTTGATATTTTGTAAGTCTTTAAAAAGTCGTTTACATTCATCAGTTAATCTATCTATGTACGGTAGTGATATGTATGTTGTAGGAACTGGGAGGTTTGTGTTTTGGTTTGGAATAATACTAGTTTTTGTAGTGTCTGAAGAGGTGTTGGTGTATGTAGGTGTGTTGAAAAGTAGTTTATTGATGAGTGTACTAGGATATGAATTTTTAAGTAGTAATTCTTTGAGTATTAATAAATTTTTGTATTTTAGTATGCGGTGTGAAACTGATTCTATTTTTCTTTTCAAGCCAAAAACTACGTTGATTTTCATATGCATCAGGTGAAAGGAGTAATAATTTAGGTATCTTCCAGAGGATATTGGTTTTCTGTACCAGTCTGTAATTAAAGTATTACCTCTGCGTATTATTTGCATGTCTAAAAAAAGAACTGAGCAATTGGTTTCTTTTTCTATGGTGAATTGAATAGATGGATAGTAGCTGTTAAATATTTGGAGTACCTGATCTTCACAATCTGATGGAACGCAACAAATCAAATCATCGACATACTTCTTAACGAAAGGAATCTCAAAATGGAATTTTGGGAGGCAGCTATCTAACAGGTCATCCATAATATATTGCGCAATTATAGGCGATACACTAGCTCCCATAGGAGTACCTAAGATTTGTTTATAAAATCTGTTTCTAACCGAAAAATATGTCGTTTCAAATAGAAAATCGATTAACTTTAAGAAATGGATTTTGTTAATTTTACAATTTACTTCGATATTTTCCCAATGAGAATTAATGCATTTTCTAGCTAGATTTACCGAAATATTATTAAATAATGAAATAACATCTAAACTAATGATGACATAATCTTCAGGTATCTGCAAATCATTGATGAAAGCGGCAAATTGAAAAGAATCTTGGACATAGTATATATTTTCAGTATTGTAAGATTATCTAAAAATCTTGGTAACCATTTCCGAAATTTTAGAATTAGGAGCTGATATTGATGAAACTAGGGACGTAAAGAAAGTGTGGGTTTATGAAATTTAGGTAGACCATAGAATTTAGGTGGCTTGGTATTGTATATCATTAATTTTTTAGCTTCATCGGGATTTATATGCTTCTTATTCTTGAGTTCATTTATAATTTTATTTAATTTTTGTTGTATGGTGCTAGTTGGATCGTTGTTGATAGGTATATAATATTTTCGATCATTAACAATTTCTTCAGTTATTTTATTGTATTGTGTTCTGTTCAGCAATACCGATACGTTGCCTTTTAAATGGCTTCGTTAGGTTAATAAATATTCCCGGTAAGTTTCCAACATTAATTTAAGCACCCTGTTACGTATAGAAAAAGTAAGCACCTACTAAGCCATAGGGAGTTATTCTAATTTCACGTGTTTTAATAAAAACTCAATGGAAAAACTGAACCATGGCTATTTACCAGAAGGCATGCAGGGTAAGGGAAATGACAGTAACTATTAACCGACAGAAAAGATTTAATTAATTATTAGCAGGTAAGTGATTAGAAAGGTCGAAATGTGGTCTTGCGAGCATGTGATATAGCAGGAGGGTCGCGCTGTTAGATTTGGTTTGAGGAGTTAAAGTTTAGTGGACGAAACACAGTTTCAATATGCAACAAGAACTTCTCCGTAGGATTTAAATTTAGACGGTGTGCGAGCTAATGTATAACTTTGCTTGCAGACTTGATAAAAAGTGTTAACCCGTGCATGGGCGATTTTGAAAACCCGTGCGTGTCGTAAAAAAAGGACAACCTGCAGGTACAGCTGTAATAAGTGGGTTGGTTGTTAAGAGAGCTATTTTTTGTAGGAATAAAAGAATTGGAAAGCTGGTGTTTCCTGGACATCCTTAATTCTTTAGGAAATGAATTTAACCGTGAGTAACTACAAACTTCTATGTTTATACTTATTAATTATGTACATGTGGGTTACAAATGAAAAAACTTGCTATTTATGAAATAGCAAATTAGCAACACGTAAAAGTAATTAGATTGTTAAACGACGATTTAACGACAGAGTCGCATTGGATAATTTTTAACATGATTTTATAGTGCAAGTACGTTCAACTATTTTACAATATTAAAAAAATAGCACCGTGATTTTAAATGTAAGTTTAATAATGTTAGATAAAGCATGATACTTTAATATTTTGAATGGGCAATGCAATAATAGATAAAAAGAAGAGTAGGTATTTAACTGCTTTCTATATTTGTGTTATTAGAGGATTTGGAGTGTCACGTAATTCAACATGGAAAACAGAAAATTTGGAGTGGTAGTATTATTGACCGATTTGATTTAATGTTTTTTTGTTAGAATTTTTTTCGTACTGCTGACCAGTATGAGGTTAAGAATTAAATTTTTTAAGAATCATATACATGTATTTGTATTGTGATTATTGTATGTCACAGTTAAGGTCAAGTATAGCTTGAATCTTATTTGCATTTTTTTATGGACGAAAGATATCCAGGCACCCCACTCCAATGATGAAGTCTTATTCGGAAGAAGTTTTGATTTCGAGAATTTTTTTAATTATGATAAAATTTAATAATTGTTATAAAATATCTTAGTGGTAAATTTAGGAAAACAGAAACTCGGAGACCTATTCTAAATAATCGTTTTCTGTGTAGAAGTAATATGGAATGGATTTCTGAGACAAACGGTTTGATGCTCCTCAACTATGATAGTAGAAAAAGCCTTTTGTGCAAGTGATTATTGTTACGGAGTCTGTTTGTATTTCAGCCATTTTACTATTTTTATTGCTTCTTTAAATTATTTATATAATTTCTTTCATAGGCACCAACTCCCGCACCACTGCAGTTACCTGACCCACCCTTATATTGTTAAGGGGTCCCCGCCCCTTCAGGAAAAATATTAAGCTATTACGTAACGCTCATTTCACCCATAACAAGGTATTACATTCCAGTAAATACTCCCTGTATGTTTGTTGTGATTTGTTTAGCACTCTTCTTAATCTTCTTTGGTGTGTATGTGTATATCTGGGTAGGAGAAGGGGGTATATATGAAAAGGAGCAGAAATTAAATATGTATAAATTTAAAATAAATGGTTTTATGGAATAAACCTCGTTATTTTATAGTCACACCGTGCACTTACATTTTCAATGCTCCACTCCCACCCGAAGGTACTATATTGGACAGGAGGCGTTTTTTGTGCCTCGAAGTTTAGAATTTTGCCGAACCTGCCGTTTCTACAAGGTGGTGATCTTTAACGTGAACCTCCATTTGACCTCTCATGTGAACGAGGGCGTAATTTTTGCGAAAAATGCTCACCTGCCATTTTTCAAACAGTCGGCCGTGTTGGGATTCGAACCCAGGACCTTGAGATCCGTAGTCTCACGCTTACTACATTGATCCACGGCGACGCGCTTTATAGTCACACAACGTAAATATTGCAAACTAAGGTGTATTACGGCACATCAAGGAAACAAAGCGAGCACGACGTTTTGAGTGGAGGAAAAGATTGACACATAATAAGCAGAAAATTCTATTGAATAATGCCCTCTAGCTCTAAAAATCGACTTTTTCAACAGATTTGAAAAAAATATACACAATGTTAATATTTTAAAAGCTGTGTCGTTTTAGCAGCTGAAAACGTAAATCTCTACAACACCTATAGATTGTCAACGCTGGGTATTTACAATTTATCTACTTTATAAAAATTTCACGTGCGGTAATTACTATAACACCAATACAGTTTCAAATGACTACCGTACGTTTCACAAACGATGCAATACGTATAAGGTTTCGAATCCCACTTGACCTATCACGCGCTTTAAAAACTGTACAGAATATTGCTTGGTATCAATATAATCGCTAGTTATCTAAACGATAAAATAATAATGTATCCAAATAATACTGTTCGAGTTCACTAGTCATTTTATCATGTGGTTTCTCATATCTGTATTGTTAGCGTGCTCTCTTTATTTTAGTAATGGTGACCATTTAACTGAAAAATTTGAAAAAGTTAGTACACCTACACAACTTTCAAATACACTGAACAAATTTATTAGAACACCTAAAGGACCTTTATTTTCCAAAGATTGTTTGAACAAATTAACTTTGTATTCAGCAGGGTTGAAAGAAAATCAACAATGGGCATTGAAAAGTAAATATGATTATGTGATAGTTTTTTATACTTTAATTTTTTTTTAAGTGTTCGATGCTTCCTCCAAAGTACCACCTGGAATTATGTCTGGTAATTTTGACCAATTGGGCACGTTTAACCAGTGTATAGATTTCGAAGAGAATAACGTATCGAGTATATACTGCTTAGGAACATATACAGAAAATGTTTTAATCCAGGTTAGTAATCAATGTTCTTTAAGAAATTAACAGGGTCGATATATAAATAATTCGTTTGTAATTAAATTTTCTAAACGTTTAATCTTAATATGTAAACAGTAAAGAAGACATTGGCTATAACTTTTACTATATAAATTGATACTCTAATGTTTGAGGACCACTTTTTACTGGATTTTGAAAATTAATTTAGGACATTGGTTTATATTCTATACCTAACACAATTATACTTCTTACTTTCTTGGCGCATATGTCCATCATATTTATTTTTTTTTTAGTATAATTTCGAATAACATTTCTTCTGCGGCTGTAGTATTGGTTTGAGATCCATAGAGATTGGAGATTTTTGCATGTTGAATACTTCATGTTCAAATTTTGGCGTCCGAAATTGTTTTAGAGAAAAGAGTGAACATGTTTTTGTAGAGAAAAGAATTTAACATAAAACCATTTCACAACTAATATTTTTAGTTTTCATATACAAGGGTCAGAATTAAGAAATTTTGAACTACTATTTTACCAAAAAAAAAAATAGTTTTAAACGTATCTTATGTAATTTTGCGTTTAGACAAATTATTCTAGTTTCATAAATTTATTTTAATTTTGTATACCTTCTAAAAACAAGGAAATTAGGACTGCTAACTAAACAAAAGCTATGGATGCTTTGATAAAATGTTGAAACAAAGCCGTTGTCATTTTGACAAGTTGATTCTCGTTCTCATACTTTGGGCATTTCTAAAATATTCTGCAATAGAGCACGAAGTAAATTTTATTTAACGAAGTTAACACAAATAAAACAAATACCATAATAAATGTTTAAATAAGTCTCCATTAGCTCTTAAACAATAATCCAATTTACTATTTCTTGTCTTAAGTTTACTAACTGATAAGGTGAAATTCATGCGCTCTTTGATACTTGTTTGCAATTGTTTCAAATTTTCAGAATTATTAGCACCCTAAATCTTTGATTTAAAATTTCCCATAGATAGAAATAATTGGAAGAAAGATTAAGACCCCGAGCAGGCCAACCAATTTCGTATCCCCTGTTAATAACTTTGCTATTAAAGCTTTGATTTAAATATTCGTGGGCAGCACCAATGTTACGTGCGCGAAATCCATCGTTTTAAACCTAAATTTCTTCACTTTTCGGTGCAACCTAATTTATAGTTGTTATTTTTGCGTAACAGTTAGCTATAGGAGAGAACGTAGAAAATAGATAGAAAGAAATAAAAAGGGCTGTATATTATACAGCAACATAGACTATAGGTAGGAAAAAGTAGAAGCGAGAAAACCTCGGGTAACAAGAGATATTAGATTTAATAAAGAATAGAAGAAAGCTTAAACCTTTCAGAGAATTGAATAGTGAAAGTAAGTACAAATATACAAGAGTTAGAAATATGATAGTATATGAGCGTAGAAAAGCTAGAAATAAATGGTTAAACGAGAATTGTAAGAGAATGCAAAATGATTTAAGAGTAGGTAAGACAAACAGGGCTTACAGGGCAGTCAAAAAGTTTTTCGGAGAAAAATATAATGGTATTAAAAATGAGAATAATGAGATTCTAATAAATAAAGGTAAAGTAGCAGATAGATGGAAAAGATATTTAGAAGATTTATATAAGGAGGACGATATGGATGAGTTAGAGAAGGACCATGAAGAGGATGTAGAAATAGGGTTCTCAATATTAAGAGAGGAATTTGATAGAGTTGTTAGGGATCTTAAACTAAATAAAGCGCCTAGGATAGACGATATACCCGCAGAATTAATAAAATATGCAATTCAGAAAACTTTAAACAGATTATATGAAGCAGTAAAGATAATATATGACACAGGTGAGGTCCCAATAGATTTCGAAAAAAATATTATTATCCCAATCCTAAAAAAGTCAGGAGCTGATAGGTGTGAGAATGTTAAAACGATTAATTTAACTTCCCACGCTTCCAAAATACTAACAATAATAATTAAAAATAGAGTAGAAGCTCTGACTGAGAATTATTTAGGCGAAGACCAATATGATTTTCGAAAAGACAGAGGAACTGGAAAACCGATACTAATGATTAGAGTAATTATCGAAAAAATGTTACAAAATAATAAAAAGACTCATTTTGCGTTTGTAGATTTAGAAAAAGCATTTGATAGGGTTAATTGGATTGTTATGTTCAGGGTTTTGCGAAAAATAGAAATCCCTCATAAGGATAGAATAATTATTTACAGTCTATATAAAAACCAAAGCGTAGTAATTAGATTTAATGAAATAGAAAAAGAAGCCAAGATTAGAAATGGTGTTAGACAGGGCTGTATACTATCTCCCTTGATTTTTAATATTTATATTGAGGAAGCTTTAAACTTAGCTAGAGAGAGAGAGAAAAGAGATAGGTATTAGTGTACAGGGACAGAAAATAGACATGTTACGTTTTGCGGATGATATAGCCATTATAGCAGAGTCTAGAAAAGAGTTAGCAGTGTTTTTAAATATTTTAGATGTGACACACAGAGTAACTATAGTATGAGAATTAACTCAGGAAAGACAAAGATAATGACAAATGAGTTACAGCCTAGTTTTAAACCAAAATTAAAAATAGGTAATACCGAGTTAGAGGAGGTAGATGAATTTTGCTATTTAGGTAGTATAATTACAAAAGACGGACGTAGCAGCAGCAGAAGGGATATAGTAGCTAGAATAGCTCAAGCTAGAAAAATGTTTTTAAAAAAGAAAGACTTACTAATAGCTGATAGTATTAGTTTAGATCATGGAAAAATTTTCTTAAAGTCGTACGCATCGAGAGTTTTATTATACGGTAGTGAGATTTGGACAGATAAGAAAAAGATAAAAGCTTTTGAAACTTGGTGTAATGGGAGAATGTTAAAGATTAGTTAGACAAATAGAGTAACAAATGAGGAAGTTTATAGAAGGATAGGTGAGGAACTCTGTATGTGGAAACAATTAAATGTCAGGAGAGATAGAATGATAGAGCAGCAGTTAAGACATGAGGGACTAATTAGTTTGGTCTTAGATTATAGACTACTAAATAAGAATAGAGTGGGAAGACCTAGACAAAGCTATATTAGTCAGATTATTAGAGATTTAGGTTGTGAAGGGTATGTAGACCTCTTTAGACTAGTTCAGAGTAGAAAAGAGTTTAAAGCTGCGTCAAACCTACCTTAAGTAAGTTCGATAACAAAAAAATTAATAAACAAAAATCAGTTAACTAAATGTCATCATTACATAACTCACAATTAGTTAGCGGTCTGGCATGTTGGTAACGATTCGTTGCTTAAGCCGTACCATAACATATAACTTAATAAACGACTCCATGGCATAACTCACAATTAGGTAGCGGTCTGGCATGTTAGCAGCGATTCGCTGCTTAAGCCTTACTATAACATGTAATTTAACACTTTTCCTTTTTGGGAGGGGATAACCAGATAATATTCCATTTCCTTATAAATGGGAATCATGTAAACATGTTGGAGTTCTTTAACGGTTGTTAAATAACTCCAACATGTTTACATCAGGTAGCTAATATCTATGTAGAGCCAGATAGATAGGAAAAAGATAGAAGAGTATAGGAAGACCTAGACCAAGCTATATTAGTCAATTTATTAGAAATTTAGGTTGTGAAGGGTATGTAGAACTTTTTAGATTAGCACAGAATGGAAAAGAAGTTAGAGCTGCGTCAAACTGACCTTAAGTAAGGTCGAAAACAAAATGATGATGATTTTTGCGTACAATATTCTTAAGAATGCTCGCAGGTTAAGTTTACGCTGAGTAAAAACGGTCAAATAACACTGTACCTCACATCCGGATCCAAATATTTAATTTTTGAGGAGATCGAGATTTAGTTTCTAAATGTCTATCAGGGTTTAATGTAGATTAAATCGCACAGCTTTGGGCGTTTAGCTAATCGTAAACCTGCACTCATTTGTGTAATACAAGTTACGTTCCGATCCTTGAGAATGTTTTTTAAAACTTCTTTCAAAACTTCTCGTGTCAAATTTTATTTATTAAACAGATATTAATATGGAATTTTGACAAACTTGTATGAATTAATCTAAGTCGAAATAACATGATAACTTTCTTTCATACAAAACAGTTTATAAAACAATTTACAGTTACAGTTACTACATAAAATAATTAAATTCTTACCTAATCTTTGCTAACAGATACACAATCCTTTTTAATTAATAGACGGTTAATCTGCCTGTCCTTTATTCCTACGCCTGTAAGGATGTTTGTCTAATAATCGTTGGCAAATAATATGTTTAATAAAGGTCAAAATACCTCAAACTTCGACTTCAAAATTTGAAGTAAATTATCTTTCACAAATAATAGAACGAGAACTTAATCTAAATCTGAATTACAAAATACTCAACTACATTTATTAATCAACTAATACAGAACAAAGTTTTATACTTGCGAATAATAGCGCTTATTAAAATTTCATTTTCATCGTAATTAATGATATTAAATACCTCGTGATTCAATTTTCCATTGACGTTAAAATCTCAGTGTACATGATCATCCATATTCTTATAAATCTCCATTTAGAATATCTATTTTTCTAAGCGCGTCCAATATTGTTATTTGTGAAATACCAATAAAATTAATTACAAACCATTCAAAACGTATTTGTTTCAGTCGTACGGTAATTTAAATTACTTGTATTAAAATATTCTTATCAGTTACAAACATATACGTTTTATTGCAACTCTGCATGGTCGATCTATATTCAGCGTTACATATTGCTTGGCTATAGAAGAATCAAAACGCGAATAAATGTTGAATTCTGATTGAATAAATCTGGAGTTAATCGCTCTAATTAATTTCCGGCTTATATATAGAAGTTATCTCTATACGTCATGATTCGAGATCCTTCATGATTCATTTGGAAAATAACACACCCAGATGATGTAATATTTCCGCGTATTTCTTCGTTGATAAATGCAATACGCTTATTTTTATACAGAATGGAACAATAATATATGGAAATTTCAATTTTTTTTCCGGTTTCCTTCTATTTGGGTGGGTTTTATTTATAGAATTTGGGTTTCAATGACCTCGCATGACCTCTTTATCACATCAATATATATATATATATATATATATATATATATATAATATGTACTTGTATTTCCGTTAGTTTGTGTCTGGTTCGCTAAAATTGCTCCTAAGCTTATTGTAAGTTCGGTCCGTTGCGCCCCATTTTTACTAAACATGCAATTTTAAAATTACAGGGTAATGCGGAAAGTATACATGGACTAAGATGGTCAACTTGCTTCCCAAATGATTGTTCTGCGTCCGATTTAACTTACTTTTTTTGGACTTCTGATTTAAAAATAGTATTCAGCGATGAAATGTGTCAGACCAAAGCGACCCAACCCAAGTTCGACACGGGTGATACCTTGGCTATGTAAGTATAACAGTATATTACCATATATAATAACGAATTTTAATGCAGAGCGTTTATCGCAATCATTCTAACTACAGTGCTTTTATCAACAGCTTACGATTCGTATGTGACCTTGAAAAAGAAAGGTGTGTATAAACAAGGACATGTATAAATTTGAATGCAATAAATTTTATGATCCATGCAATCTGCCCCTTCTAATCTTAATAATTATGTATACGGTATTTTATGTGGATTGCAGTAATAGCGGTCCATTTCCAACAGTGGAAATTTTTTCCTCTCAGACTCTCTATAATAATGGTTTTTGCAGACACACTAAGTACGAAAAATGTATGTTTAACACCTTTGTCATTCTTTTGGAAACATTTTTCGTCCTAAAGCATCAAACTAAGGCTTTTGTGTCTGCGATAGAATGAATAGCAGAAGTGTGGGAAGCTGTCCCGAAAGATTAAGTGTGCATGACGCTAACCACCGTAGCTGTACCTCCCACCCAAGCGTGCAAACCCCCCCCCCCAAGCTAGACGTGCAACTTATATCACAAATGCTTCTATCCTTTTAGCAATGCGATGGACTAGCTGGTGACCCAAGAGCTCCTTGCAATACTTCATCTTTTGACGGCACGGTGGCCCAGCGCCACTCTAAAACTCGACACCGCTCTAACATCACAAAAGTTATATACAGGGTGCTGTATGTATTCTGAATTTGTTGAACGTAACTAACCTCTGTCGTAACGGTGGCATTTTTCATTCAAACTATCACTTTGAAACATCCGCCATTTTAATGCCAGCAGTCTTCTATTTAGATCAGTCACTCTGACATAGTCGTCATTTTAATGGCAACGATCTTTGGTTCAGACTCACTTAATAGCCGCCATTTCGACGGTAATCATTTTTTATTCAAGCTGCCACTTTGGTACACCCACCACTTTGTAAAGCGTTAATATTTGCCTTAAATACAAATTTGCGACACCTTATATGAGGTTTTTTGACACAACTGTCACTCTGATACCTCCATCACTTTGATGGCGGCTATCCTTGATTCAAACTGTCATTTTAATATACATTCTTTGCAAAAGGAACCTGACAGGACTTGAGCCTGATATTTGCAACTGCTTCTTATGTTCAGTCTAAAGCAAGGGTAATGTTGTTCTTTAAGTTGAAAGTTTAGATACCAACTAATAAAACTCTACATAATTTAATAGGGTTTTAATGAAGCAAGCGCTGTTGTAACGCCATTTGATAGTGATTATCCTTGATTCAGCTTTCACTTTGACATCCGTTTTTGATGACGGCCGTAGCTGATTTAAACGGTCACTTCGACACATCCTCCATTTTGTTTACATCAGAACGGCCATCTTTGCTGCAAACTGTCACTTGACACATCCCCATTTTGGAATACATTACGATTTACCCTTTATACAAGTTTTGCAACCCTTATCAGAAAATGCGTGAGACAAATGTCACTTTGACAAATCCGCTATTTTGATTCAACGTGTTACTTCGACATAAATTCTTGAGGAGAAAATGTTGACTGAAGAAAGACTTGCATTCGAGATTTTGATCTGCTTTATATTTCCAGTGTAACGTAATCGAATCCATCGAAGCGCTACTCGTACATTTTCTACACATTTGTATATGCGCTTGCGCCACACAGGCATTTTTGGTGAGTTATATTAGGATATTTTTTGCTAACTTTTTGTAATAAAATTTTTCAACCGTTTGGTTTTATTGCTAGATATGTATAAAATATAATATGGTATTCTTCTTTAAATATTTGATTCAAACGGTCACTTTGACACATTCACCAACTTTTTTAATGTTACAATTTAGTTTTGACTCATCTAGTATACAACCTTTTGCAATCATTAGGACGGTTGCGTAGTCTAATTCTTGAGGGAGAAAAGTTGACTGAAGTAGGAACCAAACCCGATCCTCTAGGTTACAAGTCAATAGTTTTAACCACTAGTGTAAACAAAGTACAACAAAACTGTATTAGGTTTTGCAAAATTCTCACATAGTCTAACGGTCGTCTTTGATTCAAACTGCCACTTTCCCACACTCGTCACTTTAGAATACGTTACGAATCGCCTTGTATACGAGTTCTTCGACATCTTATTGGAGGATTAATGTGTCACAACAGACTTTTGAAGGCAGCCATCTTTAATTTAAACTGCTACTTTAACTAAAATGTACGAAAAAAGCGCATGCTTGATACAGAACTCGAACATTAACCTCCTGAGTACAAGTCAGCAGAACGGTCTTTGACACAAAATATTTTAGTGCAAATGTGCAATTTAAAGAGGAATAAAATATAAGTTTTGTAAATTTTTCAAAAAGTGGAAACGTTATATTTCAAACCGAAATTCCAAAACAGGATTTTGTGATTCTGCAACAAACCTGAGCCTCTTGGATACTAGTCAAAGCCCTTAAACACTAATGTAAACAAAAAACACCAAACCTTTAGTAGATTTTGCGAAATTCGCTCATATACTAATGTCGAGATTAGATTCTTTTTGACTTACCCGTTTTATAATCTTTAGAACGCTAACGCAGGGTAATTCGTGTAGAAAGAGAGGGTGGGGCCTACAACTAATCTTTACAAGTGGAGGCCACTTAACCAAGAAAGGAAGTAATGAAGTGGGATTAAAACTCCTTCTTCCAAAGAAGGAGTTTCAACTAAAGTTGTTTAGCTTTGCTAATAAAAAAGTTGCCTCAAAATTTGCAGAACTTTATTAGCGAAAATTCCCTATTGAACTATAACTCATTCATTATGGCCAAACACTCCCTTAAACCAGCATAGAATTAAATGGATACTAGATCAGAGCAACACGGAACAAGCAAACAACGGTACCTTCGATAATAGAAAAAAATCGAAATAAGATTTACAAGACGTATGGAACTTTTCTTTTCTTATGCACTTTATATGAAATTTAAATTGGTTTGATAAGTATGATTCGGTCCCTGTTGGAACATCCAATCTTTAGAATGAATTTGAGGATGGCTAATGTGCTATTTAATAATTAATTTCATACATCGATAACTAAAAAGACAGAAAAATAATTTATAACAACTTTTACACTTTCACAAAAGGAAAATATTTGTAGATACCAGTTAAATTCTCAACACTAATTTAATAAGTGATAGAGTGTCAATACTATTTTTTATGCATCTATTAAAAATCAAACCAGTACTTTAAACCATTTTCTTTTCTAAAAAAAGTTCAATTAATTAGAATATCATACAAGAATGAATAATGTTTTTGTTGCAAAGTACGTACTTCCTTTACAAAATTCTTAACATGTTTGAAAGCTTGCTTAATGTGTTCTAGCTTTTGTACAGTATTAATTTTGAATATAAAATTTGTTAGATCTACAAATGTCATATTTAAACATAAAAAATTTTACACAACCTCTAACTTTGCCATAGTGAGCTCATTAAACTACATAATGCGATTTCATCATAAGCAGATGGCTCTAAATAACAATAACAATTTGGTAACGACTTTAAAATGATAAAAATGTATCAATCCAGAGATAGACATTAGTAACATACCTTCTGCATTGGGACAGAGATATACCTAACATCCGCAAAAGCAAAACATATTCGATTTAAAAAGCATTCAGCTTTGTATTAGATAACCTTGGTCGATTGTTATCGCACACATGCATAGTTTATCGGTACGTCCATTGCCCTCAATTCCCTAGTAAGCTTTCATTTTCAATTAGTATTAAAATTTGAATTAAAGCGTCCTCCAACCAGAAAACGCGAAAACAAATCAGCAACATAAATTTTAGCATTAGGACATTCAATTGTAGTAAAAAATCATACTTATCCAGTGCTAATACAAAGAGTGTTACCGGACAGATTTTTTTTAACTTAGAAGAAGCCGCAATGGCCACTAAGCGACAGCTAGGCAGACTTAGAAACTACCTCTAAAGCCATAAGGTACAGCACCTAAAAGCAACAAAAACTCGAAAACAATAGTACAACACTATACATAAACAGGATCACAAGTACCAAATTAGGAAAGTTCAAATAATTTCGAATCGCTTTCAACAAAACAATTCAGAACTTGTTATTTTCGATTTTTGAATAAACCACAGAAGCAACCGGGGAAATATACTGGCAGAATTCTGTAACAAAAGCAATTTAACCACCACAAGCACATTATTTCAACATCATACTAGAAGGCGATATATGTGGAAGATTCCAGGAGATATAGAGCATTATGAAAAAAATTACATTCTTGTTAGAGGATGGTTTAGGAATCAAGCAAAGGACTGTAGAAACTATCCAGAAACATGTATAGACACTGACCACAACACTGTAATTTGGAAGGCTGCGGATAAATATCAAAATTTACAAGTAGAAACGGAAAAAGGCACTTTGAATTTGAAAAACTAGAGATGCGTTTGAATTAGCATTAAAGTTTGTGACAAGTAATGAGGCACAGGGTGCAAGTAAACACTCTAAAACCCTCTGAACAAACAGTAACAGAACGTCTCTTCCAACTTGTAAGTTATACGTATGAGACATACTAGATACCCAAAAATTTAAAACGTATCACCAAAGTTACTATACCAAAAAAAAAAGAGGTGCATGTAGATGTGAAATTTTCGAAGTTTAAGTTTGACAGCACACGTGTTAAATATACTAACTAGAATTGTACAAAGACAGATGGAAAAACTGACTTAAGAAATACTAGGAGAAGATTTGGGTTTAAGCGAAACAGGGGAACACGAGCGCCAATTTTTGTTTTACATGTGATAATGCAGAAACAATGAAAAAGAAGAAAGCGTCTACATAGGGTTTGTATATTGGGGACAATATAGAATGTGGAAAAAGGTTCAAAATATTCATAAATACTGGAAAGCGTTATACGAATACGCGGATAAAACATATGTTATACAAATATCAAATAGCTGTAATCGATTTAGAGCAGGAACGTGCAAAAGTAAATATTAGAAAAAGGGTCAGACAGGCATGTACCCTGCCAACACTAATTTTTAACTTGTGCTTCAGCTTTATGATGATGATGGCATGGACAGACAAAGTTTATAACAAACAGGTTCTAGAAATGGTAGGGGAAGAAAGATATCTGTAGAAAGCAAAAAAAATAAGATAAATAGAAAAACAGGACAGGTTCTAAGGCATTTTTGTGGAATAGTGCGGGATATATTACAAACAGCGATAGGAAAAAAGATAGACCTAGATGATTAAACGCAGATAATGAAAGATGCAGACTGTTAAAATTTCAGAGAAAGTGTAGGTTAGCTCAGAAGAGGAAATGATGGAGATACGCGTCAAAACCAGCTTCAGGAGTAAGACCTACTGATGATGATAATATAAACTTAGTTGTTATGCAAAGTGTTGTCATGAGGGACGTTAAGTATTCTATTGTAAATAAATTCGAGCTTCGCCTGATTCCGAATACTTAATACTGAATACTTCTTAGCAAGAATTTAAAGAAGCGCATAAATAGTTGATGGAGCTATTGCAATTTACGAACTCCGCACGTACAAGGCATATCAGAAAAAATACTGAATCCAATAAAAAGACTAAACTGATGATATTGCTTCAAAAAAATTAACCAATCGATTCTAGATGAACCTCTACATCTTTACTATGTGAATATGTTAGTTAGAAATGGAGACGAAAATACAGACAAATCAATCTATGGAGTAAAGTACAGAGACACAAAGAATTTAGGAATTGTATGCTGGAAATTGAACCTAAAACTGGCGACACAACCTTAAACAATATGACATATTCTAACGCTAGAGGTCTATAAATTTCGTTAGTTTTTAAAAACTTTCCCATAAAGTTTTTTATTTCAACTTGGATGAAAATGCAAAAACTACTGGACCATAATAAAGTCGACATCGATTTTCGGAAGAAAATATAGTCCACACACGCTTCGAGAGTTTCCAACATACAACAAAAAGTTTGAAAATTATGTGCTAAAAAAATTGATAAAATTCCTGAAAAAGCCTAAAACACAGCCTAAGGTTGCATACGCGAAGAAAGTGCCGGTTTTCGTCAACGGCTTTATAAAAGGTTAAACTCAAATTGTGTATAGTACGTCTAAAGAAACAATACACATGATCGATTAAACTTACTGTTCGCATCAAACCAAACTAGAAATATTGGTGAAGAAAATATCAACCAGGTGGTGTGCATAATTGAAGAGTTGAGAGAAGAGGGTGTACTGTAGTAATATAAGTAAAAAAAAATCAACAGTTTCAAAATGTCCAGTGACCGGTCCGAACGTTTAGAGCGTAAGAAATTTAGCGAATGCAGCCGATCCAAACTCCCACTATGACCTGATTACTTGAGCAAAAGCTATCGCTTTTAAACCTAGAGATGAAATAATTAGTTTTCGTAGGAAGAGACGAGTAGATGTGGATCCCAAAGAAGAAAGCGATTGTGTTACTAAAAAATGTTTAATCAAGCTAGTAAAATTTATTTTCTTACTTTGTCTAAAAAGTTCGGAAGATGCTCTATGTAAAGCTTTAGTTTAGAGTTTGAGAAATCAAGGTATCACCATGAAAGCTTCTCCAATTGAAAATACACATTCAGCTAATATGTGTGGTAAATGAAAAAATATTTTACTTCTTTATTAAAGGGTACGTACTGTACGAACTGTAAAATTCACGGCTATGCATGGCATAATATGGAAAACCTTGATAAATTACATTACGGCGTATCAATTGCTTTACCATGTGGGCAGTAAAACATATCGAGACAATCTATACAAACCTAATATCAACATACAAAATCCTGCATTTGATGTACGTATTTCAGTAGTGTAGAAAGTATAATAAAAAAGATTACGGACTAGAATCTACCAAAGGATTATGAGTAAAGAAATTGTTGTAAACAAATTTTATGTTGGCCAGTCTAGAAAAACTTTTTACGTCGATATACCATGCTTTAACCAGTCAGAAAGATCTTAGCTAGATAGGATCTCTGTGAATTTCAACGTACTTTCGCGGAAGCATCAGCAAAACATATATTATAATAACATTGAACTATGTAAAGGAATATGCATTAGCCCAACTATTAAAAAATAAAACTATACTTGAAGATATAAATGCAATGAAGACAGTACTAAACGAACTGCTGCATGGCAACGGGAACATTGCAAGGACAGTCAACCCACAAACAGACATATTGTGCTTATATACAAGGCGCTTTTGACAAAGGATTCCACTTCAACTAGAGTACAAAACTTCTTAAAATTCTTAAATTACCAAAATTATGGAAGATTTGGCTCGACAACCAATCTTAGGTTGTTTATATGGCAAGGAGATACAAACTACTGCAGCTACCATTACGTACCTAGTGGAAAAATGTATTCGAAAGCGGTACGATGTACGAGAAGTTCTAGCACAGTGTCTTAATAAAAGAAGAAGCCGAATACGGGCAAAAGATTTATTTTGGTATATACGTGGAGTGTTTTATTCAAAGTTTGAACACTTAATAAACCACCCTCAACGAGAACGCATCTCCATAACTAATTGAAAGTGTTATATTCTAGATACAATAGGATTTCAGTACAGAGTTAGCGACCTTTTCATCAAGAAGTAGCAGTTTTGGATGTAACGAATAACAAATTGTGGGATGAAATACTTGACATGTCTTTAAACTCTACCTACTTAGGTGAAAATTTCGAAAAACACAGCGCATGGCTTCAGAAGTATCTGAATGAATTTGAATGGAAAAACTCGTCCACAAGTTGTATTTCGTCTCTCTATTTAACATAATATTTGGAGAAGGTAATTCCGCCAAACGTTACTATCCACGTGAAAGGTCTGCAAAAAAAATTGTTTCTAGATATTTCTCGCCAAACCATATTGAAAATATGGAAAGGTTTGGAGTTCCAAGCTTTAAGAGTTTTCAAAATAACAGCAACCGATCGAAACGTTGCCATTACACACGAAGAATCATTTAGTTTGCGCTAAGCGGAACGTTTGCTTATTCAAAATGCTTTTTGACATAAATTTGTTTAAAATAAATCTTTTTCTATTGATTTTTGTTTAACCGTCGCCACTGCTATAGTAAGATTTTAAAATCAAACCCACTAATTTTTTAGCTAGTACACACCATGAGAACCTTTGCTATTCGCAGTACTTTTAAAAATATATACCGGTTTAAAATTAAATATAAAAAATATATAATGTAGAATGAATTGATAAAACATGCTGTAACCAAAACTTTATTTGCAATAACAACAGTTTTTTATTTTCAAACTGATTATGCAAGCCTTTTCAGCAACTCGTAGTTACAATAAAATTTCTAAAAGCTCTTACAAGTTACTTTCAGAACTAATCGCTAACAGTACAAGCAAAATCTTCCTAAAATAACGATGATATTTTGTTTATTAACTTAATTCCAAAGCACTATAATTAATTTATTCAAGCTATAATTATTAATTCATATACGAAGCAATGTAATTAATTTATATAATCACTACAGTAATTTAAATGAACAGTTATTTATCTGAACATTTATATCACCTATGTACGATTATCAGAGCTTTAATTAGAAGTAACTTCAAAACTAACATCGTGATCAAAGCTCAACCAGAGCTGCCCGCAATCTATGACCGCAAATTTATACACATTTCAATTGTGCTAGATTACTCTAATGCATGGCAGAATTTCGTAAATCACATACTCGTGATTCACTACTGAACTTTAGATGACTTAAATGTAAAACTCTTGTTCATCATCAATGAAAATTTGTCAGAAAGGTGTATGGCCGACAAGAGACATCAATCATCAATTGTATACAAACGTCTGGGTGTCTTCGAATGTATTTACTCCGGCCACAAGCGGGTCGATCATTGCTGCAATACGTTTTTGAAATTGAAATAGATCCACTACTTCAATATAGAATATTTCGCAAGATTTTCCACTTTCCTTAATGAATTTGTTAGAATGTCGAAACCATTGAAGATAAATCAACTATATGTGTTTTCATGTAGTCACCTTGCATGCATATTAACAATAATTTGCTTAAACGCATTAGCGACCTTCAAAACTCGAAATCACCGGAATCTTAAATAATATGTTATAATAAGTCTATTAATAGCGATTTTATAATTATACTTCCTAGTTATAGTAGTATTATTATCTCGTGGCGGGTGACCTTGAAAAAACCTGTGCGAGGAGGAGCTATATTAATAATCAAAATAAAAAAGTGAGACTAGAAAACATCGACTGCTTGCACGTCCAGTGTTGCCAGAGCAAAAATTGTCGACCAACCAAGGAATGTGTTTTAAATAGTTTTATGTTGATTTTTGCTCTTCTATAAAAATGATCTGAGCTTATTGTTAGATGTGATACCCCAGATTATTGACTGATTGGATCAGTGTACACAAGATATTTTGTCACTTATAGTCACTAGTAGAACAAAAACAATTTGGTAGTACTACATATTTGTTTTTTTCAAATCAATAGACGTTTTTGTTTTAAACACAAACTATAAACTATAAACACTATAAAAATGTCAAATGCCCACCTCGAAAATATTACTACGATTTATTACAAAAACGTTTTAAGAATATGTTTACACAATGACACTCATGGTGTTGTAACTAACAAAAACAAAACAAAAACAATTTTTAATTAATACCAAAAGGTTTTTATATCATTTGTTATATTAATATTATTATAAATTGCATATATCTCTTGCAAATTGTTCAGGTTGGAGGCGCCCAAATCTTTTATGCGTTTCAAATATTGAAACACATTAAAAACAATCTGTCGTCCTTGATTATGAATCACCTCCTTCTTATTCATAATATTACTCTAAAAAATATCATAATTAATCATTGAACGAACATTCTTTTTAAATACTTACATTGCTGAAGAAAGTAACTCTCAGTTAGTTTTGAAGAAAACTGTTTTGATGACTATTACTTGATACAAATATTAAAACGGAAAACTGGAAACAATAAGACCTTGATAAGAGCGAGAATGACAATGACAGTTACGGTTCACATTTGGTATATACAGTATTGGGATCCGCTGAGTATGTGCACTGTTGCCACAGCAAATATTTACGGATAAAGAAACTACGAACCTAGAATTGTTTATAAGTAAAAACAAGTAAAAGCTCCGCTATTGTATGGAGATCTGGATTTATTTCATATATTTATGAATTTCTAGATACCGCCAGCATGAACGGGGTCCTTACAAACAATATTTTACTTAACGTAATAAATGGGATATTCGTGACGACGTATTAAAGCCACATTGCTAGCAAGATGTTTGTGGGTTGTACTGTAGTGTTGTGAATCTTGAGGTTTAAGTTTAAATTGAACCTATTGCGCATGTGACGTCACCCGCCATGAGATAATAATTCTACTCTTCAATATGTCATTACTTTGATAAACAGATCATACCGACGTAACTTGATAAACAAAGCCTTTTCTTGTATTTTTCTTAATTAGTCAATCTCTGTTCTTTTGCTTAAAAGACTCTTTTCTACATAATTTAAAACGTGTTAGCGATCCTTTCCCCTGCCGATCATTTAATAAGGTTTAATTAAATGTACTGCAATAGAAAACATATCAAAATACTCATTATTGACTAACTGCATAGTCTAGTGATTACGAGGTCATGCTTGTACCCAAGAGGCTCTAGTTCGAGTCTTGATTTAATCACCTTTTCTGTCCCTCCAAAAACTACATTTGAAGCAATCTAAATACTTGTAAAACGTTTTATTTACATTAAGCTTGAAAATTTTAATGAAGTAAGCGGTACTCTATTTTATACTTGTCTAATAATAAAACTAAGCAGTTGAAACGTTTTATCACAAAAAATGTGGCACAACCCCTTATGCGAATGTTTAGGAGATGTATAACAGATGTACAACAACACTTGATCCACTACAGCCCTATAAAATTAAGTATAGTTCTTAATTTATTAGTCAACATATAAACTTTACACTAAAAGCATATCACTACACTTGCATTATATTGGAAATAAAAAGCAGCTGCGAGGCTCAGGTTCGAGTCTAGTTTCAGTCAAGTATTCTTCTCCTCGGGATTTTATTATCGGTTTGAAACAAAGATGGCTGCGACAAAATGTCCATCGAACTGACAATCGTGTGACGAATCTTCCGATAAGGTGTCGCCGAGGTCGTATACAAGGTCAATCGTAATGTATTCCAAAACCAAAGATATCCGCCATCAAAATGGCGAATGTTTAAGTGACAGCTTAATTCAAAGACAGCCGCCGTCAAAATTGCGGATGTTTAAATGACAGCTTGAATCAAACGTGACCGTCATGAAAATGGCGTTACAATATCGCTTGCTCAAGTACTGTTTTATAGAAGTAAGTGCGGCTCTTAATTATCATATAACATCTAAACTTTGAACTAAAATTACTTACGCTAGACTGGAAATAACAAGCAACTGAGAGGTTCGTGTTCGAGTACTGTTTCGGTCAACCTTTTTCCGACCACAGTTCAGGTATATGTGACAGCTTGAATCAGGTATGACGGTCATCAAAATAGCAAATGTGTCAAAATGACAGTTTACGTCAAAACTGGCCACCATTAAAATGGCGATTGTGTCAAAGAAGCAGATTCAGTCAAGCATGGCTGTGGTCAAAATGGTTTATGTTTTAAAATGGCAGTTTGAATCAAACGAGGCCCTACAATTGACTTTCCAATGATCCACCGAAAGGTATAACATTGATCAGGAGAAAAGTTTTTTTTTACGTGGAAAATTTGAATTTTTCTAAACTCTTCCTATATCAAGCAAGATAGGGTTCTTTAATATGCGTGATAACACACATGCACGAGACCTACATTACACCTCTCATTAGATCGGGGGCGTATTTTTTTGAAAAATGATCACCTAACATTTTTCAAGCGATTCGTGTAGGGACTTGAATCCGAAACCAGTCACACGCGAACCTCTCTCATCCCACATGTGATTTTCGAATGCTCCACCCGAAGGTACTACATTGGCCAGAAAGCGAGTTTTTTTACCTGAAAAATTTTAAATTTTGACGAACCCTTGCTGTTCCAAGCAAGGTAGGGATCTTTAAGGTGCGTAACAACACTCACACACGGGACCTCCATTTTTACCTCTGATTCGAACAAGAGTGTATTTTTTGTGAAAAATTTTCGCGTAACATTTTTCAAGCGGACCGTGTCGGGATTCAAACCCGGGACCTTGGACGTAGTAGTCACACACATACTACTACACCACGGAACCGCGAACCTATCTCATCCTTACTTGTGATTTTCAAATGCTCCACCCGAAGGTACTACATTGGCCTGGAAGCGAGTTTTCTTTACCTGGAAAATTTAAAATTTTACCGAACCCTTGCTGTTCTAAGCAAGGTAGGGATCTTTAACGTGCGTGACAGCACTCACACACGGGACCTCCATTTTATCTCTCATCCGAGTGAGGGTGTATTTTTTGAAAAATGCTCGCCTAACATGTTTCAAGCGGACCGTGTCGGGATTCGAACCCGGGAGCTTGGGCGTAGTAGTCACACGCATACCACTACGCCACGGAGCCGCAAACCTCCCTCATCCTTACTTGTGATTTTCAAATGCTCCACCCAAAGATACTACGTTGGTTTGGAAGCGAGCTTTTTTTAACTAGAAAATTTGGAATTTTGCCGAACCCTTGCTGTTCCCAGCAAGGTAGGGATCTTTAACGTGCGGGACTGCACTCACACACGGGACCTCCATTTTATCTCTCATCCGAGTGAGGGTGTATATTTTGAAAAATGCTCGCCCAACATTTTTCAAGCGGACCGTGTCGGGATTCGAACCCGGAGCTTGGGCGTAGTAGCCACACACATACCACTATGCCACGGACCCGCAAATCTCTCTCATCCTTACATGTGATTTTTAAATGCTCCACCCAAAGGTACTACATTGGTTTGGAAGCGAGCTTTTTTTACCTGGAAAATTTGGAATTTTGCCGAACCCTTGCTGTTCCAAGCAAGGTAGGGATCTTTAACGTGCGTGACAACACTCATACACGGGACCTCTATTTAACCTCTCATCCGAACGAGGGTGTATTTTGGTGAAAAATGCTCGCTTAACATTTTTCGAGCGGACCGGGTCGGGATTCGAACTCGGAACTTTGGGGGTAGTAGTCTCATACATACCACTACGTCACGGAACCGCCGAACCTATCTCATCCTGACATGTGATTTTCCAATGCTTCACCCGAAGGTACTACATTGGCCAGGAAGCGAGTTTATTTTTACCTGAAAAATTTAGAATTTTGCCGAAACCTTGCTGCTCCAAGCAAGGTAGGAATTTTTAACGTGCGTGACAACACTCACACACGGGACCTCCATTTCACCTCTCATCCGAACGTGGGTGTATTTTTGTGAAAAATTCTCGCCTAACATTTTTCAAGCGGATTCGAACCCGTGACCTTGGGCGTAGTAGTTACACACATACCACTACGTCACGGAGCCGCCTCGAACCTATCTCATCCACGGAACCGCCTGCATCAATGAAGACCACCGTGACGTTAGAGGATGGTGCCGTAAAAATAATTTTTGTGATGTCAGAGAAGGCGGGGCTTTTGTGGTATCAAAGGGGTGGAGCTAACACGATGTCAAAAGCTGGGTCTGGTTTGGGAGCTGTTGTGACATCAGAGGGGCGGGGTTAACATGACGCTAAAAGGATCTTACCTTTCACCAATTTATCAAATCTACTTCAAACAGTTTACAACATACTTGAGCTATGCCGAGTGCTGTCGATTCTAAACTTGCATTTGCAGATAAAGTTTTATTCTATACATCATAGCGTTGCTATTTATAGCACCAAGGACTTCTGAATAGGAATAAGAATGATTATGCTCTGTTTCTGAAAAAGTAGGAACTCCTTATGTCAATGAACAATTATATAGTCGTTGTAATTGAAGTTCCGATTTACGTCACTAATATTCGTAATGTCATAATATGGCGCGGTTGCCACTATCAAAATACGAATTTTTCGTAACCACAATGAGGCCATCGGTAGAAAATTGATGTTGCAAATGTTTTCTAATAGAGGAAGGAATGTAGTTTGTAACTTTTTAAAATGCAATTTTAAAATCATTTTATATGGACATAATTGTAGATAAAACTCTTTAACTAAATAATATAGGCTATTTAAGTGAAAGTTTTACTACTGAGCATATTTCAAACATAGTTCAGTGTATTTAATGTGATTCATTTTACAGCAGTCTGCACACTACACCAGACACGGAATATTAGCCACCGCTATTCAACAAAACAGGTTATGATTATCAAAAATAAATTAAAAGTGTGTAATTCATGTTTTAAATATGCCAGAACAAAATAACCGAAATACCTATAAAATTCCATTTTCTTTCAGTCTTTGTGAAGTAGTATTTTTTTGCTGATAAATAGGGTTGATCTGTGAATGTTTACTATTCAAATAATATGTAGTCATTTTAAGCAAAATATAAAACAAATATGTATTCTTTAAAATAATACGAAAGTACATGGACATTGATATCTCGTGGGTAAGTGTATATAGGACGACAGTCTTGAAAATTTGTTTTTTAGGTTTGCTGGATGCTAAACAAACGCATACAATATCGTGCAAACTTGATATACGGAACCTGTTGAAATTGGAAGATGTAAAAGCTTGATAGTACCCGGTGTCTTAGTTTTGCCAGTATGAGGTGTATGCAGTTAGTAAAATAAATAACATTCTCTAGAGTGATACAAGTATTCGGTAAATTTAAAAATACAATACACTTTATTAACGATAAGATGTAAGTAACAACTTTAACAAAAGAAGGCTGTAATTGTAATTTTGCAGTCGATGTAGACAGAACCGAAGAAATTAAATGAATCTCTACTAAATGCTTGTAAAATATCAATAAAATAATATATTTAGTTTTATTTATTTATCATACAGAAAGTTACAGATACTGATTACCTCACAATAACCTAAATGCCGATAGTTAATTTACAAATATCGATATTTCTTCGTGTACAAAATGTATTTCATTAATTTCCCTATGATTCCATGGTCTTCTATCGAATAGTTACTACTGCTGTCTGAATCCCAGCTACTGTCGTTGCCATCGTCGTTTATGTTAATGATCAACGGTGCAACATCCTTTTCATCAGACTTAATTTTGTGTTCCTCCATTCTTTAATAATTGCTTCTGCGTTTTGTACAGAATTTGTCCAAACTTGAGGAGCTAGGGTCACTATTACTTCATGCCACATTGTCGTACAGCTTTATATAGATCAGCAAAATATAAATTTGCTAACCTTTGTTCATTAAGTTCTCCAGCGATGTTTAAATATAATCGATGTGGTCATCTGAATCGGTGCTATCGCTTTCGGTATCAGCATTAAAAGTAATTACAAGAGGTGCAACATCAACTGTATCTAAACGTACTTCTTTATTGTACCAGTCTCCAATTAACCTTTCACAATGAGCTGTAGCATTTGCCCAGACTTCTGGGGTAATGGTTGCCAATGCTTCGTGCCACATTTTCAAACAATTCTCTGCCGATTTGCCATTCGTACCAATGTGACGATTGTAATAAGTTTTGGATATACCCCAGACAAGTTCAATCGGGTTAAAAAAGCAATAGTAGGGAGGCAATCTTGCAACTTTATGGCCATACTGTTCCGTCAAGTAATCTGCTTTGTAGACCTTCGGTGGCTTATGCCTGAAAATTAATAGCCATGTTAATTACACAAATTATAAATTGGGTTGTTATACATACATGGTAGCAAGATTAAGAAGATCTTTTTTAAAAGAAGTACAATCATGTGCAATGCCTTGATTTGTCGGCTAGTTTGATATGTCTGCTTTAGTCGAACTGTAATTCGGTTCTTTAACCAACACTGTACTGTGGTATGAAGCATTATCTAAAACAATTGCAGACGGTTGTTCCAAATTCTTCAGCAATTGATTTTCAAACCAATTAAGAAAATTTGCTTCTTTCATCTCTCCATGATAATCTCCATACTTTGTCGCAGATGAAAAGATCAACTTGCAACTTTCAATGAACCCATTTCCATTGCCTGCATGCAACACTATGAATCTTTTCCCATCGACTTGTGTGCTTCTTACACTTCATACATCATTATTATGCCAGGAACGACAAACGGTACCGTTTTGGAAAATCCAACTTTCGTCGAGATGAACAAATTTATAAATGCCTTCCGCTTTAATTCTCATATACTTTACGAGAAACTCAAACCGTTTAAGGGCAATATGAGGCAATTCTATGAGAGCACGACGGGGATTGTCTTTACGATATGTAAATCCCATTCTGCGTAGCAGTGTATTTAAAGATTTATCACATCCTTTGAACAATTCTACACTCTGAAGTTGTAAACTCAAGTTATGTACTGTGATATGTTCATATGAAACAGATGATTATATCAAAACTAAACTACCAACACTTTAATAACTTACGATTGTCATACATTCGATAAATTTCATTGCGAATTGCACACTCGGTAAATTCATCAACAACAGTTACAGGTTTCTTGGGAATTCTTTTTTTCGAATCTAATGATTCACCATTTTGAATAGCTTTGGTCACCATAGTCACAGTCGACGGATTAATTTTTAGAGCAGCTGCAACTCTCTATAAAATCAAATTAAATAATTTTATAACGAATTACATTTCGTAGATTACCTCTCGGACGGCTGTTCCAAAAATAAAAGATCCTCCATTTGCTTTCTCTTGTTCAAAAAACTCGTACAAGTTAGCAACAAGCTGCTTTCCCCTAGCACCCAAGTGTATTCCAGGCATTTTCAAAAACAAGCTCGCGAACGTAAAAATTACGCGAATTTGTTCTGATAATAACAGTTTTTAATATGAAAAAAAAAGCGCAGTTTATAAAACGATTGGTCTTGAGAAGCAAAAAATTTGACAGTAACACATTCCCATAACCTCTAGAACATGAGTTTAGGTTATGTACTGCCATTTTTGATAGTTTTAAATGTTAAATATTTGTACAGAAACGCTGGCATCGTTACAATTTTCACCAACATTAATAAGATCTGAGTGTTTAAGATAAGAAAGGAAATATGCTCTATACTATGTTGGTATGCATGCGAACATTATTAATGACGTAAATCGGAACTTAAATTACGACTATACTCATGTTTGAACTTGTCAATAATAGTGCAATTTATTCTTTATCTTAACTCTATTAGTCATAATCTCATGCCCAGGTAGACAGAGCATAGTACTATTACGTAATGACATAGGTCCCGGGTTCAAATGAAAAAGGTTAGGCGAGCATTTTCCGCAAAGATGCGCCCTTGTTCGGATGAGAGGTAAAATGGAGGTCCAGTGTGTGAGTGTTGTCACGCACGTTAAAGATCCCTACCTTGATTGGAAAAGCTAGAATGCGGCAAAATTCAAAATTTTCCAGGTAAAAAAAACTCGCTTCTTGGCCAGTGTAGTACCTTCGGGTAGAGCTTTGAAAAATCAGATGTAAAGTCCTATTGCGTAACGATGCTTATCGATTAGTTTGACAATCAGCAGTTTTCTGAATATACAATGATGGGTTTGTTTGTTGTTAAATCAGGATAAAATCGGTTACGTATTTACCCTCTAAAGCACTCTATTGATGAAAATGAACCAATTGATCTTTTTGGAGATCAAAAGGAATTGTTTCCCTTAATCTTCCCAAAGTACATACGTCACCATTGTCGAGTGCTATTCATTGAATTTAGAAGAAAATGTGACACCAGGATTTGTTGCAAGAGCAAAGTATTATAACTTCAGATACATATTTAATTTTATGGTTTCCTTTCGTTCTAAACGCAGCGGAAATATATTGTATTAGAATTACACTTATAGAAAAAGTGTGTAGGTCGCTGTTTTGTAATGAGTTCGTAAAGGTTAGCTCTAAAATAACTACTTTAGTTCGAACATTTTTCCTAAACACTTTCTCCATGAACAAATATAAAGAAAATTATTTTGCACATATGACTACATAAAATGGTTCTTTAGAAAAGCGGAATAACTAGATACCTCTAAATTCCTCTTAAATACAGATGAACATGTCTGTGTGTAGGGAAATCGATTATTCGTCTTTTACAAATATTTGCTTTAAATATAATTTAATTTTATTCGAAGTTAAAGAAGTTCTGTGTTTTTTGAAAATCTTCAAAGTCGTTTCAGGGAAGAAAGTTCGCTAAATTTAAAGTAACAAACCTACCACAGCATTTTTAAAGCACGAATAATACTATAAATCTTGAAACTTTTGTAGACGTACCCAATGGTCTATTAACAGCATTTTCAATAGTACAAAATGCGAAACACCTTTTCGGACTAACTCTTAATGATACTCATGTTATTCCATGTTTGCACGGAATTCGTGCTGTCTCCATGTTGTGGATTATGTTGGGACATCGATATAGAACTATGTTTCTCCTTCCAGTGATTAATTACTCAGAGATGTATCAGGTATGTAGAATATTAGAGAGTTTATTAATAATTAGGAACTGTAAGTAGTGGATGGATGGCGGTATGAAGTTATTTATAAACGGAGCAACACTGGCAGCAGACACATTTTTGGTGGTTAGTGGATGTATGGTCGTATACTGTTTTATGAGCGCCGCTGCAAAAGGAATCCCATTTAGTGTATTGCGCTACTATATACACCGATATGTCAGGTAAGAAACTTTGAAATAAAAGTACAAATAATCAGTTTGAAGGAATTTGACGAAAAACGATGAAAATTATTATTGCTTATTTGTTTTTTGTCAAATATTACTATCTGTATGCTGGAATAAAAATATTGCAATCGATAAAACAACATCACACAACAACCCAGAATTCGCACACTTGTCCATACACAAAGGAACATAACAGAACTGTTCCTTATGTGTATGTTATAATGCGTTTAGGCTTTTTTGGGGTGATTAAACACGTGTCTAGATTTGAGGTTTTTGTAGTTATATACATGTTTTACGTGCTGTTTAGATTTATTGATATTTGATACTACACGAACTTAATTGGTATTACTTCTGCTATATTTTAGTACCACATACATATGCTTTTCTCAGCTAGTTATGTCTTTTCAATTGTTTCTTCTCCTTTTATTGGATATTAGGAATGATTGTGATAGAAATTTCTATTAGTTCTGTTATGTCCCTTTGTGTATGGACGAGTGTACGAATTCTGGGTTGTTGTGTAATGTTGTTTTATCGATTGCAATATTTTTATTCCAGCATACATTATATGCTGGGTGTTCTAGTGTGCTTTTTTGTGTATACTTGTATGTTCTTATGCTAATTTGTGTCTTAAAACTAGTTGTTGCCAAATTATTCTTGCGATGTATTGTATATGTTACCGTAAAAACCCGAAATTCGATATTCGCGAAATAATTATTAAAAACGCGAAATCTACAACAACATTTGTATATTCCGATTTTTACTACTTATTGTTCAAAATCACTATCCTTCTCTGTTAAATGCGGAATAAAATTTATATGTCAGGTATTTACAAATATTTTCAGTCAAAATCGGTTCTCACTACATGTGTAACATTAAAAAGTCGAACGAACGTGTTCTACACAAAAAGCGCTTTACAATTTGCTAATGCGATCGTATGACATTTTCCTACGAGTACCTATCACGCCATAAAACTGTACAGCTAGAACCATTATTTAGAACATTTTTGTGGGTTTGAGAGTGAAGTCGTTGGTTTTATGGCACGTGTTGTGAACCTTTTATAAGGTTAGAGGTTGTGTTGGTGTTTCAAAATGGGTCATTCGTTGCTTTTTGTATGAAAAGACACATTTATTAACTAGTGATGATGTCAAGCTTTCAAAGTACACTATTTTAACGAAGTGGTAGTGTGGAGTATTATTTAATGAAATTAGTGAAGCAAAATTGGCCTCCAAAAAAACCTCGTTGCAATACAGACGTCTAAAAAGATTCGAAGTTTCAGAAATCGGAGGTACTCAGCGAATAATCGCAAAATTAAACAGAGACCAAATATTTCGTTACTTACTGTTCATGAGATATACGAAGTGACTGAAGGAGCTTACATATCAGTTGGACACGGTTGTTGCGATAGATTGCGATCAGAAACAAGTAAAAAATATGCCAATATTACCACAAGGATGATTAATATATTTTCGACTATGTGCAAAGTATGTAATAGTAAAAATTTAAAAAGAGGAAAGGACTTGTTTCGAAATTGATTTTACATAAAGAATTGAATAGCCATTGCCATGTCGATCTTATTGACTGTCAAAACCAAGCTGTAGAGTCAGTATAAATTTATAATGGTCTATCAAAACCACTTAACAAAATTTGTGTTATTTCGAGCCTTGACATCGAAACGAACAACTGAGGTAGCCTTTTGTGTTCCGTGTATTCTTCGTAGTGATAGCGGCAGAGATTTTGCAAATTTTATATAGAAGAATTTAAAATATTATGGCCAGAACTTAAAATTGTCCACGGTAAGCCTCGTCATATCCAAAGTCAAGGCTCTGCGGAAATGGCAAATCAGGACATTGAGAATATGATTGCTATTTGGATGACGGATAATAATGACGTACAATGAACAGTGTTTTCCTTATGTGCAGTTTGTGAAGAATCGTGTTTATTATTCATGCACGTAGCAAAGTTCATATAAAAATATGTTCCGTATAGAGGCAAAAGTTGGTTTAGCTACGTCTTCTTTACCAACCGAAATGGTTGCGACGATACAACAGAAAAAAGTTTTGGAAAATGTTTAATCTTTAGAAAAAGGAAACAACGAACTTCAAAGTGACGTTTCAGATATGGAATATTATAACCCACATGAACAGGGTGAAGCAATGGGACCTTACCAGTTTGGAAAATGCTCCAAATGCTGCAACGCTTTATTTGCGAACTATAGAGATGTTGTCGAAATTGCACTACTGCATATAAAATTAGATTGGCTAGAGCAGGAGCCGCTAATGGTCTAATTAAGTAAGTTAAAAAAATGAATATGGCGAATATTACGATATTTTTCGCAAAGTTTATTGTAGGCAAGTGGATAATTGGCTTCTGTAAGGTCAAAGTTCTTAATGGCTAAGAGCGCAGAACTTTCTAGTGCTGATTGTAGATACGAAAATTTATCCAAGTTCGACAGATCGTTATTAAGATGAACCGGGCTATCAAAGCGGTCAATAAAGCTTTCAAACAAACAACTTTCCCCATCAAACGTAGGAAGCATCAGTGGGGGAAGTGAAACGTTCGACATAAACGTATCTAGCTGAGCGGCACATAAGCCCGAGACGACGACGATTGGCTCGGAAACGGCTTGAAATAGAGCATTTTTATTTGAAGAAATTGGTTATCGAAGCGTTTACGAATAGCGTGTTTCGTTTCAAATCGTTCATCAGCGTCATCTGCAGAAGCACTTACATCTACTATAAAGTTATGGTGAAAAGAAGTTTCTCGTACGGTTTCAAGAGATTGGAACTAAGTACAAAATAAATCAAAAAAGGTTGATTCAACGGTAGATTTTTGCGCGATTTAAAACATTTTCTCCATCGAATTAATTGCAATATTATGTAGAGAACAGCAACGTTTCAATTTTTCTGCCATGGTTATAAATTAGGTAAATACAAAGGACAGATGAAATGGAACCACAATTTCGATGTTTAAAATAACCTTGCGGCGATAACAAATACGTAAGCCCAGTACAAATTCTGATACCAAACCAGATAACAAAAAAGGCTCGTAAACAACTCAAAGGATAGAAATGATGTTAATTAAAACTGGCAATGCTTTGATAAGCGGTATGCTAACGTGGATCTAATTATCAATTAAAATTTGTTGTTTATTCAGATCCAGTTTGAAGGACCAATGTAACTTTTTGCGGTAATTTCGATAGCTACTGATGGTAGAAAAAAGTGGAGATGTATACGAAAATTAAAATAAATGATAATAAGCAAAATAATTAATTAAGCATTTTCAACAAGACAAACAATTACTTTAAACACTTACCTTTGTGGTTATAACGAAGCTAAGCACATTTATTTTATAGCGGTCGTTCTGAACGAAAATGCGGTTGTAAAATGATGTTGGAGGCGTCCGTCTAGTGCGGAATACGAAAAGCACATGTAATTTTGCGGCCTTCTACAACGAAAATCGATACTACAACGCTTCGTGTGTTCTCCAAGGTGATAAGAAACTTCCTGTACATGTGAAGAGCATAGTTTAACGATATTGCGGCACTTTGTACATACGCTGTGTTTGAAGTAATACACGGCACACAATAACATTTTAATATACCGGGCGTACGTAAATAATCAACAACTTCCAACATCGAAAATAAAATAAGCTGTAAATTCGTCATTTGACGAACATCTAAGATTATCATCGGAGGTTAAAGAGTGTCTCTAGGAGACCAATTTGACCAACATTTATGGAAATGTGAGTTTTTAAAAAATCACATTAGTTTCGGGGTTATGTTGTTGGCTCGAATTCTTTACACACAGATCCCGATAAAGTGTCGGTTATGGTTAACTTTTTCCGTCCAAATAATACAACAGAGATGAAGAGGTTTATAGGTATATGCAGTTGGTGTCATTGTTTCATTTAGAATTTTCGCCTATTAGCGACCTCATTAAGAAAAAAAAATAAAAGCACATTATCTGGGCTTCGGAGACAGATGGTTCATTTGTGTTGATTAAGAAAGCCTTGGCTTCTACTCCACTTCTTTCGCAGCTAGATTATTCAACCCCTTTCTTCATTGAATGCAATGCAAGCAACACAGGATTAGATAGGGTATTGATACAGAATGTCGGTGGAGAAGAGCGTGTCATTTCGTATTCGAGTAAAACCCTTAACCGTACGGAACGTAATTATTCTGATGCGAAGAAAGAGTGTGTTGCAATCATTTTTGCGATCAAGAAATTTTGCCCGTAGATGGAAGGTGTCCGCTTCACTGTGGTAACAGACCATAATGTTATTTGAAGACCTTTTATTTTGAAAATAGCGGTCCTGAAGGTAAGCATGGATAATTATACTTTTTAGTGTATTGTGCACTTGGTTAGTTAGAAGTTATGTTAGGATTTTTGTTTTAAGTATGGTTTGCAAACGTGTCCGTCTATTTGAGATTGCATTTAGCGATATATTATCTTGTTAGAGTGTTTACGGTACTCTTTAGGCCCTTTAGCATAGAGTTATGTTGCACATTAGAAAACTAAACCTAAGGAGGGGATTGAGAATCTATTAGGGTCGTTTTAGTATGTAGCTGCTCGCGTGGGTTGAGCGCAAAATTTTGTTCTTCATTGTTAAAAGTAAATATTTAGTAGGATTTCAAGAGGAAATTTGTTGCGAGCTTTTATTGACAATAAACCAGCAAGTAGTTTTTGATTTGTATTCCACTTCAAGTCCGAAAATTTATAATGTGGCGTATGGTGCAAGTTTTTGCACATTGGGCGGTAAATTTAGGTTGTAGGTACCCAATTTCTTATTTTTGTAATTTCCTTTTTTAAAGATAACTTAGAAGTTTTGCATGTTGTCTACGCTGTTTTGTGCGTGGATGAAGCAGTGACAAAGATTTAATACCTGCTAGTTACCGTGGTTATTCTTCTTTGATGGGAACTGTAATGCAAAAATTTATTCGAGCGTAAAATTTGCCGATATAATACTTCTCTAAAGTATTGCTGAAATTGTTATCGCTAGATAGTGTTCTCAGATTCTTGATGTGTACAGATGTAGCTAATTCTGAAATTTGATTTGCAGAGTAGTAGTAAAGAGTTTTATATATACTTTTCGTTAGGTTTTGAAGATTGAGGTTGAAAATATATGTAGACCTGTGGTTGTGATTTCTTTAGACTTTCTCCCCGTTTATAAGAATGTTAGACTTTACCGATTTATACTTTATCGATTTTGACCTTCTACTTATTGTGACTTTTCGGATGTGTCTGTTTTATGGACGTTTTGTACGCGCAGTTACAAATGCATCCTTTTGCTACCCATTGTGATAGAGTGGAATTTAGTGCATTAACAATTGTTTGCGTTTATGGTATCACGGGTCCAAATTTAGATTGAGATGGTTTCATGTCGTTAGTTAAAAAAATCTTATAGTTTCTCTATATACAAGTTTTTGTAGTAACTATGATTTTTTCGTTTTCGGAAAAGATTGTGTACCATAAATAAATTTTTAAGATACGTTATTTAGCATCATACTGTATTTAATTTAGAATAGCAAATTTTAACATCGAAAATTGTAGAATTTATTTCGTTGTACTTATAAATAGAAGATACTTTACAAATATCAAGTTTTACGGGATAATCTTACATGATCTCAAACAAAATTTACTGGATTTATCCAGGTTGCTAGTGAAAACATGGGCGCTTAAAGTCGTGTAAGTTGCATCTGTAGCCTGAATACCTCTTTGGGTCGTCGGTCTCATACGAACAGTCTAATCTAGACACTTCCACGCGATTTGTTCCAGGAACAGCATTGTTCCTAAGATCAACCATTTTGGAGCAACAACTGGTATTGCCAGTCGTAGACTTCTGAGTAGGTTGAGTTCGCTGTATATTGAATGTATAATACGGGGTAAGCGATTTATTTCCTTTTATATTATCGGAAATCATAAGGTTACATCTCGTTTCTTGGAGCTAAACATTATAGTAGGTATTATCAACTTCTCTAACGTAATATGTCAATTTCTGTAGAGTAAAGAACCAGTAATTTTTCTTTTTTGTTGTAAACTGAAAATATAAAATTATTTGAGTAATTGTGAATTCCGAGTGAAATTTTTATTAACAAGAATGTAAGCTTTAGTATTTCGATTTTTTTTTATAAACTATAATACGTTTCTTAGGTGGTTATTATCATAAATGAGAAAGCCAATCAGATCTGAATGGAATAAAACAATTTTATAATATTAGATTTTATTAATACTATTACTGTCTGAGCGTTAACTCAGTTTGATATTTTATAAACATGAAATTTATGAGGAACTGGAGCTTTTTATTTATATATTGTTAATTCTCAAACGGCTCCCTAGGGATATTTGCTCGGGAAAATCAGGGATTACAATTTAAATACACTAAACGTTAACATTGTAGAAATTCATTTTGAGTACTATATATCAAGCTTCAAATTTGAAAAGATATTACATTAAAACAAGGCCGTGCTCGAGGAGAGAGGGTGGGTCCAAATCATTCTGGCTCCATAAAAGTATTCTCCATGTTTCCAAAAACAGTACCGACAAATCAGAAAGTCCACAAACTAATTGACACCATATTTTTAAATAAACTATAACTCGTAAGTAAAATCTCCAAGAAGTACAGGCTCACATTTCAAAATTATTGAAATTTTCAAATAAAGCATGGGTCAGTACGAAGTATTTATGCATAATTGTTTTCAGGACCTATCAGAAAAAATGCCAAGCCCGGCGAAACTAATATTCTAGAGAAGCGATCCTTTAAAATTTATAACGTAGGCAACAAAATAAAATCAATTGTGTTCTATACTTTTTAGATCACTATATTTAATTATTTTAGAAAACTGTACGCGCCGATTAATTTGAAAATAGTCTAAAATACGCACTATCAGGTAACTAATGGCGACTACTGTTAGTCCGTTTAGTCGTTTACACAACAAACGCGGTGTCAGTCAAACATATAAATATTAAGATACCATCATCAAAGAGTCATGAAAGTCGTATGAACTGGAATGTTAATGTATATATTTATGCCAGGTATAAAATATATCCTTCTTAACAAAGATTTTGCAATAGCTTTGTCATTCAACGCTTTTGCTTAAATCCTTAATGGCTTTAAAATATTATATTTTCTGAACGATTTACGGGCTGCATCCAAAACCTATTGTTCGATTCGAAGAATACTATACATCAGTGCTGTCCAACTTATCATAGCGCGCGGGCCATATTTTCTTCACCAAACTTTTCAGGGGTCAAGAAGGTTGATAAATAAAAAGTCAGTTTATGTTAATTAAATAAATATTTTATTTATACTAAAAAGAAAACTTTAAAATATTCGTAATATATTAATGAAAATATTGTGGCCGTAATTGTTTAGCAACGATATCTTTTATGTCCACATCAATATTTGTTGTGGCAAGTCTAATTATTCTTCAAGAGTGGAATCTTTCAAACCGTTTTTATATTTTGACTTTATATATTTCATATCGGAGTATGCACTCTCGCTTATACAGGGTGTTTTTAGTGCGGCAACGGTCGATAACTCCGTTATTATAAAAGCTACGTAAACCAAATTTGGAGGCATATTAGGCATGCCTCAAGTGCACATTTTAAAAATATTTGGAAGCATACAGGGTGTTTCATAATTCCAGGGCATATTAAACTTATATTTTTTTAAATGGAACACTCTATATATTATTACATTTTTGAAAAGCCCATAAAAAGAGCTTTAATTTGATATGAAATTGTATCTGTCTATTCCTTTTAGTTTTGAGATATTCATCTGTTTTAGAAAAATGACCCCAATTGGATACATTGCCACTGCACTAATACACAACTTATGTTAATTTTCAAGATGCAGAAAATTTTACCATATACCATAGTATATTTGTAAATATCACTTTTTTGAAATTTCTTCCCAATATACAGGGTGTGTCAGGTTTCGCAAAATGCAATTTTTAAATTTTTTTTTAAATGGCACCCTACCAATTTTATTGCTACAATGGATAGTTCATTAAGTGTCCTTTCATTTTTGTTAAGCATTCCCTATACCTAAATCCATTACTTTCCGAGATATTTTTGATTTTCTTCAAATTTTATGAATGTTTTTAATTTAATAACTAAAAATAACTTACTATTGGAGAATATTATAAAACACTCAATACATATTAATTAACAATCAACTACACTTATCCAATAACAATTTTCACTAAAGATATAAAAACCCAGAATAATACGCTATCAACAGAATTCTGCCAGATCAACAATATGCATTTTATAGAAAATGTTCAAACAGGAAATCAGGCAGGCTTTGAAAAAAATAACAATTACAATCAAAATGTCATTTAGGTTTATTAATTGTAGTGTGTTGTCATTTAACACATTATCAGTTCTGTTTTAAATGTAATCTTTGAAGGAGTTTTCAAAATGAATTTTACGGTGGAAGAACAAATAAATATGATTTGGGTATTGAGAGCAAGTTTAAAAAATTTCTTACTTGCATCAAGAATATACCAAAAGAGATATCCTGTTAAATGACAACACACTACAATTAATAAACCTAAATGACACTTTACATGTAATAGTTATTTTTTTCAAAGCCTGCTTGATTTCCTGCTTGTACATTTTCTATAAAATGCATCTGGCAGAATTCTGTTGATAGCGTATTATTGTAGGTTGTTATATCTTTAGTAAAAATTGTTATTGGATAACTGTAGTTAATTGTTTATCAAAATGTATTAATTGTTTTATAATATTCTCCAATAGTGTTATTTTAGTTATGTAAATTAAAAACATTCATAAAATTTGAAGAAAATCAAAAATATCTCAGAAAGTAATGGATTTACGTATAGGGAATGCTTTACAAAAATAAAAGGACACTTAATGAACTATCCATTGTAGCAATAAAATTGGTAGGGTGCCATTTAAAAAATTTAAAATTGCATTTTGAAACCTGACACACCTGTATACTGGGAAGAAATTGCAAAAGTGATATTTACAAATATACTATGGTATATGGTAAAATTTTCTGGATCTTGAAAATTAACATAAGTTGTGTATTAGTGCAGTGACAATGTATCCAAATGGGGTCATTTTTTCTAAAAACAGTTGAATATCTCAAAACTAAAAGAAATAGACAGATATAATTTGATATCAAATTAAAGCTCTTTTATGGGCTTTTCAAAATGTAATAATATATAGGGTGTTCCATTTAAAAAATATAAGTTTAATATGCCCTGAATTATGAAACACCTGTATGCTTCCAAATATTTTTAAAATGTGCACTTTAGACATGCCTAATATGCCTCCAAATTTGGTTTACGTAGCTTTTATAATAACGGAGTTATCGACCGTTGCCTCACTAAAAACTCACCCTGTATATGTACTTGCGGACATTGGTACAATTTGAAGCCCAAAATCTCTCAATTTTGGATATTTCTCTTTATCTAAAAATTTGAATATTTCTATTCCAATTACTCCACGAGATATAAAAAATGGGTCAGCCTGCAGGTCGCATAATTCTATTTGATATTTAAGATCAACGGAGTTGATATCAATATTAATTGGATCACAAAATATATCAATAGACGGTTTAAGATCATCAAATTGGGAAAATCCTTCATTGAAATCTGTAATTAGCATATCCAATTTTGGTAGAAATATTTTAAAATTTGCTTCTATATTACGTTCTTTCATTTCTTCATAGATCTCTTTGCAAGATTCAAAATGAAATAAATTATTTTGCTCCAAATTAAACCTTAACAATTTTAAATTTGTTTGTAAATCCAGTAACATATTTATAAAGGCGACACAGTTTGATCTTGTCCTTGCAAAGATTTATTCAAAATATTTAAATAATTTGTCATGTCCGTTAGGAAAGCAAGTGAATAAATAAAATTTTTATCAATAAATTTGCTGTCAAATTTTCAACGACGGTAACTTCTGTGAGAAAAAAATGAACTTCTTTTCGAACTGTAAAGAATCTCCTCAAACAATTTCCAGCGCTTAACCGACAAACGTTACTATGTAAAAGCAGATCTCTATACTCAGTTTCCAATTCATCCAAAAATGTTTTAAATTTTCGGTAAGTAAGAGAACGATTTTTGCCGCGAATTAAATTAGTAATTTTGCAAACCTTGTCCATTACGTCCTTTAGTTGTAGGAATAAACCACATAATGCCTCCTGATGGATAATACAGTGTAGCATACGACATGTTATTCCTTCTTTTTACAAAAGTCCCGCGAGTCCAATATTTTTGCCCCTCATAGCTCTAACACCGTCGGATACAATAGCAGTGCACTTGTCAGATCCGGCATACTGCTCTACTGTACATTTTAATTGTTTGTAAATATTTTTACCTTTTGTATTTCCGTGTAATGATTGTAATTTTAAAATTTTTCTGAATAATTATAGTTTTCATTTACAGTTCTTATAAAGATAAGCATTTGACTTGTATCGGAAATGTCTGTGCTTTCATCCAATGCTACCGAAAACTAGCAGCAACTATTGATTAGGTTTTCTAATTTATTAGTGACATGCATGCTAATCTAGTTTACACGTCGGCTTACAATCTCGTGAGAAAGTGATATTGTTTGAAATTTTCTTACCATTTCGTTTTCATTAAACGCTTAAGCCAATTTTATGGCACATTTTTTGATTAATTCTCCAAAAATGGCTTCTTTACCTTTACTATTTCTAAACAAACTTCAAACGATGCAGCTACAAATGCTTCTTGAAATTTTGGTTCTTGATTAAAATAATTCGTTTGATGATCCAGCTGCTTTTTCATTTTTTTCACTAGTGGTATTTTCATGTCTTGCTGTACGAATGATACTTTTTTCATGCATAGAAAGATAATAGCTCGTCAAGTTATATTCTTTACACACAGCTTGATTTGTAAACATTCCAAACACTGTGGTTTACCATTCTTGTTCAGAATAAATAATTTCTCAGCGATTTTGAAATTCTCGATTTTCGAGGTTTATTTTTCTTTTATTAGTAGCACTCATATTCAATAATTATTTTAATTAATAAATAAATATGAAATTAAGTTAATAATAATATAACACAGTCACCCCTCAACAAATTCTAGACAAGACGGCACTCGTACGATTGCATGAATCAACCAAATAGCCCAGAGTAGTGGTCGCATCACGTGCGCCAACCATAGATAAACAGCAACCAACAACAAATGTAATATGTGGTGTAAACGTCGAGCCAACCATCATCAGACGTTAAACGGATTGCTGCTGTATTCAGCCAGGTTAGGTGAAGTTACGCAAAATAAATAGTACCTAATTTAAATTCAAATTAGATTTAAATTTTCACATAGTGAAATAAATTTGATATTAATAATAATAATTTAGTAACATAAATTTATTGATAGTAAAATGTACTCGAAGGCCGTAAAAATAATTTGGCGGACCGTATACGGCCCGCGGGCCGCCAGTTGAACAGCCCTGCTATACATGTAGAGGTCTTTTCCTTTTCGCAATATATTGAGTCATTTATGATTTGTTTGTGTTGTTGAAGTTCCATAAACATTTTAATTTCTGGGTATTTAGGTAAAAGATTTTGCTCAAACAATTGTTACTAATTTACTAAAAAACTGTATATTAATCCGGATATCTAAATAAGCAACATGCTTTCCTCATTCTACAATGCAACAGAATAGAATGTTAATTGTTATTCTAATTATTGTGATTGAGAGTGCCAGCATACAGTAAGTAATGCTAGGGGTTGTTGAATTGTTATATCTGTCTTGTGCAAAATAGTGAAGCAAGATATGTATTTTTTTGTTTTATCTTTATACGTGTACGATTCACTTATTTTTAAGAAACACTAGAAATGTGATGTTAGGCATTTCACATTACAGGAAACCTTATTTATGTGTTGCATATATCTAGGCGAAAATCTTATGTACACATATAAGTTTGGTCAAAATCGTAGGATTAGATATCAGCGCTCAATGTTTATAACGCGAGTTTTTGTTTTTAATCGTTGCAAATTTTAATAGCGATCGGACATTTTGTAAATCATGGATGTGTTAAGGCGAAACGTTTTCTTAATTTTTTGGGCACAAGTAGTGTCCTTTGTGTTGCATGTAAGGCATTGTTTTCTTCTGAAAGATAATAATCACAAAACTATTGTTATAAATTGAGCAAAGCAACTTGCATGCCAGCAAAAACTTGTTCAAAATTTGTAGCGCTATAGTTGAATACATTTTCCATAATTTCCTGATTGCACTGGAATAAATCGAACTGTTTTTTGTCAATTGAAGTCGACCATAAATCAATTCTTATAAATTCCCTAATATTATATGTGGCTGTAATTATATTAACATCGCGATCTTGCATACTACTGTTCAAAATATTGAATTGTTCGAAAATATCATTAAGGAAGCCTAGTTTCAGATGCCAAAAATTGATTTTCGTAAAGGCACTTCACATCTTGCAAATATATTAAAAAATCTGCTCTTAATTGGAATACCCTTTTAAGACATTGTCCCTTAAAGGCTATACCTTACTTCGCTGCAATAAAGAAGTTTTTTAAATAAAACACCCATGCCTTTGTACATTTTTCGAAAAATACGGGTCTGCAAAGCTTTCCTCTTATCGATATTTACAACCTTAATGACGGCTTTCATAACACAAATTTCAGGAAGTATAACTTTTGACGCAAGAGTTTCTCGATATAAAAAGCAATGCCTCCATGTGGCAGGCATTATTACTTGTAATTTGACCATAAACCAAATTAGTGGTCTGTAATAGTTTTATTGCATACATTGCATTTACATTTCCAATGCTCCACCCGAAGGTACTACATTGGCCAGGAGGCGAGTTTTTTGTTGCCTGGAAATTTAGAATTTTGCCGAACCCTTGCCGTTCCAGGCAAGGTAGGGATCTTTAACGTGCGTGACAACACTCACACGCGAGACCTCCATTTAACCTCTCATCCGAACGAGGGCGTAATTTTTGTGAAAAATGCTCACCTGTCATTTTTCAAGCAGTCGACCGTGTCGGGATTCGAACCCAGGACCTTGGGATCCGTAGTCTTACGCTTACTACATTGATCCACGGCGACGCCCATCTGTGCATACATTATAATTTGAATAAGGGCCGCTATACTTGCGGCCACGTCCCCAATGCTCCATCCGGAGGTACTACATTGGATTTAAACGCGAAAATAACCGTACTTCTTATTAATCCTAGCTTCATAATTAATCCACCCTAAATAAAAATCTAAATAAAAATCTAACAAACCTAAAAAATCTGACAAACTGAAACAAAAACTAAAAACAGGGTTTAAATAATGGTATCCCTAGCGCTGACCTTGGAGTGTACATCTGTGCATACATTACATGTGATTTTTTTTTCCAATGCTCCACCCGAAGGTACTACATTGGCCAGGAAGCGAGTTTTTTTTACCTGGAAAATTTTGAATTTTGCCGAACCCTTGCTGTTCCAAGCAAGGTAGGGATCTTTAACGTGCGTGACAACACCCACACACGGGACCTCCATTTTACCTCTCATCCGAACGAGGGTGTATTTTTGTTAAAAGTGCTCGCCTAACATTTTTCAAGTGGACCGTGTCGGGATTCGAACCCGGGACCTTGGGCGCAGTAGTCACACACATACGACTACGCCACGGAGCCGCCCATCTGTGCATACATTACATGTGATTTTTCCAATGCTCCACCCGAGGGTACTACATTGGCCAGGAAGCGAGTTTTTTTTTTACCTGGAAAATTTTGAATTTTGCCGAACCCTTGCTGTTTCAAGCAAGGTAGGGATTTTTAACGTGCGTGACAACACTCACACACGGGACCTCCATTTTACCTCTTATCCGAACGAGGGTGTATTTTTGTGAAAAATGCTCGCCTATCATTTTTCAAGCGAACCGTGTCGGGATTCGAACCCATCTGTGCATACATTACATTTGATTTTCCAATGCTCCACCCGAAGGTACTACATTGGCCAGGAAGCAACTTTTTTTTTTACCTGGAAAATTTGGAATTTTGCCGAACCTTTGCTGTTCCAAGCAAGGTAGGGATCTTTAACGTGCGTGACAACACTCACACACGGGACCTCCATTTTACCTCTCATCCGAACGAGGGTGTATTTTTGTGAAAAATGCTCGCCTAACATTTTTCAAGCGGACCGTGTCGGGATTCGAACCCGGGACCTTGGGCGTAGTAGTCACACACATACCACTACGCCACGGAGCCGCCTAACATCTGTGCATACAGCCTGCATTTCCCCCAGCCATTTACTTGTGCGTTTCATAAAAGTGTGGAATAAACATTTTCCGGTGGTATTTGTCTCCAATAGGGAGCAAGATAAAATATCTTCTGTAATGCCACTATTTGAATCATATCTTACAAACATAATAAATTGGGCACAGTTAGATAGATATGTGGATTCGTCAATTTATAGGGAGAAGTACGTGCATTCATTAAGATTTTCACAAGTTGTGTTTGAATATCTTCGGCCATGTCACTAATTCTTCTTTGAATAGTATTATTTGTCAGAGGTATTATTTTTAACTGCGCAGCGTCTTCTTCACCAAACGTGATATGTACCATTTCAACAGCTGGGGCTAAAATAAGATGTGTGAGTTACTGGTTTTGACGACGCGATAAGCAACTTTGTAGCTTGCTAATAATGCTTTTTCACTAGTAGTGATTGTTAATGAAAAGTATCTTGCTGCATGTGAAGAAGGTTCAGTTTTCTTTCAAAGAACTCAACGAGTTTGTCTTTTTTATCTGGATGTTTGCTATTTAAATGTCAAAGTAGCTTTGAAGGATCATGCGCTCTTTTGACAAGACTCCTCCACAAAGAACACATTGTAGTTTATTGGATATAACAGTATAACCATATTTAAGATCTTCATCGTTGCAAAGTCTGCTTTTATTATTACTTCCACTTTCAGACGTAGATGGTCCTACACCTTTAAAAACTTATCCAAAATTTGTATTTCATTCGTAGACATAATACGTAAATGTAAAGTATTTTCTAAGTACCACATTCATCACAACGCGTTGTTTGGAACTGATGTCTCGTTGCACTTCGCTGCTTATATAAAGCCAAACCGAGCCTTTGCGAACATTCCAAAGTGCCATCTATTAGCGAAGTAACGAGTACTGCTCTCGCGAATATCTTCGAAAACTACTATTATAGACACAAACAAGGATATCGCAATGTACAATGTTTAGTCGATTTTTATTATTTATTTTTAAGTACTACTAGTTACTAGTGGGCCAGAACGCAATTAAAATAACTGTGGAATTAATTTTTAATTTATTTAATTTAAATTTAAACAGCAAGGTAAAGTAGGATTTGAGAACCAATGAGTTACTTGTAATTTAGTTAGACTATAATAGTCGCTATTTTGGTTTGAGTGATGAGTAGGGGGAAATAAGAAGACGCGAACAAATTATTTAACAAAAAGGGGTCACGCTTTAAATAAGTTTGGGAAACATTGCCGTAATGCATGCGTCTCTTTGTAAGGTACATTCATTTATTTTATTTTTATGCTGCTGGAAATAAATGTCTCGAAAGCGATTGTGTGCTATTAAATACAAAAAGTGTATTTGCAATCACTTGCCATGCTTCTGTGCCTTTTATGAAACAAAAGCATATTTCATGTAAAGCGGAGCTAATTAATATGATATTACTAAAATCCGATGCTCAAAATAATGTAGAATAACAGTAGCTATCATTAAACGACAAATAGATAAACGGGATGTTGTCGCATAGACGTTTCAAAGGTTAGTAAATATTTACGTTGCTATAAATTAAAACCAAGTAGAAAATGTTCATGGTATGATACTAGTGGTTATGGGAGGGTTCTTATGTTCTTTACTACTTCTGACGGGTTTCCTTTTGTTACTTTCTCACTTGTTGCTTTAAGTATGCAAAGACAAATAGATAGAGCATGTGTTACGTTAAATTTCTGAAATCGATTAATTTCTGCATTAATTTCCAACCACCTTAGTTAAGTGCTTCCTATAAAATCTAATATAAGCGACGGCCTCTTTTTATGCTATTTCAACTAAAATGAATATATAAAACCTCCTATAAAATTTTCTTAAGTTTAGTGCAATGCTAATGCGTGGAATATATCCTATAACAGTTTCTACATTTTTGAAATATTTGCTTATATTTGCTTATCGTTAAATATTTGTTTATCGTTAAGATGTCTTCGCTATATAAATCCATAGAAATAAGCACGCAGTTGCTTATTATTTTCAATAACTTCTTCCCTGAAACACAAAACAGCTACATTGTAAAAACATATACGCTTTTAATGGTTTGTACTAAAAAATTCTATAAACGCGGTAGTTCGTTGAGCTCGGTTGAGTTTATGGTAATAAAACCATTCCCCTTATACTATTCTCGGTGTTCCTAATCGATAAAATACAAAGCACTCTTTGTTGTAATAAATTTTAAACAACCTGATACGCTCCGTTTTATTTGACCGTATGCTAGATTGCATATGTACAGGATTCTTTAAAATATACATTGCTTTTCCATGCGAACAACAAATTTTAATGGACGTCATTATAGTATGTTTGTTTGCGTTAATTAGTTATCCTTGTAGGAATAATTCGCAGCTGCTCTCTGAAAAATATATTTCACACCCTATCGGTGGCAGTTGTTTCGAAGTACGTTGGTCAATCTGTATAAATAAAAGCAGAGCTTTTGAAAATATCTATTTTATTCTATTTTATTCTATTCGATTTTATTCTATTCTATGCAATGTGCTATTCCATACAACGGTCCTTTGAGCAAACAGCTGTAAGTCGCGGTGTTAAAATACTGGCGTTCCCGTGGATCAATGTAGTAAGCGTAAGACTACGGATCCCAAGGTCCTGGGTTCAAATCCCGACACGGCCGACTGCTTGAAAAATGGCAGGTGAGCATTTTTCACAAAAATTACGCCTTCGTTCGGATGAGAGGTTAAATGGAGGTCCCGTGTGTGAGTGTTGTCACGCACGTTAAAGATCCCTACCTTGCCTAAAACGGCAAGGGTTCGGCAAAATTCTAAATTTCCAGGCAACAAAAAACTCGCCTTCTGGCCAATGTAGTACCTACCGGTGGAGCATTGGAAATGTAAATGAACGGTGTTAAAATACTTTGTTTTACTTAGTGTTTAGTATAGTTAAATTGGTTCATCCAGCATGCAGCATCCAGCATCCTGCATTTCCAAATTTTTAAAGGTGGTACCAGAGAGGCGAACAACCGGTTCTAGTAGGGCAGTTATTCTATTTACTTTTCTTTTGGTGTTGCTGGAGCGGATATATACATCTGTTGCTGGTTCTGTAGTACTGTTGTACTTATGATTATCTAATAAATTACAGATTGCACGTTACAAATTTTCTGTTCACAATGCACGAATAATGATGTAATTATTCTCCAAGTCACAATTAGTTAAACCAAAGCTTGCCTTGAAGCACTTGCTTCTATTTTCTTTAAACATGATTGTTAACGTCAACAACTTGCCTACCAAATTAGTTAACACTTGGTTTACTTAAGTTAGAATTACGTTATTTAGGTTTAATGTAGCGTTCTTAGTTTACGAAGTACACTTCACAAAGCATATAAAAATTACTGTATAAACTATGTCTAATTATTTCTTGTATATATTTATGGCAGGAAACATTGTGTAAGTATCCAAGTAGGTATTATTTAGATTTAAAAACTTTGTTGCGGTATACGGCTTAGGCAATCTTCTTTACTTACTTTACTGCTTTAGTTCTTGTCTGCACGAAATACTGTAACACAATTAGTAATAAAAATCTTAATGTTGCTGTCAAGCGGCTGCACAAGTTATGTTACGATATCATTAAAGTATATCCGCGATTTTTCGTCAATTTTTTAATATGTTGCTTAAAACTGTTATATATATATATATTATATATATATATATATATATATATATATATATATATATATGGGACGAGCTCATGAGTGCCAATCTAGTAAGTAATTAGATACGATTCTATGTCTGTGCCCAACCTATATTTGTTTCTATGTTTAACTAGGTTTATTGGTGTAATTAAAATTTGAAATTGCTTTAAGCTTGTTGTCATGTTTTCCGTGTATCACCGAGTTTATTAGATGCAATCTGATTCCTCGAGGTAATGTGTTTTAACCGTTATGTAATTCAGATTAATTAGTTGTTTGCTATGTCAATGCAGAATGTTATCGATTAAAGTTATTAAATACCACTTAGTGTTGTTATCCTAAATATTGCGGCAATACTTAAGGGATGTATAATGGCGTATTTCTTTTACTTACAAAATATTATTTAGTTTGATTGTTACATATATATATATATATTTAGATTTGTAAATTTCCCAATTATAGCCATCGGCCTCGGTAGCGTAATTGGTAAACGCGCAGTTGCGGCAAAACTGAGATGCAGGTTCAAATCCTGTCCAAGGCCTTATATTTTCCTTCTTTCAATTACTAGCTCGATTTGAAATGACCATTTGGGCTTTTCTTAAAAAGTCTAGGTTATTATTTCATCTTATTAATTGCAATACGTTAGTATTTATCAACTTACCTTGTGTAAAAAACTACTTATAATATTTATATATTAATACTTGGCTTATAGCCGTGATTTTGAGCGTTGCTTCCTGTCTATATCTGACATAAGTCAAAAACTTGACAATTTCAGATATGATTGACAAAAATGCTAAACGTAATTGAAAGTTAGGTTTATATAAGGTACTGTACACGATTTAGATTTGTAAATTTCCCAATTATAGCCATCGGCCTCGGTAGCGTAATTGGTAAATGCACAGTTCCGGCAAAACTGAGATGCAGGTTCAAATCCTGTCCAAGGCCTTATATTTTCCTTCTTTCAATTACTAGCTCGATTTGAAATGATCATTTGGGCTTTACTTAAAAAGTCTAGGTTATTATTTCATCTTATTAATTGCAATACGTTAGTATTTATCAACTTACCTTGTGTAAAAAACTACTTATATTATATATATATATATATATATATATATATATATATGTGTGTATATATATATATATATATATATAATCGATATATAATATTAGTATGTGAGGAGTGAAGAATTCAGATGTTCGTGTTTAAACTAGTAGTTTAATATTATTTGCTATCTAAATTCATAGAAGCTGTTTATTAGAGTTATATTTGTGTTCAATTGTCATTTTTTGTACATGTTCTAAAAAAGAGCAAATTGGGCCGTGTGTTCTGACGTTTCATTTTTAGACCTCCCCTCCCACCAGAAACCTCGAATGTATTAACGCGGCACACGTTTTTTTCCTTTTCCTTCATTTGCTATAGTAATTTGGGCGAACGTTCCGTTACTGATTGTTTTCCTTTATTACTTGCCCGCTCGTTTTGCGGGTAACAAATTAAACTACAGTGCCTGCATTTTTTGATAATACTCCTAAAGGTGAAACTGATTCGCTTTTGTTAAAGTTAGAGACTTTCCATTAGTGCGCCCTTGCAATTTATATTTAAAATAGCTCTTAGCTACCTACATCAAAAGTCAACTAATACCAAGACATATGATCTCTTCTTGGCTTGGATAAATATTCCTGTGTTTTGTTTTTGTCAATACAGCTACCAGTCACAGCACTCACATTGTTTACAGTATTAACGGATTAGCAAGTATCAGTACACTTAAACAGTTCGAAATACACAATAAACAATCTAGTAGAATGTATTGGTCTTTGGAAAACACAGATAAACAAATACAATCATTTAAGTAAATGATCGTGTTCCTATTATATTCTTTTCATGAATTGTCAATATTCTATAGGAACCTGCTTTGCAGCTAATAGTCGTCACTGTTGTGTGCAAAAAGAGCGTTTCCTGAACACAATAAAGTAATCTGAATTATTGTACCCCAACAGCTGTTCGATGATTTATAGGAAATGCGTATTGAATTTTGAGGACTGGATTTCAATTAAGTACAGCAGGTGAAAAGTGGTCTCCGTATTAAACAATAACTCAAAAAACTCTATTTAGACCATCAGAAATACTTTTCAAGTGCACGCTTCTCCTTGCTAAGAAACACATGGGCAGGTTTTTGTATTATATCTATAGGTATTTAAAATAAATGTAAAATTCTCCTAAAGTGTTTTTACTAACACTCTATGTTCGCCTTCAACCTTGTAAATGCTCAGAGGTAAGGAATTTTCTTAAAAATGAATATATAATGTGTTGATACGCAAAAGAATTTAAATTACATTTAGCATTGCAAAAATCAGACTTCTAACTATCACTTGAACAGTGGATAACTTCATTTATATACTGTATTTACTGCTTTATAAAGAGCCTACACGAGAATGTATTTTTTACAATAAAGCCTTAACCCATGAAATTTTAAGATTAAAAGTTAAGTATTTTAGCATGCCAAGTCTAATTATTCACAAATATTTACAGAGAACCCTCAACTTACTGAAATATCGCGATATAGATAACTGTTGACAAATTTCGACAGTAGTTACTTCTCTGAAGTCTTCCTGTAGGCGAATAGTACACTATATTTGATATTAATTCGGCTGCGTGTATTGTATTGGATTGATGCGCCATTAATTTATTTTCACAAGCACAAATCGACTAACTGTTGTATTAATTTACGTATATAGTAACTCGAGCAGAATTTTGCATTGCAGCGACATTGCTATTGCACATCTGACCTCCGATTGCAACGGTTGTACGAGCTTCAAGCCACCCACTTATATACCTGTTTGGAGAATCAATTTTGAGGCGGTTCAACGTCAACTCAACCGAACTAGTCGCAAAAGGTATACAAATTTCTGTATTTTGTAGCTGCAAAGTTTCCCACAATATGACATTTAAGTAGGCATCGGTTTAAATTTTAGAACTTGCTACGTGCATTGACGTAGCCTAGGAAAAAAACCAAAAAGAAGGAATGAACCGGACGCAATTGGCGAGTGGGCAACAAAAATTAAGGTAAGCCTGAAATAAAGAAAGAAAAATTACACACACTTATTCATTCTCAAAACACAACATATCAACAAAAGAAACCTATAATTAAACACAATATGTACACGCAATAAATAATTACACACTAAATCTAAAAAAAATATCAACCAAAAGAACAAATCATTTTTTGTTTAACTGGTGAGCTGCCGTTTTAGGTTACTCCCTAGATTAAGTTTCAACAAAAAAAAAGAAATTAAGCGAAATTACCCTCCTAAAACCAACAGCTCGAAATCAGCATGGTAAATCTAAAACTTAGTATATACATCTAATGGCTACAACATTTTCAAACGTGCCAGCAAACTTTCAAATCATTTTCATTTTAATAATTTGTACACTCTTAGTTATTTAACGCAAATATTAATGCATTCATATAGTGTCAATAAATCTTAAACTAATTCACTAATTTTTGTCTAAACGGATTAAATTTAGGAATGCATGAGCTTAAACCGAAAATTCCAACTGATATGGTCGCAATCGTAAATAATAGAGAAAGAAAACGCTCACCCTCGAAGTTGCTGACGTCGGGGTTAGGTCACTAAGTGGTCCACGGCAACGAGTAGGTGGGCCTACACCCAGAAAGAACGCACTTGGTCTTTCATAACAGAATGGGACGACCATTTATCGTGGCTTTAAGGCCACCGGAAGAAGCTAGAGCAATTACCAGTAAAAATTAATTTAATTTCGACAAAAAATACAATTGTCTAAAAACCCTTAATACCCAGCACGCCGTATTGCGTGCGCGAAATTTTCATAATGGAAAACAGAAACAACCAAACATTCCTACAAGTGTCTCCTTTGTGTAGAATGGAAAGCAAATAAAATTAATTTCGTTCAGCCAGTGACCAGAGTTCAAAGTAATATTTCTATTCAGAATTAACCTGGAAAAGCATAGTTTATATTGGGATAATACGCAGCTTTAATTCGACGAATTCTTCCGACGGAAAACACATAAGAATCAATTATCGGCTACTTGGAACACGTTATCGACTATCTGAGTATAGCGTAAACTTTAAGTTAGGAAATTTTCGGAAGTAGAATTTATTATTAATTAGCGGAAGTATTTACCAAGTAAAATATACAGGATATTTAATTTATCGAATTAAAGTCTCGTTTTAGAAGCAAGGTGGATTTTAGTTGAAAATTGTTAGCCAGCGTATTCCTTTTTAATTATGAATCGACGATTTTATTTAACCGTAGACATGGAATTTATATAAACGGATAATTAATTAGCAAAGGATTTGAGTTGAAAATTATTGTAAATAAAATAACCAAATATTGCTGAAAATGAACGTAACAAACTAGCTTTATAATAATGATAGTAAATAAATCTTTACGTATACTAACAAGTCAGTTTACTTTACTAAGACATATACTATATGATGCTTTTATTTAAGGGGTGGATATGCGTACTATTTAAAATCAAATTTGTGCCCAGACAAACATGACAATGCAAACGTACCGATAGAAGTGGGCGAGATATGTTAGAAAAATTAAAGCGCCTTCAAATTATAAACTATTTTTTTAATCATATTATAATAATAGTGCATGTATGCATTTTAATACTTACTCCTATGCATAAATAAAATATTGTTAAACTTTTCAACTATGTCGGTAAAAATAGTATAATTTTGAATAGTAATTTCCTCTAATAATACAGAACATATTCCTTTACAAATTTTTATACACAAAGGCCGTGCATATTTTGTTAAGAAACATGGAGATACTTTTTTTAAATCTAACATGAACAAAAAGCAAATAAGTACACTTATTCCAACTATTAGTAACAAATTTACACAACGCTTTTACCAATTGCGGCATGCAGTCTTAATGCGTACCAAAAACTGTACTGCACAACAATTCTAGTACAAACTTATATACCAAAGCCAATTTGTGGTAGCAGTATAGGTTAATTCACCTTGCTAGTGCCAGCATAACTTGCGTACTTTAATGATTTATATTATATCGAAGTTACGGGAATATTTTATAATTCCTACTTGGAATCGGGAGTCTACTGACAAACACCCACCTTTTTCCAATCTATGTGTATATGTATAAATAAACACATAACCAATAAAAATTAATTTTAGAATTTAATGGTTTGGTAATCAAAGTTGAACTATTACCAACGTTGATCTGACGTCGTTCAAAGTCTTAACAATTATGGAAAGTTCAATCACTATACGAGTGCCAACATATGGTAAATGACCACCAATCACGTTTTCCAATGTAACTAAAACCAGCTTTGATTACAAGTCGGATGCAATGGTCAAATAAACGTTCTTGTATAACCCGTGTACATATTAGTGGAGTTCTGACTTTATATTAACGTCATTTGGAGGTTGCGTTAATACTTGTGTATATAAGGTAGTGACCGCCCACACTTTGTAGTATTTACGACGTCAGAGTGAGCGAAACCGTACTCGACAGTCAGTAAAATGTTACTTGAGATACGCGTACTTATAAAACATCTCGATCAGACAATTTATGTCACATCACTTGTGAATTGAGACAACGACTGAAATAAAACTGATGGTCAGAAGAGACAATATTTATATCTGACTATTGTTTTCGATATTTTTCTATAGTGTGCTGGAGCACATTCACATTTTCCTATTGGTCGTTTTTAGCGGTTCTTTAAATACACCGCTATAGCTGTTAATCATCCCATTATTTAATTTGACTTCTCATTTTCATTTCTAGATAGTTCGGCGAAAATGTAATAATATGTAGAATAACATTAACTGATAAAACCATTCAATTTATACATGTTTGTTCAATATTAGGTATTGTTTATTATTATGAATATTATTAGTAATATCTAAAGTTTTTACTGAAAGCATGGTGAAAGCGATATTTAACAACATAATACAGTACATCTTACTCTCTTTTATTAACTATATCTGGTTAATTGATTAAGGAGGCTAAAAGGGCCACCAGTCAAGGACTAGGCAAAGGTTTAAGTAAATAGTAAAAATTAGTACATATCAAGTTGTACACTATAAATCAAGTAGACAATCGGTGAGCAATAAGTACTAACCTTTGTTATTGTTGATCGGATGAAATTACGGTGCACACGGCGGTAACACTCCACGCTGGAGTTTGCGTTTTGTTTACAAGCGCACTACTCGGACGTCCGTACCATTCACTGGTCTGTCACAAAGTGATGCTAGGGGTAGTATTTATTCGCACGCACACGAACTTGTTAAAAATATTGTTGCATCGTTTATTATGACGGAACATACCGCCCACCAAATTCGCTGAATTAAGAAAAAGAAAAGGACGAGATAAGGAAATTGCAAGAGATTTGATCTAGAATATAAGTGAGGCTGTATTATGACTGCGGTAAACGACAATAAAACAAACAAAAGAAAACTAAATGTATACATAATGTACAAATAACATAAAATGAATAAAAACGCGTTATACTAATGACAACGGTGCCAACTTCGCCAGGGGACGCTTAAATGTACCCTTGGAAGTTTTAACTTCTGCAAATCGCACAACGCCATTATAACCTGGAAAGACTTTACAATACGGCCTAGCTTCCATTGCAAGGGAGGAAAAAAGTAATCTTTAATGAGGACTAAGGTATCCTTTACAATCGACTGAACATCATTTGTCTGATGCCATCTTGCCCGTTGTTAAAGGGTGTGTAAATATTCGTGTCTCCAACGAGTCCAAAAATCGCGATGAAGTTTTTAAAGTAATCTCCACCTACCTTTTTAAGGTAAGGTAACCTAAGAAAAATCTTTATCTGGAGCTGCAGTAAGAGGCTCCGTGGTTAAAAAATGACCGGGAGTTAAAGACTAAAAATCTTGAGGGTCTGAGTTCAAAGGACAGAGCGGTCGCGGATTTAGTAGGGACTCTATTTGAGTTAAAACTGTATAAAGTTCCTCAAAGGTGAAGATTTGGATGCCGATTACTTAGGCTAAATGTATTTTAATTGATTTGACTCCGCTCTTCCACAAACCACCGAAGTGAGGAGTACCAGGAGGGTTAAATGACCAAATTATATTTTCGCCGGTGGTTGTGTCCTGCATATAATTGGCAAGCTGTCGATTGGCACCTACAAAATTAGTGCCGCAATCGCTAAAAATTTGTGAACGTCTTCTTAGGCAAGTTACAAAACGTCGCAAAACTGCAAGAAACGCGTCCTTTGAAAGATCTGAAACTAGTCCGATATGAGCTGCCTTGGTCGCAAAACAGACGAAAATGCAAATATAGGCCTTAAGAAGTTGGGATTTTCTGAGACAACTTGCCCTTATCGAAATGGGACCAGCACAATCAACTCCAACAATGCTGATTAATGACATTAACTGGTTAATTCGTGCCGCACGTAAGTTTCCCATGGAAGGGTTTATCGGGGCTGGCTTGTACAAAAACATTTGTAGCAAGAAGACAAATAACTCCGAATGGCGGTTTTGATAGATAAAATCCAAAAAGTCTGTTGAGTTAGGTAAGCTGTTTTGTGTTGACGCTGGAATGATAATCTTTTTCATGCGTAAAATAAACAATGAGTTTGGTTAACCTATGCTTGCGGGGTAGTAATGCAGAAAATTCCTCAGGATATGTGAGCGATAAATATTTTAAACGCCAGCCCACCCTCAAAGTAGTTTGCGAATCAAGAAACGGCAACAGCTTTCGGAAAACTTTAGGTAATTTAGCATGGGCCTTAAGCGCGTCTATTTCTGTAGAGAAAGGGGCAGCTTGAACATGCCTGACAATAACCATTAAGTGTAGTTCAAGTTCTGTTAATGGTCCGGTTGTACGCGGTGCTTTAAATTTGAAAAATCGAAAAATATAAGCCAAAATGTGTTGGATATTAAGCAAAGAAGAAAAACGAGTTAACAAAGAACTGATTATGCTGGATTCTGTTTGAATAATAAAGGTTAAAATTTTCTTTTCTGAAATTATTTATGCTGCAAAGGCAGAAATGGCTGGTTGGGGCGGTCATGATTGATTAAGACGTCGGAGCCAGTCAGGCCTCGCCCACCAAAACGAACATGAAAGAGCCGCACTTGGTAGCAACCATCTAGAGCCAGGGTCTACTGGATTGCTACAATAATTAACATATAACCATCGGCTTGGTGCAATAACTTCTTGAATGTGACTGACCCTATTGGCCACAAATGTCTTCCAACGAAATGGCGGAGAACGTATCCACGTAAAAGCTACAGTGGAGTCACTCCACGCGAAGTTGTCAGAGATATCAATTAAATTGTGATAAGACTCAATAATAAACGAAAATAAATTAGATAATAAAACGGTGGCACATAATTCCAAACGTGGATTTGAGATGCGGCTTAATAGGGGCAATGAAAATAAACAACTGCTGCATACCATAGCTCGCTGGCATCGCGAAAGCCATGTAGTTGACAAATGTAGCGACCGAAAGGGGGCAAACAAAGAGGTATTTTTAGAGACGACAACAGCGACAGTTCTTCTTGATATTGTCGCCATTGAGATGGGGGATTATCGTCCCAATCCAAGCCTAACATCCGCAAGTATTAAATGAGGCGTTTGGCAAAAAGAGTTAAGGAAGCTAAGAACCTTAAAGGATCATACATTCTGGCAACTTGAGAAAGTATATTGCGCTTCGTGCAAATTGTGTCTAACGGCTTAACCCGATATAAAAAAAAACGTTTTCGATAGGAGACCATTGAAGGCCTAATATCTTGATAGAAAACTCGTCAGAATTGAAATTGAACGAATTAGACTGACAAAAATCAGGGGAATACCTTCCACGACAAAGGCAGAATTTGAGCTCCACTTGCAAAGCTCAAACCCGGCAAATTTCAAAAGCTCGATAAGTTGATTACGAATAATCAAGGCGGCTGATACTAACTTAGCGCCACAGGCAAAATCATGGAAACGCTTCATTTTCTTCGATAGCTAATTGCTGAAGGGTTTGGATTGCTACATACGGCGATGACTTTACACCGTAGGTAACCTTTCAATTGATAACTTTGAATGGATTCCTCAGGAGAGAAACGCCACAAAATTAACTGAAATTTACGCTGTTCTTCTTTTACCAAAATCTGTCGATACATTTGGCGAACGTCACATATAAATATAATAGGATGAATACGAAATTTAAGTAAAATTGCCGAAATATCGTTCTGGAGAATGGATCCAGCAAGTTGAGTATCATTAAGTGACAGATCGTTTTTAACCTTAGCTGAGGCATCAAAAACAACGCGAATTTTTCTTGTATTACCTTCATCCATAAAAACAGCATGATGAGGTGTGAAATAATGATAGTTTCCGACAGGTGCGGATTTTAAGAGTGTCATGTGACCAGAATCTAGATAGTCCTGCATAAAATTATTATACTGAATGCGTAGCTCCGATTGAGTTTAGTTTACACTCTAACGAAAAGAATCTTCCTTGAGCAATGTCAATCGAACCAATGAATGTAGGTAGAACTTCATTGAAAGGTAGCGATACCGTAAAATGGCCAGTAAGGTCTCAGGAAAATGTATTCTTCAAAATGTTAACGGCCTTTTGTTCTTCAGGTGAAGTTTGATGCTTTGTTGGAAGATTTTCTATTTCCCAAAAACGACGGAGAGTTTGGTCAACAGGATTTCCCATCAAAGTGAAAAATGCTTGAACAGCATGAGGCTGCACGCTTCTAGTAGGACCTATGACTGGCCAACCGAAAATAGTATTGATTGCAGCTGGTTGAAGGAGTTTATCTTGAATAACACCGCCATTTATAATAAAAGAATACACGTCGGCCCCAATAAGAAAATCAATTGCCGCAGGTTTGTACCAGTTCGGGTCTGCCAAATGCAAACCGTTCAAATGTTTCCATTGGTTGTAACAACCCGATTTTCAATCGCTTTGTTGAGCATAAATTTTATAATTATTTTTTATATAATGTTACGCTACTGCGTACCAATTCTTATAGTATTAATAGTTGACACAATTTAATTATCACTTGTATATTTCACGAATCGTGGTGGAATTATATGTACGTTTTACAAAGCCTGCATACACCGTGGTGGAATAACCTCATACAAGCGAATTCTTCTATATTTTAAAAAGCTTTCGTTATACATCTACGGTACCTGAGATCGCATAATATTTACAATACAATGTAGTGAGAGGGTTTAGTTTCTGGTATTTAAACATATGGTGCGGCCTATGGCCGCAGGACCGGACGAATTCATTGGGGTTTTGCAGGAATGTGGCTGCAGGAATGTGGTTGCAGATGTAAAGAAACAGCAATGATTCTTGGCTTTTTGATGTGTGTCTTTGAGTGAAGACGTGTTTGAGTGTGCTTTGAACACGTAAGTACTTATTTTGATTGAAAGGACATTTATTTTTAATAATGCAAGTAACACTTTGATATAAATTTCCTTCTGATTCTACATCGATTTATTGAATTGTAACGAGTTAACCTGAGTATTAATTCTGAGTACCGGTGTACATACATTATCGGGCCTGTCAAATAATTGTTACTTCTTTATGAACAACGTTGCCCGCGAAGTTATTTTGTTGTTTTGTGTTATGAATATTTACAAATGGTTGGTTACAAAGACTTTTCATTGTTGTTTTCTTTGTAAAAGTAAGAAATGGTTTAACACAAGATGTACAGCATTAATATATTTTTATAAATAACGTTTCGCTTTTATACTATACTTACAAATACTTTTGTAATATATTGCATCTGTGCACAATATTAATTTTATTAGTATAATTTTAAAATAGATTCTTGTACTTTTGTATTAAACGCTGATGCAGACATTTGATAAGGTGTGGTATTGCGTCTATTTGGAATTTTAGTTCTGTTTTATCAATTAGCATAGTGGCTTGTAAAACAAGTAATCTGTAAACAATTAAAAATAGGATATGCAATCTTATTAGTGCTTTTGTTAAATTAATTAAAGGTAAAGTTAATCATAGTTAGGCTAAGGTTAGGTATACGTGACGACGTGCACGTCCCTAGATATCAATTAGGTTAGATAGAATTACGTTTATTTTATGTCGGAATAGTGGGCCCTGTAGGCCCTATTTCATTTCGAGTTCAAGACTGTTTATTTATTTGTGTATATATATGCTTTTCCGGACAGTCGATGGTATAATAAAATGTTATTTCTTTTTCTAAACTATGAAGTTTATTTCATGATTACTTTTATTAGGTATCAGTGCCTTTCCGCTGATTGGCGCCCATGTTTATTATAAATTGTTAATATATGTATCGATGATTTTTATCCATATCGCATATTTGGTAAGTACAAGCAAGGGTTTAGTTAAGAGTTTGAACCACGACCTACGCCGCTGAGTTTAGTCTGCCTGGCCTTAATTAACCGTCTTGACTGGTCTTTACAGGCCCTCGACGGACGGTTGATTAGGTAATTATTACACTAGCGCCTAACGCTTGGGGCTCGAATTTTGTATCGTTTTACGTTGCTCAATTTTTCAAACATAATTGTACTGACGCAGACACTTTTGAATTGTTGTGCTGAAGCATTTGCTTTTACTTGCCAAGTTGAATGTACATTATAATTTTTTGTGGAGTTAACATATGCGTGTATTTTGAATTTATTGAACTGATATTATTATTGAAAATGTTTATAGTAGAGTCTTTAAAAGCTGACGAGCTGAGTCACGAATTATTAATTCGAAATTCAGATCCTTCTGATAAAACTGTTGATGTTAAAAGAAAATTATTACGTTCCAAACTTGCATTAGAAAAATGGATGTTTCAATTTTTCTAACTACGAAAAAATTCAAATTAATCAAAAAGACGAATTAAATTGTTTAGAACAAAAAATTAATGAATTGGAATCCTTGCTTCATTCTTATAAAATTACTCCTAAGAAAAATGAATATTTACGGTTGCATACCAGACTTTCACACGTCTATCGAAGGTTAACATACACAACCTTCAATGAAGAATATTCTTCATTTCATTCACAAATATTTTCTCGTTGTATTAAGTCTATTGAAATGTTAGAGCAAGTCCATGAAGAACAAGAATTTAATTCTAACTTTACGTATTTTTCTTTAGGTGTTAATCGCGACTCTACTCATGTTCCTACCGGAAAAGACCTACCTTCTACGTCCAACGTTGTCACCCACACTGAGCCTTCAGTTGGTATTTCAACTAAGGACCTTAGTACCTTAATTGACTCGCTTAATAGAACTCGTTCAGCGGTTCCGATTTATAAATGGGGTCTCCAGTTTACGGGTGATCCGAAAATATTTCTGTTTTATCTTTCATTCAACGTTGCAATGAGCTTCAGGTTGCTCGGAAGGTTTCTTCTGAAGATTTATTCGAAGGAGCCATTGACCTATTTTCTGATTCGGCTTTGGCTTGGTTTAGAGCCACCCGTTCCTCTGTTCATTCCTGGGATGAATTAATTTACAAACTTAAACAAGACTTTCTCCCGAGGACTACAATGAAAATTTATTGGCCGACATAAAGGCGCGAAAACAAAAATTGAAGAGTCCCCTATTGTTTATATTTCTACCATGGTAAATTTATTTGCTCAATTGGATGAAGCTATTGCAAACTCCGAACAACTGAAAATTATTAAAAGAAATTTGCAATCTTTTTATGCCACTCAATTGGCTTTGATTGAGGTTACGGACATTTCGCACCTAATCTCTTTATGTAAAACCTTGGAAGGTATTAAATTACGACATGCACCTGTCGAGGAGCTTCCACTTCCAACAGATTGCCATTCAGTCCAAATCCTAGGGTCCTTGTTTCACCTACTACAAAAAATATAGTAGCAAGAACTGATATTTCTAATTTCTCAAAAACGAATACTGCCAAGTCTACTACAATTTGTTTCAACTGCAAAAAATTAGGTCATTCATTTCATACCTGTGCCGAAAAGCGCGCATTATTTTGTTATTTGTGCGGACAACACGATGTTACTTCATTGGATTGTCCAAAATGCTCCCAGAAGTCAAAAACTAGTTTCGAAGAGTCATTTCGTTAGCCGATGTACCTCTTCACCAAAATTTGCGCTGGCTGACAAAAGATTTGGCCCGATTGGCTTCAAAAGTCAAAATTTTTACAAACTACTAAAATTTCTTCTAATTTCTATAATTCTGAAAGAGATTCCAGACCTCATATCGCTGTTAAAATTTTTAACGATAATTTAGTTGCTCTATTGGATTCTGGCGCAACGACCACGATATTAGGGAAATCGGGAATATTTTAATTGACAAATACGATTTAAAATTAAATCGTAACGATGAGTTTTCGTCACTCTCTACGGCTGATGGTACTTCACAGTCTATTCTTGGTAAGATTACTTTGCCACTTTGTGTTAATGGTCTCACTCATGAATTATCAATTTTGGTTTCTGATACAATTGAGAATGCCCTTACCCTTGGTGTAGATTTTGCCAATTATTTGAAATTAAAGTAGATTTTTCTACAAAAGAATTTTTGCTTGTTCTTCTGAAATTGATACTTTTCATATGATTAAATGTGCTGATGAATTGGATGAAGGTCAAAATCCGAATTGAATCGTATTATTTCTTTATTTAACTTACTTGATCGTCCAGAATTGGGTCGAACTGATAAAGTCACTCATACTATTATTACTGGCGATGTTATTCCAATTAAACAACGTTATTATCCTTTATCACCTGCCATGCTAGCACATGCAAATAAAGAGATTGATGAGATGCTGGCTCAAGGCATTATTAGCCCGAGTTCTAGTCCTTGGAATTCGCCGATGCTGTTGGTTAAGAAGAAGTCGGGAGAATTTCGTGTTTGCTTTGATGCAAAAAAATTGAATTCTGTAACAAAAAAAGATGCGTATCCTCTTCCATTTTTAAATGACATACTTGATAGGTTTCGCAATGCCAGGTACTTAACCTCTATTGATTTAAAGAAAGCTTTTGGCAAATACCTTTAGACGCGGCGAGTAGAGAAAAGACTGCCTTTACAGTTCCTCGCCGAGGTTTATTCGAGTATAATGTAATGGCTATGGGTTTAACCAACGCGCCTAGTACACTTCAGCGGCTCATGGAGTCTATTTTGGCCATTCCTTGTCGCAAAATGTTTTGTTTATTTAGATGATATTATTGTCGTATCGAGTACTTTTAAAGAACATATTGAAATTTTAGAGGAAGTTTACAAAAGACTTAGAGATGCGAATTTTACCATTAATCTTTCAAAATGTGAATTTTGTAAACCCAAGTTATTATATTTGGGTTATGTTGTTGATAAAGACGGTCTTCATACCGATCCTTCTAAGATAGATGCTATAGTCAATTTTCCGCTACCTAAGACAGCCACAGAAATTAAACGTTTTACTGGAATGTGTTCGTGGTATCGTCGATTCATCAATGATTTTCCACAATTTTGGCTCCGATTAATGACCTATTAAAAGCAAAGGAAGTCTCAATCTATTACCTGGAATGAAGAAGCTCTTAAATCCTTTGCAAAATTAAAGCTTGTCTTGGCCAGGCTCCCATTTTGGCTAGCCCTGACTTTACTAAGCATTTCTACTTACAATGTGATGCGTCGAATTATGGTGTTGGAGTTGTGCTGACTCAAGGTGAGGGCGACAACGAAAAGGTAATTGCTTACGCATCTCGTGCTCTTAATAAGGCTGAGAAAATTACTCGGTGACAGAAAGGGAATTGTTAGCTGTCATTTTGGCATTCAGAAATTTAGGCCTTACATAGAAGGCACACACTTCAAGGTTATTACCGATCATCATTCTTTGATCTGGCTTAATAGCCTAAAAGATCCTTCAGGTCGATTAGCGCGTTGGAGCGTTAAGCTTCAGCAGTTTGATTATGAGGTGATTCATAGGAAAGGTAAACTACATGTTGTACCTGATGCTCTTTCCAGAGCTCCTGTTGAAATTAATTCTTTAAAATTTTCTTCTCATGATATCGATGACTGGTACAAAAAGATGCTATCAGAAATTTCTAATAAACCTGATTCTTATCCGGATTGGAGAGTTGAAGATGGAAAAATTTATAAATATATTTCTAATAATTTATCAATTGAATCAAATTTGGTGGAATGGAAACTAGTTGTTCCAAAGTCGAGTCGTAATGAGATTTTGCAAAAGTGTCACGATGACCCTACCTCGGCTCATTTAGGAGTTTTCAAAACTTTTCAAAGATTAAAGAGTTATATTATTGGCCCAAAATGAAGTCGGACATTTCTAAATATATTCGCAATTGTAAAATTTGTTGTGAAAGCAAATCTGCTCAATTTAATCATTATGGATTTATGGGCCAGGAAAAGCAGATCTCTTTCCCATTTCAATGCCTTTCTATCGATTTAGTTGGTCCTTTTCCTCGTTCAAAACAAGGGAATACAGTTCTTTTAGTCATCAGTGATTGGTTTACCAAATTTACTCTAATCCACCCAATGCGCAATGCCTCTGCACAACGCATCTGTGAATATATTGAAAATTATGTGTTTTTGGTTTACGGGGTTCCACAAATTTGTATGGTGGATAATGGTCCCCAATTTAAAAGCGTTTTGTTTTCAAAATTAATGAATACTTATAACGTTCAATCCGTTTGGTTTAACGCAAATTACCATCCGCAGGTAAATTTTGTCGAAAGAGTAAATAAAGTTATTGGAACAGCCATCCGTAGTTATATTAAAGACAGTCATAAGGAATGGGATGTTGAAATCCATAAAATAGGACACGCCCTCCGAAACGCTGTTCACGAATCAACAAAATTTTCACCATCATTTTTGGCTTTTGGCCGTACCGTTCCTATTTCTGGAGATTTTTTTGGTCGGTTAAAGAATTTCAAAGAGGATGAGTTGTTTTAGAAAATCGAGAACAGTTAGTTCGAGACATGAATGAACTATCTCCAATTTTTCGGGAGGTAAAAGAAATCTTCATTTGGCGTATGAGCGCAATACCCGTTCATATAATCTAAGACGAAGACCTTTGAAGTTTAATGTTGGTGATATTGTTTGGAGAAAGAATTTTGTTCTGTCGGATGCTACTAAATCATTTAATAAAAATTAGCTCCTAAATATTTGGAAGCTAAGATAATTGAGGTTGTTGGTACTACGACTTACCGCTTAGCGACGGTGGATGATAAACCGTTGGGTATTTTTCATGTTAAAGATTTAAAGCCACATTAAATATTTTCCTATTACCTTTATTCCCAGTTCTCAGTTGTTAAGTTGAATTCAAGATATTGGATTTAAGCCTTGTGCATTCACTAGTATTCACATTTTATTTCTGCCTTTGCTGGTGCAGAGGTTGTTGTGGACGTTGGTCCATACACTTATTTTTGGATTTCGCCTAGAAGTCTATTTTTTTTGTATATTTTGTGGGTTATTGGATTTGAGTTTCGTTGGTGTTGGAACTGATCACTCCATTCACTTTCGCTTATTCAAACTCTGTAGTTGCAGTTTGGACTGCGCATTTTATTTAATGGAAGCTTGGCTTCTAAAGTAGATATTTGCCGATTATTAAGTTTTAATACTTAGGAACTTAGCTTCAAGAGTTGGATTTGTAACTATTGTTTCGATAGTTGCTGGAGCTAATAGTTTTCAAGTTACCTTTAATCACTTAAATGTGTGAAACATTTTAACTTGTTGGAGGTTGTAGCAAGTCATTTTGTTTTAGAGTTTCGATAATCGGTGTTAGGTGTAGAATCTAATATTGACTTGGTGAATTTAACGTATTTCAAGTTCAAAATGTGTTTAGTATGGTTTCCTTACGTTGAGAGGTTGAAGGGTTGAAATTTCTTCCCGCAATTTCAACTTTTGTGTGGGGGGTGTGTAACAACCCGATTTTCAATCGCTTTGTTGAGCATAAATTTTATAATTATTTTTATATAATGTTACGCTACTGCGTACCAATTCTTATAGTATTAATAGTTGACACAATTTAATTATCACTTGTATATTTCACGAATCGTGGTGGAATTATATGTACGTTTTACAAAGCCTGCATACACCGTGGTGGAATAACCTCATACAAGCGAATTCTTCTATATTTTAAAAGCTTTCGTTATACATCTACGGTACCTGAGATCGCATAATATTTACAATACAATGTAGTGAGAGGGTTTAGTTTCTGGTATTTAAACATATGGTGCGGCCTATGGCCGCAGGACCGGACGAATTCATTGGGGTTTTGCAGGAATGTGGCTGCAGGAATGTGGTTGCAGATGTAAAGAAACAGCAATGATTCTTGGCTTTTTGATGTGTGTCTTTGAGTGAAGACGTGTTTGAGTGTGCTTTGAACACGTAAGTACTTATTTTGATTGAAAGGACATTTATTTTTAATAATGCAAGTAACACTTTGATATAAATTTCCTTCTGATTCTACATCGATTTATTGAATTGTAACGAGTTAACCTGAGTATTAATTCTGAGTACCGGTGTACATACATTATCGGGCCTGTCAAATAATTGTTACTTCTTTATGAACAACGTTGCCCGCGAAGTTATTTTGTTGTTTTGTGTTATGAATATTTACAAATGGTTGGTTACAAAGACTTTTCATTGTTGTTTTTTCTTTGTAAAAGTAAGAAATGGTTTAACACAAGATGTACAGCATTAATATATTTTTATAAATAACGTTTCGTTTTTATACTATACTTACAAATACTTTTTGTAATATATTGCATCTGTGCACAATATTAATTTTATTAGTATAATTTTTAAAATAGATTCTTGTACTTTTTGTATTAAACGCTGATGCAGACATTTGATAAGGTGTGGTATTGCGTCTATTTGGAATTTTTAGTTCTGTTTTATCAATTAGCATAGTGGCTTGTAAAACAAGTAATCTGTAAACAATTAAAAATAGGATATGCAATCTTATTAGTGCTTTTGTTAAATTAATTAAAGGTAAAGTTAATCATAGTTAGGCTAAGGTTAGGTATACGTGACGACGTGCACGTCCCTAGATATCAATTAGGTTAGATAGAATTACGTTTATTTTATGTCGGAATAGTGGGCCCTGTAGGCCCTATTTCATTTCGAGTTCAAGACTGTTTATTTATTTGTGTATATATATGCTTTTCCGGACAGTCGATGGTATAATAAAATGTTATTTCTTTTTTCTAAACTATGAAGTTTATTTCATGATTACTTTTATTAGGTATCAGTGCCTTTCCGCTGATTGGCGCCCATGTTTATTATAAATTGTTAATATATGTATCGATGATTTTTATCCATATCGCATATTTGGTAAGTACAAGCAAGGGTTTAGTTAAGAGTTTGAACCACGACCTACGCCGCTGAGTTTAGTCTGCCTGGCCTTAATTAACCGTCTTGACTGGTCTTTACAGGCCCTCGACGGACGGTTGATTAGGTAATTATTACATGGTTAGAAACTTTAACACTAGGAAGGTTACTCGAAATAGAGGACAGAATAAATGCTGTGACTTCTAAAGAGTTTTCTGGATCAGAAATTGACCGTATTGTATAGCTAGTGGAGCCGCGATTTATGGCCGAGGTAGCTTGATCCAAGTCAAAAATTGGAACTTCTGACCTTTTTTGCGGAAGTTCAAATAACATATAAAACAATTTGCAAATCTGAACAAAAAGCATAGGCGATCATTTAGCTATTTAACTTTTTTTGTAAACTCATAAAAATACTCCGCGTTTCACTAGCGTCATCTTTAAAGGTAATTTAGAGGCGCGAAAACGAATAGAATAGCAAAAACTGTGAAATTAAAAAACATCGTCTTCTTGTGTAATTTTAAATTGAGATCAATTCCTACATGTCCACTTCGTCCTGTTTATAAAAGTTTAATTCAAAATGGCAGTAAGATTACGGACGATAATTATAAACCGTCATAGAGTAATTGTAAATTAACATTAATAGTTACATATCTACCTCTTCTTAATTAAAAAAGTTTAATTCAAAATGGCAGTTCCTAGATAGCGGGCGAGTATCATAAACACCATAGCGTAAAGCTTTTCATCTTTTTGAAGTGCTTGCATAGTGAATTCGTTTCTGTATAGATTGTCCGAAAAGGTTGGTATGCCGCAAGCTAGTAATAGAAGGTTAACGAAGGTATATGTAGATACAGGATAAGATCTGGACGTTGACTTTGATGTTTTTAAATCTGTGCCTCTAGATCTTGTAAAGGGTTTTGTCCGTAATTAAAACTAGATCAATACATGAAATTTTTTCCCAAGTGATTTGTCGTTTAGATACTATATGTAATTATATAACGCGACTTGATACTAACTGTGGTATTCTACCTTTTGAAACCAAAATTTCAATCTTCTTTATACAATGGGGTACTCAAGAGATGCTATGTCAGTATACTCGTTATAAATAATAAGCACTTTACACAATAAAATATTGGAACTCTTATAACAGTCAATTTTTGCTTGGAGAACATTCTCTAAAAGTTTCTTAATGAATACGAAGAACCGTAGGGTGTCTTGTAGTTAAACGTACGCTATAAGCAATAAAATCGGAGCTTTGTTTTAAAAAGAAGCGTGCTTGAAACCTACATAAAAGTTGGAAGCTTTCTTATTATGCTTTTGATGTATCCATTTCCAACTGTTAAAGCTAAGGACGTCAATTCTGATTTTGTGTATCCACGTTAGTTATTTATTAGTTCCTTCGTATAAACGACACAAACTAGACAGCTGAAATTTGCTACACACAAGAAGCCACTCGCATAAAAAAGTACTTCTGCAAAAAGGAAAATGTGTGGCAATTTATGTAAAGGCAGACATTTTCTGTTTTTTACTATATGTCATCACAGTTATACGACGTTCTTAGATGATACAGACAGCCTGTTTGTTACGACTCATAATGCCCTATAGCTCTATAAATATTACCATACAACAGCCGTTGCAGATTTTAGTAAGGCATGTAATTCTACTGACGAACGCAGATTATAAATTTGAGTGTCTGCTTAAATGCAGTATGTGCTTAAATATGACTTTCAGAGTAGAAACAAATTCTTACTTTTATGCTTAGCGGTTTCCGAAGAATAAGAGACTTCAACTTCCAAATCGCCTTGATGAACGACCAAAGTGGTAAGGTGGTAATTATGCCCATTTTGCTCGCGTGTGCAAAAGGTCAAACGATCGTTTTAACTAAAATGGGACAACGGTTTACTGGAGATAGTATGCAGCAAACAATGACCATTGAGCCAAACTTTTCTTATCCAAATGTTAATGATTTAGGAAGTACAGGGTTTTAAAAGTAATAATTTTATATTAATTTTTTGACATTACCTGAAAATTTGTGGGTAATCGACTTGAAAATTGGTATCTTTATGTTTTTGTGTACAGAGAAAGAGAATATGATACTATTTTCGACTTTGATCATAGAGGGAGCTACTTACAACCTTTTATTTGTGACTAATTAGTCATAACTCTTTACTCTCTACATCTAGCCTACACCCGACTTCAAAATTTGAAAGAGAAACCCTTTTTACATAAATAAACGTATTCTGTTTTCAAGAAAAAGCCGTTTAATTCAAATTATGTTTTAATACTTATTTGGGATGTCACGCCGAAAATAATAGTAATGTTTTAATAGTCAGCTTACTTTACTATATGACAGTCGTCACTATGATCTGCCATAGTTTTCATTTAATGATTCAATGAAGATATTTAAAGTATACACTGGGTAAGTGTTTTTTTAACCTTCTGCTTGAAATTTCTTTTAGATAATTTTAAAAAGATCTTGTGATTTGCCTATGAAATGTTTAGGAGGTTTCAACTAAATAATGAGGGTTAACTGAATATTGTATTAATACGTAAGTAGAAAGAAGATATATAAATATGTTTTTTATTAAGCACTAAATTGCATTTATAAGCGTTACCTAGTTCAGTGTATGTAAGAGACTATTTAGATAATGTGTGAAAAAGAAAGATGTTTCTGAGTGTATAGAAGATTGTTCATAGATGTTCCTTGAGATTTCTGTGTTTAATTTCATTTTCATAAAATTTACAGCATATTTTCCACTGAGATAGCCAGGCAGGAAAAGTGGCACGGTAAGGTAGAAATTCATATTTTCCATTAAATGAGCATCCATTGCATATATATATATATATATATATATATATATATATATATATATATATATATATATATGAGAGAGAGAGATGTGATAATGATGACATGAGAGGTCATTGAGCACCAAATTTTTCGTGAAAGAAGCCCACATAAGACGGAGAAAAGTAAAACTTCCCTATATATATATATATATATATATATATATATATATATATATATATTACTCATATTTAGACCAGGGTAGAAAATTAAATAATCACATCAAATAATTTTAATCACCGTGTATAAGGAATTTTATTAGATAATACGCTTTAGTAAAACACCGTGGAGAATGAAAATTTATTAGTTTCATTAAACATAAGAGATTTAAATCATGTATAAAACGCTTTATATCAAAAGAAGCAGTATTGAAAAGCTCTGCGTGTAATGTAATTATTCCTAAACAAATGGAAATTACGTGCAAAATTTATATTAATTAACCCTATTTTAAGTAACCGGTAGTAAAACAAAGTGTACACATAATAATTAATATTTAACTTGTATTCGCTAAAAATGAAAGGATAGAAGTCAATTTTAATTGAAGTTAATTGAATCGTTAGTAACAGATAATATCTATAGAAACTTGTAAAAACCCAGTAAAAACCAAATCCTAGAAGTGTTAGTTAGAAGTAGGATGTTTGAACACACCTGCGTATTTTAAAAGGCAATTTCAGTTTAATTTGTTTAGATAAACATGTCGATTCTAAGGATATTGGAAACGGTCAGATGCTTTAGCACGAAATACAAAACAGGGTTTATTTAAAAGCTCTGAGAATTAATATTATTTTGAACACCTGCGTAGTTTAAATATCACGTACGGCGAAAATTGTGTAGATAACAAATGGTTTCAAAGAATCTTGGAGAAACCGGGGCTTAATATTCACGAGAATGTGCGATACGGGGTTATTAAACCCAGATAGTCCACATGGACTAAAACATAATCGATAATAAAGAATATCAATTTGCACCAATACGAACAGGTTAGAAAAGGAAAGAAAATGCGTCAAGCAAAGACACATATAGTAAAAGGCGTGATGTAAGCAACGTCACGAGGGTCACAATTGGTTGAAAATAGGATGCAAATATCAGAGGTAGAAACAACAATTTCTGTACAAAATTAATTAGTTTTTCTCGGACATGTTTGCGTGCCGTGTGAGAATTTCTGAGATTTAAATGGGGCGAGTGAAAATTTCGTAAAAACCGACGCGCGAGCGACGGACTGGGAACATAGAATGAGAAATTCGTAAGAATTGTCTGTTTTGGGGAACAGACCGACAGACAGGCTTTTCGCTATATATACCGGTGGTAATATGAATTTCGGTCTCTTAGACTTTTGATTATTCGATGCGTTAAAAGCTCTTACATCCGCGACTTGATTCAAGATGTTAAACAGTGCATTTTAGTTTGATAAAATAATTTAAAATATTGCTCGTATATTTTAGTGATTCAAAATAGTTTGTTATTTACGTGCTAACATGAATGTACTTCAGTGCACTTAGATACAAGGTAATAAAATTTAGTATCACTGTACCAATTAGCAAAATTTACAACGACAAATGTATACACAAAAGTAGGCAGTTTTGGCGTATATTGGTGAAAGACGCATGAATTTCTTTGCTATTTTTCGGGGGTGTTAATAATTAAATGGTTCAAATACGTGTCTGGATCCACGAAACAAGGGTCAGATATACACAGATGAGTTCCGGAAAAGCCCAGAAACAACTTTAAATAAATGGTGATGGAGAAAATTTTAAAAGCGTTGAGAATTAGAAGCCGTAAATATAATCCTGTTGGAATGGTGTGATTACTAAAGGGACGATGTACATTGAAGCTTTGAGGACAGTAACCTTCAGGTAAATTATACTATTTTGTTTGACATTTTGTGTGTGTTGAATAACTTTATAATTGATTTACTTTAAATGGACATTAGTGAAATTGTACTAACCATAAAATTTTAATTTTAAGATGAAATTTGCTTGTTTAAGTAGAAAGAGGTATTTAGTATTGATGTTCTGAATTATGATGAAAATATGGGTATGTCTTTGAGCTCAATTAGACGAACCTGGTTAATTAACGTAAAGGGGTGGTAGATGCTCCTTTATACTCAGACTCCGGTCTGCTTATATTGTTATATTAATTAGTAGGCATCCAACAAGGACTTTAATTCTGGATGCACATTAAAATGATAATAAATTTAATTTTGAAATTTTCCGATATTAAAAATTTATGCTGAATATTAATTTTGAAATTTTAATGTATTGTGAATATTGATGTAAATAGAGTTGACGTTGATGTTTGTGGTAGGAATGTGTTGTTTAATTTTATGAATGAGGAGGTTTATAAAATTAGGTGAGCAGCCGAGGCGAAAAGCGTAGTTCACGGATTTTAGTGGTTTCACAGCAAATTTGGCGCCCAACGTGGGGCTCGAGTTCCAAATAAAATTTTGTGATTTTATTCCAGGAAACTGGCGATCTGAGAGAGAGAGTTTTTGTGTGTGTATAAATTTAAGAGTATTTTAGAGTGATTAGAACGTATGCAGAGAAAAGAGTGGTTAAGGAGTCAAGGAGTGGAAATTGGAAGTGACGATAGTGCATTGTGTGAGAAAAATTCTAAAATGGAAGAAGCTGGAGGCAGTAGAGATCAGTCGAGGACGGAATCAGGGGATCAAGGAAACGAGATGATATTGAGAATGTTAGAGAGGATGAGTGAAGAATCCAATAGAAAATTAGAACAGCTAAGCGATGAATCTAATAGAGCTAGGGAAGAATCGAACAGGAAGTTAGAAGAGATTAGAGAAATGAGTGAGGAATCGAATCGTAGGTTTGAGCAAATTAGTCAGAAAATAGATAAGACGAATCAAGAAGTTTCAGAATTTAAAAATAGTCTTACCGTAAAAATGGGGGAAGTTGAAAATAGGGTTGAAAAAAATGAGCGTGATATTACAGGTCTTCGACAGGAAATGGGACATTTAAGGTCCGAAGTACGCATGTTCTGTGAAGAAGAGATTAATGTAAAAATGACTGAAGTGACGGACTCATGTAGAGATCAGTTAGGCAGGGTAGAACGCGAAGTTAGTAGTATCAAATACAACATGTCAAGTTTAACGGGGGATGGTCCCAGATTTTCTACAGGTGGAGTATCATTGGACCAACACATGAAGTTTTATGGCGATAACAGGGTAAATCCACAAATTTTTATTAATAGTGTAAGAAATCTAGTGGGAAATTTATTTGACGAACAGACTAAACTAAATACGATAAAGGCTTTATTAAAAGACAATGCGGAAGCGTGGTACAATTTAGTAGGACAGGACATAGACACGTATCAGGACTTTGAAAACAAATTTCTAAAGCACTACTGGAGTGATCACAGACAAGACCAGGTACGAGACGACTTAATCACAGGAAATTTAAGGAGAATTTTCAGGAAGTAGAGCAATATGCTATACGCAAGTATAGCATAGCAAAGCAACTGAACCCACCACTGACGGACCGACAAATTATTAAGTATTTATCACGACACTTCGAGGTAGACATAAGACAGCACGTAGCACTACAGAACATAGTGGACAGAGAAATGTTTTGGAATACCTGCAGAGGTACGACGACGTAAGTAGTGGACGACCTCGGGAAAACAGGGAAAGACAGATCAACACAGTTAGGTTTGACAATAGACGGGACAACTATGCTAGAAGGGGAATAATTACGGATACCAGCGACAGAATTGGGAACAGAGACGACCATACGTTAGGAGTAATAGTTTAGGAAGGGACCTGCACAGAGACCGGGACCTACCAGAATGAATAGTTCACCAGACATGAGCGGGACTGCTAATACAGACACGGAACGAGTGGAAACGCCTAGGACGTACGCTGAGGTGACGGCTAGACCAGGACCGAGTAGGGAAAACAGACCTGGACAGGATTTTTAGAACGCGACAGACCACTAGATTTCAGTGTAAATGTATATGAACATCCACGTGAATTTTTCAAAATTGAGGAGGAAGTAGAGCCAGAAACTGAGGAAAATTATGTTTGCCAATTATTAATTTAGAAATTTTTGAGAATAATGTAGAAGTATTACTTGATACAGGGCAGAGGCGAGTTTAATATCGGAGGAATTCGTCAACAAAATTAGGGATAAGGTTTGTGATAGAATTATGCCTATAAAGCGTAGCCATTTAGTAGCTCCAAATAAAAAAAGTTTGCTGTAGTAAATAGTGTTGTGGTGCTTAGGATAGATATAGGAAGTTTAAGCTGTGAACAGGAGTTTGTAATTGTGCCTGGACTGAAGTTTCAGAGCATTTTAGGTGTTGACTGTATGATGAAGTTAGGGGTTTTGATAGATATGGAAAGGAAGGTAATAAGGATTAATGATAGGGTAGTGCCATGGAAGGGCAGTTATGAAGTCACAGAGGATGACACGGGGTTTAGTATTAATGTAGTAGAGTTAGAGGATGATGAAGTTAAACAGATCAACACAATAAGATGTCCAGAGGATAGGAGAGTAGAGGTTCAAGCTTTAGTACAAGAAAATGCAGAATTAGTGGGGGTAGAAGCAGCATATCAGGAGCAGGTGAAGGCGAAATTAAGTAAAGATGGCAAGTTTGTTTTTAATCAAGTAGATTTATGGGATTCATTCTGGCGGATTCCATTACATAAGAATTCTAGAAGGTACACAGGATTTTCCGTAGAGGGTAAAATCGAGAATTGTAAAGTAGTATCGTTTGGTTTGTCGGCAGAAAGGGAAACAATAATAAATGAGAAACAGACAAGTGTAGGGACTGAAGAAGAAGTAATATTTAAGAGTAAGGATAATAGGGATGATAAGTTTATTGTATGTGAGATAATAGAGATGTTAAGTATAGATATAGAAGGGGGAGAAGTAGGGATGAAGAGTATTAGGATGGTGAGAAGAAAGACTTGGAGGGTCAAGAAGAGAGTTAGATTTAAATAACTTGATGAACAAAGGATAGAGATAGGTGAATTTTAGTATAGATATAGAAGAGAGTAGATAGGTGTACAATAGAGTAAAATTTAAATAGGATAGGGATAGAATAGGTGTAGATAGAAGAGTAGAAGTAAGTGTTTATAGAAAATAAAGTTAGGAATAGGATAGGTATATAAGATGTATATAGGATTAGATGGATAAGTACGATGAAGTTAGGGATAATTTCAGTTTATAGAATGAGGTGAGAGTTAGGAATAGGATAGGAATATAGGATAGGTGTAAATATTTTTGGATTGGAGACAAAGTAGGTAAGTTAGATAGATAAGGGTAGAGAGAGATAGGCAATTTTTTTTTGTAATTTTGTCTAAATGCTTTATATTTGCATTCAAATAAGTGGGATTATTTGTATTCAAATAGGGGGAAAATACTCATATTTAGACCAGGGTAGAAAATTAAATAATCACATCAAATAATTTTAATCACCGTGTATAAGGAATTTTATTAGATAATACGCTTTAGTAAAACACCGTGGAGAATAAAAATTTATTAGTTTCATTAAACATAAGAGATTTAAATCATGTACAAGACGCTTTATATCAAAAGAAGCAGTATTAAAAAGCTCTGCGTGTAATGTAATTATTCCTAAACAAATGGAAATTACGTGCAAAATTTATATTAATTAACCTTATTTTAAGTAACCGGTAGTAAAACAAAGTGTACACATAATAATTAATATTTAACTTGTATTCGCTAAAAATGAAAGGATAGAAGTCAATTTTAATTGAAGTTAATTGAATCGTTAGTAACAGATAATATCTATAGAAACTTGTAAAAACCCAATAAAAAGCAAATCCTAGAAGTGTTAGTTAGAAGTAGGATGTTTGAACACACCTGCGTATTTTAAAAGGCAATTTCAGTTTAATTTGTTTAGATAAACATGTCGATTCTAAGGATATTGGAAACGGTCAGATTCTTTAGCACGAAATACAAAACAGGGTTTATTTAAAAAGCTCTGAGAATTAATATTATTTTGAACACCTGCGTAGTTTAAATATCACGTACGGCGAAAATTGTGTAGATAACAAATGGTTTCAAAGAATCTTGGAGAAACCGGGGCTTAATATTCACGAGAATGTGCGATACGGGGTTATTAAACCCAGATAGTCCACATGGACTAAAACATAATCGATAATAAAGAATATCAATTTGCACCAATACGAACAGGTTAGAAAAGGAAAGAGAAAATGCGTCAAGCAAAGACACATATAATAAAAGGCGTGATGTAAGCAACGTCACGAGGGTCACAATTGGTTGAAAATAGGATGCAAATATCAGAGGTAGAAACAACAATTTCTGTACAAAATTAATTAGTTTTCTCGGACATGTTTGCGTGCCGTGTGAGAATTTCTGAGATTTAAATGGGGCGAGTGAAAATTTCGTAAAACCGACGCGCGAGCGACGGACTGGGAACATAGAATGAGAAATTCGTAAGAATTGTCTGTTTTGGGGAACAGACCGACAGACAGGCTTTTCGCTATATATACCGGTGGTAATATGAATTTCGGTCTCTTAGACTTTTGACTATTCGATGCGTTAAAAGCTCTTACATCCGCGACTTGATTCAAGATGTTAAACAGTGCATTTTAGTTTGATAAAATAATTTAAAATTTTGCTTGTATATTTTAGTGATTCAAAATAGTTTGTTATTTACGTGCTAACATGAATGTACTTCAGTGCACTTAGATACAAGGTAATAAAATTTAGTATCACTGTACCAATTAGCAAAATTTACAACGACAAATGTATACACAAAAGTAGGCGGTTTTGCGTATATTGGTGAAAGACGCATGAATTTCTTTGCTATTTTCGGGGTGTTAATAATTAAATGGTTCAAATACGTGTCTGGATCCACGAAACAAGGGTCAGATATACACAGATGAGTTCCGGAAAAGCCCAGAAACAACTTTAAATAAATGGTGATGGAGAAAATTTTAAAAGCGTTGAGAATTAGAAGCCGTAAATATAATCCTGTTGGAATGGTGTGATTACTAAAGGGACGATGTACATTGAAGCTTTGAGGACAGTAACCTTCAGGTAAATTATACTATTTTGTTTGACATTTTGTGTGTGTTGAATAACTTTATAATTGATTTACTTTAAATGGACATTAGTGAAATTGTACTAACCATAAAATTTTAATTTTAAGATGAAATTTGCTTGTTTAAGTAGAAAGGGTATTTAGTATTGATGTTCTGAATTATGATGAAAATATGGGTATGTCTTTGAGCTCAATTAGACGAACCTGGTTAATTAACGTAAAGGGGTGGTAGATGCTCCTTTATACTCAGACTCCGGTCTGCTTATATTGTTATATTAATTAGTAGGCATCCAACAAGGACTTTAATTCTGGATGCACATTAAAATGATAATAAATTTAATTTTGAAATTTTCCGATATTAAAAATTTATGCTGAATATTAATTTTGAAATTTTAATGTATTGTGAATATTGATGTAAATAGAGTTGACGTTGATGTTTGTGGTAGGAATGTGTTGTTTAATTTTATGAATGAGGAGGTTTATAAAATTAGGTGAGCAGCCGAGGCGAAAAGCGTAGTTCACGGATTTTGGAGGTTTCACAGCAATATATATATATATATATATATATATATATATATATATATATATACAGGGTGCCCACAATCTATCTCCGTATATGGGTAACTTTTTTATTATAGAAGATACAATGTTGGTTAAATTAGCAAAGTTGAAGAGAAATTTACGAGTAGTATGATGCTTTTTTGAAAACTCACCTAGATGCTCAACTTTTTTAGATATTTGAAATAAACTGAAATTTGCCATTTTCTTCAAACGCTAATAACTTTTTAACGGTTTAACCTATAGAGAATATAAAAACTGCTTGTAAGGTAACTTTTTACGTAGAATTCAATAGCGTATATAACAATTTTAATTGGAAATGGGTTTTCAAGCTACAAACATAACCTCACTTTTTTTAATGGAAACCATAGTTCAATATAACCCAAATGGAAAGGTTTTTCTTTTCTGATTACCCTGATGTAAGGGTTGATGTACTTATTTTCAGTAGTTTCTTCATAATAAAGAAAAAACGATTTATTTATTTGCGGACATCAAGGAGTCCATGGATACATATTTTAAATAAACAAAAAACAACTGGCATTTGTCAGATATTATTAGTTAAAGTGTTTATTTGCTCAGGGTTGCAAATTTTGTGTAGAAGACTTTTAAATTTATTTGATTATAATACAGAATGTATACAAACGACGAAAAAAATGACATGCTCTTTTGTTACTATGCCTGTAACAGAAATTGTGATGCTGCTGGTGATATGTATTATGAAAGATATTTGGAAAGAAGGCAGCCAAATAAACGATTGTTTTCTAAATTAGAAAACAATTTAAAAAGGTTTGGTGCTTTTACAAAACCCAGTACTGATAAAAGAAAATTCAAAACTGATGATGAAGAACGTGTGTTAGCCTACATAAATTTTAAGCCAACAGCGTCCACCCGAGAAACTGCAATTGAGTGCGCTACTTCTACAGAAAAAGCTTGCCTAATTTTAAAACAAAACCGCTACAAACCATACAAAACCCATGTTAGCAATACACTGTATCATGGGGATTGTGAGAGAAGACAACAGTTTTGTAGGTGGTTTCTTAATGAAACAAATAATAATCCTGGTTTTAGTCACACTATTATATTTACCGACGAAGCAAAATTTACTAACAAAGGCATGTTTAACAGAAAAAATACAGTCTACTGGAATCAGGAAAATCCCCATTTAACAGAAGAAAGGCGGGATCAACATCAATTTTCGAAAAATGTGTGGTGTGCCATTTTTGGTAATAAAATACTTGGGCCTTTCTTCTATAATTATAATTTAAATGGTGTACACTATTTGAATTTTCTACAAAACGAATTGCAAGAAATGCTAGATAATTTGCCACTTCATTTACTGCAAAAGTTAAAATATTTTCAGCATGACGGTGCACCTGCTCACAATGCTCAAGCCGTTTCTGAATATCTTGATAATAGTTTTCCAAATTGGATTGGCAATGCAGGTCCTGTTCCATGGCCGGCAAGATCACCAGAACTATCGCCACTGGATTTTTTTCTTTGGGGTACTGTAAAGCATGTAGTGTATGCTAAAAAATCCAATAACATTGAGCAACTCAAAGATAGTATTACAGCAGCTATTACAAGTATAAAACCACAAACGTTAAATAAGGTGCACCAAAACCTAATTAAAAGGTGCGAAATGTGTTTGCAAGCTAATGGAGGTCATTTTGAGCATATGTTAATGTAGGAGTGGGCATATTCGCATTAATTAATTTTGTTTCCTTTGATTAAGTTATTTGTATTGTATGGATAGTTTATTTTTAAGTATTTTATTTTTCTTAGTTTATAATAAATTTAGTTACAATAAACTTGTGTTTCCATTATTGATTTTTACACATTTTGTTTGTTTGTAATATGTATCCATGGACTCCTTGATGTCCGCAAATAAATAAATCGTTTTTCTTTATTATGAAGAAACTACTGAAAATAAGTACATCAACCCTTACATCAGGGTAATCAGAAAAGAAAAACCTTTCCATTTGGGTTATATTGAACTATGGTTTCCATTAAAAAAAAGTGAGGTTATGTTTGTAGCTTGAAAACCCATTTCCAATTAAAATCGTCATATACGCTATTGAATTCTACGTAAAAAGTTACCTTACAAGCAGTTTTTATTTTCTCTATAGGTTAAACCGTTAAAAAGTTATTAGCGTTTGAAGAAAATGGCAAATTTCATTATTTTTCAAATATCTAAAAAAGTTGAGCATCTAGGTGAGTTTTCAAAAAAGCATCATACTACTCGTAAATTTCTCTTCAACTTTGCTAATTTAACCAATATTGTATCTTCTATAATAAAAAGTTACCCATATACGGAAATAGATTGTGGGCACCCTGTATATATATATATATATATATATATATATATATATATATATATATAAATTTTTCCTGTATAAGCGTACAAGCATAATCTATCAGCAATATAAATGTATTCTCATGCACAATAGAAACGCTTTAAGTTCATATAGCGTTGTAGTACCATTTAAGAATAAAGCACAACTTTGATCCGTGTGTAAATTTTGTTTCGTGTAAATATAAGTCTAACGGCATCTACAAATCACAAGAACGAATTCTTTGTTGCTTGTGTAATTTAAAATCCGTGTGTGGATATTCTTTAAAAACACGTTCCACTTACCATAAAATAAATTTTATTGCTTATCCAGACTGAAACACATTCACTTTAAATAACTTCGAATTTGAGCTATCCTCTTTAAGATATGCGAAGCAAAAATTCGTACTTTGCTAGAATGAAAATTAATCTTCAATAAGCGTTAATTATTTAACAAACGTAATGCGCTAATTTACATTTTTCACTTCAAAAATACTAAATAAGTTTTAGCATCAAATTATATCATTTAAAACGAGTTCCATAATGCGCTCATTCTCATTAAAAATATCAATTTTATGAGTTTTAATAAAGCGTCGCTTTAGTTTAAAGGAGTTAATTCCAGAATTTTCGAGTTTATTTACGTTGACTAAATAAAAGAACGCGTCATTGTATTTAATAAATGTTCTCAAAGCTATTAAATAAGCAATTCAAAGACGCGCTCCTGTCTGAAGGCTATAAAATAAATACAAATGAGTGTAGTAACACGAATTGTAGAACAAAAGTCGTAGAAGAAAGATATCAGCGGTTGATTTTAATGCATTAACAAAGAATGAAGGACTTCTGTCGATCGTCATAAATTATACTAACAGCTCACTAAAGCAGATTAGGAAGCGAAATTAGTTTGGATTATTATATCATCCAGTGGCTAATCTACGGGAACATAATCTAGAATAGAATAAAAAAATTTACATATTTAGAGTTTTATTATATAGGAACGAGATTTAACGGGGAGCGGGTATTTACTCCTTCAATATCAAAATTGTAAGTTTCGAGCAATCTATAATTTATTTTACGGCATGTAATATTTAACACAGAACTTTGAGTAATCATAAAGTATAATTATTTTAAAGAATCAACGGAAATTCCTTGCACCAATATAAGCTAGGTACGAGGTCAACCATTAATTTTTAATCTATTAAAAACATTAGTACATTCAACTTCGACGAATGGAAAATCAATTAAGGTTTGAAACGGAACCACGCAGTTTCCTTTGCAGTTGAGTTCAATGAACACGATATTTTTATAAGCGAAGACATGTAGTCTTAAATATGAATTAGACGTTTCAAACAGCAAGAATTACTTTTGTAACCTAACAGGACATTTGAATACAACTAAATACATTAAGCAAGAATAAGCTTTATTTTGCTTATATAAGAATTTGTTATAGGGCAGTTTATTTTCGGTAATTTTAAGGTCAGAACTCTAAGCATTTTACTCTCACAAAACCTTCTGTACATTATAATTTGAATTAGGGCCGCTATACTTGCGGCCACGTCCCCAATGCTCCACCCGGAGGTACTACATTGGGTTTAAACGCGAAAAATAATCGTGCTCCTAATTTATTCTTACTTCATAGTTGATTCACCCTAAATAAAAACTAAATAAAAATCTAACAAACCTAAAAATCTAACAATCCTAACAAACTCTAACAATCTAACAAACCTAAAAATCTGACAAAAACTGGAACAAAAACAAAACAAAAACTAAAAACAGGGTTGTAAATAATGGTATCCCTAGCGCTGACTTTCGAGTGTACCCGATCAACAAGCAAAAATGAGAGGAGGAGGGATCCGTAATACCGGATAGCAGACGCCGGCTCTGCTTACCAGTGCGACCTGAAGGGTCGTCTTAAAACTATCCAAATCTAGCTAACTAATTTAAATCCATCCCTAGCTTTCCTATCGTTCCCTAACTGATTTACATTATGATTACAATCTTCGCAATTCTGCTCGTCCTTCCCAAATATATACTGCAACCAAAATGGCGACAGAACGTCAAACAAAACAAATAAGCCACATAATACATGCTATATATAAATAAATATAAAGTGTAAATATAAAATATAAATAAATATAATTATGTAAATATATAAATAAATGTTTAATAAGCGTTAAGCATATAGCAGTGCACAAAATAGCGAAAGCATCACCCTATTTATCAGGTGCACTCGCACAAGCATTATGTCGGCTAGCGCCTTTACACACCAAACGTGCTTCTTAAATTATTTCAAAACTACTAATTAATGTAAATCAATGCTTGTGCGAGTACAGCCGCCACAATTTAAGTCATACCTCGATAATAAAATTCTCCAGCATCCGAAGATCTGGTCGTCTGTAACTTACTTCTAAAGGTGGGACGGGGTGCACAGCTAAAGTCCTGGTGGGTATGCACTAAATGTTTTTGGGGGGATCACAATCACTATCACTATCACTTCACTTTCAAGTCCTGGGGATGCGCGGTTGCACTCTGTTTTATTATCCTTATTTACTTTATTGATTTAATTTAATGAGGGTTTATGATTTATTTGTTATTGTTTATTTGGTATTATTTATTCCCGATTTTCCGCACATAATTATGAAGATAGGCAGTGATTGTATTAATGGAGTGGGGGTTTCTCGTGCATATTGGACATTTTGGTATAATTATCTTTTTTTTTTTTTTTTTTTATTTAATATCAGGTTTTGGTTATGCTCGTATCCTTACTCACGCCAAGTCAATCTAAAATTTTCAATCCTCCCACCAACCCCACCGAATTTTTACACGCGGTCGTCATTGATTGTCTAATCTCACGACCCTTCCCGCGAATTCTTTTAAGGCTGTCCAGAACGCCTTCTGGTTAACCACTTCCCCGACTTCCTCTAGGCTCTTTGGCCATGCCAGACCTAGGATAGCTAGTTTGCTATCAGCCAACCCTCGATTTCCCGCCTCAAGCGGGCAGTCGAAGAGCACGTGCTCTGCGCTTTCCGCGCCCTCACCGCATTCGCAGCGGTCGCTGTTGGTTAGACCGAACCTTTGTAAATAAGCCTTCAGGGCGCCGTGCCCTGTTATCAACTGCACCATTTTGTGATCGAGCTTAACCTCGATCTTACCTCTGGCTTCTATGCTCGGTATGAATTTGTGGGTCAACCTGCCCGTGGCAGCGTTGTTCCACCTCTCTTCCCATTGTCGAATTGATTTTCGCGCAGCTTTCTTTTGATTAAAGACCTCGGTATCGACGAATGTGATATTCGAAAGTCGCCCGTCGCGGCCTCTTTAGCTAATTCGTCAGCCCTATCGTTTCCTACGTTACCATTGTGCGACCTGACCCAACAGAACTTTAAACGTCGAAACTCTAGCGCCGTACGCGCTATCCTCCAGACGTCCGCTTGGAGATCTGTCGAGGTGTTCATGTTTGTTAAAGCCGTTAGCGCCGATTTACTATCACTGATTATATAATACTCGTTTCTGCCCGTATGGTTTATTACGTAATCGATAGCCTCTCGTATGGCTACCAATTCGCACTGGAAGATAGTGCACCAGTTCGCGAGTTTGGTTTGAAACCGAAACACCTCCCTTTCCTGCTTATACACGACAAACGCCGCGCCTGCTTGCCCATCGTCCATACGTGAACCGTCCGTATAAATTCTGATACCCATCGCGTCCTCATCACCTTCGACAAACTCGATCCCTCTAATATCAGCCGGGTGCCCTAACTCAGATACAACAATCTTTCTTGCAATTTCCTATTACCAAGATTAAGATCTTCGATAATTTCGCGCCCTTTTCCTATATTTATTAATCGTCTATCTCTAATCTCCTAACGACATATTCGATAGGGAGAGTCCTACTGATCACCAGGACAGCCTCCGTGGAGGTGGTCCTGTACGCCCTCGCCGCTTTTACCGCGGTTATGCGTTGTACGCTCGTCAATTGACGCATCTCCCGGACTTTACAACCTTCTGCCCATACAGAAGCTGCGTACAGTATTGCCGGCTCAATTGCTCCGGCATAAACCGTCCTCAGCGATTCGCCCCTGAAACCCCACTTTATTTTAGCCGCCGCCATCATTTTATTTGATATTTCGCCGCCCTTACTTTTTACGTATTGTACGTGCGCTTTCCAATTTAATTTATTGTCGATCTTGACGCCGAGGTAGGTAATACAATCTTTAAACGGATTTTCTCCTCCTAGCTCTAACCTAGGAGGTCTCTGTCCTGGTTTCGTGCCGAAATAAAGCGCCTCTGACTTCGCCGTGTTAAATTTTAATTTTACCGCCTGCGACCATTCGTGTAATTTATTAAGCGCCTCGTTCGGTTTTGTGCGCATATCCATTAACAATCTCGATCTTACAATTAAAAGTGTGTCATCTGCAAACCCAACGATTGAGCATCCTGCGGGCAACTTGACCCTAAAGATGCTCTCATACAACAACTTCCAAAATGTGGGACCAGAACATGACCCTTGCGGGCATCCCTTTTCCACCTCACGCGACAGAACTTCACCCGGAATTTCAACCTGTGCTAATCGCCCCGAGAAATAGCTCTTGACCAAAGACATCAAGTTTCGCGGACAACCCCTACGATCTAACTCGCAAACGATTAATGGCCACCAGGCAGCATCAAATGCTCCTGAAATGTCCAAAGCAACAACGACACAGTACTCTTTGGCATCTCTTGCCTGCTTAATTTCCCCGACAACGAACTCTAACGCGTCGATAGTCGACTTGCCCTCCACGAAACCAAACTGTCGGTTATTAAAACCGCCGCTGTCTCGCACTAGGTGTTCAACACGCGTAGTCATAACGCGATCTAAAACTTTCCCCAGCACCGGTAGCAAGCTAATTGGACGATAGCTGCCCGGATCTGACGCATCCGCCTTTTTAGGTTTGGGTATAAATTTCACATTCTGGATTTTCCAGCAACGCGGAAAAACGCCCTTTCTAAACAAAGATTAAACAACCCAACAAAGACACACGGGGCTAACAGGCACGCCTGCAGAGCTGCGTCTGAAGTGATTCCATCATGCCCCGGTGCCTTCTTAGGGTTCATCCTCCTAAGAGCCCTGACGACCTCGTGAACTAGGATTGCCTTATCGGCACCTGTTCCTTGCGCCTTTACAGCTTCCCGACGTATTAAATCGTGCGACTCTTCATCCCCCTCGGGATTATCCGATGGGAAAAATTTCTCTAGTAAATATTCCGCTGTGGTTTTAAAACCTTCCGTGTATTCGCCATTTGTTTTCTTTATATTACTGAGCGCGATTTTTGTTGTTTTCCTCTAATTACGCGGTATGCGGTTCCCAGGGTTCTTTCTCTGAGTTTTGCGTGCAGAATTCTTTAAATTTATTCGTTCGCGTTTCTTCTATTAATATTTTATATTCGCGGTAACTTTGATTATATTCTATTCTCCGTTGTTCTCTTATATCTCCCGAGGCGCGTTGATAGCGGCGCCTTAGGTTACGCGTTTCTGCCCGCTTGGTGGTTAGTTCCCGGGTCCACCAGGGTACGCTGTCTTTAAATGTTTTCTTTTCGCCATGGAATACGACGACGCGTCTACCACCGCGTCGTTTAATTTTTCGCGAGTGTTTCTACTTCGTCTGCCTCTCGGCAGTTAAATAGCTCATTTTCGAGCACAGGGATACTTTCGCCAAATTTTTGTTTAAATCGCTCCCAATTTGCTTTTTATTACAGAACCGCGGAAATACAGTTAGCTGCTCGTTTGCACTTGTTTTGGTTTCAACGTCCCATGTTATTAATTTATGATCAGAGAGCGTTTCCTCGTCCGACCTTAATTTCCAATTACAAATCGTTTCTAACATTTCGTGCGAGACTGCAGTAATATCTATAAAACTGCTGCCTCTATGCGTCTCAAACGTAGGTAAATCATTAGTGTTTATCACACTAAGATCCCATTCCGTAAAAGATCAGCAACCTGCGAGCCTCTATCGTCTTCGATAGGGCTGCCCCATAGTGGCGACTTGGCATTAAAATCTCCCCAATGACTAGATTTTTATTTCTGCCGATTTTACGAATAATATTATCTACTTCATTTATCAAGTCTTCGGTTTGGGGATTTTCCGCCGGGAATCGACCGGCGGGAGGTACACGCTATTACATAGAACGCATTTTCCCTGATTTGATTTCGGCCGTCGTTACAAACTCGTTCGATAAATTATTTAATATAATTCCGGCGCACGTTCCATTATTTATTATTATCCGCTTCGCGGTCGTTCACTATTCGCGTTTAAGACGGTAACCCCTCCCAAAACCTGTTATTTTGTGGCCATACAGGTGCGGTTCCTGTATAAACCCGATGTCGATATTATTTTCGATGAATAACTTTACGAAGTTATTTGTTGCCCTCTACCTTTCCCGAGATTTAGTTGCGCGAATTTAATCTTCTTGCTTCTTATGGACTTTGTTTTATCTTCACAGTCCATAATCGATGTTTCGTGTGATTGCGTGCTTCAGACGTTGCATCGTGGGGCATCTACTCGACTTGGCGTCGTGGCGCGTATCGACCTTCGCGCCACCGCCAGTTCTGTCGTTTGCCCTAGCGCAAACCACGCAGCAGGGGACTGCCTTCCGGCAATTCTTGAATTCATGCCCGACCTCGGCACAGTTACCGCACCACTGTACCTTCTCCCTGCACTCCATCGATCGATGGCCGTACTCGTAGCACCGGTAACACTGGGTCATCGAGAAGTGGTCCCGGGCCCATACTCTTCGCCACCTGAGGTTAATAGCATCAGCTAATATACGTCTTCGAAGTGTGGGGGTCACTTCGAAGACTACGTTGGCGAAGGGATCTCTAGGGCCCTTTCCGCCAAACCTGAACTTCTCTCTCAGGTGGTTTTCTAGCTTCAAATCGCCGAAACGGGGATTCTGGCTCGCAATCAACCGCACGAGCTCTTCAGCCTTCATCCCCGCTTCGACCCCGGAAGAACGACCCGTGGACGTTTCTTCTCGATGGTCTTCGCCACGAGTTCCTTGCAGTTCCCGCCGACCTTCAACTGCAGTTTCTTGGCGTCGTCGCGACCTGCGCACTCCACAACGACACCGCCCCGGCGCGTCCTACGAGCTCCGACAACAACAAACCCATCTCGAGCGGGATCGACCTTCTGCTTCAGGGTCGTCATCACGTCGTCCTTCTGGCCTGGCCTGGCGTCGACCCTTACAGCAAACGTAGGGGCAGATCCTGAAGCTGCAGCGGCGTAGGAGACCTTGCGCTGCACCGACGCACCCTGACTCTGGCCTCCTGAAACGACAGAATTCACCGCCGGACTTCCCCCAACAACACTTGCTCTCCTGAACCATCTAAACAAAGACGCAGCGCCCTAACCATACCTATCAGTTGGTTCGTCACGTCACGGATATCATCCACGGCGTGCCGAACCATCTTCCTATCCTCCACGACGATAGTGGCGGAGGTCGTCGGCACCTTCCCATAGACGGCAGCGTGCGCCTTCCTCACCCTAAACTTTAAGAGTTCCAGCTCATCGAGGTCGCTAGCATTAACGCTACCGTTGCTGCTAGTCGACATCGTGCGCTGGGCTCTCAAGTAGAGGGCAATTCTGGCGCCGCAACCACCACGGGAGGCCCCGACTCCCCAGACACGACCGCCGCAGACGCAGGCTCCTTCCCTACCTCCTGTACCTCCTCCTGAGTTTCTAACAAGAAGTCCTTTAGCATTACCTTAAGCTGTTTCCCCAACAGCGCCCTCCGCCGCCGACCTAGCAGACTCCGACCGATCGCCCTCTTCCTCCTGGGCAGCGGCTCCTCATCGCGGTGGACCACCATGCTGACAAAACTAGCAATAAAATGACACCTAAAACGCAGCTCAAAAACGTCCTAACCGTTACGACGCTAAAAGAACGACGCTAGAAGAACGCAAAACGTTGGTCCAATAAAATGTTTTGTTTAAAGGTGAACCGTAAACAACCTTGTATTTATTAAACTTCAACCGCCCAATTAAATATCAAATTTTAACAAAAATACAACAAGCACTAAGCGTCAAAATAACAACTAGAATCAAATAAATTTCCTAACGCAATAAAAATATCTCGATTTAAAATGTACCGTAAAGAACGCTATTTATTTATTTTAAATTTTTAAACCGCCAAATCAAATTTAAATAAACTAATTACTTCAAAATATTAAAATATCTAATTTATAAATAAGAACACTTTATTTTTAAATGTGTAATTAACAAAATAAGGTCGAGCGCAATCGGAATGTGGTAACCGGAAATGACCTTTCACTTAATCGCTTGGTAACTAGCACAACCCGTAACTGTTACACCGCTTAATTACACCAAAATCGATTTTAAAGGAACTTTTAAATACTCGTGAACTTAAATTACGGAAAATTTATATTAAAATTGTTTTAAAATTTACAGTTTTTGAGTTATTTATTTGATTTAAAAGGGCTTAGATTTTTGTTTTTTTGGTTATTATTTTATTATACGCGCACTATAAAAAATTCACACACTTTTTGGTTGTTTTACCCGGTTTTTTACTTGATTTAGGCGGATTTTATTTTAAATTTATTATTAAACCTTCTGTACAGCATCATTGATCAATTATAACACCGATAGAAACGAGGTAATACAAGTATATTTAAATTATCCAACAAAACTTAAAGTAAGTTTTGAGACTCACATCTGATATATTTTGAAGTTCTGTAATTATTAACAAGGATTAGGCGAAGATTACTTCAATACGTAAGAAATCATAAACTTAAGCTGTAAATTGTATTGACGGCGTTATTTATATCTGTCTATGCAAGAGATTATTGAGATAAATGTATTTAAATGAATAGAAGATTGTTCATAGATGTTTCTTGAGATTTCTGTGTTTCATACCATTTTCGTATATTCCACATCATATTTTCCGTTGAGCTACCCAGGTAGAGAAAAAGGCACGGTATGGTAACAATTAATATTCCCTATTGCATTCTAACTTCGATGCACGGGCGTCTGTACCCCGATTCACAGCAACTTTTGTGGCTCCCAACGTTTAGGCATCCGAGTAACAGTAATATATATATATATATATATATATATATATGCGTGTGTGTATGTGTGTGTATGTGTGTGCGTGTGCAAGTGCGTGTGGATGTGGGTGTGTGTGCGTGTGCGTGTGCGTGTGCGTGTGTATGTACGTGTGCATGTTCGCGTGCGTATGAAATAAACACCATAACTATTCAGGTTCTTTTTTTTTGTTATTAGTAATGTTGTAGTTTATTATATTGGGCACACTAGTGATCGGTCTGCATGTGTATGTTATATATATATGCGTGTGTGTATTTGTGTGTATGTGTGTGCGTGTGCTAGTGCGTGTGGGTGTGGGTGTGGGTGTGTGCGTGTGCGTGTGCGTGGGCTTGTGCGTGTGCATGTGCGTGTGCGTGTTTGCGTGCGTATCAAATAAACACCATAACTATTCTGGTTTTTTTTCTTTGTTATTAGTAATGTTGTAGTTTATTATATTGGGCACACTAGTAATCGGTCTGCATGTGTATGTATATATATATATATATATATATATATATATATATATACATATACTACTCGTACTTTTTAATGGTAGATATGGTTGTGTGTTCTTTTGTTTAGTGCTTTAGGCCCCCGCAATCTCCGACTGTGTTAATTTTCTTTCTTTCCATTTTCTGTTACCGCAGTTAGGGCTAGAATTTCATTAGTAGTTTCGTGTAACTGACTTATTTTCTGATTCTTGTTAAGCCTCAGTTATTTTGGTTCGAAACCATCATGGTTCCTGTGTGACTCTATCAAACTACTTAGGGTCACAACTGACGCGATGTTGGATCGATTAACCATTGACCTACTTTGAATCCACAGCAATGTAATTTGTAATCGGCTAATTTTCTTTGGTTCTATATTAGTCCAATTCTTTTGTTAAATAATCTTCTTTACATCCAATGTAAGACTATTACTCTTCAGCTGAAACAATGATTGTATAATTGGTTCTTTTTCAGATATGTAGTAGGGTCCCTGTAACGCTAGTGCGTTATTTATTGAAAAATTAGGTAGTTGAAATGAGTTGTTAATTTCGGTTAGCTAAATGATCTTTCAACACGAAATTCACATGTATGATTTAGAATCTTTAGTAGGTTACATTCAGCAACGTGGCTATTCCTATATGATATTAAATTAGGAAAAAGAATTAAAATAGTACAGCACCTAGTTCACTTTATACAAACAGTAATAAGAGAGGGAACTATACATATTTTGTATTAAACTTAGAATTATAGAGATAGACACTTGAGAAACAACCGGCATATTATAGTTTTTGTACACACTCGTACGGATTTACAGAAATGCAACTATATTAGACTACCCCCAATTATCATACACCCATAAAACAGCCATAGAAATGTGTTTCTAATGTTAAGGAATAACGCAATTTTCGTTATCCAATGTAAAAGTGTGAAAAGAAGATGGCCGTTTACAGAAAAAATACGACATTGGCCTCGAAAATCGGGCAATTAGCGTTTACACTGTGAGGATGACGTCCCAGGTAATAGCTCTTAAGTGTGAAAACTTGTAAAAACTACGTATCATAAAGGAGGCAAACATCTTCAATTATCCGAAAATAAAGATCAGAGGAAAACTTCGAATCCATTTGACACACGGTCGTCTTCTTGCGGGACGAATTTGAATATCAGGTAATTCAAGTGACAGTATTGTTAGTAAACTGTTAGTAAACTGGTTTGTAATCGCGAGTAAAAGCGCGGATATAAAACTAGCCTTACATATGAAAGTATCCTGTGTTGGGAGCTCCTGCCCAATGCTAAGTTGAAGTAATTGATTTACATGCAACAATTGCTGCACTAAAATGTCGCCGTAGCATTGTAAAGAACAAACGGAAGTTGTAGGTTTATTAATTTTTGCTCTCCACCTGCTGCTTTATAATTAATAATTGTGATTGGTGGTAATAACAAGAATGTGTATAAGTCGTTATTAAGAATCTCCTTTTACGTTGGTGCATGCTTATTTAAAGCGTATTGTAAACAATGAAATTACTATTTTAGAAAGTTCAAAACAGTATCCAAATCATTCATATCTAGAAATTAAGTTGGATGAATGTATATAAATGATAAATTTAACTTCTTTTTTTTTTTTAGTTAAACGCCTATTTGGCCAATTAGAAGTAAACCCTAGTTTCCATCTGTTATTATTTACTGTTATAATCATATAGGTTAGTGAACAAGACGTGTTATTTTTATTTTTTGTTTTAATTATAAACTAGTAAAAGTAAGTTAGACACGTGTAACCAAGGCTTCATCAACCTCTACTGCAGTAATAACCACCAAACTGTCTCTGGTAACACACTTTTAGGGGAGGTTTTATCTGTGTTAATACTTTTAAGGTGGGTTAGCGCTTGAGGGCTTTATTATACGAAAAGGTTCCAAGAACTTTTACTATAGTTGTAAGAGTATTTAGTAAAGGTATTACCCTAAAAGTGATTTGAGTTCATTGAACTTATTCCAGGCCGCTGAAAGTTATCCGGTATATTTAACTATTACGTCACTTCGCCACGGTAAAGTAAAATTATTCCGGGTACTTAACTTCAACTCAGCACGATACACATGTTAGTTAAAACTTTTAACCGTAGTACAAAAGCACCGTTTAGCTATTGTACCGGAAGTACACAATGAATCGGGGCACCATAGACCTTTCTACATTATAACTGGAAATCAAACTCCTAATGATGTTGTTACACATTTATCACTAAAAACAAATTTGTTCATTTCCGAAGGACCAGTTATTAACTCAATTAAAAATAATTAACAATTGCTTTTGTAACATTATATTTTTTATGTAACATGTACTTTATTGAAATAACGTTTTTCTAATGCGAATATTACAAATGAAGCGTGTCTTGAAAGCAAATCATCAAGCCTCAAGTTTCAACTTAGACTTCTCTCTATACAAAAGAAAACCTCCTACTCAGTATAAATCTTTTACATGACACAGCCAAATTCTATACATTCATACCGATATTTTTCTTGTTCACCTGTATTGTAACAAAAACTAAAATTTATTTGGTTGTTCTATTTCTTGAACAGCCATTATTAATATGTATGTTGAATATTTTAGCAAAGAAGATTTTACATCGACACGTGTTGCTTTGTTATTACTAATCGTTAATTTTCATTTTCAGGTTAACGCCACTTGTAGTCGCAATTATGATATTTCACTTAACGTTATTTAAACATCTTGGATCGGGCCCGGTTTGGCATAGTTATGCCCAAGAGGAATTCATTAATGGATGCCGTGATTACTGGTGGACAACGTTACTCTACGTGCAGAATTATGTACATCAACCCTCAATTGTAACATTATCCTAATTTTATAGCACTGATTAACGTACATAATTTTAGTGCATTCAGCAGTCATGGTCCTTGGGAATAGATATGCAGCTTTACATATTATCTCCTATAATATTGCTAACTTTAAGGCGATGGCACAAAATTGTATTGAGTATACTTGGTATTCTTTGCGGTGCCTGCGTGGTAACGAGTTTTTTAGTTGCATTTTACAATGAGTTTAGTTCGCTTTACATAGACAGCATGAGGTAAGTATACTTTTCCTAACTGAATTGCATTCTATTAGATAATTAGATTAGAAGATAGACAACCGGAAATAGAATTCCGATATTTCAGTTACCTTCTTATTGAGGCTGCTAAGTATCGATGATTGGTTCAGTAATCTAGATTTTATGCCAAACTGCAGCGAAGAAATTCCTTTGATATAGTGAACTGTATAATCGTGCGTAACTAAATAGCGAACATCGCATTACGTATTGTTGTGCATAAAATTTTTGGGTAGTTATTAATGGTGTTTATTCTATTTTTGATTAACTAAATTATATAATAGTAACTCTATCGTCTCAAGGCGGGTTCATATTGGTAACTTTAGTCGCCTAGTATCGAAAGAAGATCGCATCAAAATTTTGCAATATGGATTAATGGTTTTCAATGATTGCACAACGAAATTGACTATTACAATACAAATGAAATAAAAGTTTACTTACAGTTGGTTCTCTTACATTCCATATCACAGTGTCTGAATGTTATATTTCTCATAGTCTCTTATTATAAATTCTGACTTAATTTTTTAGGTTGTTTTTTTCTAAAAAATTCAAAATTTGTATGAGAAATAATGAATAATTTTACTAAAATTTCAATTTGTGTTACTTATCTGTCACTTAATTTTGACAGGTATCAATTGACAAAATAAAATGGTTATGATCTAAATATTTGATGAAAATGGGAATTTTGATTTTTATAAATCGGAATTTAGTTGACGTTCTTTCTTCTTTAAACAAAGAAAAATTTTTAATAATTATTCCTTCTTAAAAACAAATTACAAAAGTCTTTAATATAATCTAAAAATTATAAAATTACTTTTTAAACATTGTTCTTGTTTCTTTGCTTCAGTTATATTCTTACACGTTTAGCTTCTAGTAGACTCTTGAATTTTTTTATATAGTTTTATTTGGTCATTTCTCAATCAGTGTATTATATACATTATTTCTTCTCTTAATACTCATTAAACATCTGACATATCGATCATTTCCATAAATGAGACAGTTGTCATTTTTGGTCTTATATTTTTATTTTTAACTTCATTATCTGATGACTTCACAATACTTCTACATACAATGAATCTTCTAAATTAATTTTTTTTAAATATTAACTCGACAAATTATATTTTTTAAATTCGCCATTCATCAGAAAAAAATCTCTCACCAAATTCTCAAGTCAAATAATAATAATTCCATGGTAACCCCATCTTAGCTAACTATTAATGCTTTTCTATTTTCTGCCTACTTCCTCTTATTCTAAATACAAATTTTTTTATCATATATTTTCTTGTATACTCTGTATAAATAATTGTCTTTGTTCTAGATTACCTTACACTAATTCCTTTATAAATCGTCTTTGCTCTTTTCTTAAATCTATCTTTTAACATTTTATCATTGTCTCTTTGTTCTAATCTACCTTACACTAATTTTTTTTATAAATCCTTTTTTGCTCTTTTCTTAAATCTATCTTTTTACATTTTATCATTGTCTCTTTGTTCTAAACTACCTTCCATTCTATATTTAAAATGAATTTCTTTGTAATGTCCACCAGAAAGGACTTTTTATTATTATTATTATTATTTTTATTTTTTTTTTTATTATTATTATTCTTATTATTATTCTCTCTCTCCTCTTGTATTAGTCCAACTGCTTATCCCCACACAAATTCACTACAGTATCTAGTTCACTAATAATTAATAGAAACAACATAGTTGCATCAAGACGACGTTAAGACGGTAATTAAACCTTACAAATAACAAGCAGTACATATTAGTAAGTGATGCAAAACAGCTTCAACGCCGTTTAACGAGATTATAGCAATAATTAACAAGACTAATTAAAAACTCTCTAATTGAACGCGAATTGCATATGTATGGTTGTAAGGTATTCAAAAGAAACAAAATGCAAACAAATCAGCCGTATTCCAATTATTTACAAAATTAAACATTCAAATTAGCTTGAAAGAACTATTTTAAATTGTGCTAACTAACAAAAAAAGCAAAAAATCCCCCTTACGATAACCATTGCCGCCACTAAGTTATGTTATTCGTGGCGTCTTCGATCATTCTCAATAAATTTATCGATGGTATCATTAAGGCGACTATGATAAACATGCACATAGTTACCTATCTCACGCGGTTTGCTATTTTCCTATTTAATCCTTTCACTCTTGCACTGAACCATGGGCAGATTTTAGCTCTGAAATTACCAGGGAAAGTAACTAGCCGGCGCCTATACAAATAACGCCTATACTGATAATCTATAAATTGTAATAAAACGATAGCCTATGGGTTTATTTATATTTCTAAAAAATAAAAGACAAAAATAAGATGATTATGAATTCGTGAAGGGAACAAAAACATACTAATTAATAATAAAAATAGTAAGAACAAACTGACGAGCACTTAATTCTACGTCATTCGTAACGTTCTTAAATAGTAATACAAATACATTGAACAGTACCCTCGATTCTAACTTTAGTAAGTAAAAGTAACAATTTAACATTTTAATTTTTATAAAATAAGACAAAAATTGAATGGTAATTAAGAAAAAATCAAAGTTCTTGTAATTTAATTAACAATAATTAGAGTTACGATTTCTAGCTATTATGCTTATGTTTAACATTTGAAGCATAAAAAAAAATTACACGAATAATGAAAAATATAATAATTTGACACTAAGATTTCTATGCTTTTTTGCTATTTTTGGAAGATTTTAAAGATTTGTTATCCACTTCTATTAATAATAATAACGTAATGATAAAAGTGAATAGCATGGTCACTTAAACAATTATAAAATTGTAACTTCTTGGTAAGTAAACTTATTTATAAGTAGCACTATTTCAAATTAAAATTAAGCAATCAATTCGATTTTTAGTAATATTGATCTTCCAGCTACTAAAATAATTACAGCATCATCCTTATCCCCATTTTTCAAAATATGTTTTTCATGGCCATTAACATAAAACTAGCCAGAAGTCGCTTTTCAAGGTTGTTCTTAACCAAATTTTTATAAAAGCAAGACATTATTGTATACGCCCTGAAAACCATATTATATTTTTCTATAACAAAAAAGAATAAGGTGTGACAATTTTTGCACGACTCACAGATTTTTTGTGTTTTTTGGAGCATTTGTTTAGTAGGAAAAATCTTAGTCCTCCTCCTCCTCTAATTCAGATTCAGCTTCTTCATTATTCCTCGTTTTCATTTGTTTTAGGTAGTGTCCTAGAGAAGTTATTTTGAAGTTTATGATAATTTTCAGCAAAATGCAAAAGCTGTATTTTCCAATTTTCAGGAGACGAATCGTCATCGAATTTAATTAGCTAATTGTTTAGCCTTCAAATGATTCTATAGATAGTGTTTTTTCAAAAACTGCGAATGTGCTGTATACCTCTGCATTGAAATCGTAATTCAGACTTGCTACAACTATGTCTAATATATCATTATATACGTAGATTCCGTATTTCCTATATTCTTCAACCACGGCTACTCCTGTTTCATTGCAACCTCTTGTCCGTTTCTTCTTTCTTTCGATAGGTAGATCACATTCTATAACCACTTCGATTCCCTTGGCTTCAGAAACACAATTAGCGAAATAGATACCAGTGATTTTCAATTATTTAGATATTGGAGTAGAAGTGTCGAAAATTCTTAAATAAATGAGGCTAGTCGAAATGGTTTCAAAATTAAATACATTTTCTTCAAAGTTTCCTGCTTTAAATATGTCAGGTGGATAGTGACTTTCATTTTACAACCCGGGAAGAACTTCTATAAATGACACGTATAATGCTTTTACTTTTCACGTATTTGACAATAATCGTCTCCAATAGCTTTCGTTTGATGAAATATCTGGTTTCACTTTCACTAATGGTCGATAAATATTAGTTTATCATGAATATTCATTCATTGATAACTTTCTCAAAAAAAAACACCGTAATCTGATTAACCAGCCCGAATAATGAAATGGAAGCTATCGATTTTTTGGTAATGCAAGGGAGAAATATAACAAGTGCGCATAGCGTCAAATATGCAAGGCTTTACGTGCAGCTTATTTTTGCACCATTTGTAGAATCCTATGTGCAAATGTTTATATCTATTGCACTCACAGTCTGAACATTTTTCAGCAACTGAGAAATGTTTCTCCCAGTAGATGAATCACATTCAATGAGTTCAATCATCCTTTCCTTGATTTCTAATACTTTAATATACCGAATCACTAGCGCGCACTCGTCTTTTATTGATTCGTCTGAAGTTGTATCTAGCTGTACTTTTAAAAAACCAGTTTGCTTTTTAAATCCGTTTTCTTTTGCTATTCTGCTATCAGCAATAGCTTTTGTTATATGTTCGTTCGAAGTAGCGTCATAGTTTTGCATTAATAAAAGTAGCCCCAAACATATTCCGTGACCCAATTCTTCATCTTTTAGCAACCAAGTTGCCTGTTTTCTTTTACTTCTAAAGCTTATATCACTTTTACCAATACATTTGGTAATATCTATAGTTCTTCTAAGAACATTTCATCTAAATTCAACATGTTGTTTGTTCGTTTTCAAGCAAATGCTGTATATGTGAATAAGTTTTATCCAGGATAAACCTTTGCATTACGGAATGTGCGCTACTGGTTTCGTATTCACTAATCCGTTTATAAAAGTGATGAAAACTATTTACACCAAGGATAAAGTGATTTTGGTTCTGATCACAGCGATTGCCGTATGCCATGTACACGTTCCAAAATAAAACCTTGTTAAACTATGAATAAAATAGCTCTATTCTATTTTTATTTTTTAATAAAGAAGTTTTGTTTCAATCGAAAATGTTCCAATTAAAAGTTGTTTCATATAATATTTCAGAAATAATATGCGATTTGCTTCAATGGGAACCTGGAAATGATCAAAATTCATTTCTGTAACCTCATTAGATAAATCTGTAAGTATGAGCTCATGGGATAGGATTACTTAGCTGAACTGTATCGGTAGTTTTGTCATCTACAGTCTGTTTAAATTCCATAGCTGCTGGAGTCAAAATTTTATCTGCTGCGATATTAGGTTCGAGATCCTTAGTCTTGGTACTGATATTCAGAAGTGTTTCTTGAGCCGGCCGATCTCTGATACTGAGTTGAGTATTTGAAGTCACAATGCCCTCGTGCTGGGTTGCATTTTTTTTCAGTAAATTCGGCTGACTCCGCTCCGTCAGTATCATGTACTCGAAGTAGTGCCAGTACAAGTAACATTAACTGGAATGATATTTTTCAATAATGGCTTTACACAGTTTTTTGTACTTTTTCCAAATATTCTATGTTCCTGTTTGGTTGTCTTTCAGCGGCATCTATTTTCTTTTTCGACTCATTCTTTCTTTTTGTAGTCTTCTTCTGTTTCGCATTCATTTTAAATTAAAACATAAATAACTTTTACAATAGTTACAACAGAAAAATACAGATCACTACCTTAATTGGTACGCCAAGAATTAGGCAAAATTATAATTACCAGGTAACAAAGATACGCATCTTGGCAGAGGCCAAAACGGGCCGCTAAAGTAGCTTAATGCAGGTGAGCAGTAGCCCTTTTTCTCATAATATCAAAATCAATGGAAGTTTAAAAATTAAGAAATTAATAGGTCCAAAGGCAAACAATCCAACAGCAGCAAATCGAATGCCAAACTGGTCGATATGAAGTTGGTGTCTCCAATCCAGTAAGTTTACATATCAATGTTTCTTTACTATTTACAATTTGCAACAGTGCATTATATTAACCACCAAAATCAATTATCCTTTTCATAACTCAAGTGATTGATTACTATTTCATTTAAAGTGGCTGCACTACTTTTGCATCCATGACCTCATCCTATTGACTTCTGAAATGCGGGTTTATACATCGTCAGGATGATAAATTATATATAAATCAAAAAACTTGATCATTATGTGGATGAGGACAACATTTTAATTCAATATTAATTGAACAATCCAGCAAAAAATTTTATGGAAGTAAAATCACTTTTTCTCTTATTAAACTACATCAGAAATCGGGAAATAAACCGCTAAAACAGGCAAAGAACGAATTATAGCAGTATGACATATGAAATTTAGTTTAAGAACAACAAAAAGCACTCATTTGTTTGTGAAGCATCTTGTAATAGCGTTAGATTAATTTAAAGCACCACTTTATCAAACAAATGAAACAGTTGTAGAAGATTACAAATTAATTTGCAAACGGTAAACAAAACTTCAATTTTCTGTTATGTTTTTGCTTTATTAGGACATAAACGCACGACCAATACGGACAGAGTCCGACACTCTCTCGGCAGTTTGACTATAACACAAGTGCAGCGCACATTCGTGCTGTGCTAAACGAATAAACAACAGAACTGTCCTGGAAGAACTTTGCCTATTGTGTAAGGGAATTTTTTAGAATTTTAATAATCAACTACCTACACTCATTATCAAAGGGCCATATTCACCAGTAAATACAAAGTGGGCCCAAGCCTGCCAAAACCGAGATCCATACCAGTAGGTAGATCTCGACGAGTGAAACAAAAGTGCTGCTGCGCACATCTTCAGAATTCGTGTTCCAAGGACACTTTCGGGTCTTCGAAATTCACCCTTACCATATTATGGGTAGCAGTCTTATGGCATTTTTTTTAAATAATAAGAATTCGATAAGTATATTGCGGAATAAGATATGGAATGCAGGCCTGATCAGTTTGCGTCAACTTGTTTGGGGAATCTCCTTACAGCGGCGGTGGGGGTGTCCCGTGAGTGTGCGCGACATCAACTTAACGAACTTTTTTTTTATCAAAGGATATAAAATAGTTTTCTGATTTTTCTACCAAGGCACCTGCATTAAACTCACTATCTTGTGGCGTATTGTGGGCCGTATTTGTCATCCCATCAACTGTTTTCATCGGAATCTAATAAGCAACATTTTTGGTGGTTTTGGTTATACGCGTTGTAATCGGCGTTTTATTACACTATTTGATAAGGGATCTTCATCTAATTATTCCATCTACCTCAGATGTTTTCATCATTTTGATAGGTTTGTCTTTAACTTGTCTTTCAATGCTTTTAATTGATTGTTAAGGCTACCTTGTGATTCCTAGTCGTAATAGTAATAATTAAAACCTTTCAATAAACTGCTTGCTGCAAATGCTGCGAATTAGGCCTACCTCTAGCTCGGTCTTCCGAAATGGAGGAGAACGAGGTGGCAGATTTATCGCAGAATGCGGAAACAAAGGCTCCAGCTTCATATATTTCTTCCACACTTAACTTCGAATTATTTTTGAAATTCTACACCGTCCATTTCAGCCACAAACACAGCAACAGCGCTCTGACACTGGCACAACGAGTTTCAGTTTCCGTGGTAATGGCTTGGGGAATAAGTTTTTGTGAATTCATGACAGGAGTTTCCTCAGCTTGGTAGTCGTTGAGAGTTTGTTGAGATTCCGGCAGTGGATTATGTGAAGAATGAACAGCTGATTTGTTTTGGATAGGCAGCATATTCTGACGATGCTGCTGCACGGATGGATTTGACCTAGGAACTGTTGAATGCAAGATATAGCGGTTTCGACAAAGATATTCTTCTCCATCAATGTGACCGCTGGCACTTCCGGGATTCTGTTCCTCTCTCGGCAGTTTGACTATAACACAGGTGCAGCGCACATTCGTGCTGTGCTAAACGAATAAACAACAGAACTGTCCTGGAAGAACTTTACCTATTGTGTAAGGGAATTTTTTAGAATTTTAATAATCAACTACCTACACTCATTATCAAAGGGCCATATTCACCAGTAAATACAAAGTGGGCCCAAGCCTGCCAAAACCGAGATCCATACCATTAGGTAGATCTCGACGAGTGAAACAAAAGTGCTGCTGCGCACATCTTCAGAATTCGTGTTCCAAGGACACTTTCGGGTCTTCGAAATTCACCCTTACCATATTATGGGTAGCAGTCTTATGGCATTTTTTTTAAATAATAAGAATTCGATAAGTATATTGCGGAATAAGATATGGAATGCAGGCCTGATCAGTTTGCGTCAACTTGTTTGGGGAATCTCCTTACAGCGGCGGTGGGGGTGTCCCGTGAGTGTGCGCGACATCAACTTAACGAACTTTTTTTATCAAAGGATATAAAATAGTTTTCTGATTTTTCTACCAAGGCACCTGCATTAAACTCACTATCTTGTGGCGTATTGTGGGCCGTATTTGTCATCCCATCAACTGTTTTCATCGGAATCTAATAAGCAACATTTTGGTGGTTTTGGTTATACGCGTTGTAATCGGCGTTTTATTACACTATTTGATAAGGGATCTTCATCTAATTATTCCATCTACCTCAGATGTTTTCATCATTTTGATAGGTTTGTCTTTAACTTGTCTTTCAATGCTTTTAATTGATTGTTAAGGCTACCTTGTGATTCCTAGTCGTAATAGTAATAATTAAGCCTTTCAATAAACTGCTTGCTGCAAATGCTGCGAATTAGGCCTACCTCTAGCTCGGTCTTCCGAAATGGAGGAGAACGAGGTGGCAGATTTATCGCAGAATGCGGAAACAAAGGCTCCAGCTTCATATATTTCTTCCACACTTAACTTCGAATTATTTTTGAAATTCTACCGTCCATTTCAGCCACAAACACAGCAACAGCGCTCTGACACTGGCACAACGAGTTTCAGTTTCCGTGGTAATGGCTTGGAATAAGTTTTTGAATTCATGCAGGAGTTTCCCAGCTTGGTAGTCGTTGAGAGTTTGTTGAGATTCCGGCAGTGGATTATGTGAAGAATGAACAGCTGATTTGTTTTGGATAGGCAGCATATTCTGACGATGCTGCTGCACGGATGGATTTGACCTAGGAACTGTTGAATGCAAGATATAGCGGTTTCGACAAAGATATTCTTCTCCATCAATGTGACCGCTGGCACTTCCGGGATTCTGTTCCTCTGCAGTTTGACTATAACACAGGTGCAGCGCACATTCGTGCTGTGCTAAACGAATAAACAACAGAACTGTCCTGGAAGAACTTTACCTATTGTGTAGGAATTTTTAGAATTTTAATAATCAACTACCTACACTCATTATCAAAGGGCCATATTCACCAGTAAATACAAAGTGGGCCCAAGCCTGCCAAAACCGAGATCCATACCATTAGGTAGATCTCGACGAGTGAAACAAAAGTGCTGCACATCTTCAGAATTCGTGTTCCAAGGACACTTTCGGGTCTTCGAAATTCACCCTTACCATATTATGGGTAGCAGTCTTATGGCATTTTTTAAATAATAAGAATTCGATAAGTATATTGCGGAATAAGATATGGAATCAGGCCTGATCATTTGCGTCAACTTTTGGGATCTCTTAGGGGTGGGGTCCCGTAGTGTGCGCGACACAACTTAACAACTTTTTATAAAGGAAAGTTTTCGATTTTTCTACCAAGGCACCTGCATTAAACTCACTATCTTGTGGCGTATTGTGGGCCGTATTTGTCATCCCATCAACTGTTTTCATCGGAATCTAATAAGCAACATTTTGGTGGTTTTGGTTATACGCGTTGTAATCGGCGTTTTATTACACTATTTGATAAGGGATCTTCATCTAATTATTCCATCTACCTCAGATGTTTTCATCATTTTGATAGGTTTGTCTTTAACTTGTCTTTCAATGCTTTTAATTGATTGTTAAGGCTACCTTGTGATTCCTAGTCGTAATAGTAATAATTAAGGCCTTTCAATAAACTGCTTGCTGCAAATGCTGCGAATTAGGCCTACCTCTAGCTCGGTCTTCCGAAATGGAGGAGAACGAGGTGGCAGATTTATCGCAGAATGCGGAAACAAAGGCTCCAGCTTCATATATTTCTTCCACACTTAACTTCGAATTATTTTTGAAATTCTACACCGTCCATTTCAGCCACAAACACAGCAACAGCGCTCTGACACTGGCACAACGAGTTTCAGTTTCCGTGGTAATGGCTTGGGGAATAAGTTTTTGTGAATTCATGGCAGGAGTTTCCGCAGCTTGGTAGTCGTTGAGAGTTTGTTGAGATTCCGGCAGTGGATTATGTGAAGAATGAACAGCTGATTTGTTTTGGATAGGCAGCATATTCTGACGATGCTGCTGCACGGATGGATTTGACCTAGGAACTGTTGAATGCAAGATATAGCGGTTTCGACAAAGATATTCTTCTCCATCAATGTGACCGCTGGCACTTCCGGGATTCTGTTCCTCTCTCGGCAGTTTGACTATAACACAGGTGCAGCGCACATTCGTGCTGTGCTAAACGAATAAACAACAGAACTGTCCTGGAAGAACTTTACCTATTGTGTAAGGGAATTTTTTAGAATTTTAATAATCAACTACCTACACTCATTATCAAAGGGCCATATTCACCAGTAAATACAAAGTGGGCCCAAGCCTGCCAAAACCGAGATCCATACCATTAGGTAGATCTCGACGAGTGAAACAAAAGTGCTGCTGCGCACATCTTCAGAATTCGTGTTCCAAGGACACTTTCGGGTCTTCGAAATTCACCCTTACCATATTATGGGTAGCAGTCTTATGGCATTTTTTTTAAATAATAAGAATTCGATAAGTATATTGCGGAATAAGATATGGAATACAGGCCTGATCATTTTGCGTCAACTTCTTTAGGGGGTGTACCGGTAGTGTGCGCGACACCAACTTGACAAACTTTTTTTTAATAAAGGGCTCGATATAAGATCGTCTTCTGATTGTACTCTCAACGCACCTGGCATCAAATCCACTATCTTATAGCGCGTTATGGTTCGTATATGTCAGGCCATTAACTGTGTTTCATCAGATTCTAATAAGGGACGTTTTTAGTAATTTTTGTTATGGGGGTTTGCGCACTGTCTGGGGCTGGTTAAACCGGATTTGATACACTCCGTTCAACAGGGTTTTTTATTTCGAGAGAAATATATTTCTCAGGGTACCGTGGTTACGAGTAGTACTAATAATTCTCCATGTAGTTTTCAAATGTTGTATTCTTTCAATCGGGTCAAATGACTTTATTTTTGACATTTGTCTCTCCTTTTATTCGCTCTATTGCAAAATAATCCTTATTCGTCTCTCGGATTTACGTGTAACTATTGTATTTCCGTAGCAATGTGCATACAAAGAACAAGCACGAACAAACCGATAAAAACCTGCTTAAATATCTGGAAATGCTTATCTCCTTCTATCTATCTCCTTTCTATATGCTAATTAGGGCGATAACGCTTGAGTCTGCAATAAGCTTTGGGATATGATGCGATAAGAAATGGGAATATATTGAACATGCTTTCAAGCTGTCTTTCGCACGGAGTCAGTCAGTTAATGAAAAGTTTGAAAGTAAATACGTTACTCTTTGCGGGCTTAGCTGAATCATAATAAACACTAAATGACTTTCCCCTCGGATTGTTTTGACTAATTGACTTTAAGAATTGTCCACGTTTAATTATATCGTTTCCGTCTTATTACGACTTTTTGGTTTAACGTAAAATTAATAAATCATAGTTGCTTTCAAATTGTTTGAAGAATATTTGATTAAAAAATATGGTATTAAAACAGTGCGTGGCGTGTCAAAAATTCATTAGGGGTGGGGCTCAAAAATATAATTTGCACCACGGAACTGGTTTGTGGAATAACTTTTGGAACAGAATCCCGGAAGTGCCAGCGGTCACATTGATGGAGAAGAATATCTTTGTCGAAACCGCTATATCTTGCATTCAACAGTTCCTAGGTCAAATCCAGCCGTGCAGCAGCATCGTCAGAATATGCTGCCTATCCAAAACAAATCAGCTGTTCATTCTTCACATAATCCACTGCCGGAATCTCAACAAACTCTCAACGACTACCAAGCTGCGGAAACTCCTGTCATGAATTCACAAAAACTTATTCCCCAAGCCATTACCACGGAAACTGAAACTCGTTGTGCCAGTGTCAGAGCGCTGTTGCTGTGTTTGTGGCTGAAATGGACGGTGTAGAATTTCAAAAATAATTCGAAGTTAAGTGTGGAAGAAATAGAGGAAGCTGGAGCCTTTGTTTCCGCATTCTGCGATAAATCTGTCACCTCGTTCTCCTCCATTTCGGAAAACCGAGCTAGAGGTAGGCCTAATTCGCAGCATTTGCAGCAAGCAGTTTATTGAAAGGCCTTAATTATTACTATTACGACTAGGAATCACAAGGTAGCCTTAACAATCAATTAAAAAACTTGAAAGACAATTTAAAGACAAACCTATCAAAATGATGAAAACATCTGAGGTAGATGGAATAATTAGATGAAGATCCCTTATCAAATAGTGTAATAAAACGCCGATTACAACGCGTATAACCAAAACCACCAAAAATGTTGCTTATTAGATTCCGATGAAAACAGTTGATGGGATGACAAATACGGCCCACAATACGCCACAAGATAGTGAGTTTAATGCAGGTGCCTTGGTAGAAAAATCAGAAAACTATTTTATATCCTTTGATAAAAAAAGTTCGTTAAGTTGATGTCGCGCACACTCACGGGACACCCCCACCGCCGCTGTAAGGAAATTCCCCAAACAAGTTGACGCAAACTGATCAGGCCTGCATTCCATATCTTATTCCGCAATATACTTATCGAATTCTTATTATTTTAAAAAAAATGTCATAAGACTGGTACTCGTAATATGGCATAATATGGCAAGTGCCCTTGGAACACGAAATCTGAAGATGTGCGCAACAGCACTTTTGTTTCACTCGTCGAGATCTATCTAATGGCATGGGTCTCGGTTTTGAAAGGCTTGGGCCAAATTTGTATTTGTTTGAGAATATGGCCCTTTAATAAAGTAATGTACCGAACCTATGATATTTACTTTTTCAAGTTGAAGTAATCGCATAATATAAAACATATTTCTAGAAAATTATTTAAGGATATCCTTAAGTCCTTAACAGGCAATTTGCAGAATTCACTTACAAAAATGAACTGGAATAGCCGGTTGATGCTTCGCAACTAAGTCATTTGCATATAAGTATGACATAATGTTTTCCTGTGAAATTGCCGTTTATACAGTGAACAAACATACGACTGGAAGCTGTGAGGCGAACAACCATAAACCTATCAAACTAGAACGGGCTTGTCATTTCGCCCGTTGCTTTTACTAACTCAATGCACGTCGGGCATAAACCAGTATAGACATCGTGACCGAATTCATTTTACCTACCAGTGACAACTTGTATAAAGTTCTCAAAATTAGAAAACAATAAGCGTGTGGTTCGTGGCATCGTACCATTGGTGAATAAAAATAGGCCTACGTATTCATTCCTATTACACGGTTGCTAATTCACAAAGATATTCTTATTTTAGCAAAACATTTTTAAAATACTTTATCCGCATAAATTTGTAAATTTTTGAGTAACGCCACCGACGCCTTAGAAAACCGACGCACCGGTCAATTACCAGGTATGTCATATGACTCTTCCACCCCTGGACTGAACCATGCTTAACCATATAGTAGTATAATATTACAAATTAAATACCATATTATGCTAGCATTGACTACTGCTAACAGAAACGTGTAGAATACAAGCCAAAATTGTCCACTTAATGCATATGTCAATAGGTTTCTAAATTAGAAGACAAGATTACCTTGCGGTTTGTTTTTGCGACAAAATATTTTAGACTAAAGTCCACTCCATATCTAAGGACATTAAGTTTAGATTGATTATAAATAGTATGCTAATTACTTTTTAACTATTAGTGGTTATAACTTTAAAGAGATCTGAATGAAGCGACACCATAATACAGTACAGTTCACGGTGTGTAAATCAATACAAAATAGCCTAATTGGTTGTTACAAATAAAGCATGAAAGCCTTTTCTAATAAATATAATATAACTAAGGGAGTATAATATTTTTCAAGAGCAATATTTTATTGTGAGATCTTCAATAATATCCACTTAGTCTTTTTTGCACACCCGAGCATTTTATAGATAAAGCTACAAGTTCTAACAATTATTCAAGGCGAGCGTTTTTTAGTGTAATAACGCCAAGGGTATAGAAACTACTTATCGAATAAATCAAGTAATTTCAAAACTGTAAATATTTCACGAATGCGTCAAAATACTTGAACTATTTATTTTTGCAGCATACGACGTCATATTATTTTATTTTAGTTGAAAGGAATATTTTGTCAGTTAAAGATACTACGTTTCAAGACCTTTGTAAAAACTCATATTTAATAATTTTGCGTTCCACAGTTCCAGAAATTCCTGTATAATTCGTATAGTGAAACTAAATATTTATTTAGTTTTATTTATTTATTTATTGTTGTGGGTGAAGGGGGAAACTACCAAATTATAAAATAACAGGTTACTTACTGTATAACAGACATAAGACCTATAATTAAAAGTACGTAGGGTGACTTGAGAACAACGGAACCTTAGATAGTAGTCGTGACTAACCTAGAAATTACTCCAAGGGAAATCATGACAGTGGTGGTGGATGGGAATGTTAATTACACTACAATTAAAAGGGATGGCGCCAGTACTTTAACAACGTAAAGTGAAGACGAACAGCCAATCGCAAAATGTAGAAACCCCAAAGGCCACAAGATTACAACCACAAAAAATTTTAAAACAGTCTACCACAAACCAATGTTGAAAAAAACCCTGTAAGAAAAAGAAACGATACAAATAGGTTGCATAGGAGAACACGATTTGCGTCCAAAACTTTTCACTTATACATAAACCAATATAATCAATAACCTAGACCTTAATTCTTTTTCACAATAAACCCTGAATGGAAGCATATCATCTCCTCCTATATTTCCAATATATCACTTTGGGTACACTCAAAATATTTCTCAAACATGACTCTTACGACAACTCCAAATTTAGATTTGTACTTTGAATCAACATCAAAAACATTTTTACTTTCGCAGTTTTTGTTAATATCAAAATTTCTTATTTTTTAATTCCAGCATAAGTATTTGTAGAAAGCGTTATAAGTATAAATATCCCAAAAAGTGATTCAAATCAGAGTTCAAACAACGTTCTATTGAATTAATATGAATTGTGTCAAATTATTTACATAAATCATTTTGAATTTCAATTTGACAGACCCGACAATTTAATTACATATGCACTGGTAAAAACTAGTCATATGAAATATATTAGAAATATTTGGCAAACGTTTTTCCGGTTTACTCATCAACAAGTGCAACCACAATCTAGTTATTATAATAGTTACGTACATCTGAAACTAGCAAATAATCAAAATCTAGCTTTATTTACAAATGGAACTTGTGATCCAGATACTCTTAAGACTAGATAACAATATGGTTTTAAACATAAATTATAAACATCAAGCTTCTTCTAAGCAATTCATTAAAATTTTAAATATAACTTCAATATGAATTACAAAAGCGTTATCAGTTTTAAAACTTTGTTACGATCAGCTTTGGTGCCAGAAAACTTAGCTATTAATTGAAAAACAAACTCGGTGAAATACCTCACTAAAAATCCGTATTTTAATCAAGTATCGAAAATTTTTCAATGCTTCAACAGCTACATTGGCCAGGAAACGAGTTCTTTTAACTTGAAAATTTTGGGTTTTACCAAACCCTTGCTGTTCTAAGCAAGATGGGAATCATTAGCATGCATGACAACACCCACACACGGGACCTACATAATATCTATCATCCGAACGAAACTGTACTCTTGTGAAAAATGCTCGTTAACATTTTTCAAGCGGACCGTGTCGGGATTTCAACCCGATACCTTAGACATAGTAGTCACACGCATACCAACTACTCCACGGAGTCGCCCCCCTCCCTCCACCATATACAGCCTACCAAAAATATTTTAGAAAAGGATGGTATCTTCTGGCGCTAAAAACTACAGATTTCAAATAATCCACTCACTGCGGGAGGATGCGATTGGCAAGTCCCATAGGAAGAAAAGAAAACCAGAATCATAATGCGAGTCAGGACGTGAAACGTTGCATCAAGCAAGTGTGTAAGCTAGAGAATTCGAAAATTAAACTAAATAGGTAGCATTAAACATAGTAAGGATTAGCAAAGTTCGGTAGCCAGACGCGGTGGATTTTTGGAGCAGAGATTTTACAAAATCGGGGAAATTTGGGGTGGAGATAGTTATACGGAAAAAGATAGGACATTTTGTAAAAAACTACTTACAAAAGAACGAAAAGGTACACATGGTTGCATTAGAATATAACGCCTTTGAAATGTAGTACTACACACGTATAAATATGTAGAAAACAGTAAAAACTAGCAGAGATAAGATAATAGGACATGTTTTAAGCCATGAAGGAATATTGCGGTATATATTAGAAGCAGAAAAAGGAAAACATCCAGGTAGAGGTAGACCTAGATTAAATTTTAGATTTAGGCAGTAGGAATTTCAGGGAAATGTGTAGGTTAGCTAAGAATGGGAAACAATGGAAACAATGCGTCCAACCAGTTTTACGACTGAAAACCTAACGATGAAATTAAAATTATTTAAAAAAATTTTTATTTTAATTTCCTGAAATAAAAAAGAACTTTAAAGTAAAAGGAAACAATAAAATAAAACGAAATTTCCATATTTAGGAACATTCAATGTAAACGACTTTACTTATTGGTTTTGTTAGCGAAACGTTATTATAGTCTGCTGACGAATAGAAATGGGTTTTAGGACCAATAAAGAAAAAATAACGTTACCATTGCCAGAGGTGTTGAAACCCTTGAGATTCTAATGATATAAATAAGTAATACCTGCTTACCTTATTGTGTCTAATCAGTGCTTTATTTAACACGTCCGATAAGATACTTGTTTGGACACAATTTGTATTATGAGTGAATACGGGTGAGTCATCACAACAATGTATTTAAAAAGAATTAAAGGCAACTTTCTTGAACTTAAATATTTAATCCATTACCTTCTTTTTTTAATGTTTTTAGACTCAGTATTCCGGAACTCAGAAAGCTTGCACTACGATTAGTGTCGATTAGTAAAAGTTACGATGAAATTCAAAAACACAAAAGACGACATCAAATGGTGATGTACGTGTTGTTAATAAACTACAAGTGTGTATAATAAACAACCATTTAGAAAATTCAATTTACTTTTGTTCCCACGATATACTGCGATACAGTTGTACTTGATCAATTATGGGTGTTTGGAAAATTAACCCAGTTTAGGAATTGCCTATTGATTTTTATTTCATTTCGGTTCTGCATAAAGTGTAGCTTTTCGCAGACGTGCGGTTATGCAAGTGTAATCGAACAGCATTCGAATTGTTTTTATTATTGACAGTAACCTAAAAATACAAAAGCATTTCAAAGGACAAAGGTCATGTAAGTATTTTTATTTATCTTGTACATTTAAATATTTCGTACAAATAACTAACAACATAATATAGAAACATAAAAGCGCTGCCTTAAATTTCCTACTGAATAACGAATGAAGAAGAGAGTTTGCGTTGAGTAACTTTTGTATTTCCGCAAAGTATAAATAATTTGGAAAACGTTACTAATTAAATTGGCATCTATATTGTACTGCATTAACATTGTAGCTTTACGCATTCACTACAACTAAAAAACTTCCCTTTTCGTTGACTACAGAAAAATATTAAAATATAGCAAGCGTTTAATTCTGATTGACGACCAAGGCTCTGGTGGGTGAGAACACACATACAAAAATAAAACAAGTAACAAGTAAACTACTCACCCTTTCTTCGCCTGGTAAAAATTAATAATTTTAATTGAAAGATTATTATTGGCCAATTTCATAACAACACTTCATTTAATGAAGCTACTAGATTAGAGGTTTCGGCTTTGGAGTAAGGATTCGTGTCTAGGAAACGACAGTCCTGCAATTTGAGTATTCGCTTGCGATTTTGAACATTACAACTGATATCTTTGAAACAATGTAATTTTTAGAGACGTTTTTAATGACGGTTAAATTGTTTTACAATTGTTTTTTCTTCAAATAAAGATTTAGTTATCCTCCTATTATACATATCATAAACTATTATTTATAATAATCTTTAAAATCGAGCATGGGACTAGATGAGTTGCAATACGAAACCAAAGAAAACGACAAATAATAACTGACTTACCTGTACGTATTTTCCCCAAACCTTAAGGAACAGTCCTGTACACTCTCTTAAAATAACTTGATTAACTAAAAATCGACGTTATAAAAGCTAACACGTTTGTTTAAAAGAAAACAGACGAATGACAAACATCAGATTTACATATTAATTTCTTAAATAGTTACAAAGCTTTATAAAAACCTTTTTCTTTGTTTTATGGTACTCAATAAAATTTTTGTAATTTTATCATTATAACTGAATAGTTAATGTGGTTTCGTATAGATGATGTATAATAGATAGCTATTTTGTAATTTGTCTATTACAGCTAAGGAATAGAGCAATTTGTTTTCATCATCATGGGTTTTTCAAATTGTTTTATGCATGCAAATTAAACGATTTATGTTTTTTTATTATTTACTTTGACAATTATGTCACTTCTACCAAATAAGTTAAGCATACATTTCATTGTAGTAGAATTAAAGCTAATTAAGAAGAGAAGCAATTCTTCAACAGACTGAGTAATTTTGCGGGAAGTGTATCATTAGATATACAGATAGGTGTTTGTCGAACTAGCAAATTCAATTAGTACCGATAAAATCAGGGACGATGTATGAAACTGCTTTTAATAAACGGTTTGACGACTCATGTGCGGTTGCGAAATTAAGCTACTCACTCAGAAGACTTGTTAAGCAAAACATATTTTCGTAGAGATGAGATGAAGGTTATACGTATCTGCAATAAGTGATATTTATGTTCGCTTGCATTCTGCTTGAAATATTCATTGTGGTTTTAGACATAACAGTATAGGAGAAAACCTGGATAACTTTTTTGTTTGCAGATGGTTCCGTCTGAAATTGTATTTGTTCCAGCTAAAGCACAGACGATATATACAGTGACCAAAGTTGTTTAGATTTTTTGGCAGTGGTACTTATAATAATAAAAAGTGTTTCAATAGTATGTTTACGATTTGAATTATACAAACCATGCCAAGCAAGCATACAGTTTGACGGTTCAACAATGACTAGTTCGTGAAGACTTACACTAAAAAAAGTTCATACAATATTAGAACGACATACAAGCGAGAGTTAATCGCTCCGAATTTAACTAAAGTATAATTGAAAAACTGGTTCTGTTTTTAGCAATACAGCAACACCAATATGTCCTCGCAGTAGCCGGTCGAACAAAAATATTGCAGTTCTTAGTAAAGGTATACGAGACTATCCGACCACGTCAACTCGATGTCGTTCACAATTTAAAAGTATATGCCCCTGCCAACAAGCCATAAACAATTAATGACCTACCATAATGCAAAATTAAAATAACTTGTCTCACTGTGAAGCAAAATTTTTCCAAATAACAATTGTTGGAATGTTTCAGTCTTTTATACCCTTTATTAAACGCTTTTGCTTATCTTCACTTTCTATGTCATAAAGCTTTTGAAATTTCGCACACTTACTTGTTTCCGATGACAATGCAATAATCAGATTTAATTTGCTTTTCAAGTATGGAAGTCTAATTTATGGCATACATAGGAATATTTACATCTAACAGTGTTAATATTGACAAAAGTCAAATTCAATGCATACTTTTAATTCTAGAGTTGTTAGACAGTCATATTCGTGGGATCAAAAATAAAGAAAAGAAAGAATTAGAAATAAATAATCAAGAAAAATTAATTTTTTGAAATGAACACCTTTACATGATTAAAATTGCACTAAGAAAAAATTTTACGTCTATAGCCATTTTAAATAGTTTCATATACACCTGACTAAACATAAAAGAGTGATGTAATTGTGAAATGATCATTGTGTTTCACGTATTTAAACATTAACAAATTGCAAGAATGAAGCTTTACAACGTTTCTGTTGACATTTAACGGTTACGAACTTTAAATCAATTGATATATCAATTCACAAATTCTACACAATTTTAGGTTTAGTCAAGTGTATATGAAAATATTCAAATTGACTACAGTTATGAAATCTAACTACGCAAACCATATATGTATAAAAACTATTTTTCTCTTTTTAGTGCATCTTTATTGTGTAAAAGTGTTTATGTTAAAAATTAATTCTTTATATATTTATATTAACCAATAGACGCTTTAATTGTCAAGTTACTACACATTCTGAATACTTCTGATAGTAGAAAAAATACCGACACATGCATATTTGATTTAATTACAACAAAAGATCTATTGCATATCATATTATTGTTTAAAGTTGAAAGATCATGCGATAACAATTTAATTAGTTACCATAGCTGCACTATTCATCATTGCTATCGTCTACACCAACACTTATTGAGTGAATCAACATCTTTCCAATCAAACATGATTTCCCTGTTCCACCATCTCTTAATTTCATTTTCAGTGTGCTGAGTGGCCTTAGTAGACGCTTTGTGTTGAGGCATGAGGCACGAGGCACCTTACTCCCTCTACATCCTTCCCACCTCCCACTACCCACCACCCACCTCCGCACACCTCTCACCTCCGCACACCTCTCACCTCCCACCTCCCACCTCCTTACACCTCCCATCTTCAACCTCCCACTTCCCACCTCCCACCTCTTGTGCTCTACGAACGAACGTTCGACAGATCCACCAGTGCTACCTGCGTGTTCTCGAAAATACTCTGAACATACTACAATTTTTTTCAATTGCATGAAACATGCAGTGGTAAGGCACCAAGCAAAGAGTTTCATGCCCATGCTTGTGGGCTAAAGAATTAACAACGTACACCAGCGGTGACGTATTTCTAAAAATTGCAATTAGCTGTTGTAGCTAGCATTATTCATAACGATTACCGACGACTTTTCTAAATTTAAAAAAATTTGATTTTTAAACCACTTTAAAAAATTCATTTAATTCGTTCCACCTGTGGTAAATATAATATCTTGATGTTGATACAAATACCAATTCTGCATCCCCACAAGAGTCAGACAACAGTCTTAACTCTTCAACTCCAGTTGTTATGTTGGCAAATATATATTTTCTCAAGCAAGATTAAACTTCCTGCGCACCCATACTAGCTTCACCCTCAACCCATACCATACAGTTGCCTTTCTTTTCTTTGCTGGAGTGAGTACCCAGATTGTATATCCATAGTTTTCTTTTATAAAAACTACGTTAGAGAGTATCCTAGTCAATGAAGTGTTTTCTCCAAATTAAATGTCAATGTTTCAATGGAATCTTCATTTTCGGTTTTCCTCGTGTAATTTTTCAATTGAACTCTGGTCATACTAGCTAACTCTTGGTGATTTTCCAATTCATTTTTCAATTTATTTATATTTTTTTCGTCAGTCTCATTTTGTAATTTAGCATTACCAGTATCACAAAAGTTGCACTTGTCTTTTTTCGGAGGTTTAAAACGGAAATTGAAATTATCATAAAAAATTCGCTTGATCTGTGAAAATGAAACGTTCATGCCAACAAAACTTGCTTTGTATAATCCATATAATTTCGTCATATTTAGTTGTGGTGACAAATACTGCCTATTTCCTGTTTGTGATTATCTACAGTAGTGTGATTTGTATTTTGGGAAACTTCTAATGTGATTTATAATAGACCCCATACAAACGGGATTGAGTTTCTTTCTATTGTAATGCTTTACTCTAATATCAATAAAGGAACTCGATAGAAAAGCAGTATTAATGCGCATAGTTGTCAAACCATAAGTATTTATAAATATATTGCGGCATACTACTTATTTTTTTATTGTGTAGCACCTACTAAAGTTCCTTGAGGACTCTGACACGACCTTATATCTCCTTATAACTGGCTTTTCTTGAACACATGCTGCAATATATGCATATTGAGTTGTATAATCAGCAGTTTTGAAACTCTTTTTCTCGTTCTTCAACCGAAACCCGTTCATGGCTTTTATTTGGACAACAGCAATTATTATTGTTCACAAACTTTTAGTTAGGATTTGGTTTCCTGTTGAATTAAATATGGTTCTCCCTCTATTAGGCCTTCCATTTTCTGTACTTTCCCTATTTTTATCGGATGAGTTTTTAGTTTGTACCTCATCTTCGCCTTCAATAAGTGAATCATCTCTGTCACTTCCACTGAAACTGGGCTCAAATACTGGGTAGTCTGCACTTTCCGTATCATCCGCAATCTTAATAAAATTGGCTTCTTCTTCTAATCCGTTTATAAAATGGTTTTGTTTTGAAATTGGATGTTCAGACTGATCAGAATTATTTTTAGGTAACAAAGGAATACTTGTTTCGCCTCTCTCCATATTAATCATTTTGCTATTGACAAGCGGGCAGCCTTCTAAGAATATTTCCATATTTTCGATATCAAATAAATTATTGACAAATGTTGCATCACCAATATTATTATTTAATAATTCTGCTCCACTAGATTCAATGTCTACATTATTTCCATTATTGTCAGAAGTGTTTTCATCTTCTGATGTTTGCATTACCTTATCGTCATTACTTCACTTGGTGACCGAAAACCTTGCACTGTTATTGTTCCCCGTACTGTCAACAATTTTTCGTTGGTTATATTTTTTGTATGTTATCTGCGTTCTCATATTAAAAAAAAATTCAAATACAGTTTAGGATGCTTAAATTATATAAAATGCATCATTATAAAAGGCAAATGTAAAACATAAAAATTAACGACATTTTTTGACTTCTCTAACCCGACAACCTTTTAAATAATGGTATACGACATATTTTAAAATTTATTCTATCTTGCCCCACTTCCTACCTCTTAAAATAATCAAACAAAGACAGTATTAAATAATTTTTTACATTTTTTTATTTCTCTACCCTGTGATATGGACAAAAGTTTACAAGGAACAGGGCATAGTGAGCTAAAAAAACTTCTGATAAAAGCAACAAGTATATCTTATTTTTATTAAAGTAAAGAATGCTAGCAGAACAATCTTGTATCAGTAAATGTACATACCTGCTTTGTAACTAGTTGCAAAATCCTGGCACTTCTAGCAGACATTTTTGTAAATATTATTAAATTTAACCAGCTTGCTATCACAGATTGACCACATAAGCAACTTGCTATATATACACTGCGAGGAAGACCAACAGTGACCGTTATTAATTTCTTGGCATTGGATCTCTGATTGAGGTATCAATCATTGGACCGTGTTTCTGGTGCGAAATACTTGAATCCTTCTTGCAAAACTAAATTTCATGTTTAAAGCGCGATGCAATAAGGAATCACGCGGGTTGGTTTTTTGTTGCAGAAATGTCAATACTGGATAATAATTAACTGAGTAGTTCCAAACCACTTGGATGTTTATTTTAATTTTCTTAATTTTGCAGATAACAAAATATGGTTGATCTAAACAGCATGGGTCAATCTTGCAATTTGGACTTTATTAATTGAGGGTATGGTCTTGCACTCCAAAAAGCTTGGAACTTTATTGCATAATATTGAAAACCGTTGGTTGAAGGAACAGTGTTTATTTCAATATCCAATTTTTAAATCTAGATAACTACAAAATACCGTAAGGTATATTGTAAAGATGGCAGCACACATATATTAAAGTAAAAATGTGTTTATCTTAAAATTACCATATTGCGGGTTGGATCCTTCTTGCATAACACAATTCAATTGGCTGCTTGAATTACTATTTATGACGTCCTAGTATTGATTCAACGGATCAAGTATAGTTAAGAAATAGATACAAGTCGAAAGAACAAAAAATTTTTTGGAAAACAAAATTGGGAAAATTTTTTATATGGAGACCATAAGCGCTGCTTAGTAAATAAGCTATATTGTGTATAAAATTTTGAACGCCCGTTTTTGATTTGTGTACTAGAGACTAGTTAGTAAAAGTTTCTGTTAACATTGTTGACCTAAACCAGAGCGCTTTAAAATTGGAATACTGGAAACTAAAACAAAAGTTGCAAGACGGTTTAATGTTACAAACGCGTATAAGAACCGAGTCAAACTAAATCATTTCTTTGCCATGAAATTATTAAGACGGGGTCAACTAAGTGTAATAGGTATCAAATTAAAATGCAGTAATCGTTTACGAATCTGAGATTTTCAAGTGGAAATAACTCATTTTGAGACTACAAAAACAAAGTGGTTCTTGTAGTTCTTAATAAAACGCTTTGTAAAAAATAGGAAGAATATTGTAATAAAATTACTAGAGAATTTATAGAAGCAACCAGGTGCGTATAGAGTATGACGCATCGATAGATGCAATTGTCATATTAGTGTTGCTTTCTTTTTTCGTTATTTTTCTTTAGTTTCTTTTCGCATTGCGTCTTCTTCTGACATACCTGTGTATATAGTAGAATTTTTAATTTTCCTTTCCTTGTTTGCTGTCAGTCAGTCGTCACTCTGGCTAGTAGTTTGAGTTATGGTTTTACTGTTTCAGCTGAAAAAAGTTCGATGCTCATGCATAGTTTAGACAAATCTGCTCGGCTTTTATTTTATGGTCCGTTACATTACCTACACTTTCATGTGTTGAAGAATTTATTTGAGAAACAATAGAAGACTTCTTCAGTCTGAATAGAGAATGCGTGATTTCTTTTGTGAACTTGTATAATTCAGATTTAGCGCAGGTATATCATGGCCTTCGTGGAACATTAACTGTTCAGTCAAAATGGGAAGACTTATAGCTTGCATATTATTATCTTTCGGATTTGCTTCGTTCGGATTTGGCCGGTCAGTAATATAAGATGGCGCAAAATCAAGATTCTTAAATACGTAGCGGTTAATGGGTACGTGCCAGTTTTCTTTAAACCGGGTCGAGAACTTTTCGGAGTGCAAGCTTATATCCACTATATCCACTATATCAGATATTTTATAATTGTTTATTGTTTTGCCAGATTGGTTTCACATCTAAGCGTCTCACTGAAAATTTATCATCGGTCAAGTGGTTGCAACTTCTACGAGCAGTGTGGTGGAAATAATGCAGTTCTCTTTACAGAAATCTAGAGCAATAATATATTTATTAGATAATGATTGTCTGACACGTGTAATACTTTATGAGCAGTTGAAGAGTGTGCGCGTGCATAAGAAATAGCTGCACCCCTATACTATTTGTTTTATTACCAACTACTTCAAAAGATTATTACTTTACTTCAGATTTCCTGCTTATGCAACACACGTAATATATAAAACAGTTTTGCACTGATATTGTTTAATTTAAGAAACTTGCTTGACGAGAAAGAGTGGGACTATTGACTACAATACCTAATATTTCTTTTTCGATTTTAGAAGAGACGATAGCATGACGTATCTAAGTCGATATTACATGGCCACACATACACGTGCTACAGCTTGGTTAATTGGAGTTATTACTGGGTACTTTATTACCCGACAGCGGCGAATTGTTATAAGAACGGTAAATTTTTATAGGTTTCTAGGTATGTTTCATAGATCAATTACAGAATCTACTCGGAATTATTTGGGTGGTCAGTCTAGCAATGATGGTAATATGTATATTTGTTACACCTTCGGATAACAGTCGAGTACAAAATGCAGTGCACTTGGCACTTATACGCCCAATGTGGAGTTTGTCGGTTGGTTGGGTAATTTTTGCCTGTGTTTGCGGTTATGGCGGTAGTTTAAAATAGTGGCAGTTAATAATAGTTTAATGTAATGTTCTGTTTTAGGAGTTATTAATCAGATCCTGTCTCTCGAACCGTTTTTGCTACTATCCAAACTGTCATATAACATATACTTGGTTCATTACACTGTGATGGCTGTTACAACAGCGGGCTTAAAAACAAGCTCTACCTTCGCCGATCTTACTCCAGTAAGTATATACCTTATAGGAGAATTTAATGACACTGCTTAATTTTAGAACTATATGCTAGGAGGTGATGTGCCCGTTTCAATAGTAATATCAATTGTTTTGGCCCTTGTATTGCAAATTCCTCTGATTAGAATTGAAGAATATATTGTGAAAAAATTTAAAACGCAGCCAGAATAAACTATGAAATTGTTTTGATATTTTGACATAAATGTTATATTTTATTAGCTCTCTATGCACCTCATAAAATCTGTTTTGTTAAGCAACTTTGTACAATACAACAACTCTACAAATACAATAATTTTTATATGCACCATATTTTTAACAGCATTATAACATTTATAAGATACGTGCTCCAAACAAAGCTAATTCTGTATCCGTGTACGTAGTGAAAATAGTTTTTCACAGAGGAAAGCTACTGTAGAGAAATCTTACCTAACGATCCTCAATTTTTTTTATATTTGTATAATTTACAGCCTCAGAAACTATTCAAAGCTTTTAGAACGAGACTTTATACAGTTTTTCTTTCAGAAATTCAGAATAAAGCCCGTTCGGCAGGGTAGATCGCAATAGTGGACTAAAGAAATCAATTCCTATTTAAATTCGTAAAGCCGGGATGAAATTTTGTGCCTTATGGAAAGGAATTTATTTGATCATCTCCAAAGCTTCTTTGACTTAGTGTTTCTACTAAAAACTTCATTTCACAATCTACGATGGGATGTTACATCATTTTCAAAAATCGGACACGTACAAACTGTGCATCGGTGCTAGGTGCTAAAAAAACATAAGGCCTCTCAAAGAACCGCAAATTATTTTGCCTCTATTAGCATCAATGGTGATTATAAATTATCAAAAATGTTTAAGAATGAAACAATGGCTCTACTTGACCAAGACTTAAAATTTGGGTTTAACGATTCTAAAGTTCTTTTGGAGTATGGTATTCCAAATGTCTGTGGTCACCTTGTTAATGCTTTGTAGTAACAGAGGCAAGATTTATTTACAAATCAAGATATTGACATGATTTTATTGTACATTAACACTAAAGGTATGCCATGCACAAAGAAATTACTTGCAAGTACCTTTGTGTGCGTAATTAAATTGCAAATATCTTTAGAACCAGAACTGAAAGCATTTTAGTTTGTAAAATTGCAAAACGGGTTTCTATATTGAACAATTGGATGTTACGGCTTTACGGCAAAGACCTGTGTCTAGTGTTATATAGGTGATGATGGCCTTGGTAATAAGTAACCCTGGTCCAGGTACGCTATTTACAAAGCGACACCTCGTGGTAGTGATTGTAGTTTGATTTCCATAGCTTCGTATCTAGCGGCTGGTGGGTCGACGTTAAAATACGGCGGCTTTCTTGATTGGTAGAATTTGAAGCGAACTGATGTCGGAATGTTCCCAATTCTGGTTTGCTTTTTGACACTACTTGCTCCAAGAGTTGGTCCGAATGCTGTGATGGTTTTGAAAAGGAGTCTGTCCAACTAATGGCGGCATCCTGTCCTTGGTGTTGTGAGAGTTCACCTCACTTTATTCTGTTATATTTGGTGATAACAACGTGAGAATCTGAAGGAAATCCGTAGTGCACGAAAAGATTAGTGGCTTCCGTCCTGCAATATTCTTAAGTTTCTTCCAAGATTGGTTGCTCTCTTAATCAGAGAACAACAAGATATAATTTCCTACGCATTTGGAGTTCCTTCTCATACCGAAGTTTGTTTATACTGTACATTCGAGCAGTTGTATTTGTATTTCATGGGATTGTCAAACGAGTCCATTATTGGTTGAAGGACGTTTATTGCGTGCATGCTATTTATTTGCTTGCTGCATACTTATTGGTAATAGTTAGTTACGAGTATGGTTGATTGCATCTTTCCTACAAGATGATATCACTAAAAACCTTGACAGCGCATATTCAAAATTAAACAACGTATCAAAAAAGTTTTGTTAGAAAAACGTGCAAAATTTAACTTTCCGTAACTTGCTCACCTGCACAAAGAAGTCTGAAAAAGTAGGAAAGATCACAAACGTATTAAATTATTGCCACAAAGATTTTCTATTTCTCTGAAACGGGCAACAGGAATAGATTGGGCATTTTAAACAGAAAGTTTGCTATTGCTACTCTATCGTTATTATTGTTGTTGTTTTATTACTGCTTGATTAAATTAGTAACTTTTTAATAAATAGGTAATTTCTAATTTAAAAAAACAGATAAAGTGGCATTAAAATACAAAGCGGTTCTATTTAAAAAATACAAACCTTAAAAATATTTCAAAAACCAGAAGTTGAACTACTTTTTATTTCTGCCATCGTTACGGTCAGAAAAATGCCACTAGTTTGCTAATTTAGGCAGCGACGTAACTTGAATAATAACCGTGATAGCATTGGTGACCACTTAATTTAGATCTCCTGTATCGTAACATAACAAAGGTTGATTCACCGATGGATATCAAATCGAAAGTTAAAAAGTGTTAGCAGAAACCCTATCAGCTGGACTTAAACCAGTAACTTTTTAATTTTTTGCAAAACATATTGAAACTACGCCAAATATAGTAAACCGGTAGATAACTGAAATTAATAATAGAACAGTTGGGCTTCTTGAAAATTTTATCCAAAAAGAAAAATAATAAGATGTCACTGCATTATACGTATAAAAGCTTTGCCCATTAAGATCTTACAATTACAAAATGTAATGATACTTGTTGTTAAAATTATTAATTAAATCAGATCTAGAGCTCTCAAATATAAGACTTTTCAGGTTTGTCTTAGAGAAGTAAACACGTGTGAAAATAATCTGTACCATGCAAAATTAATATGATTAGGTCGTGAGAAAACACTATAGCTTCTTGTAAAACTAAAAAGATTAAGAAAATTTTGAAAACTGAATCCAAGAAATTGCATAAATTTGAAAATGATCCCTGCAATCTTGATTTCTACTTGTTTTGTGATTAAACAGCAGATTTGAATAATTTGATCCTCAACTTCATGGAAAGATAAAACTAGTCATTTTCTTATATGTTCCAAAACTCTTCTCGAAAATAAACATCTTACAACAGAGAAGCAAATTTTAAATCAAATTGATCGCTTAATAATGGGATTTGAAAAGAGTTTTACCCTTTCTTAAGAAGAAAAGATTCTTCTTTGTTAATTCTGAAAAGTATCAAATTATTTAAAATTAGAAAATATTGAAATGCAGTATTTAGCGGTTTGCCGCTGTAAATATAGAAACTGAAGTGAAAAATTTTTTTTTGAAAGGTCGGCACCATGAAATGTTTAAGAATATCTTGCAACTTGTGCTAAAAATGTACTGCATCTTTCGAAGCACATACATATATATATATATATATATATATATATATATATATATATATATATATTACTACACTCCTCCTGACTGCTATGTATTTGATATACTACACTCCTACTGCCTGTCTCCCTCCGTTACTGCTACCTGCAATGTGTTATTTTTTTTATAAATTATCTCAGGGTTCTATACTCAACTATTTACTTTCGATTTCGCCCCGCGTGGGTTCGTTGCAGAGCGAAATCTACTCGGTGTCTCCAACAAGAATACTTACACGCCCTCTCGTATGTACAGACCTTTACGACACCTGAATCTGCAAGGTCGGTATACACCGTGCAGATCGTGACATTACCGCAACACTCAAAACTAAAATGGTTGAAGGTTCGCTTACCCTATTTATTTATTCAATGATGCAATTTATCAAAACAAGGATAAGCTTTTAGTTTAAATGGAATTTGGTACCTGATATTCGTTCCAACTGATGGTGGCCTCCTCGCCGTGATGTTAAATGCTCATGGAATGCCAATTGATGTAAGTAATCTAAGGAATAAATATTGTGCTTTAGTCTCGTGAAATGTTTTAGAATTGAAGTACTACTATAACGAAATACATTTAAATAAATGGTGGATACTCTTTTTTATACGATCCTGTCCCTGGAATACGTTTCACGGTGTTGTGAAAGCTATCTTCGCTTGAAGTTGACTGCACGTCCTACTACTGGTTTGTTTATATGTGTGGGTCCTCCTTCGTGGTTACTAGTGCTGCGTCGAATTACCTGGATGCTCTTGTAATAACTTTGGCTCCACTTTGTCCTTACCTTTTTTTATTAATTCGGAGGTACTGCGTTTCTCCTTTTTAAATAAATTGTAGTATGCTCTTTGGTCTTTTAGATACTTTTAACTTATTCACTTTTATAATTTTAGACCTTTTAAATTAAAACTACAGAGCTTGATAGAACGACCTCTTATTTATTTTAAATATTTTCATCAATCCCTCCATAAACAAACTTTTCACCTAGGTATTGAAATCCATTTTTTCAAGCACTCTTAAATATTAAATTACATGTTTTGGTTATTCTTTAAACACACTACTTCAAAACTACCTTAATTCGGTATTTTACTTTCAATTATAATTATAATCATTTAAAAAAAAAACACAAAAGTTGTTTGCCTTTGTAAATCCTAGCATTTAAAATATGATTCATATCTGTCATCATGATAAACATAATTTAAACTTCATTTCCTATATAATGATTCTAAAACTACTTCTAAAAATACTATAACTAACAAATATATACAGACATTTTACAGCTATTTTGACCCTAAATTTTAATTTAACTATTTTATTTTGCATTTCACGAGCATCTCAACTTTATCAATTCTACTACTGGCATCATCGATGTTCTGCTTGGATTTTATCATCTGGACTGTACCAGTACTTATTTTAGAGCTTAATAAACCTTGTAATTGCATCATTGAATACAATCCTTCTTAGCTTTTAGTATGCGTGTAGTAAATATGAATAAATGTTCCTTATTAGACTTGTTTTTATTTTTGTGTGTGGACATGAGCCTCCTGGTGATAACTCACCTGTTATTAAAACTTTTGGTCACTAGATGCGTTACATGTGGCGCCCAACGTGGGAGATACAATATATATATATATATATATATATATATTGTTTTGATATTCTGGTTAGCCCCACGATTTGTGCGATATAAATGTTGTGATATACTTGCCCCACAGCTTTAGCGTACATAAATGTTGTGATTAATTCCACCCTATGGTTTGGCAGCCCTAAACATTGTGTTAAACCCGCCCCACGGATTGGGTATGTCATAAATTGCTGTGATATAACCCTTATGTTGCTCAGACACTTGTGAAAATGTTAATTTATAATTTTCTTTTGCCTCGACTAGCTGATTCAATTAAATAAAGAAATTCCACAATACACAGTATAATAATTAAATATTTACAACTTTTTCCCTTTTTAAATATCTTCTCCTTTTTTGAATTATTTACATCTATTAGATTTTTAGAAAATGAAGCCAGCAAAACGAGCTTTTATTACATTTAAAGACCTATTGAAACGTTTCAAGATGTCTATAACTTTTCATAAAATTTATCCACAAACCCCAATTTGTCGGATTTACACTTTAAATTATTATTGAGATAAAACAGTTTTAAAAATAAATCATATCAAAAATATATAAAACAGTTTTAAAAATAAATCATATCAAAAATATCTGACCTGAAGTGGTTTAGTAGGTTCTGCATTCCTAAGAATTGAATTAATATCCCAATCGTTATTGCAATAAAAAGTTTTTCATTTCCACAATAGAATATTTACCATCAATTTGCTTGAACAGGCAGCATTCTCCAAAGTCTCGTATCCAAAAATTGTATTTAAGATCGTACTTGATCGTTATTTAAAGTTTTAACAGGAATCGTAACATTATTTTGATTGTAATTTAAGATTGTAATGGTAGTTTTCGGATGTTAATCACGATGATAATTAAGATGGTAATTCAGAGACTTGTTTTATTTATTATTAGAAATGGTATAATTTTCTAAATCTTATCTACTTACGTCTCAGAAGTACGGCTCTCTTTGCACAATTATACGCTCTTTAAAATAATTTTCACTTAACTTTTCACGTAAATATTTATCACATTTAAGTATAGTGACTGCCCAGTTTCATAAGTATACTAACTCAATATTCAATTGACAAGATATTTATAGGATCGGCCCCCTTTAGTTTCTGATTCGTTGACTCCACGTGCTGAGCGAGACCAAGTGTATTATCACTTGTTATTTTGGGAATTTTACCAGTTGTCTAGTTCAATAGCATGACGCGATGCTTAATCTGTCACGCAAATTCTTACTATACCTATGCATTTACTTCAGAAATCCCAGGAATCTTCATTCAATCGATCACGTCGTATTATTTGTTGGCCTTATTCTAATCTGAATCGAATAAATTTGGTGTTTGTGTTATTTCCTAATATATTGGATTTTTGAGCAAATGCGATACTTTTAAATCACGTACGCTTTTTAAATAATGCATAATTTCTAAGTGCGTTTAAGATGATATATCCACGCACTTTTTGAATATTTGTCTAGCCAATTCATGCAGGTTTTTCACTGATTTAATTTCAATGCGTTTCGTTACCTTTTCAAATTCTTATCTTTGCTCATAGCTACTCTTGAATATCTGTTTTAATCGTTTGTGCTGCTATATACAGTGTGTTCTCAACTAATAATATTTATAATGACCTATTTACTCTTCTAATATCTGTAATTCTGTGCTTCTGTTACTTGGGAGTTTCCCTTGTTTATTCTACGACCCCTATGACTTAACAAACCCCTAAATTAACCCTATAATTACAGCAATATATATGATTGATTGATTAAATTGGGAAGGGTGACTTAAAGCCACGCGTAGTTAGGCCTCCTTGTGGGCCCATTGTGCTGCTTTCCTTGCCCTAGGTTGGTCCTTCATTGCTCAACCACCCGACCTTGCAGCTGAATTTGAGGATGTCGGACCAGGGGGTGTCTCGAATTCCGGCCAGAAGTCCCCTAGCATGGATCCTCGAAGTCGGGCGAGTACCGGACAGGTGCACATAATGTGCTCCGCCGTCTCATCCTCCTGTTGACAGCCGCGACAGGTGGGGTTGACTGACAGACCCATCCTGTGCAGGTGCTTCCTTAAAGTGCAATGCCCGGACAGAATACCTACTAGTAGCCGTAGTTTCTGTCTTGGCAAGCGTATGACAAATTTTTCTATTTTGGTCATGGAAGACCTTATAAACATTTTTGCCTGCCGGCAGCTTATTGTACAAGCCCACCTATCCTTGTGATGGCGGTGGGTTATTTGTCTTATCATGGAGAACATCACCGATGGCGCAATAGCAACCGATGGCTCAGGGCCGACAAAACCCCGAGCCCCTCCCTGCCTCGCCAAAGAATCGGCCTGTTCGTTACCATGTACTCCTGAATGCCCTTTGATCCAAACCAGCTCAAGGGCGTTTGTATTAGAAGCAAACTCGAGAACACGATGGCATTGGTATACCACCCCCGAGAGAAGCTTCTGCTTGTTTAAGTTCAGAAGAGCTGCTCTACTATCGCTCGAGATGCGTATAGCTTTGTTTTGGATTCCACGTTCCAGTATGGCGTAAGCGCCATGCATGGTGGCTATGACCTCCGCTTGGAAGACAGTTACCAGCCTGCCCAGCGCAACACTTTCATGAAGGTCTAGGTCATCGGAGAAAATGCCTGCTCCGGTACCTTCATTTGTTTTGGAACCATCTGTGTAGATGGAGATCTCCGTTAAGGAGGCGTCCTCGGTGTTTAGACAAACCCCAAAGCGCTTCCTGGAAATCATTATGGGTGCGATCGAATCAACCACTCCTCCCAAGATAGGGGTGTTCTGCACCGCCTCTCTTAGTATGTTGTGGTGTCTACCAACACCTCCCTTATCGATGCATAGACCTTTGCACCGCAGCCTCATTGCCGCTCTCAAAGCCATCTCCTCCACATGTAGGTCCAGCGGAGTGAGGCCTAGGATGGCTTCTAAGGCCGCAGTAGGTGTGGAACGCATTGCACCTGTAATGTTTAGACAGGCCACTCTTTGGATATGAGTAAGATCTTTGACTGTATGGGCCAGTCTGTGGGCCACCAGACTACAGCGCCATAGCAGAGCATCGGCCTCACTACCATGATAGCCACAGGACAGCCTTTGGTAGAAGACCCCAAAGTTTGCCTATGGCACGTTTGCATTGCCAGAACACTTGGTTGGCTTTGCTAGTTTTCATTTGTAGGTGTTTGGCCCAGTTCGGCTTCTTATCAAGTATAATGCCCAGATACTTGTCTTCTTCTGATAAAGGCAGAGAAGTTTGGAAGAGTATTGGCAATTTGGCTACCGTCAGCTTCCTTTTATTGGAAAACAACACCAGCGCCGTTTTGTTGTGGTTGATGATTAAAAAGTTATCGGAGCACCAGAGCTCCGTGATCCTAAAGCTGCTTGCATCAAATTACACAGCACTTGTTCGAATTTGCCGACTATTAGGATAGCTGTGTCGTCGGCGTAACCTATCGTGTAGAAGCCTGCCTCATTAAGACGTTGGAGAAGGTTGTCCACTACTAAATTCCATAGTAGCGGTGACAGCACTCCTTCCTGGGGACAGCCTTTATCCACCACTCTAATTACTGAGGTTTCCCCCACATTGATGTGTACCCGTCGACATCGCAGAATCTGCATGGTAAACTGCCGAAGGGTGTCCTCAGCTCCATGTGTCCGTAGAGCTCTATCGATGCTTGCGAAAGTGGTTTCGCTGAACGCACCCTCAATATCAATAAATGCGCCTAAGGTGGACATGTTATTATCTAGGGCGATATATATATATATATATATATATATATTGTGTGTGTATATATATATATATATATATATATATATATTGTAGTGGTTTTAAAGGGTTAAAAGTAAATATAAACAAAGCAATTTCAAAACACCCTGTATAAAGGAAACAACCAAAATTTACATGCGAAATTTATCTCATTTTATTCAATTTAAAGTATCCAGTATTACCATTATTTTATAATTAGGGGTTAAAAATTTAATAGGTGCGTAAGGAAAATAAATTGCATAAGCCAATGGAAATAATTATTTAATTTAAATGAGTTGAATTCAAAGGAATATAACGTTTAAAACGCCTAAGAGCGTGTAAAAATCAATAATACCAAGGTGAAACGCGTTGCTAACAAACAAAACGCTTTACTATATGAAATACTTTGAAAAGCGAGATCCTAGAAATGTTATTTAAAACGTCGGTTAAATTTGAACATCTGCATGTTTTCTAAATGTCAACTTCCACTTATTTTGTGTAAATAAAACCCAAGATTCTAAGGATATTGTACAAACGGTCGGATGGTTTAGCATGAAACACTAATAAGGGGTTATTTAAAGCACGTAGGCTAGTCCACGTGAGGTTAGATAGCAGATGGACAGGAATATCGATTTCTACCAATCAAACAAAGTTAGAAGGAAACGTAGAATATGCATAAGCAAGGGACAGCGTTAATATAGGCGGGGTTTGTAAGACGTCAATGCATAGACTATTGGTCGATATCGTTAGTTATACATCAGACAAACACGGGAATGTTGAATGTTAATTTTCAGAAAATTTCGTAACGACGCGCTGAATTTCGGGGATTTAGAAGACGGTTGAACTCAAAATTTTAAGAAATATTATTATAAATGAAGGACTTCGCGTGAAATGCGGCCAAGAGGTGGCATCGGAAATTGTATAAATACTTTTTGAAAATATAATAAAAGCCCTTAGTATTTTGATCGCTTCAGACTACGTACGAAAGTTACCACGAGCTTGTAAGTATAGAAAATTATTTTTAAATTAAATAGTACAGTTAGCCTCATAATTTGTACGCGGATAGTGCCGAGTCTAAGAATTTATTGAGGTGCAATTTATATTTTTTTAACAAGCACGTGTAGTGACGTTATGTAACGTGAATTAATCTAAATTAAATTAAACAATTATCAAAGAAGAGTAATAATTGGATTTGGAGTTGGATCTATCGTGCATGAACAGCATCGCAACAGCTTGGAGGGTGTTCAACTACTAATAGCTAGAGGCGGCCAGCAGAGCAAAGCGAAACAACTATACGGCATCGTCAACGGAGCAGAGATCTTCTAGAAATTCCAGGTAACGCTTTAGAATTTGTTGTTGATGATAAACTATGAAGGTTATTGTGATGGGGAGAATAAACTATAATGGTATTTTACATTATTTGGAGTATTGAAAGTAATACGTATAACTAACTTTTATTGTGGTATAACTATAAAGCTAAAGGTGTATATAAAGCTGATTAATGTTCCTCAGGAATTTAAATATTTTTTTGTTATGAGTACATGGGGTCTTGTTGTGTTTGTAATAAGAATATGCCAAGTAAAGAGCATACATTAATCATAAATAACTGGGTTATCATGAGCTCACCATACTCCAGAGTTTCCTAATTGAAATCAATTATAAATACAGAAAGAACGATAAGGTATTATTCAGGGCCCATTTACTCAGGATACATTCAATGTGTTCGATATTGCTAGTTAAAAATTCTGGACTTTAAAAAAATTGAATTTATTGAGGTGTAACTTGACCACTGAGATGTATTTAATTTTGAAGTTTTATTTGTAAATAGTGGAAAATAGATATTGTATGATTGTTGTATTATTTTGTGGTTTTATTAAGAGTGTGCGTGAACGATAGAGAATATGAGAGTGAATCTAGGTATCCAAGTGAAGGTCCAACTGAGCTAGCCGGAAGCAGTTGAAGAAAGCAATTCAACCGAGGAGACTGGAATCGGGGTAAGAAATTAATGTTTTTTTGAAAATTTTCTATTGTGTGCAAATTTTCGATTGATTATAAAATTGATAATTAGAGGGGTTCGATTCTTAATCCAAGTTACCACGGCAATATATATGTCCTGATGTCCTGATGAGCCCCAATAAGGGCAAAACGCGTCGACGGGATGCCCTTGTGGCTGATATTGAGTCACTTGCCATTAGATTTCATTCTTTGATATTATTTTAATACTCATTAAATTTACTTATTCTTTATAATTATAATCTTTGGCTATGGAAAAAGGCAGTTGAGCCGGATCTCCTCCGTGCCGACAGTTGATAAAACTTGTAAGGTCATGTGAAATAGCACGAATGCACAAATTGTGGCTAGGTGATGCTGTTCTTCCCATAATGTGTTAGTGTTAAATATTACATTTTCGCTACTCCTGTCCTGATGAGCCCCAATAAGAGCGAAACGCGCCGACGGGATGCCCTTGTGACTGATATTGGGTCACTTGCCATTGGATTTCATTCTTTGATATTATTTTAAGACTCATTAAATTTACTTATTTTTTATATTTATAATCTTTGGCTATAGAAAAAGGCAGTTGAGCCGGATCTCCTTCGTGCCGACTGTTGATAAAACCTGCAAAGTCAGGTGAAACAGCACGAAGGCACAAATTACGACTAGGTGATGCTGTACTTCCCATAATGTGTTAGTGTTGAATATTACATTTTCGCTACTCCTGTCTTGATGAGCCCCAATAAGGGCGAAACGCGTCGACGGGAAGCCCTTGTAGCTGATATTGACTCACTTGCTATTGGATTTCATTCTTTGATATTATTTTAAGACTCATTAAATTTACTTATTCTTTATATATATATTGTTATGTATGTTGATATTTTATGTGTAATGATGCTTTAATATAAGAGTAAAATAATAGGTGCAACCTGTAATATGGTGTTAGTCTGTAATTGATAAAAGAAAACTCTCTCAATTCAATTATTCCACGGCTTTTTGAAACTCTCTCTCAGGGAAACTGAATCTAGGATTTTAACTCTGTAAGGAGAAGTAGGTTCTTTATCCCCTTACAGGTATTGAAACACAGACGCCTAAAGCGTATACGATCAAAATCAATTTAACCTCTAAGTTGTGCTTTCGTATACCGATTAAACAAAGATTGATAAATTTGTTCTGCAATTATTTATTCTGGTTAACGTTGAAATTTAATTTATTCCAAATTACTTAATATGAAGAGTAGATAATATTAACTTTTATACCTGTAACTCCGTTGAATGTGTCTGGTTGTACAGGGTTGGATACAGGATACACAGAGTTGCCTTGAACGCTTTCAGTGAGTACCTAAATATATAAGTTTTAATATAAAATACAAATATGTTTTCCTCTAGTTAGGTTCTCTTATGGAAACTCCTTCAACCACTAATTGTTTTATTACTCTACAAACTACAAACACCTTATACGTCACCAATTAAAAATTGATCAGCTGCAACTCCTGAACCACAACAAAGGATGCCCCGATGTTGGTATATATTTAAATTCCTCTTTTGGAATTTATCCTCGTCGTATAACTTTTCACTTTCCTTCCTTATTATTTTGAATCAAAATGCATGCACAATTAACACGTCTATTATTTTTAACAATTTTTAATTACAAGCTCTTGAGCCAAAACAATTTTTCAATGTCCCAAAATTTAGTCAAACTCTCTTTTTCAAAAATTTTTAATTAATTAATCTTAAAACAATTATCACCTAGACAACAACAAAAAAAACAAACTTATTTCTAGCCTACTACTAATATAACATAAGGGGTGCATTCAACATATAAAACTTAATTCTACTTAACTACTATTTTAGAACAGTTTTGTTTTATTTTACATATTATTTGACATTTCAAAAATTTTATATTGATTTATATTTTCGATGTATTAAACATATCTTATTTTAGGAAACTCAAAATTATAATTGGCATACAGTATCTTGCAAAAATTACAAATGCTAAACTGAAGACAAAACCTATACACATTCAACCGAAGATGCATTAGATACCCTTCGTATATGCAAACAAATAATAATGCTTTTTTTATAAACTTCAAACGCTGTACTTCTAGTACGTAATATCCTATTTATGCTTTCAACAAGTAACTATTCATCAATCTTTGTTAACCGTAGTGTTTTTAACTTTTAGTATAGCTTGATAAAATGGAAAATTTATGGTTTTATCAGTAGCACTAACGAACTACCTTTGTAGAACCTTTGATAAATGTCAAATGTCATAGAAGCCCCACCTGGTTTGATAAAATAAATATAAGATCCTTTTTCCTCTAAACAGTGTCAACGATTGTAATAAGCTTATTTTTATTTTATCAAACCACTGCTAACCTTACGTTTTTAAATTACTAACTGTAGTTCAACAAATATCAAATTTTAATATGAATACTAACACTAAATTTAACTTTTGTAGAATTGTGTAGACTTGATTACTAATGCCTGTAATTTACTAATACTTTGTGATATAAAATGTGTATGTGTATTTATTGTATGAATGGATATAAATGTTCCAAGTGAAATCGTCCCCGACATTCACCCCTTTCATTCTCAAGCTCATACGTATTACCATTAGCGAAAATTTTCCTTATTTGATAAGGTCCTTCATACGGAAATAATAATTTTGCACAAATGTTTCTACCCCAATTCGAAACTCTCAACCTCTTAACGATTACTAAATCCCCAATCTGAAATTTTGTCTGTTTCTTTATTCGTTTGCATCGTTTCTCGACCTCCCTACGTTGTCTAGTCTCTGCCCTAGCTCTGGCCTGTTCTAATAAACTGTCAATGTCCTCCACCTCGTTCTGATCTCGCCATGGCCTGGCTAGTACCACCCCTTTCATTAACGTTACTGGACAAACTTTCGTCACTGAACTCGGTACAAAATTCAAATAATTTTCGATCCTTGGTAAATTTTGAACCCAACTATTATGCTGTCCCTCAACCGATATCCTCAAATACTTGATGACTTCCCTAATGTATCGTTCACATGGATTTGCTTGTGGATGTCGTATACTACAAAACCCAACTTTTATACCTTCTCCCCTTAATTTATCAATCACCCTTTATTATTAAAATAAGTGGCGTTGTCCATCAATATCTTTTTCATCACCCCTGTCTGTTCAGTGTACTTTCTTATGCTTGTCAAAACGTGTCTTGTGTTGCAGTTTCTGCCTGGGTATAATTTTACGTACTTTGAAAAAATGTCCACCATTACCAAAATATGTCTGTATCCGTTATGTCCTGGTATTAAGTTGCTTACATAGTCGACTGCTACGATGTCCAAAGGTCTTTCGGTGTTAATTACCATGTGTGTGTTTTGTAACCTCATGTTCTTGTCTTTGCTTAGTAAGCATGTTCTACAACTATTTATGCTGTCCTTTACCAAAGAAATGTCGTTGTTAGTATAAAAAGTCTCCCTAAACAGTAAAAAGGTCTTTCGTATTCCAATGTGTCCGTATGTCCTGTGAATTTCTACGATCAATTTTAGTGCTGTCTCTTTCGATAATACTAGTAAGTCTTCGTCCCCAATGCGTTTTACCAAAAAGTTATTCCTCAGATTGTAACCTTTATATTCCACCCCATTTTGCTCGTTTAATTTCGTCCGAATGGTCACAATGTCATCGTGTTGTTGCATGTTAATAAATTCCTGGTTGGTCCATCTACCTTCGTCTCTAAATGTCTGTAACGCTACTAAAAATCCCTTTTTTTCACCCCCAGTTATGTCGTCCTTTCTACTAAGAAAGTCTGCAGTCACGTTCTCCTTCCCTGGCTTGTGCCTAATGTCAAAGTCATATTCTTGTAGTGTTAACGCCCACCTATATAAACGGTTATTTAAAATTCTTTCTTCTTCAAAACGTCACCGCTGAATTGTCTGACTCTATCAGAAACTTATTCCCTAACAAATAAAACCTTAATTTTTTCACTGCATACACAATAGCTAACATCTCCTTCTCGGCAGTTGAATACCTTGTCTCACATTCCTTTAGTACTCTTGAAATGAAGCATATTGGCACTTCTACCCCCTTTTGTATCTGAACTAATTCTGCGCCTATCGCACGATTTGATGCATCTGTTCGTAAAATAAACTTATCTACAAAATTTGGATATTTTAACGATAATTCCTGGTAAAACCCCCTTTTCAAATCCTGAAATGCATTCTCTCGCTGCTCCGTCCACCTCCATTTCTCATTCTTTCTAAGTAATTCCACCAATGGTAGGCACAATTCTGAATAATGTGGTATAAAACGTTTATAGTAGTTGAGAACTCCTAAAAACCCTCGCAAGCCCCTTAAATTTCTTGGTTGTTCTAAATTTTTAAGTTCGTCCAACCTTTTTTTACAAATCGTAATGCCCTCGTCACAAATTACAAATCCCAAATAACCAACTTCACGTTTGAAAAATTCACATTTCTCTACATTCAACTGTAAACCTCCTTCATCTATCCTACGTATAATTTTTGTTACATGTTCCAGGTGTTCCTCGTTATTCCTGGAGAATATCAGTATGTCATCGACATAGTGCGTGCAAAATTCCTCGAACTCATTTAATAACTTCTGCATGGCTCTGACCAATGCAGCTGAACTTGAAGCAAGACCAAATGGAACTACTCTATATTGAAATATTTCTCCCTCGATGCTAAAACCAGTATACTTTCGGCTGTCTTCATGCAAAGGAATCAACCAAAATGAGTTTTTCAGATCTAATTTGCTGAAAACCTTTCTCCCACTAATTTTGTATAATAAATTATCCATCGATTGTGGCTGTTCATATTGTGCTTTAGTAATTAAATTTAATTTTCTGGCATCTAAACAAATTCTTATATCTAACTTATCACTAGGTTTGGGTACAACAACGATCGGATTAATAAAAGAAGTCCTTGCTGGCTCTATTATTCTATTTTCCAACATATCTTTTATTTTTATCTTAACTCTCTCCCTCATACTATACGGAATCGGATATACCTTCGTGTAAAACCCATTTTCTTCTGTTACTTCTAACTTGTGTACATACTTAGTCGCTACCCTTGGTTCCCCATTAAATAACCCTACGTGCTCATTAAATATCTCATATAATCTACCCTTTATTCCCTCGTCTATAATCCCTATCTGTCCTTCGTCAAATACCTTCTCAAATAAATTACCTAACATTATCTCATCCTGTCCTTCTAAATTACTTTCCTTGATCATCCCTGTATCATAAACATCATTATTAGTATCCATTCCTTTATTCGAACTACCATTAGGTACCACCCAATTCTTCCTAATATTTAAAATCTGTATACTTCTATCCTTGCCATCTATTTTCATCCCAAATCTTTCTATAACATCTATCCCTATTATAAAATCTAAATATAACCCCGTTGCCACTAAAAACTCAGCTTCTCCTAGCTTTTCTCCCCCTATTGAAATCGGTACACAAATCATTTCGTCGATTACTGATATCTTCTTTTTCATCGCAGACCACAAACTTATCCGTTTTATATTGCAAATCCTCCCTTTTAATAACTCAGCGTGCTTGATTACTATTTCCTTCTTTACCAGCGACAGCTCGGACCCACTATCAATTAATGCTACATATAAACAATTTCCTAACTTTAAATTAACAAACGGTAAACTACTTTTCTTTCACCCTGTCTTCTAATAACGAATGTACAAAACTTAAGCTACTCGTCGTACCCAAATCCACTAAACTTAAACCTATATCTAACTCTAAATTAACTAACTTATTTACATAATCGGAGTTTTTTTTAAACCCGATGGCTCCTCGTGAACCTGTGCAATTTCAATCAAGTTTTCGGATTCCCTGTTCCTGCCTGACGTCGTCATATGTCGGATACCTACATTACGCTGCTCTGGACTTTTATCTCTCTCCCATTGTATCTTAATTGTTCGTTGTCGTTGTATCTACCCCATAGTCCTGCTGTCCACGTTGAAAATCATGTCGCCGGTTAAATTGTCTCCCATCTCCCCAGTCATTTCTATGCCAGTTATTTGATCCCTGAAATTTTCGTCTCTATGTACCCGTTGACCCCAGTTGTTCGTTCTCCTTGATCTCCCTGATTTTGATTCCTGTTCCAGTTATTGAAACGGCAATTGTCCCCCTGGTCCTGGTTTCTGTTCCCATTGTGTTGAGGTGTCATGTTTCTCTCCCCGTGTCGTTGTTCCTGTCTTGGATTGTCATATCGGTTCCATGTTTTAAAATTTTCTTGTTGATTCCGGTTTCCCCCGGTGTTCCTACCTTCCCAATATCTATTGTTATTTTCAAATTCCCTGGCCATGTCATAATTCCGCATGATTTCTAAAAATTCTTTCAGTGTTTTAATGTTTTGAGTGGCCACCGCCCTAGCCACTTCAGCTTCCATATGTCTCGATAAAAACTGTATCAACTCCTCTTCTCTAAATTTCGGAGTCAAATGCTGCGCCTGATTGTAATTGTCAATGATGTATTCCTCTCGTGACCCCATGCTAGTCAAATACTGTCCTGTTATCAATTTTGTCCGAATTTCTGTCTGTTTCGCGTTACCCCAATATTGTTCTTTGAAAAGAGTTTTAAATTGCTCGTATGTGTTGTAACTTTTCCTGATAATGCTGTGCCATTTTTCAGCGTTTCCCTTTAAACTTGCCCCTATCATTTGTATGCGCACCCTCTCTGGTTCACCTTCCATTATCTCGTCCAACTTGTCTAAGTATAACATCGGCTGTTCGTAACGTCTTCCCTCAAATTTCGGTAAAATTTCTCGTCCGTTTTTGAAATAACCCTGGTCCATTGTCACTAAACGTCCCCCTTCTAATCCTGTCACTTGTTCCCTAATTACCCTAACACTACCTTCCAGTACCCCTAATTTTTTATCCACCCTCGTCTCTAAATATCCTATCACATCAGCCCTTAATTCCCCTGAATCTCTAACTTTATCCTGAATCATTTCCATCACTTCCCTTTTAGAATTTTGAAGATTCTCAGTTTGTTTTAGATCAACTCCTACCAATTCACACCTTAGCTCCGACAAACCTGTTACAAAATTTTCCTCGACGACTTTTACCCTGTCTTCTATGTCCGTCCTTACTTCATCTCGAAGTAAACCCAAACTGCTCTGTATCAGCGCATTTATCCCTCCGAATTTCATCTCAATCATTTCAAATCTTTCCCTCACTTCCACTCGTGAATTCTCATTTTTCTCTTCCATTTTCACAAATCTTGCCTCCATTCTCTCAAAATTTTTTTTACCATCCTCAAAATTTCTCCTACTTTCCGCTTGTGAACTTTCAAATTTTGTCTCCATGTTTTCAAAAATTTTCCTACTGTCCGCTTGTGAATTCTCATTTTTTTCTTCCATTTTTTCAAATCTTGCCTCCTGTGAGTTCCTAAATTCTCTCAAAAACTGCATAATACCTAGCATGTCCCCCTCGTTCGCTGTCTCTCTGATACCTTCAACCTGTCTTTCCACGGCCGGCTGAATTACAACCACCTCTGGCTCCACATATTCTCTTCTTTCCTCCCCTGCATCTCCTGCCGCTAAAATCTCCATCACCCGTTGCCCTCTCATAACCGTCTCGACACCATAAACCTTTCCTGACCTGGTGATCCCTTTCTCGTCTGACATGTTCTAAATAATGTTGCCTTTTTTTAATGACCTTTTTCTTGCCCCACCAAAATACAAATGCTCCAAACCTGCAAATACGCTAATTCTCTCTCTAAACACCACGCTTACGATACTGCTTGTCGAGCCCCACCAACTTTTGTCCTACTGCAACCTATTACTCTCTAACTTGCCCCACGTTTATTGGTCGCCAATAGTATGTTATGTATGTTGATATTTTATGTGTAATGATGCTTTAATATAAGAGTAAAATAATAGGTGCAACCTGTAATATGGTGTTAGTCTGTAATTGATAAAATAAAACTCTCTCAATTCAATTATTCCACGGCTTTTTTGAAACTCTCTCTCAGGGAAACTGAATCTAGGATTTTAACTCTGTAAGGAGAAGTAGGTTCTTTATCCCTTTACAGGTATTGAAACACAGACGCCTAAAGCGTATACGATCAAAATCAATTTAACCTCTAAGTTGTGCTTTCGTATACCGATTAAACAAAGATTGATAAATTTGTTCTGCAATTATTTATTCTGGTTAACGTTGAAATTTAATTTATTCCAAATTACTTAATATGAAGAGTAGATAATATTAACTTTTATACCTGTAACTCCGTTGAATGTGTCTGGTTGTACAGGGTTGGATACAGGATACACAGAGTTGCCTTGAACGCTTTCAGTGAGTACCTAAATATATAAGTTTTAATATAAAATACAAATATGTTTTCCTCTAGTTAGGTTCTCTTATGGAAACTCCTTCAACCACTAATTGTTTTATTACTCTACAAACTACAAACACCTTATACGTCACCAATTAAAATTGATCAGCTGCAACTCCTGAACCACAACAAAGGATGCCCCGATGTTGGTATATATTTAAATTCCTCTTTTGGAATTTATCCTCGTCGTATAACTTTTCACTTTCCTTCCTTATTATTTTGAATCAAAATGCATGCACAATTAACACGTCTATTATTTTTAACAATTTTTAATTACAAGCTCTTGAGCCAAAACAATTTTCAATGTCCCAAAATTTAGTCAAACTCTCTTTTCAAAAATTTTTAATTAATTAATCTTAAAACAATTATCACCTAGACAACAACAAAAAACAAACTTATTTCTAGCCTACTACTAATATAACATAAGGGTGCATTCAACATATAAAACTTAATTCTACTTAACTACTATTTTAGAACAGTTTTGTTTTATTTTACATATTATTTGACATTTCAAAATTTTATATTGATTTATATTTTCGATGTATTAAACATATCTTATTTTAGGAAACTCAAAATTATAATTGGCATACAGTATCTTGCAAAAATTACAAATGCTAAACTGAAGACAAAACCTATACACATTCAACCGAAGATGCATTAGATACCCTTCGTATATGCAAACAAATAATAATGCTTTTTATAAACTTCAAACGCTGTACTTCTAGTACGTAATATCCTATTTATGCTTTCAACAAGTAACTATTCATCAATCTTTGTTAACCGTAGTGTTTTTAACTTTTAGTATAGCTTGATAAAATGGAAAATTTATGGTTTTATCAGTAGCACTAATGAACTACCTCTGTAGAACCTTTGATAAATGTCAAATGTCATAATATATATATATTACTCATGTTTAGACCAAGGTAGAAAATTAAATAATCACATCAAATAATTTTAATCACCGTGTAGAAGCTTTGGGAAGAGGTACGCTTTATTAAAACCGTGAAGCATAAAAGGTTATTAGTGTCATTAAACATAAGAGATTTAAATCATGTACAAGACGCTTTATATCAAAAGAAACAGTATTAACAAGCTCTGCGGGTAATGTAATTATTCCTAAACAAATGGAAATTACGTGCAAAATTTATATTAATTAACCCTATTTTAAGTAACCGGTAGTAAAACAAAGTGTACACATAATAATTAATAGTTAACTTGTATTCGCTAAAAATGAAAGGATAGAAGTCAATTTTAATTGGAGTTAATTAAACCATTATTAATAATAAGCATAAAAGGGTGAAAATCCAAGATTATAATACCAGAAAATAAAGCTCTGAGAATTAATATTATTTTGAACACCTGCGTAGTTTAAATATCACGTACGGCGAAAATTGGGTAGATAACTAATGTTTACAAAGAATCTTGGAGAAACCGGGGCTTAATATTCACGAGAAGGTGCGATACGGGGTTATTAAACCCAGATAGTCCACATGGACTAAAATATAATCGATAATAAAGAATATCAATTTGCACCAATACGAACAGGTTAGAAAAGGAAAGAGAAAATGCGTCAAGCAAAGACACATATAGTAAAAGGCGTGATTTAAGCAACGTCACGAGGGTCACAATTGGTTGAAAATAGGATGCAAATATCAGAGGTAGAAACAACAATTTCTGTACAAAATTAATTAGTTTTTCTCGGACATGTTTGCGTGCCGTGTGAGAATTTCTGAGTTTTAAATGGGGCGAGTGAAAAATTCGTAAAACCGACGCGCGAGCGACGGACTGAAAACATGGCATGAGAAATTCTTTAGAATTACCCGTTTTGGGAAACAGACCGACAGACAGGCTTTTTGCTATATATACCGAGGTGAATATAAATGAGCTCTCTTAGACTTTTGACTATTCGATGCGTTAAAAGCTCTTACATCCGCGACTTGATTGAAGATGTTAAACAGTGCATTTTAGTTTGATAAAATAATTTAAAGTTTGCTCGTATATTTTAGTGATTCAAAATAGTTTGTTATTTACGTGCTAACATGAATGTACTTCAGTGCACTTAGATACAAGGTAATAAAATTTAGTATCACTGTACCAATTAGCAAAATTTACAACGTCAAATGTATACACAAAAGTAGGCAGTTTTGGCGTATCTTGGTGAAAGAAGTATGAATTTCTTTGTTATTTTTCGGGGGTGTTAATAATTAAATGGTTCAAATACGTGTCTGGATCCACGAAACAAGGGTCAGATATACACAGATGAGTTCCGGAAAAGCCCAGAAACAACTTTAAATAAATGGTGATGGAGAAAATTTTAAAAGCGTTGAGAATTAGAAGCCGTAAATATAATCCTGTTGGAATGGTGTGATTAACTAAAGGGACGATGTACATTAAAGCTACGAGGACAGTAACCTTCAGGTAAATTATACTATTTTGTTTGACATTTTTGTGTGCGTTGAATTACTTGATAATTGATTTACTTTAAATGGACATTAGTGAAATTGTACTAACCATAAAATTTTAATGTTAAGATGAAATTTGCTTGTTTAAGTAGAAAGGGGTATTTAGTATTGATGTTCTGGATTATGATGAAATTTTAGGTATGTCTTTGAGCTCAATTAGACGAACCTGGTTAATTAACGTAAAGGGGTGGTAGATGCTCCCTTTTTACTCTGCTTATATTGTTATATTAATTAGTAGGCATCCAACAAGGACTTTAATTCTGGATGCACATTAAAATGATAATAAAATTAATCTTGAAATTCTTTTTAAAACTGAATTTTATGCTGAAATTTAATTTGAAAATTTAATGTATTCTGAATATTGATGTAAATAGAGTTAACGTTGATGTTTGTGGTAGGAATGTGTTGTTTAATTTTATGAATGAGTAGGTTTATAAAATTAGGTGAGCAGCCGAGGCGAAAAGAGGATCACAGCAGTTTATGACGCCCAATCTGTGGGACTAGAATTTTTTTGTTGAAAGGACCCAGTTCCCGCATTCAAAGGAGTATATCACAGCAGTATATGGCGACCACAACGTGAGGGCTCGAGTTCCAAATAAAATTTTTGTGATTTTATTCCAGGAAACTGGCGTTCTGAGAGAGAGAGTTTCTGTGTGTGTAGAAATTTGAGAGTATTTTAGAGTGTGTGAGAGTGATTAGAACGTATGCAGAGAAAGGAGTGGTTAAGGAGTCAAGGAGTGGAAATTGGAAGTGACGATAGTGCATTGTGTGGGAAAAATTCGAAAATGGAAGAAGCAGGAGGCAGTAGAGATCAGTCGAGGACGGAATCAGGGGATCAAGGAAACGAGATGATAATGAGGATGCTTGAAAGAATGAATGAGACGTTAAGTGGGGTTAGAGAGGACTCAAATCGAAAATTTGAGCAGATGAGTGAAGAATCGAATAAGAAATTTGACCAATTAAATCAGGAATTAGGGGATAAAATAGAAAAATCGACGAGAGAATTTACAGAGTTTAAAAATAGTCTTACTGTGAAACTGGGGGAAGTAGAAAATAGGGTTGAAAAAAATGAGCGTGATATTACAGGTCTTCGACAGGAAATGGGACATTTAAGGTCCGAAGTACGCATTTTTTGTGAAGAAGAGATTAATGTAAAAATGACTGAAGTGACAGACTCATGTAGGGATCAGTTAGGCAGGGTAGAACGCGAAGTTAGTAGTATTAAATACAACATGTCAAATTTAACGGGGGATGGTCCCAGATTTTCTACAGGTGGAGTATCATTGGACCAACACATGAAGTTTTATGGCGATAACAAGGTAAATCCACAAATTTTTATTAATGGCGTAAGAAATCTAGTGGGAAATTTATTTGACGAACAGACTAAACTAAATACGATAAAGGCTTTATTAAAGGACAATGCAGAAGCTTGGTACAATTTAGTAGGACAGGACATAGACACGTATCAGGACTTTGAAAACAAATTTTTAAAGCACTACTGGAGTGACCACAGACAAGACCAGGTACGAGACGACTTAATCACAGGGAAATTTAAGGGAGAATTTTCAGGAAGTAGGGAGCAATATGCTATACGCAAGTATAGCATAGCAAAGCAACTGAACCCACCACTGACGGACCGACAAATTATTAAGTATTTATCACGACACTTCGAGGTAGACATAAGACAGCACGTAGCACTACAGAACATAGTGGACAGAGAAATGTTTCTAGAATACTTGCAGAGGTACGACGACGTAAGTAGTGGACGACCTCGGGAAAACAGGGAAAGACAGATCAACACAGTTAGGTTTGACAATAGACGGGACAACTATGCTAGAAGAGGGAATAATTACGGATACCAGCGACAGAATTGGGAACAGAGACGACCATACGTTAGGAGTAATAGTTTAGGAAGGGGACCTGCACAGAGACCGGGACCTACCAGAATGAATAGTTCACCAGACATGAGCGGGACTGCTAATACAGACACGGAACGAGTGGAAACGCCTAGGACATACGCTGAGGTGACGGCTAGACCAGGACCGAGTAGGGAAAACAGACCTGGACAGGATTTTTAGAACGCGACAGACCACTAGATTTCAGTGTAAATGTATATGAACATCCACGTGAATTTTTCAAAATTGAGGAGGAAGTAGAGCCAGAAACTGAGGAAAAATTATGTTTGCCAATTATTAATTTAGAAATTTTTGAGAATAATGTAGAAGTATTACTTGATACAGGGCAGAGGCGAGTTTAATATCGGAGGAATTCGTCAGCAAAATTAGGGATAAGGTTTGTGATAGAATTATGCCTATAAAGCGTAGCCATTTAGTAGCTCCAAATAAAAGAAGTTTGCTGTAGTAAATAGTGTTGTGGTGCTTAGGATAGATATAGGAGGTTTAAGCTGTGAACAGGAGTTTGTAATTGTGCCTGGACTGAAGTTTCAGAGCATTTTAGGTGTTGACTGTATGATGAAGTTAGGGGTGTTGATAGATATGGAACGGAAGGTAATAAGGATTAAGGATAGGGTAGTGCCATGGAAGGGCAGTTATGAAGTCACAGAGGATGACACGGGGTTGAATATTAATGTAGTAGAGTTAGAGGATGATGAAGTTAAACAGATCAACACGATAAGATGTCCAGAGGAAAAGATAGTAGAGGTTCAAGCTTTAGTACAAAAACATGCAGAATTAGTGGGGGTAGAAGCAACAGCAGCATATCGGGAGCAGGTGAAGGCAGAATTATTTTTGATGAGGTTAAGTGGCAAAGTTGTTTTTAATAAAGTAGATTTAAGGAATTCATTCTGGCGGATTCCATTACATAAGAATTCTAGAAGGTACATAGGATTTTCCGTAGAGGGAAAAATCGATAATTTTAAAGTAGTATCGTTTGGTTTGTCGGCAGAAAAGAAAATAAGAATAAATAAGAAACAGACAAGTGTAGGGACTGAAGAAGAAGTAATATTTAAGAGTCAGGATAATAGGGATAATAAGTTTATTGTATGTGAGATAATAGAGATGTTAAGTATAGATATAGAAGGGGGAGAGATAGGGATGAAGAGTATTAGGATGGTAAGAAGAAAGACATGGAGGGTCAAGAAGAGAGTTAGATTTAAATAGGATAGGGATAGAATAGGTGTATATAGAAGAGTAGAAGTAAGTGTTGATAGAAAATAGAGCTAGATATAGGATAAATATGGGAGATAATTAGAAATAGGTTTAGGATGAGAATAAAGAGGAAATGTAGGAAGAAAATAAGATAGGTTAAGTATAGATATTTCATATAAGATTAGAGGAGAGTTAGGAATAGAGTAAGAGTAGGATAGGTATATAGGATTAGGTAGGGGGAAGTAAAGTATAGTGAAGATTAGTTAAAAGTTAGGAATAGGATAGGTATATAGGATGTAGATAGGATTAGATGGATAAGTAGGATGAAGTTAGGGATAATTTCAGTTTAGAAAATTAGGTGAGAGTTAGGAATAGGATAGGGATATAGGATAGGTGTAAATATTTTTTTGAATTGGAGATAAGGTAGGTAAGTTAGATAGATAAGGGTAGAGAGAGATAGGCAATTTTTTGTAAAATTTCGTTTGGCAGTCTAAATGCTTTATATTTGAATTCAAATAAGTGGGATTATTTGTATTCAAATAGGGGGAAAATACTCATATTTAGACCAGGGTAGAAAATTAAATAATCACATCAAATAATTTTAATCACCGTGTAGAAGCTTTGGGAAGAGGTACGCTTTATTAAAACCGTGAAGCATAAAAGGTTATTAGTTTCATTAAACATAAGAGATTTAAATCATGTACAAGACGCTTTATATCAAAACAAACAGTATTAACAAGCTCTACGGGTAATGTAATTATTCCTAAACAAATGGAAATTACGTGCAAAATTTATATTAATTAACCCTATTTTAAGTAACCGGTAGTAAAACAAAGTGTACACATAATAATTAATAGTTAACTTGTATTCGCTAAAAATGAAAGGATAGAAGTCAATTTTAATTGGAGTTAATTAAACCATTATTAATAATAAGCATAAAAGTGTGAAAATCCAAGATTATAATACCAGAAAATAAAGCTCTGAGAATTAATATTATTTTGAACACCTGCGTAGTTTAAATATCACGTACGGCGAAAATTGGGTAGATAACTAATGTTTACAAAGAATCTTGGAGAAACCGGGGCTTAATATTCACGAGAAGGTGCGATACGGGGTTATTAAACCCAGATAGTCCACATGGACTAAAATATAATCGATAATAAAGAATATCAATTTGCACCAATACGAACAGGTTAGAAAAGGAAAGAGAAAATGCGTCAAGCAAAGACACATATAGTAAAAGGCGTGATTTAAGCAACGTCACGAGGGTCACAATTGGTTGAAAATAGGATGCAAATATCAGAGGTAGAAACAACAATTTCTGTACAAAATTAATTAGTTTTTCTCGGACATGTTTGCGTGCCGTGTGAGAATTTCTGAGTTTTAAATGGGGCGAGTGAAAAATTCGTAAAAACCGACGCGCGAGCGACGGACTGGGAACATGGCATGAGAAATTCTTTAGAATTACCCGTTTTGGGAAACAGACCGACAGACAGGCTTTTGGCTATATATACCGAGGTGAATATAAATGAGCTCTCTTAGACTTTTGACTATTCGATGCGTTAAAAGCTCTTACATCCGCGACTTGATTGAAGATGTTAAACAGTGCATTTTAGTTTGATAAAATAATTTAAAGTTTGCTCGTATATTTTAGTGATTCAAAATAGTTTGTTATTTACGTGCTAACATGAATGTACTTCAGTGCACTTAGATACAAGGTAATAAAATTTAGTATCACTGTACCAATTAGCAAAATTTACAACGACAAATGTATACACAAAAGTAGGCAGTTTTGGCGTATCTTGGTGAAAGAAGTATGAATTTCTTTGTTATTTTTCGGGGGTGTTAATAATTAAATGGTTCAAATACGTGTCTGGATCCACGAAACAAGGGTCAGATATACACAAATGAGTTCCGGAAAAGCCCAGAAACAACTTTAAATAAATGGTGATGGAGAAAATTTTAAAAGCGTTGAGAATTAGAAGCCGTAAATATAATCCTGTTGGAATGGTGTGATTAACTAAAGGGACGATGTACATTGAAGCTACGAGGACAGTAACTTTCAGGTAGATTATACTATTTTGTTTGACATTTTTGTGTGCGTTGAATTACTTGATAATTGATTTACTTTAAATGGACATTAGTGAAATTGTACTAACCATAAAATTTTAATGTTAAGATGAAATTTGCTTGTTTAAGTAGAAAGGGGTATTTAGTATTGATGTTCTGGATTATGATGAAATTTTAGGTATGTCTTTGAGCTCAATTAGACGAACCTGGTTAATTAACGTAAAGGGGTGGTAGATGCTCCCTTTTTACTCTGCTTATATTGTTATATTAATTAGTAGGCATCCAACAAGGACTTTAATTCTGGATGCACATTAAAATGATAATAAAATTAATCTTGAAATTCTTTTTAAAACTGAATTTTATGCTGAAATTTAATTTGAAAAGTTAATGTATTCTGAATATTGATGTAAATAGAGTTAACGTTGATGTTTGTGGTAGGAATGTGTTGTTTAATTTTATGAATGAGGAGGTTTATAAAATTAGGTGAGCAGCCGAGGCGAAAAGAGGATCACAGCAGTTTATGACGCCCAATCTGTGGGACTAGAGTTTTTTTGTTGAAAGGACCCAGTTCCCGCATTCAAAGGAGTATATCACAGCAATATATATATATATATATATATATATATATATAGATATATATATATATATATATAGACACACACACACACACACACACACACACACATTGTCTCTATTATAAATATAAATAAAAGCTGTGTCGTTCTAGATTGTCTGGGGTCAACTTGTGAATGCTTCGTAGTAACGAATATAACAATTATTTACAAGTTTAAAAGTTCGAACTAATTATACATTAAAGGTATGGCGCACAAAGAAGATATATACTAAAGTTTGTGCATGCGTAGTTATTGCACACATTTTTTAACACTGAAGCACTTGAGTTTGTAAAGTAGAAGAATGAGTTTTTATGATGAAGAATTGAATACTGTAGCATCACAATATCTATCGTTACGCTAAATGCAATGCGGAATCTAGCGGCAGTGACTGAGATAGAATTTGCACGCTTCCAGCGGCTGGTAGACGAAGATGCTGGCATAAGGGCGACATCCTTGATTGGTAGACGTTAGTGCAAGCTCATGGCGCGGAATGTACCGATCTTGGAGTGCATGTTATCGTCATGTGCCCTAGGAAGTGGTCCTTATGTCTTCAGATGTACATTATAATTTGAATTAGGGCCGCTATACTTGCGGCCACGTCCCCAATGCTCCACCCGGAGGTACTACATTGGGTTTAAACGCGAAAAATAGTCGTGCTCCTAATTTATTCTTACTTCATAGTTGATTCACCCTAAATAAAAACTAAATAAAAATCTAACAAACCTAAAAATCTAACAAACCTAACAAACTCTAACAATCTAATAAACCTAAAAATCTGACAAAAACTGGAACAAAAACAAAACAAAAACTAAAAACAGGGTTGTAAATAATGGTATCCCTAGCGCTGACTTTCGAGTGTACCCGATCAACAAGCAAAAATGAGAGGGGGAGGGATCCGTAATACCGGATAGCAGACGCCGGTTCTGCTTACCAGTGCGACCTGAAGGGTCGTCTTAAAACTATCCAAATCTAGCTAACTAATTTAAATCCATCCCTAGCTTTCCCTATCGTTCCCTAACTGATTTACATTATGATTACAATCTTCGCAATTCTGCTCGTCCTTCCCAAATATATACTGCAACCAAAATGGCGACAGAACGTCAAACAAAACAAATAAGCCACATAATACATGCTATATATAAATAAATATAAAGTGTAAATATAAAATATAAATAAATATAATTATGTAAATATATAAATAAATGTTTAATAAGCGTTAAGCATATAGCAGTGCACAAAATAGCGAAAGCATCACCCCATTTATCAGGTGCACTCGCACAAGCATTATGTCGGCTAGCGCCTTTACACACCAAACGTGCTTCTTAAATTATTTCAAAACTACTAATTAATGTAAATCAATGCTTGTGCTAGTACAGCCGCCACATTTTAAGTCTTACCTCGATAATAAAATTCTCCAGCATCCGAAGATCTGGTCGTCTGTAACTTACTTCTAAAGGTGGGACGGGGTGCACTGCTAAAGTCCTGGTGGGTATGCACTAAATGTTTTTGGGGGGATCACAATCACTATCACTATCACTTCACTTTCAAGTCCTGGGGGGATGCGCGGTTGCACTCTGTTTTATTATCCTTGTTTACTTTATTGATTTAATTTAATGAGGGTTTATGATTTATTTGTTATTGTTTATTTGGTATTATTTATTCCCGATTTTCCGCACATAATTATGAAGATAGGCAGTGATTGTATTAATGGAGTGGGGTTTCTCGTGCATATTGGACATTTTGGTATAATTATCTTTTTTTTTTTTTTTTTTTTAAATATCAGGTTTTGGTTATGCTCGTATCCTTACTCACGCCAAGTCAATCTAAAATTTTTCAATCCTCCCACCAACCCCACCGAATTTTTACACGCGGTCGTCATTGATTGTCTAATCTCGCGACCCTTCCCGCGAATTCTTTTAAGGCTGTCCAGAACGCCTTCTGGTTAACCACTTCCCCGACTTCCTCTAGGCTCTTTGGCCATGCCAGACCTGGGATAGCTAGTTTGCTATCAGCCAACCCTCAATTTCCCGCCTCAAGCGGGCAGTCGAAGAGCACGTGCTCTGCGCTTTCCGCGCCCTCACCGCATTCGCAGCGGTCGCTATTGGTTAGACCGAACCTTTGTAAATACGCCTTCAGGGCGCCGTGCCCTGTTATCAACTGCACCATTTTGTGATCGAGCTTAACCTCGATCTTACCTCTGGCTTCTATGCTCGGTATGAATTTGTGGGTCAACCTGCCCGTGGCAGCGTTGTTCCACCTCTTCCCATTGTCGAATTGATTTTTCGCGCAGCTTTCTTTTGATTAAAGACCTCGGTATCGACGAATGTGATATTCGAAAGTCGCCCGTCGCGGCCTCTTTAGCTAATTCGTCAGCCCTATCGTTTCCTACGTTACCATTGTGCGACCTGACCCAACAGAACTTTAAACGTCGAAACTCTAGCGCCGTACGCGCTATCCTCCAGACGTCCGCTTGGAGATCTGTCGAGGTGTTCATGTTTGTTAAAGCCGTTAGCGCCGATTTACTATCACTGATTATATAATACTCGTCTCTGCCCGTATGGTTTATTACGTAATCGATAGCCTCTCGTATGGCTACCAATTCGCACTGGAAGATAGTGCACCAGTTCGCGAGTTTGGTTTGAAACCGAAACACCTCTCTTTCCTGCTTATACACGACAAACGCCGCGCCTGCTTGCCCATCGTCCATACGTGAACCGTCCGTATAAATTCTGATACCCATCGCGTCCTCATCACCTTCGACAAACTCGATCCCTCTAATATCAGCCGGGTGCCCTAACTCAGATACAACAATCTTTCTTGCAATTTCCCTATTACCAAGATTAAGATCTTCGATAATTTCGCGCCCTTTTCCTATATTTATTAATCGTCTATCTCTAATCTCCTAACGACATATTCGATAGGAGAGACCTACTGATCACCAGGACAGCCTCCGTGGAGGTGGTCCTGTACGCCCTCGCCGCTTTTACCGCGGTTATGCGTTGTACGCTCGTCAATTGACGCATCTCCCGGACTTTACAACCTTCTGCCCATACAGAAGCTGCGTACAGTATTGCCGGCTCAATTGCTCCGGCATAAACCGTCCTCAGCGATTCGCCCCTGAAACCCCACTTTATTTTAGCCGCCGCCATCATTTTATTTGATATTTCGCCGCCCTTACTTTTTACGTATTGTACGTGCGCTTTCCAATTTAATTTATTGTCGATCTTGACGCCGAGGTAGGTAATACAATCTTTAAACGGGATTTTCTCCTCCTAGCTCTAACCTAGGAGGTCTCTGTCCTGGTTTCGTGCCGAAATAAAGCGCCTCTGACTTCGCCGTGTTAAATTTTAATTTTACCGCCTGCGACCATTCGTGTAATTTATTAAGCGCCTCGTTCGGTTTTGTGCGCATATCCATTAACAATCTCGATCTTACAATTAAAAGTGTGTCATCTGCAAACCCGACGATTGAGCATCCTGCGGGCAACTTGACCCTAAAGATGCTCTCATACAACAACTTCAAAATGTGGGACCAGAACATGACCCTTGCGGGCATCCCTTTCCACCTCACGCGACAGAACTTCACCCGGAATTTCAACCTGTGCTAATCGCCCCGAGAAATAGCTCTTGACCAAAGACATCAAGTTTCGCGGACAACCCCTACGATCTAACTCGCAAACGATTAATGGCCACCAGGCAGCATCAAATGCTCCTGAAATGTCCAAAGCAACAACGACACAGTACTCTTTGGCATCTCTTGCCTGCTTAATTTCCCCGACAACGAACTCTAACGCGTCGATAGTCGACTTGCCCTCCACGAAACCAAACTGTCGGTTATTAAAACCGCCGCTGTCTCGCACTAGGTGTTCAACACGCGTAGTCATAACGCGATCTAAAACTTTCCCCAGCACCGGTAGCAAGCTAATTGGACGATAGCTGCCCGGATCTGACGCATCCGCCTTTTAGGTTTGGGTATAAATTTCACATTCTGGATTTTCCAGCAACGCGGAAAAACGCCCCTTTCTAAACAAAGATTAAACAACCCAACAAAGACACACGGGGCTAACAGGCACGCCTGCAGAGCTGCGTCTGAAGTGATTCCATCATGCCCCGGTGCCTTCTTAGGGTTCATCCTCCTAAGAGCCCTGACGACCTCGTGAACTAGGATTGCCTTATCGGCACCTGTTCCTTGCGCCTTTGCAGCTTCCCGACGTATTAAATCGTGCGACCCTTCATCCCCCTCGGGATTATCCGATGGGAAAAATTTCTCTAGTAAATATTCCGCTGTGGTTTTAAAACCTTCCGTGTATTCGCCATTTGTTTTCTTTATATTACTGAGCGCGATTTTTTGTTGTTTTCCTCTAATTACGCGGTATGCGGTTCCCCAGGGTTCTTTCTCTGAGTTTTGCGTGCAGAATTCTTTAAATCTATTCGTTCGCGTTTCTTCTATTAATATTTTATATTCGCGGTAACTTTGATTATACTTCAGATGTACAGCGGATCCAAGCTGTATTATGCGGGCTCTTACGTCAGTATCGTGGTTATGGTAGTTTACTTCATTTTATCCAATTAATTTTGGTAGACACAACAAAAGAATCTGAAAAAATACCTTTAGTGCACGAGGAACTTGCTGACTTCCGTTTTGCACAATTTTTAAGTTCTCTGTAAGAGGTTTGGTCACTACCTTGAACAGAGAACAATTATTAAGAGGTAATTTTCTGTAGCGTTAGGAGCTTCTTCTATATCCTGGCTCTGTTTGTATTGTACTTTCAGACGATTCTATTATGTATTTCAAGGGATGTCGGACGAGTTCATGACTGTTTGAGGAGTGTTTTAAGCGTGCATGATGCATGCTTATTGGTCAGTTAGTTATGTGATAGGTTCCATAGTCCTACAAAGCAAACAGTGTTTGACCTTTACTAACGAACATTTGGAAGACCTTTTGAAAATGTCTAAACAGAAACACTGAAGTATGACTTATTAGAATTATGTATGCGCATATTGTGAATTTATATTGTACTGGAGATATTGCTTTTTATGATCATCAGCAATTACTTATAACCCTAACGTAAGCTTCATAAAGTTTTGAGAGTTGTACAGACTTGCTCTAAGGTATAACCTCGTCGTGCAAACCATCAGTTCTACAATTAACTCTTAGTTTTCTTTGTAAAGAAATGTATATCAGAAAATGTCAGTACAAGAATAGGGTTCTGAACTTAATTTCGTCAATATAACCTTAAAGCAGGAAAACGACACCTTGAAGTAATTAATTACTAGAATAAAAAAGTTTTTTATTTAGCAAATGTCATCCATATAATAGATTTACTTCTGAAACGGCATTTGTATTGTTCATTAATTTAAAAGCATAGCAATATCCTGATCTCTTGCAAACAAAGTTCTTAAATGAGTCTCAATAGAGTAGCAGCGTTCTGAGCTTAATATATCGTTATACCTCTAAAATCTGTAAAATAGTAATGTAAGGCAATTATTTACAAAAGCGATTTGGCAAATGACGCAATGTATCGGTATATCTTTTGCGATATTTTTTAACTGTATTGCGTTGCCACAATCTGCAAGCTATCGAGTTTTTACTTAACTTTCAGTTTTTCTCGTAAATAAAGTACAGCATAAGAAACTCTTTCTATAATTGTGGCAATCTGAACCTATTTTTGTGTTTTACCGCTTAAAACTGAAAAATATCGCGCAATACAATTAAGTACGCCAGAGTAATTTTTTTATCTGGCAGATAACGTAATAGTGATATTCCTTAAATCTATATCTCTTCAAACATAAAAATAAAACTATGATGCAATTGCTTACAATAACATAAGTTTCAGAAGTCACTGAGTGTAATGAATTTATATCCAGGAACGCATGAGAATAAAATAAATCCAATGTATAAATTAAAATTGTAGGCTTATGTACTAAATAGATAAATATATATAAATAGTACCACTAGTTACAAATATTAAAGTGTAGCCTTTTAACCTTTTAAGTTAGCTTCTTAAGAGTTAAAGGTGTCCCATTTATAGGTAGGGTAGAATACCTGGTGGGCTTCAGCGAGTCTCTTAAAAACTGAGATTGGCCTTGCATTTGGGCTGGGTAGAAGGACCGCTCTGAAAGCAACGCAATCGCTGAATGTACTTCCGGACTAACTTGATTTATACGTCATACGAGAGCATAGGAGTGGTCATGGAATGAGACTATAAAAGCAAAAATAGGATACGGAAGCGCCAGTGCATCTAAGAATACTTACAAGAAAAAACTAAGTGGTAAGGTTGCGAAGAACATCAACACTGTTTGTGTCCCATAAAACACAGAATAATATCCAATTAACTGTTCACTTCGGAACTACTCAACTAGACATTCCTTTTTAGAAACTCTTATAGGTCTTACACTTGAGATTTTTTTAAAAACTTACCTGGATATCGATAAATTTAATTTGTACCTCTATGTGATTTTCTAATTCTTTAAGTGCACCATTTATTCTAAACCTTTAGTACTAAAAAGGAATATGGTCCAGTTTAAATTTATATTGAAGTCTTAAGATCTTTCTTAACAGAACAAATGTTAGTTTTACCATTTACAATCTTGAACTTTCTACCTGAAGAATATAACATTGTGTACCAACTTGAACTTTGTTTCAATAATATATTAATATTATGATTCCAAAACGAGAGCTAATTTAAACAGCCAATATATATATATATATATATATATATATATATATATATATATATATATATATATATATACATATATTGCTGTGAGTTTGGCGTACAACCGTCCTGACCAATATAAGGGTGCAATGGATGTTTGCTTAATAGAAAATGTGGGTTTGTGCCCTTTTTCCTCCTTAGATAGCACAGCCACAAATATGCTGTAGATTGTGCGAAAATGAAACGATCAAAGAAATCTCACGAAGCATTTATGAACAATCCTCTGTGCACGCAGAAACATCTTTGTTTTACACGCATTATCTAAATAATTTCTTTACACATACAAATATAAATTAGGCTATATACACAATTTACAGCTTAAGTTTAGCAAGAAAAATTATCTAATCACACTTACGTATCAAAATAATCTGCACCTAATCCTTGTTAATAATAAGAGAGTTCCAAAATATTTTATATGTATACCACAAAATTCTGTGAATAATTTATATATCCTTGTATTACCTCATTTATCAATGTAGTTGATCAACGACCCCTGGCAGAAAAATTTTGTAAGGATCAAAACGTTTTAAGCTCTGGCTCAAAATTGATAACATAATATATCTATTGCAATTACGCAAAATAAAAGTTTATTCTAGCTTAATCTACTTAATAATACCTATACATCCTTTTAGGTTGCAAACATAAAGTTACACTTGCGGTGTGATTCGTTAAATTCTTGTTCATGGCTACCTTTCTTTGCTTATAAAAACATCGCTTCCACTGGAATTAGCTACATTGAAAAGTTCTTGTTCCAAATTTTTAGAGCTCCATTTTAATCAATGTTCACCCGTCGAAGTTTACGTCTTTGAAAGTGATTTCACATTATTATTATTTATGTTGGAGTAATAAATTAATCATCGTTCCACTCCCTTCAGTAATAATTTATTAACTATCTAATGTCAAAGTACTTATGTACAAATGTTGACCATCAAATCGTGCTTGCCAAATTTTGAAAGAATTGCAAATCTTGAATCTACATGTTAGATGCCAAAGGAATGAATGACCCCATTCTAAATCGTTTCTTTTTTTATATAACTTACAATCTTAATTACCTTCTAAATTGCTTTCTCGAAGAATTAATCACCAGCATGATGCAGTAATTACCCACAATTCTGCGTTTTATCTCTAATGAGCTGTAACTACAAAAATTATGGCTTTCATAAATAATCACACATCCTTTTTTAATGTATTAACGCAACTGTAGGTCGTCGCTCTTTTATGAACTTCTGTAATAACTAGAGATATTAGAATGCGTTATCTTATCTGTTTTATAGCCTTTCCGGTAGTAGTGTGTTTGTTGAATAATTAGTTATGCTTTGTTAATTTTTGGCTTTTAGAACACTTTTCGAAGAAATGAATTTGTATGTTTTGTTAACGTAAACGGATTCATAAATTTTGGATTATTTATCTTTCAGTATATCTAGTGTATTGCACCTTGAATAAATAGTGTTTATTGTGGTATTCCTAAATATTGAATTTCCATTTTGGCAAAGTACGAATTCAAATCCATTTGACATTTTAAAGTGAATGCGATCCGTTTTTTAGTCTGTATATGCGCAATAAAACATGCTTCACAAGGTATTCCAGGAGTAACACGGATAAAATGAATGCTTTTATTTTCACAGATTTAAACTTGTCATTAAGATATTTTTCCAAAGAATACTTAATTACATACTGATTTGAAAGTTGGGCTTACTCTTAAATGGTAGGTCAATGCTGTTTTACATACGTAAAAAGAGACTTCAGCCAACTTCCCATAACTGTGTCTAAATTAATCTGCGCACGCAATAATTGTTGCATTAATAGAGCGGTTTATACACCAATAAACATGCATCAAGTTCAGCTACTGATTCTAGGGAAGCGTTTACAAGGATTCAAACGTTAAAGTACATCTGCATTGATGACAATATTTCACTTTCTGAAACAAATATTTGAGCTTTCGTAATTGGTTTAATTATTTTCCTCAATGTATAATCTGTGGCTTTGTTTATTATATAACGCTCAGAGTCTTATTATAATCATAATTTTCAATGTCACATATTTAGCATTTGTGAATTACAATATGACGACGTTTATTGATGAATAATGTATTGATGTTTTATGTGATTTGTGCGGCTTTACACGTCGTGGTATTTATCCTACTTAATGACTAATGCGTTATCTTGGTGTTGTATTAAATGTACCAATACATGTTAGGAAAATGAATTTTTATTGCTTTAAATATACCAACTGCCTTAATAAAAATAATATACTTTAAAACAATACAGTTAAATAATCTTGCTTGAATAACTTTATTGTCAATAAATTCTTAATATACAGGGTACGTCCATTTTCATTCTTTCCGTCCAAAATCAAATTTTTCTTTTTCTGTTTGCTGTATATTTAAAGTAACGCGAACGCGAACACAAATTAAAAATTTTAATTTTTTTTTACATAAAGTAATTTTTCAGTAATTTTATATTGTAATATTTTCTGAAGTATTATATAAAACAGCGTAAATTGCTCTGATTTATATCGCATTGGTTGTATAACGTCTAGTGAATCATAGGGTCACTCATAAATTTTAAAGGTAAGTCTTTTACATAATTTTTTAATTCTTTTAATTTACTTACTATACAAAATACAAGCCCATCACCAAATGTTTACGTAACGTTGCTGAAACCTAGAAAATATTCATCTATGCTAATATTTTTATTTTCTACATAAACAAGTCCTACAATTATAGTCGCTTCTTCGTTTTTGCTGATGCTTGTGGTACAATCAATAACGAAACATTTTGTTTTTTTTACTGGATTAAAATATTTTCCAAGATATTCTTTGACAAAATACTTTTTTCTACGATCGTGCAAAAAGTTCATACTTTTTGCATTAGTTACCGTGCCAAAAGTTTTAGTTTTTGCATTAGTGCAAAAAAATACTTACTCTTTGCACTGGTGCATTAACTTTTCGATATTCAAGTATCGGGCAATTTCTCTCTGAATTTTACTAAAAGCATTTACACTGATAGGTTGGACTAAACATTTTTCGTTGTAAAGTCTATATGGAGAGTATGCAACATTGAAGAATGCATAATTTTAAAAAACGCTTTGATGCACGCGGACATATCTTTGTGTGTCTGTGGGGACCCTAACGGCAATTTATTTCATAGTTTCCAATAACTCACATTTGACGGTGACAACTGCTGACAATAATTTCAAGTCGTCAGTTTAATAACTGATTTTTTTGTTGTAAATCTGATCAAAATGTAGAGTTCTAATGGTGAAGAAGAAATTGATTGTACCTCTCCAGATATAGTTGAAACAGCAAATGAAGCTACAGCAGATCTACCAGATAAATCTTAAAAAGTATACGAGGTTTGTTATACACGTTTTAAAGAATGGTGTAGCGCAAAATTTGTTAAGAATATTACTGAAAATGTTCTCCTGACGTACTTAAGAGAAAATGAGAAATAATAAGGACATCGGCATTATGGACAGAATATTCAATGTTAAAAGCTACACTTCAATCAATGACAATATAAAATTCGACAATTCACAAAATTAGTTCCATTTCTGAAAAAAAATCAGTTGGATATAGTCCTAAAAAATCAAAAATTTTTACCCAAAAAGAATTTGATAAATTACAGCTCCAGATAATAAATATCTAACGATGAAGGTTATTTAAAATAAGTTAGTTCTTAACTTTATTTACTTGTCTTTTGTTGTAGGTAGTTGCAGTATTTGGCATTGCCAGTGCATGCAGCCGGGACGAGTTACAAAAACTGACATTACATGATATCACTGACATGATTCTATCTTAACTGTCAAAATTCCCGATTCCAACACCAACAAACCTCGATCATTTGTAATAAGCGGTGAAATAACGAATTTTAACTTTGTTGAAATGTATCGCATCTCTTCGTACCAAATCTACCAGCCACAATAGATTTTGTATAAGGTATTATAATGGAAAATGTACGGTCCAGCCCGTCGGTATAAGTACCTTCAGTAAAATTCCAAATTGCGAAGTATTTAAATATCGAAAATCCAATACAATATACAGGACACTGTTTTGTGAAATTAGGGGCAGACATGTTGGCATTGAAACGTCATGGAGGATGGAAATCTGCCACTGTTAGGGATGGCCGCGGGCCCGGGCCGGCAAAATTTTTTTCGGGCCCAAGCCGGGCCAAGCACGTGTCGGACCCGGGCCGGGCCGGGCCAGACTGCTCAAGCTTTTCGGGCTCTTTGGGCTATTCGGGCCGGCCCGAAGTTTATATAACGAAATATACAATTTTTCAAATAACTGATTAAACTTTTATGCTCGTTCATGTCGAGATATAAAAAAATGGAGGTTCAATTATAAAAATTACATAATTTTTCAATTCTGAATTTTTCACATCCTCAAATTGTAAAAACTATTTTATTGTTTTTAATGAAAAACATTTCTCAAGGTGTAATGAAAACAATCTACAATCCGTTTTGATTAAATGTTTATCAACACGATTTTTTAGATCAATAATTCCTGGATGCACAACAATTGAAGATACATGCACTTAAATCAAAATAACCATCTGTTAAAGCACCATTTATATATGCCATAAAATACAGGATGTGCTATTCAAAATAATTAATATGACAGATATTTGCAAGACTTCAAAACTATTTTAGCTATAGTTTCGCCTTGTTCGGTAACTCCTACACAAAGTTTCAATTTGCCAGTAAAATTGTAGTTTTTAAAATACTTTTAATGGATGTGGGATATCCTGTATACGTCTTTTTTTATATTAAAGAGCTAGATTCTTTGTAAGTATGTTATTATTTTACTCATTACGTAGCAGATTCTCTATATACGGCGAAAGCAGCCTTTCCATACTTTTGAAGAACCCTGCATATATTAATATTGAACATTTTTATAGATAAGATTGTCGGCATTTTTTTCATAATAATTAAGATTTCCAGTAAAGCATGCGATAAAAAAATATTCATTGACAACAAAGTAATGTCTACCTGATACGAGAGACTTGAATAATCAGTTCTCTGAACAGCTGCTAGCACATTCTCGAAATGTAGACCTATACACAATCTGTAAAATGGAAATTGGCAACGTTCTTTGTTTAGAATATGAGGAAACAATATTCAGTCAAATTTTGAATACTTTCCTTGAAATATGTTACTATATACTAGTAGTAGTACATGAATTCTAAAATGCATTTTGTTACTTAAGGTTGAAGTTTGACGCAAACCACCTTCTATTTTGGATTGCCTGTGCAAGTGTGCATCATCTCCAAATACCTTTGAGATTCTTCGAGGTTAAAATGATGCTATAAACTATGATTTATTAAGGTTGATATATTCAACTTTTGTAGAAAAACATAATAATAGTAAAGAGTATTTTTATACAACTGAAAATACATATATTAACAAATGATACGTTCCATTTGGATGTCGAAAAATCTATACATCTCTTAAGGTTTTAGTTATATTCCGGCCCGAATCGGCCCGGCCCGGCGCGAAGCCCGGCCCGAAATTCAAGCCGGGCCTCAAGCCGGGCCGATGCGTTTTGGTTCGGGCGGAGCAAGTTATTTCGGGCCGGGCCGGGCCGCATCTATAAGCCCGGCCCGGCCCGACCCGAATCCATCCCTAGCCACTGTAGCGGAGGGTTACGTTGAGGAATCAAGTTCTAGAAAAATTTAAATAGCAGCTCAAATTCTTCAGTTGTAATAAAAAAATATATTTTATAAAATAAATTTAATTTAACAAAAACCTTATAATGTTCAATTGTAAACGTTTTCACAATGACGCTACGTTTTCTAGCTTTACTTTGTACAAATTTGCTTATCATAGTCAAAAAGTCCATGGCACGCAACAAATCGCATTCGAAGCTTAATGAGGTAATACTGTTCAATTTGACCTGACTTATGGTGCACCTTAGTTCATTTCCAATCCGTTTCAAACTAGAAAACGTGTTTTCAATACTGCAATTGGTCACCGCTGGTATCAAATAGATGCGCAAGGAAATTTAAACAAGAGGAAAAAAATAATTCAAAAAATTGTCAATAATTAACCGGTAAAACTGTATGTCTAAAACGTCTTGTTTCTGTTTGGTGCAAATATTTGATACGATGTCCGTTTTCGAAAGATGGGCAAACTGCACAATTCTTCTATATCTTCTGGGTAAGAATTGACAAGATCTGATAATTTTTCTAAAAGCTCTTCGCGTATTAGTGACTGTAGCCATAACAGAAATCAAATTGGCAATTTGACAGGTCAAAAAGCAATGTATCAATTATTGCGAGTAATACGGTATTTAAACTTCTCCTAAACTGTTTTATACTTAAGAGTACTCAAACTACTGAATTCGTTATATGTATATGATTTCTTGTGCAATCTCTTCGATATACCTGCTCAAATTCGTAAAATCGGATCAGTTCTTTGTCTTTTTTTGTATGTGCGGGAAAGTAGATCCCGTTTCATTGATATTGTTATACAAGGATTCATAAAGAGAACGCGCATTGTTTAATTAAGTCATGATTAGTAGCTTGCAGAATACTATTCGTCAGTTTAAATCTCTGTAATATCTTACCCCGTTTCCAACTTTTTTATACTTAAAGATAGTGTTATAACTTGTCGGCGACACTTGACTTTCTCACCGCACTTGCCAGAAAAATCATATAAGACTTGCTCTATTGCTGAAAAGTCTTGTAACAGTGTATTCGTTCTATCTGCACTAACTGGCCACCTGGTATCTGACAATCTTTTCGCAGTGGCTAAACTAGACAACGCAATAATAAGGAAACGCCAGCGATAGGTAGAGCCAGAAAAAAATGTGTATAGGCTTTCAACAAATATAAAGAAAATGAGTGTTCCTTTACAACATTCGGCGTAAGATTTTTCAACCAAATGGAGTAAGTGTGCCTAACAAAGGATGTATTCTGCACACTACTGAGTTCCTTGCGTCTACATACACCACTATGCTTTCCACTCATATAGGAGGATTGCCGTAGGTTTTTCCGCATCAGTTCATTCTACTGTAAGAAATCTAATAAACTTTGCGATAGCTCCTCCATACGGTGACCTTTCATGTTCAAAAATTTCAAAAATCTTGCAATTGGTCCATATGGTAAAACAATCCGGATAACTAAACTTAATTGCTCTTCATAAGGCATATCAGGAGTAAAATCCAAGGAAATACAAAAATATTTGCATGTTCTCACTTTACAGTGAATGTAACAACCAATAGTATAAGAACTAATCAGATTTAGCAATTTATTACACAGAAAAGGACCAAATTTGGCCAATGCTTCAAACATACCAAAACAATTTTAATTATGAGTGAATCCAATCTTTTCCACAGTACCTCGAAAAGAAAGGCGCCCGTTCTACTAAAACTTTATAACTACAACACGCTCTAGCAGTATTCGCCCATGCATCTGTTCGACCTTCATCTGTTAGGTATCGATATGCCCGCCTTTGTTTTCGCGATCAGCAGTGTAATTGAAGCATCTTAATGTGAAGAGATTTTCTTCGTGAAGAGGTACATAATTAGCATTTCTCTAATCATTGAAACTGTCTGCAGTAAACTTTGTTGAAAATGACGCCAACGGAGTTTTTATGTGAAGAGCTTTTTTCGTATAGACGTATCATTTCATTTGCATTTTTTCACTCATGGAAACCGTCTTTAGCAAACCTTACTGAAAATGACGTTAGTTTACAAGGAAAACAGAATACGCTTCCTTTGCTTTATGAATAGCATAACTGAGTTCCTTTGCGTTACTTCTTTGTACTGATACGAGCAGAACCCGCAATACTAACATCAAAATACTACATAAACGAGTTTTTGAAGTTGCAAGTTTGTTTTTGTTATTTTTTCTTCATCAGTTGTGCATTTTAAGCTTTCTGAAGCGCCATGATGTCCGTCCGACATTGTTGGATCTACTAACAATTGTTGTTTACTAAAGGGAAAAAATATATATAAGATCAATAATTATGACTAAGATGCTACAAATCTAGTATATCTTTAACTACTTGTTACCTACAGCTACCTTTAACAGATGGTAAGTATTTATCTTAAAAGACTGCACAAAATTAATCAGCATATTTTGCTTCATTAACTACGCAACAAAATATTTTGCAATTCACATCATGATTTTATTAAAATGCACATTTATAATTTTTTTGCCAAACAAAAATGAATTATACAATATGGTTTATTACTACTCATAAATAATAAGAAAGATCAACAGTAACACACACACTTCTCAACTCAACATTGCACAATGCATCGTTCAATTGATCCTAATTTACTGCGATTAAATGAAAAATTCATAACCAGATTGAATGCACCTGGTTAAATACCGTTATGAACAAGATTGGTTAGTTTACTAATTACTTACTGTATTATTACGGCATTGCATAAGGTCTTGGTAAATTTCGAATCGTATGGAAGTAAATGCAATTTTTCAACTTTTTTAAGAGTACAATATTCTACAGAGGTTGACTGTACTGTTTTTGTTATACAATTAGATCTTTGCTCTCTTAGCAAACGTTTTCACACCGCAGATCCCAAGTCCTATGATAACTAACATTCTGACACGAAGAGTCAAAATATTTGTCTTGGCATTAGTTAATAGTAATTTGCAGAACTATGGTAGTGTATTTAATTCTGGGTAAAATTGATATGTCTAGATTTTGCATTCCTTTGAAGTTTGACCTCTTTGAATATACTTAAGTGTAGTTGCCTTATAATGTTTGTGTTTTCAGTGGCGTTATATATCTAAAGCTTATTTCTTTTAAGCCTCGTTAGAAAGTTTTTGTGTCAGTTTTAGTCTGTCAGTCGTTGCATCTGTGTTGCTTGAAATTAGATGCTCCGTGTTGATGCACGCAAAGAGATAGCACGTGCGAACTGATAGAGAAAGAAATTTATTAATGAACAGAAATAATTTGTGGCTATTTTCTTTCATGAACAAGTGCTGTAGAATTATCTGCCCAAGATGCTTGATAAACCCATAGCGTGGGGCAGAAATAGCGCTGAGTAGGCTCATATAATAAGTGAGTGCACAGAAAACACGTTTGCTTTTCAATAGTGGTTAGTAACAAATATAACTTAACTCTAGATAAGATCGTTATCAGAGCAAACATGAATTACCTTAATTATGGAGCAAACAAAATTAATTGAATTATGGAAATTTGTATTTAACATAGTTAATCGGAGTATCCAAATTGGCACGATTAATATGCAAAGATAAAACAAATCCTACTGTCCTTGAATCTTTTATGAATTTTGTGTGATAGGTTTTATTTAAAAATAACGTTCATAAGAAGTACAACTTTTAAAACCACAAGTTTCGAAGTTGGATATTATTCGTTGTTATAGTAGAAAACATGCCGTGTTCGTCTTCGAAATAGTTCTGCACGTTTCGATAAGATATCTAATATTTTGTTGGTTATGAAATGCATTTTTAAAGTGAGCTCTAAAATGACATTAATATGCCTACCCATTATGAAAGATTTGCTCATTTGAAATTACGAAAAAATTAATAGTTTTGAATATATATGAAGAGAATTGTTTATTAATGATTATCTATACAATATAATTATCAAAACTGAAAACTCTTAACTTTGCTTTACAGTAAAATTATTTTTGTATTTACAGATAATGCAAGCAGTCAATCACCTGACGTATTTGATTTGTTATTAGTGAAAAACCCATATGTTGTTTGTTCAGAAACACACTTATATTCTAAGTAACAATTTTAAGGTGTGTTGCCTATAAATACCAGTACTGATGTTTAACCTTTATTTAAATCAATATGATTATACTCTTCATCATTATAACGATTAGTTGGATTGATCTTTATTTATATCTGAAGATGGTGTATGAAATATTTTTGGGAAGTTCAAAACTTCATCAAAGGGGTAACAGTAATACGATTGAAAGGCAACAGTTTATACTTTACGTTATAGAAAGTGCATTTAAAATTTATAACTTTCGTAGTTTTAAAGGAACACAAATAGTGTTTAAGCACGTGACTTTCTTTTCAGAGTCAGCTTCGACAATAAACTGTAATACATCGGTACCTAGACAGTTTTAGAAAATACTTGTAGTAAATTATTGATAATTTATTTACAGTTCTTGAGGGTTTCTGCATCTCCCTTCAGTCAAATTAATTTTAATTCGTGTTTCAAGATATGGCGGCACTCTGTATGCTTCTAAAATTTTCAGTTACTGCATTCAACCCATGCTTAAACTCATACTGTACCGTAAATTAAACCTCAAGTTAGTCGTTAGTACAGTAAGTAGGTAGGTAATATAGCAATTGCGCCCAATTTCTGTTTTACTAAAGCCCCACACGTGGGGCATACACTACTGTTTCACTGGCGCCCAACACCAGAGCCCGCTAATTGTTTCCATATATGTATTTGGTTACATTTGTATATCTTTAAAATGTTATTGTGTGCAAATAATTTTTACGCCTCAAGTGATAAAGCGTCCCGATGCAATGCTTAGTTTAGTTACCGCTTGGAGCCAACCTTGACTAGAGCAACCTTTGAGTTTTTTATTAATTCTAAAGCATAGCTATCTTCTAAAAATCATCAGTTGCCCTTATAGGTAAAGTACACAGGAAAGGCTTAATATAGTATTTACTCTCGGTACTTAATTTATCGCTATGCCTCTAAAATCCGTAAAATCACAATATAAGCCAAGTACTTACAAGAGCGTTAGTGTTTTTTCTCTTTTGGGCGTATTATACAATATATTAAATTGATTTCTTTAACGTCTTTTATAATATTCTGTTACTCTAAAGCATAACCATCGGTTCTTCACTTAAGCTTTAGAAATAACGTATGTATGAACATCTCAATAGCATACTAGCAATTTGAACATTACTCAGTATTATCCCAAATAGAGCTGCAAAGCAATTTTGTAAGAAAATACCTGTAAGAACGAAGATGTTTCTTTCAATGTTAGGTAAATGACACGATGCATTGGACTTACTTCTGTAACGAGCTGTATGATATATCTTAACTGTATAGCACAACGATTTCCTGCAAATCATCAGTTTTTGCATAAATTTTAGTTCACTTTGTAAACAGCGTGCATAGTAAAGTGTCAATAAAACAATAATGCGTTGAACTTCATTTAAGGATATACCTCTATAATTCGGAAGATTGCAGTTTAAGACTTAAGCATTTTAACTTATTAATGTAATTAAGCAATTTAAAAAATATTGAATTTGATTATTATTAGTACATCACCATGTATATGGCAAGTGTTGTATTTTAATCGTTGAAAACAAATTTAGTTTGCATGTCCAAATGATTAAATTAACATTCGTTAGTCCTTTTCTTTAAATTTGTAAAAGCATTTAAAAGTCACCTTCAATATTATTTATTGAAATAGAAAACGTTGTTTAGCTAACGTACACGTATACATAACTGGTTATATCTGGTATAATCAGACCGTACGTGCACTGTTGAACGCTCGTTGTAGTGATAGACGGTTTTCTTGCAAACAACCAGTCGTATTGCAACTATCATGTGAGAAACATATGTGCCTTAATTAACATGTTGAAATGCGACCTCCGCATAGCACTTTAAAAATAGTTCTTTCGGAATTCTTATCTACAATGTTGAAAATTGAACGATATGCACAACTTCCATGATTGATACCATCTTTAGTGTTATTTAATTTACGCTAATCTTTGCTGTAATTAATTCTATCGATGACTTTTAACATTTGGAAATTTAAAATTTGTATCGAAGCGACTGCTATAAAACTATGAGATATTACGATATAATGGATTCAATAGTCTTTGATTGAAAATTTGGATGTTGATGGTTTGACATAATTTCTGTTGATTGTTGCCATCACAACAGATGTTCAGGTAGATGACATGTAGTTGAAATATTTCGATCACAAGAGGACGTTGTAAATCAAGATAAATCGTATAATTTGGCAACATGTTTTTTTTTGTTATTACTTTGAATTAATTTCGTAATCCTCGGTAAGTCAAACTTTTTAATTATTTATATGAAGTATTTTATTCTGCAATTTAATGTTATTAAACATCTACAATACGTAGAACTTGGTTAATTAAAAAAACCTGCTTTATTACTCAGAATTAGGTCAGTATTTATTTTCTACAAGAAATATAAGCAATGATCAGCTTTCCACCTGATTAAAAAGTAAAAGTAGAATAATTTATTTGAAGTCTATCTTAAGATCTCATGTACTTATTTAAAAAAAATTTGCTATATGGAATAATTAACATCCTTTGAGACCCACTGATGATTATATGTACATCGTATTCAGATCTGAATATGAAATGATAAGGAAAATTTTATTGAATACATCAATTGTCATTTTTATGTAACATTATAACTTGACATACACTCCATCTTCAGTTAAGATAACTTGAGAAAATTTAAATTAGAATTGTAAATATCTGTAACAAAAGCAGAATAATTTTTAATTTAATAGCTGTACATATATTTCCTTCTGCAGGTTTTTTATTAAATTACTAACGTAACAATTTATTAAGAAATTAACCTTACCATTAAATTTGATATAAATGCATGTTTCTTATTCAGATGCAATCTATAATCTGTTCGATATTTAATGTATAACTATTTTTTCTTTCTGGATAATATTGCTTAACTAAACAATCTTAACCCCTGTACTTTACGTGCGTATAATCGTTGCTAAAGTTCCTACACTCTCTTTAGTGACATTGCCTTGCTTATGTTAAATCTTTGAGTCTAGTGACGCCTGCATTTTAGTATTTATAAATACTCACTCTATTTTATAACATCTATCGGAATTGAAACAAGTAAACGAAATAAAAATAAAGTTAGATCACGACAAGTACTTAAAAAGGATTTTTTCATCAAAAATGGTAAATATATTAGGTAGTCCTCCTGTGCAAACAATCACCTTTTTTCTAATCTTCGGTTTCTTTTATAAACAAATTATATAAAGACACTTCAATTTAGGACGATACCTACAATAGCTGAAAATAGCAATCTGGGATGTAACAAATTTTCAATAACTTATGGAAAGCGAAACAGCTTTCAGGAAATGTTCTGCGCCTAACATTTATATTTTTAAAACTACAAAAGAAGTAGATTAATAAATATATTTCCTTGATTGATATTTATACAGATTTGTGTAGCAACTACTCATTTAACGTTGAGGGTACTAGAAGTCGTACAGTTTAAAAATGCCATTAAGTGTTTTAATTTTTCACATCTGTTGTCAGCAAAGTATATAATTCTTGATTATTTTGAAACTTTGTAAATTAGTTATGGTTTTTAATATAGCATCCTGGAGTATTTTTAATACTTCATTGTCCTAACAGGTCAACGAATACTATAAACGAACATCCGTTCCTTTCAAATGCTTTTAATATGCAGCAGCTTTATTAACTATCCTTCCATAATTTCTAGAATCAATGTAAAGTTATAGGACCCCCGCGGTTATTAGATATCTCCGTATAAGAAAATAATTTGCCAGCGAATTAATATTTCTTGGAAGGTTCAAAGAAATTTGTTTATATATATATTCTTAGCACACAAACCTATTTACTGTTTCAGTAATAAATTATAATCCCAAAATTCATATTTTCATCAAACGCTTTATTGCAGGAGATTAATTTGATCCTGTCTTTGAAGTTCTAATGAGCTTTAGAAAAAAATTTTGTTCGCTACAATTTGTCACGGAAGACCAACATACATATTTGCAGCTAAACAACTTTAGACTTCGTGTTGACAGTATTAAATTTGCTATGTTAATTGAACTTAATTATTAGACACAGAGACAGTTTTATTGTCGCTAAACATATACGGGGTGGGTATATGATGAATAACTTGTTCTTTCAATGTCTTGTAACTTTATCGTATCTTGACATAAACAGTAAACATATATTTAGCAAACAAAGAAGTAGCAACTCCGTAAGGTTTTCAAGTGTTGGTTCAGATTTCAAGATATGCCTAGTGAAAGGATATGTTCACGCAGCTATAATGTTAAGAAATCATAAAAAGGTTACAAACTATATTTGCAGTAACATATTCTATACTTGCAATAATTGTTGTGCGTTGTTCACGTATTTGTTTCAACTTTACTAGAATATAAACACTAACAACTCTAGATACTGCAAATATAATGTAGTTGGGATTATAGTCGAGAGAATCAAAGATTACTTGTCTTAGTAATAATAAATCTTTTCTAGCAACGAAGGTTGTGGTTGCTGCATTAAACACTTAGCAGCAATTTACTACAATCTACTACAAATATTTTCTGAATCGGTTTGGATACCAACATATCACAACTTGCCAGCATTGACTCTAGAAAGAATTTCACATAATTAAATTTATCATTGAAAACACTATTTGTACTCCTTAATAAAAACCAAAATTATAAATTGTAAATGCACTTTCCTATAACACAAGGTGTATTGGAATTTGTAGTAGAAAATCGTAATACTAGTTTGCGTAAAACCAGTCAAACAATCGGATTGAGTAAACCTAGTGTTTCAAAAATACTAAAAGCCAACAAATTTCACCCATATAAAATTCAGCTTCACCAAGAGCTTAAGGATGGGGATTTTCAAAGCAGAATTGATTTTGGATTATGGGTAAGGGATGATAATTTTTTGGATTTTGTTTTGTTCAGTGATGAAGCAACATTCCATAACAATGATTTTTTTGAGTTTTTTCACAATTACCAGTACTTCTAAAGCGTTGTAATAATCTTTCAAACGCAGCTATATTAGGATGCAAAATTTTTGAGCGTAAATTCTTGTAGCTATTAGACAATTTTCTTCAGCTTCGCCAACTACCAACATCATATCAATCTTTTCGTTAAGACCATAGGCTTTCATTTTACAAATGTTCACCTCACAACAGCACAGATACAAAACTGATAAACAACAAAAACAAAACTTAAACATGGTTGCTGTTGCAACGAAGTCAAATAGTTAATATTATTTGGTAGGCGACGCGCCGCCTGTGATCAAAGTAAATTATACCCAACTTTAGAATTATGTACCAACATTTTTAATTATTCGCTAATAACTCGGATACGGTTGAATATGAATATAGGGCAACCTTATAATGTTGAATAGAGAATTTAATTCTGCATTTTACTACTTAAAAATATACAGGGTGTTCTATTTGAAATAAGCGACTTAATGGCATTAATTGTTTAATAAACGGAGAACGATGCAATGAACACTCTGTATATTATTTTCATAACTAGTGTTATGTTTCCATTAACTACAAGTTTATACTATTCCCCTACAAAAGTTAAAGGTTCAGCATCATCTAAATCATGATGTTACAAAAATTTTTAATAAATCATGCGATTTTGAAAAAAGTTGAATATCTCAACAACTATGAGATTTAGGTATAGGTAATCCTAATAAAAGTTACCCTAGTTTGATACGAGCAATCAGAATTTGTATTAAAGTACTGGGTGTTCCATTTAAAAAAACAACTTTGGTATATAACTTTTTTATTGAACACCCTGTATAACACTAATTAATTTTACGTTGTAGCCATTTTGAATATACATAAGATTTATTTGAAAGTTTTTTCGCTAAACGTTACCATTAAGCAGTAATCGAGCGTTTTGTATGCGTTGGGACACCCTGTATATATATATATATATATATATATATATATATATATATATAGTTAGAATTAACGACCTCTGGTATATATATATATATTTAATATGAAGATAAAGTTAATGTATTGGTATATTTTTGGTCATAAATAAACGAAGTGTCAAATAATCTTTCGTTTTTAACTTGACGTTTCGATCTATTATTCAAATCTTAATCATAAGCTAAAAGTTAGGTAATTTGAAACTAAACAATACATATCTAAAAACTTACATAAAACTTGATTATTCCTCAATTTAAGGCTAGTGTAAACTAATTTTAAATGATATAAGCAAAACTGGAGTGACAGAATTGAAATTGTTTTGTGTATGCAATTTTGATGTTACAACAACCAAGTTTAATTAAGTGCAATGATTTTTGGATATAAATATGATAAAAATGAAAAGAATGTATAAATATTGTCTGTAGCAGAAGTACATATTGAAGTGTTACATCATAGGTCGTTAATGCGTGAATATTTTACCTTTATTTATTTACTAATTAAATAATTCCCGAAGGACCAATTAAAAGTTTATTATTATAATGGTTGATTAAAAACATTACATTTTTTAGGTAACTTGAAGTTTAATTACATGTAGAAACACAACTTGAAGACGCACCTTCAAGTTCATAGTATAAAACTGAACTAACTATACACACCCTTTCTTAAGAAACATTTTATCTTAGTCCTGTTCATAAAACCCATTACCTGTCTTAGAAATTTCACAAACCCCTTTGTTAGAAAACATAAAAGTATTACTCTTACATTTCTGGTTTACCTGAGACTGACGGCAATAGATTAAAACATGTGATAGGACCCTTTGCAAGTTGAAGGAAGATTGAAAAATTTTCACTGTGTTAGTCATACATTCGGTCTGCTAAATAATATGAACCCTAATTTTAAACTGAAATATTATTTAATGGTTCGATTTCTCGAACACACTGCCTCCCGTTGAAGGCTTGTCTTCAACAAACAATTAATTCCTTAATTCAAAAAAATTTTCCTTTGGTGGTTTTTTTTTAACTGAGACCTACTAACTAACTAGTGAAACGCAAAGTTGTGTATTAAACATAGTATCTAAATAACTACTGTACAGAAACATTTTATTTAAACATTATCTATGGAGTTAAATTTCTTCATTAGGAAGACGGCATAATTTTGTAATATTTCTGACAAATACTCCATTTTGAGTTTTAACCTTAACTGCTCGAACTTTATTATCTCGACCACATATTAATTCGATAACTTTAGCCAAGGGCCAATTAAGTGGACGGGTATGTTCTTCCTTGAGTAAAACGATGTCGTTCACCTTTAAATCCTTTGAAGAAGTAAGCCATTTTGGCCTATTCTGAAGTTGATTGAAATACTCCTTTACCCAACTTTTCCAAAATTTGTTGCACACGAGTGCATTTTTGATATCGTGTTAAACGATTTTCAGAAATTTCTGATAAATCTTTTTCAGGAAATGCCATAAGGCTACCACCGATTAAGAAATGTCCCGGCGTCAGACAAGATCGTTTGAATCACTGGAAAGAGGTTGAAGAGGTCTTGAATTTAAAACCGCTTTGATTTGGGCTAAGATTGTAGTAAATTCCTCAAACGTGAACCGCGACTCTCCTACAATACGGATTAAATAAAATTTTGTACTTTTTATAGCTGCTTCCTACAGACCTCCCCAGTGCGGACTTTTAGGAGGAATGAATTTCCATTCTACTTCCCTAGCTGCTGAGAAATTTTCTACCAAATCAATGTTTGCCCTTTTTTTGAAAAAATCGGAAACCTCTTTCAATTGGTTTTTTGAACCTAAGAAATTAGTGGCATTGTCGCTATAAATAATTGAGGGATTGTCTCTTCTAGAAATGAATTTTTTTAGGGTTAAAATGAAACCGTTTGTGGACAGATTAGATACTAATTCTATATGCACTGCTTTAGAAATCATGCAAATGAACACTGCAATATAGCATTTTGAACTTTTTACAAAAAATGGGCCACCGAAATCCACACCGACCTTGGAAAATGGCCTGGCGGGTTGTAATCTGTCGCGTGGTAAATCGGACATTATTTGTTCACATGTTTTAGCCTTAAATCGATAGCAAACTAAACAGTTTTGGATTATTCTTTTTATTTCTGTAAGGCCTTTTAGGGGCCAGTATTTTAAGCGAACGTTCGGCAAAGTTGTTTGCGCACCAGCGTGACCTAATCTTAAATGTTCATAATTAATTATCATGTTGGTTGCGAAGTTCTTTGAGAGTAGCAGAATTGGGTGTTTTTGGTCGTAGGGTAAATCTGAGTAAGACAACCTACCTCCTACACGAAGAATACCATTGTTATCAGAAAACAGTGACAAATGTAACAATGCCTTATTTGCAATTATTTTATTAGATTGTAGTTCTGAAATCTTTCTAGAAAAGGACTGTTGCTGTATAATCTTAATTATGAGAATTTCAGCTCTTTGGAGTTCCTCTACCTTTAAGGAACCAGAATAAATTTTCGATTTGTTTTGTAGGTTATTTACAAATCTTAGACAGTAGGCTATCACTCTTTTTAGTTTAATAATTGAAGAAAATTTAAAGATAATAACTTTCCAAAAATTTGAACAAGTGTCTTGTTTAGTGTTATATAAAACAGTTTTAATGTTTCTTTCTTCTGGAACATTGCACACACGGATTTCTTTACAGTCAAACTCGTTTAAGTTTAACTCTGAATTTTTTAGAAATTGTGGCCCTTGCCACCAAAGAACAGATTTTATTATTTCCTGTGGAGTCATTCCCCTCGAAAGAAAATCAGCAGGATTATTCTCGCTTTTAATATGACGCCACAGACAGTTTGACGTTATTCGTTGAATTTCTGAAACTCTATTGGAAACGAAAATTGACCACCTAAAAGGGTGTGCGTTTAGCTAGCACAGTACAATTTGGGAATCGGTCCACAAATTGATGGTTGAAATATTTAATTTATCTCTATAAATCGACAGTATTTTTCTTGTTAAATTTGCTAGTAGCAACACACCACACAGCTCAAGGCGAGGTAAAGTAATAGTTTTTACCGGAGCAACACGACTTTTTGAAGTTATGAGGTTACATGACACGTAATTATTTTTGTAAATAGCACGTACATAAACTGCAGCACCATACGCCTTCAAACTAGCGTCACAAAATTCATGTATTTCAATTTTGCATATTTTGTCTTTAAGGAATAGCAACCTCGGAATTTTTAGCCTTGAAAGTATGTGAATGTTCTCTGTGAATTTTAACCTCTGATGTGAAAGTTCACTAGTCAAATTTTCATCCCAATTTATCTTAGAGAGCCAAATTTTTTGCATTAGAATCTTTGCTATGACTATGACGGGAGAAATTAATCCCAATGGATCAAACATTTGCACTATTTGAGACAACACTGTAGGTTTAGTTATTGAGTGTTCCCTTGAAATTTTTGGAAGTGAAACTAAAAATTGATCCGAATTTGGACCCCAAAAAACACCTAAAACTTTATTAGAAGTGTGATCAGCGTTGATCTCTACATGATCTTGAGAAATATTTTGTATAACCTGTTTGAGAAATTGAAAATCGTTAGAGCACCATTTATGCATATGAAAATCCGCCAAATTTAGAAGCTCTTTCAATTGTTTGTACATTTCTGTTAAATTGTCTAGTGAATTACTACCACATAAAATGTCATCAACATAGTACTGCGAAAAGAGTGCATCTGATGCGTGAGGATATTTTTCTTTATTTTAAAATACTAGTTCATTTAAAGTACGGGTCGCTAAATATGGAGCGCTATTTGTACCATATGTTACCGTTAGAAGTTCTAAGCACTTCAACGGTTCTTGTGGAGTGTTGCGCCACAGAATATTCTGGAGAAGGATTGATACGGATCATTCAGTACATTTTTTGTATGTCACAGGTTAAAACAAACGTAAAGGTTCGGAAACGACATAGTATGTCAAATAATTCTGGTAGGACAGAAAACCATTTAAACATTATATCATTTAACAAAACACCTGTGGAGGTTTTCATACTTGCATCGAAGACGATGCGCAATTTTGTTGTGCAACTATCTTCTCTTAATACACAATGGTGGGGAAGAAAATATTTGTTTTCATTGATCTCATTTTTGAAGGATAATGGAATATATCTAGCATGATTTAGTGAAACGTACTCATCTATAAAGGCCTTATACTGCTTAAACAAATCAGCATTTTTTTTTCAAAACGTTTTTCTAAATTTAAAAACCTCTTTTTTGCCAATAAATAAGAATCGCCCAACTTTAAATGTTCTCTACAATTTTTTAATGGTAAATTTACTTGAAACGAAACATCTGGCAATCTTTTAGTACTTTTAAGAAATATTTTTTCAGTTAACTGTTCATCCGGAGTACGAATTTTAGTTTGGTTTGGAACTTCTTCTATTTCCTAGAATTTTTGCAACATGTCATTAGGAATGACATCTTGTATAAAGAAACAATTAGTCACCATGGAATTATTTTGCTTAGCCATATGTAATATGGCTTCTTGAGGAATTGGACCACCTACAATATAGCCTAAATTAGTTTCAATTAAACTAAGGAAATTTCTTTGAAGTCTTATTATACCGCCAGTAACTAGACTATAATAGATGTCTGCTCCTAAGAAAAGATCAATTTTTGAAGGAATATGAAAAGTAGGGTCCGCTAACTGAATATTTTGTGGAATTAGAATTTTGTCTCTATTCAACAACTGCGGTAAATTGTGTGAAATTCTTTTAAGTACGGAACACGTAATATTCAACTTATATTTGTCTTTACATTTGATAGAATATTTATGTTCACTATTTTGTTAGATTTTGTAGCTATACCATTAATACCGTTTATTTGAATGCCTCTTTCTTGGGGACTATATTTCAGTAGTTGTACAGCATCTTCAGTAATCAAAGATGTGGTACTGCAAGAATCTAAGACAGCCCTTAGTTGAAAAGGGCAACCAACTACATTCAATACTGTCACCATAGCGGTAGCTAACAGTGCTTCACCACTAGAGGAAAAGGTTGAAAGAACTACATTTTCTTGGGTAGAGTTTCCAGCGGTGTGATCGTTGGAGGAAGTACCGTTACCGTCCGATTTCGAGGAACGGGAAATTTCAGTATCGTTTTGTATTCGTTTAGAAAAACCGGAAGAATTGAAAAAACTAGCATTTTGATTTCTTTGATTCGCTTGTTCACTGTTAATTTGAGACCTTGTTTGAACATTGTTTGAACCCTTGTTATTAAAACTTTTATTCCATCTCTCTTCATGTAATAGAGTGTGATGTTTACCTTGACATTTAGAACAACCATGGCAACTACATTCATACGTGTAATGATTATATGCCAGACAATTAAAGCACAGTTTATTTGTCTTAACGAAATTTCCTTTTTCTTGATAAGAGAGACCACCAAATTTTGTACATTTATAGATTGTATGATTATTTAAATTACAGAATAAACATTTTTCCTTACTACAACCTGTACATTTCGATTTATTAAAATCATTAGGATGAGAATTTGCACGTTCACTTTGTGAATTTTGTGACATATGAACATAATGGGAACCTTTTTGATTGTGGGGCCTTTTTTGACATTGACCTAAATCGGGAATATTTGAACGTTCTAACACCGAACATCTTTGTTCTAAAAATTTAAAGAACTGGTCTTATGTAGGCCTTGAATTGGGAGGAATATCAAAATCAAATGCCTTTCTCGTTTGACTGTCTAATTTTTGGGAAAAGATGTACACTAGTATCAAATCCCAATCTTTAACATTTACTTTCAAATTTTTAACCCTTCTAAGTTTTGTTTTAAAAAGGTAATAAAAGTCCTAAGGAAACCTGCATCTGTTTTACTCAAGAAATTTACATCCAACAAGTTTTTTATATGAGCATAGATTATGTTCAATTGATTTTCATATCTACTCTTTAATGAATCCAAAGTTACTTTGACGTTATCACTAGTTAATTGTAGATTAGCAATTAGACTCAGGGGCTCGTCTACTAAATAGGATTTGAGATAGATTAATTTATCCACGTCAGTCAACATTGAATCCTTTATTATTAAATTTTCAAAAAGCTGAATAAATGAATTCCAACCTATCGGATCCCCAAAGAAGTGTGGAATTTTTAATTGTGGTTTATTTACATTTGAAATTCCTGTAAGTGGTTTAGTAGAATTAGGACTTTGGTTCACAATTGTGTGAAATGAATGAATTTTTTCTTGCAAAAGCGTTAAAAGCGAACAATATTTATCTTAAACACCATCCCTATCAGCTGATTGTGATTCATCTATCACATCTTGAATTAAATTGTATTTGTCAAAAACTTTAGTTAAAAATTCTAGTCTTGTTTTAAATGCAGATATTTTCTCCTCTGATTCACAATTACTTGTAAACTAGTTTTCAGTCACAGTAATTTTTCTCTTTTCAACAGACCTTTGTTTAACTAAAGCTTCCATCTTACACACAATTGTTAGAGCAAAAATTATTAAATGAAAATTTTACAACTACAACTATAAATCAACCTACTTTGAATCTAGCTTAAACCTTTAAGTAAGAACAGGCTGAATTAAACAAATTTCGTGAATACAGTATTAAAAAGGAACAATAATCAATTTATAACCTTAATGAATGTTTAAATCTGACCTTTAATCTCCGCAACAAACTTCTTATTCTTGAAAAACTAATTCACTTTCACTTGAAATTACACTTTTAGGAACTTTGAACACTATTAACACTAAGTGCTTGCACCTATACTAGAACTGGAAACTTTCTTCACTTTTTATTTTAATGGAATTGAACTGGAAATCGTTTGATTTTGGAAACTTTTCTTAGAATTTCTTTACCTCCTGGTTCTTTTTAGCATCCGTCTCGAAGTAATCAATTTCAACTAAGTAGCAGAAGTACATATTGAAGTGTTACACCATAACTCGTTAATGCGTGAATATTTTACCTTTATTTATTTACTAATTAAATAATTCTCGAAGGACCAATTAAAAGTTTATTATTATAATGGTTGAATAAAAACATTACATTTTTTAGGTAACTTGAAGTTTAATTACATGTGGAAACACAACTTGAAGACGCACCTTCAAGTTCAAAGTATAAAACTGAACTATCTATACACACCCTTTCTTAAGAAACATTTTACCTTAGTCCTGTTCATAAAACCCATTACCTGTCTTAGAAATTCCACAAACCCCTTTGTTAGAAAACATAAAAGTATTAATCATACATTCCTGGTTTACCTAAGACTGACGGCAATAGATTAAAACATGTGATAGGGCCCTTTGCAAGTTGAAGGAAGATTGAAAAACTTTTACTATGTTAGTCATACATTCGGTCTGCTAAATAATATGAACCCTAATTTTAAACTGAAGTATTATTTAGTGGTTCGATTTCTCGAACATATTGTCCATTAAATAACAGCACTACAATTAATGTTTATACAGATCGGAGTAAACAACACTTAAGTTATTTAGGTCTTGTTAGTTGTTGATGCACTTTTTTCTTTTTTTATATGAAACGATTCAAGTAATAAGCATTTTTTGTAATTTTGTCCTATTTCTAAAATTTTGGCGTTTTTGAGTGAAGGTGTGTGTTTGGTAGATATATATGTATTGAGGAGGCACAGTTGTTTTTACCAATTTTGCATCACTGCGGTGTTGAGTTAATCTGTACTTTAACCACTGACCAGTTTGACCAATGTAGGAGTGGTTGCAAATACATTGAATTTTATATACAACGTTACACATTTCGGTGTTTGTTCTACGTATCATTGAGGGGCGAAAAAAATTTTTTAATTGGCTTCACATAGTAGTATGCAATGCCTATATTTGATTTTTTTAAATTCTAGTAAGTTGTGGAATTAGTTTTTCAATATATGGAAGCTTGTTGTAGACCAGTTGTTGCGTTGCTTTTTGTTGTGATAAAATGTTGGTATTCAACAATTTGTTGACAATTTGAATCGGATATCCATTAAAGAAAAAAAGTACATCAACAACAAACAAGACCTAAATAACTTAAGTGTTGTTTACTCCGATCTGTATAAACATTAATTGTAGTGCTGTTTTTTAATAAACTATAATAAACGTCAAGTTAAAAACGAAAGATTATTTGACAGTTGTTTTATTTATGACCAAAAATATCCCAATACATTAATTTCATCTTCATATTAAACATTGATTCCTGGTCAATAAAGTAGAGTTTTATAATATATATATATATATATATATATATATATATATATATTGCTGTGATATTCTCCTGTGAATGCGGGAACTGGGTCCTTTCAACAAAAAAAATCTAGTCCCACCGATTGGGCGTCATAAACTGCTGTGATCCTGTTTTCGCCTCGGCTGCTCACCTAATTTTATAAACCTCCTCATTCATAAAATTAAACAACACATTCCTACCACAAACATCAACGTTAACTCTATTTACATCAATATTCAGAATACATTAAATTTTCAAATCAAATTTCAGCATAAAATTCAGTTTTAAAAAGAATTTCAAGATTAATTTTATTATCACTTTAACGTGCATCCAGAATTAAAGTCCTTGTTGGATGCCTACTAATTAATATAACAATATAAGCAGACCGAGTCTGAGTATAAAGGAGGATCTACCACCCCTTTACGTTAATTAACCAGGTTCGTCTAATTGAGCTCAAAGACATACCCAAAGTTTCATCATATTCCCGAACATCAATACTAAATACCCTTTCTACTTAAACAAGCAAGTTTCATCTTAAAATTAAAATTTTATGGTTAGTACAATTTCACTAATGTCCATTTAAAGTAAATCAATTATAAAGTTATTCAACACACACAAAAATGTCAAGCAAAATAGTATAATTTACCTGAAGGTTACTGTCCTCGTAGCTTTAATGTACATCGTCCCTTTAGTTAATCACACCATTCCAACAGGATTATATTTACGGCTTCTAATTCTCAACGCTTTTAAAATTTTCTCCTTCACCATTTATTTAAAGTTGTTTCTGGGCTTTTCCGGAACTCATCTGTGTATATCTGACCCTTGTTTCGTGGATCCAGACACGTATTTGAACCATTTAATTATTAACACCCCCGAAAAATAGCAAAGAAATTCATGCGTCTTTCACCAATATACGCCAAAACTGCCTACTTTTGTGTATACATTTGTCGTTGTAAATTTTGCTAATTGGTACAGTGATACTAAATTTTATTACCTTGTATCTAAGTGCACTGAAGTACATTCATGTTATCACGTAAATAACAAACTATTTTGAATCACTAAAATATACGAGCAAACTTAAATTATTTTATCAAACTAAAATGCACTGTTTAACATCTTCAATCAAGTCGCGGATGTAAGAGCTTTTAACGCATCGAATAGTCAAAGTCTAAGAGAGAGCTTGTTTATATTCACCTCGGTATATATAGCAAAAGCCTGTCTGTCGGTCTGTTCCCCAAAACGGGTAATTCTAAAGAATTTCTCATGCCATGTTCCCAGTCCGTCGCTCGCGCGTCGGTTTTACGAATTTTCACTCGCCCCATTTAAATCTTAGAAATTCTCACACGGCACGCAAACCTGTCCGAGAAAAACTAATTAATTTTGTACAGAAATTGTTGTTTCTACCTCTGATATTTGCATCCTATTTTCAACCAATTGTGACCCTCGTGACGTTGCTTAAATCACGCCTTTTACTATATGTGTCTTTGCTTGACGCATTTTCTCTTTCCTTTTCTAACCTGTTCGTATTGGTGCAAATTGATATTCTTTATTATCGATTATATTTTAGTCCATGTGGACTATCTGGGTTTAATAACCCCGTATCGCACCTTCTCGTGAATATTAAGCCCCGGTTTCTCCAAGATTCTTTGTAAACATTAATTATCTGCAAAATTTTCGACGAATGAGCTTTTAAATAAACCCTGTTTTGTATTTCGTGATAAAGAATCTTACCGTTTCCAATATCCTTAGAATCGACATGTTTATCTAAACAAATTTAACTGAAATTGCCTTTTAAAATACGCAGGTGTGTTCAAACATCCTACTTCTAACTAACACTTCTAGGATTTGCATTTTATTGGGTTTTACAAGTTTCTATAGATATTATCTGTACGTTTTGTTCAATACCGGTTACTTGAAATAGAGTTAATTAAGATAAATTTTGCACGTAATTTCCATTTGTTTAGGAATAATTACATTACACGCAGAGCTTTTTAATACTGTTTCTTTTGATATAAAGCGTCTTGTACATGGTTTAAATCTCTTATTTTTACTGAAACTAATAAATTTTTATGCTTCACGGTTTTAATAACGCGTATTATCTAATAATATTCATTATACACGGTGATTAAAATTATTTGATGTGATTATTTAATTTTCTACCCTGGTCTAAATATGAGTATTTTCCCCCTATTTGAATACAAATAATCCCACTTATTTGAATGCAAATATAAAGCATTTAGACAAAAAATTACAAAAAAAAATTGCCTATCTCTCTCTACCCTTATCTATCTAACTTACCTACTTTGTCTCCAATCAAAAAAGAAATATTTACACCTACCTATATCCCTATCCTATTCCTAACTCTCACCTAATTCTATAAACTGAAATTATCCCTAACTTCATCCCACTTATCCATCTAATCCTATATACATCCTATATACCTATCCTATTCCTATTCTATTCCTAACTCCCCACTAATCTTATTTGAAATATCTACACTTACCCTATCGCCTTTTCTTCCTACATTTACTCTTTATTCTCATCCTAAACCTATTTCTAATTATCTCCCATATTTATCCTATACCTAGCTTTATTTTCTATACACACCTACTTCTACTCTTCTATATACACCTATTCTATCCCTATCCTATTTAAATCTAACTCTCTTTTTGATCCTCCATGTCTTTCTTCTTACCATCCTAATACTCTTCATCCCTATTTCTCCCCCTTCTATATCTATACTTAACATCTCTATTATCTTACATACAATAAACTTATCATCCCTCTTATCCTGACTCTTAAATATTACTTCTTCTTCAGTCCCTACACTTGTCTGTTCCTCATTTATTATCATTTCCTTTTCTGCCGACAAACCAAACGATACTACTTTAAAATTATCGATTTTTCCCTCTATGGAAAATCCTATGTACCTTCTAGAATTCTTATGTAATGGAATCCGCGAGAATGAATCCCTTAAATCTACTTGATTAAAAACAAACTTGCCATCTTTACTTAATTTCGCCTTCACCTGCTCCTGATATGCTGCTTCTACCCCCACTACTTCTGCATGTTTTTGTATTAAAGCTTGAACCTCTACTTTCCTTTCCTCTGGACATCTTATTGTGTTGATCTGTTTACCTTCATCATCCTCTACCTCTACTACATTAATACTAAACCCCGTGTCATCCTCTGTGACTTCATAACTGCCCTTCCATGGCACTACCCTATCATTAATCCTTATTACCTTCCTTTCCATATCTATCAAAACCCCTAACTTCCTCATACAGTCAACACCTAAAATGCTCTGAAACTTCAGTCCAGGTACAATTACAAACTCCTGTTCACAGCTTAAACCTCCTATATCTATCCTAGGCACCACAACACTATTTACTACAGCAAACTTCTTTTTATTTGGAGCTACTAAATGACTACGCTTTATAGGCATAATTCTATCACAAACCTTATCCCTAATTTTGCTGACGAATTCCTCCGATATTAAACTCGCCTCTGCCCCTGTATCAAGTAATACTTCTACATTATTCTCAAAAATTTCTAAATTAATAAATGGCAAACATAAATTTTCCTTAGTTTCTGGCTCTACTTCCTCCTCAATTTTGAAAAATTCACGTGGATGTTCATATACATTTACACTGAAATCTAGTGGTCTGTCGCGTTCTAAAAATCCTGTCCAGGTCTGTTTTCCCTACTCGGTCCTGGTCTAGCCGTCACCTCAGCGTATGTCCTAGGCGTTTCCACTCGTTCCGTGTCTGTGTTAGCAGTCCCCCTCATGTCCGGTGAACTATTCATTCTGGTAGGTCCCGGTCTCGGTGCAGGTCCCCTTCCTAAACTATTACTCCTAACGTATGGTCGTCTCTGTTCCCAATTCTGTCGCTGGTATCCGTAATTATTCCCCCTTCTAGCATAGTTGTCCCGTCTATTGTCAAACCTAACTGTGTTGATCTGTCTTTCCCTATTTTCCCGAGGTCGTCCACTACTTACGTCGTCGTACCTCTGCAAGTATTCTAGAAACATTTCTCTGTCCACTATGTTCTGTAGTGCTACGTGTTGTCTTATTTCTACCTCGAAGTGTCGTGATAAATACTTAATAATTTGTCGGTCCGTCAGTGGTGGGTTCAGTTGCTTTGCTATGCTATACTTGCGTATAGCATATTGCTCCTACTTCCTGAAAATTCTCCCTTAAATTTCCTGTGATTAAGTCGTCTCGTACCTGGTCTTGTCTGTGGTCACCCAGTAGTGCTTTAAAATTTGTTTTCAAAGTCCTGATACGTGTCTATGTCCTGTCCTACTAAATTGTACCACGCTTCCGCATTGTCCTTTAATAAAGCCTTTATCGTATTTAGTTTAGTCTGTTCGTCAAATAAATTTCCCACTAGATTTCTTACACTATTAATAAAAATTTGTGGATTTACCCTGTTATCGCCATAAAACTTCATGTGTTGGTCCAATGATACTCCACCTGTAGAAAATCTGGGACCATCCCCGTTAAATTTGACATGTTGTATTTGATACTACTAACTTCGCGTTCTACCCTGCCTAACTGATCCCTACATGAGTCTGTCACTTCAGTCATTTTACATTAATCTCTTCTTCACAGAACATGCGTACTTCGGACTTTAAATGTCCCATTTCCTGTCGAAGACCTGTAATATCACGCTCATTTTTTCAACCCTATTTTCAACTTCCCCATCTTTACGGTAAGACTATTTTTAAATTCTGAAACTTCTTTATTCGTCTTATCTATTTTCTCACTTAGGGTTTCCCTAACTCCTGTTAATGTCTCATTCATTCGGTCAAATTTTCGATTTGAGTCCTCTCTCGCTCTATTCGATTCTTCCCTAGCTAATCGCATTTCCTCTAACATTCTCATCATTAACTCATTTCCTGTTTCTTCTGATTCCGTCCTCGACTGATCTCTACTGCCTCCAGCTTCTTCCATTTTCGAATTTTTTCCGCACAATGCACTATCGTCACTTCCAATTTCCACTCCTTGACTCCTTAACCACTCTTTTCTCTGCATACGTTCTAATCACTCTCACACACTCTAAAATACTCTTAAATTTATACACACACAGAAACTCTCTCTCTCAGATCGCCAGTTTCCTGGAATAAAATAACAAAATTTTTATTTGGAACTCGAGCCCTCACGTTGTGGTCGCCATGAACTGCTGTGATATTCTCCTGTGAATGCGGGAACTGGGTTCTCTCAACAAAAAAAATTCTAGTCCCACCGATTGGGCGTCATAAACTGCTGTGATCCTGTTTTCGCCTCGGCTGCTCGCCTAATTTTATAAACCTCCTCATTCATAAAATTAAACAACACATTCCTACCACAAACATCAACGTTAACTCTATTTACATCAATATTCAGAATACATTAAATTTTCAAATTAAATTTCAGCATAAAATTCAGTTTTAAAAAGAATTTCAAGATTAATTTTATTATCACTTTAACGTGCATCCAGAATTAAAGTCCTTGTTGGATGCCTACTAATTAATATAACAATATAAGCAGACCGGAGTCTGAGTATAAAGGAGGATCTACCACCCTTTACGTTAATTAACCAGGTTCGTCTAATTGAGCTCAAAGACATACCCAAAGTTTCATCATATTCCCGAACATCAATACTAAATACCCTTTCTACTTAAACAAGCAAATTTCATCTTAAAATTAAAATTTTATGGTTAGTACAATTTCACTAATGTCAATTTAAAGTAAATCAATTATAAAGTTATTCAACACACACAAAAATGTCAAGCAAAATAGTATAATTTACCTGAAGGTTACTGTCCTCGTAGCTTTAATGTACATCGTCCCTTTAGTTAATCACACCATTCCAACAGGATTATATTTACGGCTTCTAATTCTCAACGCTTTTAAAATTTTCTCCTTCACCATTTATTTAAAGTTGTTTCTGGGCTTTTCCGGAACTCATCTGTGTATATCTGACCCTTGTTTCGTGGATCCAGACACGTATTTGAACCATTTAATTATTAACACCCCGAAAAATAGCAAAGAAATTCATGCGTCTTTCACCAATATACGCCAAAACTGCCTACTTTTGTGTATACATTTGTCGTTGTAAATTTTGCTAATTGGTACAGTGATACTAAATTTTATTACCTTGTATCTAAGTGCACTGAAGTACATTCATGTTATCACGTAAATAACAAACTATTTTGAATCACTAAAATATACGAGCAAACTTTAAATTATTTTATCAAACTAAAATGCACTGTTTAACATCTTCAATCAAGTCGCGGATGTAACAGCTTTTAACGCATCGAATAGTCAAAAGTCTAAGAGAGAGCTTGTTTATATTCACCTCGGTATATATAGCAAAAAGCCTGTCTGTCGGTCTGTTCCCCAAAACGGGTAATTCTAAAGAATTTCTCATGCCATGTTCCCAGTCCGTCGCTCGCGCGTCGGCTTTTACGAATTTTTCACTCGCCCCATTTAAATCTCAGAAATTCTCACACCTGTCCGAGAAAAACTAATTAATTTTGTACAGAAATTGTTGTTTCTACCTCTGATATTTGCATCCTATTTTCAACCAATTGTGACCCTCGTGACGTTGCTTAAATCACGCCTTTTACTATATGTGTCTTTGCTTGACGCATTTTCTCTTTCCTTTTCTAACCTGTTCGTATTGGTGCAAATTGATATTCTTTATTATCGATTATATTTTAGTCCATGTGGACTATCTGGGTTTAATAACCCCGTATCGCACCTTCTCGTGAATATTAAGCCCCGGTTTCTCCAAGATTCTTTGTAAACATTAATTATCTGCAAAATTTTCGCCGAATGAGCTTTTTAAATAAACCCTGTTTTGTATTTCGTGCTAAAGCATCTGACCGTTTCCAATATCCTTAGAATCGACATGTTTATCTAAACAAATTAAACTGAAATTGCCTTTTAAAATACGCAGGTGTGTTCAAACATCCTACTTCTAACTAACACTTCTAGGATTTGCATTTTATTGGGTTTTTACAAGTTTCTATAGATATTATCTGTACGTTTTGTTCAATACCGGTTACTTGAAATAGAGTTACTTAAGATAAATTTTGCACGTAATTTCCATTTGTTTAGGAATAATTACATTACACGCAGAGCTTTTTAATACTGTTTCTTTTGATATAAAGCGTCTTGTACATGGTTTAAATCTCTTATTTTTACTGAAACTAATAAATTTTTATGCTTCACGGTTTTAATAACGCGTATTATCTAATAATATTCATTATACACGGTGATTAAAATTATTTGATGTGATTATTTAATTTTCTACCCTGGTCTAAATATGAGTAATATATATATATATATATATATATATATTGCTGTGAAACCTACAAAATCCGTGAACTACGCTTTTCGAATCGAGCCTCACGAATTGGGCGTCAAGAATGCTGTGAAACCTACAAAAAGCTATTCATTACCTTAACTGTGTTGGTCCATTGACTTTCTTCTGTTAATCGCCTCGGCTGCTCCTCTAGATAACTTTCATCCTCAATCATAAAAAAAAACAAACACATTCCTATCACACACATCAACGTTAACTCTATTTACATCAATATTCACAATACATTAAAATTTCAAAATTAAAATTCAGCATAAATTTTAATATCAAAATTTTCAAGATTAAATTTGTTATCATTTTCAAGTGCATCCAGAATTAAAGTCCTTGTAGGATGCCTACTAATTACTATAACAATATATGTAGAGTACAAAGGGAGCATCTACCACCCCTTTACGTTAATTAACCAGGTTCGTCTAATTGAGCTCAAAGACATACCCTAAATTTTCATCATAATCCAGAACATCAATACTAAATACCCTTTCTACTTAAACAAGCAAATTTCACCTTAAAATTAAAATATTATTGTTAGTACCATTTCACTACTGTCCATTTTGAGTAAATCAATTATAAAGTTATTCAACACACACAAAAATCTCAAAGTTCAAACAAAATAGTATAATTTACCTGAAGGTTACTTGCACTCGTAGCTTCAATGTACATCGTCCCTTTTGTTAATCACACCATTCCAACTGGGTTATATTTACGGCTTCTGATTCTCAACGCTTTAAAAATTTTCTCCATCACCATTTATTTAAGGTTGTTTCAGGGCTTTTCCAGAACTAATCTGTGTATATCTGAACCTTGTTTTGTGGATCCAGACCCGTTTATGCACCATTTAAGTATTAATACCCCCGAAAAATAACAAAGAACTTCATACTTCTTTCACCAATATACGCCAAAACTGCCTACTTTTGTGTATTTATTTGTCATAGTAAATTTTACCAATTGGTACAGTGATACTAAACTTTATTACCTTGTATCTTCTTTTCTAAGTGCACTAACGTACATTCATTGTAGCACGTAAAGAACAAGCTGTTTTAAATCACATAATATTCGAGCAAACTGTTTAAATTATTTAATATTAAAACCGGAAAACTAAAAAGCACTGTTTAACGCGTTCAATCAAGTCGAAGATCTAAGAGAGCTTCCTCATATTCACCTCCGTATATATAGCGGTTAGCCTGTCTGTCGGTCTGTTCCCCAAAACGGCCAGTTTCTAGAATTTCGTCATTCTATGTTCCCATTCCGTAGCCTGGCATGCGAATTTTACGAATTTTGCACTCGCCTCAGTTAAATCTCAGAAAATTTCCACACGGCACGCAACGTCTGAGAATTTCTACCTCTCAATTTTGCCTTTTACTTTCAACCAATCGCAACCCCATGACGTTGCTCTACTCACGCCTTTTTACTATATGTGTCTCGGTCTTGCGCATATTATCTGTCTCTTTCTACCCTGTTCTTATTAGTGCAAATTGATATTCCTTATTATCGATTATTTTAGTCCATGTGGACTATCTGGGTTAAATAACCCCGTATCGCACCTTCTCGAGAATATTAAGCCACGGTTTCTCCAAGATTCTTTGTAACCATTAATTATCTGTAGAATCGACATGTTTATCTAAACAAATTAAACTGAAATTGCCTTTTAAAAATACGCAGGTGTGTTCAAACGTAACATTTTAAATACCCTTCTACGATTTGCATTTTATTGGGTTTTTACAAGTTTTATGCTTATTATTAATAATGGTTCAATTAACTCCAACTAAAATTGACTTCTACCCTTTCATTTTTAGCAAATACAAATTAAATATTAATTATTATGTGTACACTTTGTCTACTACTTGTTACTTAAAATAGAGTTAATTAATATAGATTTTGCACGTAATTTTTATTTGTTTCTTTACTAGGGATAATTAAATTACCCGTAAAGTTTTCTAATACTGCTTCCTTTTATATAAAGCGTCTTATAAATAATTTTAATTTCTTAATTTTAATAAAACGAATGAATTTTTATGCTTCACGCTGTTATTTAATAACGCGTACCTTTTCCAAAAGCTTCTACACAGTGATTAAAATTATTTGATGTGATTATATAATTTTCTACCCTGGTCTAAATATGAGTAATATATATATATATATATATATATATATATATATATATATATATATGTAGGATAATTTTATAGATAGTAGTTACTCAAATCATTTTTCCTAGAACTAGTTTAAGTATCTTCATGGAAGCTTAAGACGTAAAGCCCATGACAAAAGTCGATGTCGATGGGGTTATGCTTCCAACGCGTATTTTTAGAACTTATACCGGAAAGTAATTGTGGCACGTATTGTTTATAGCAGGTATTTCATTAACATACAGTTTTGTTAAGTATTAATAATTTCATATGGTGTTGACTCAAATATTATCTTTGTGTTTAGTAAATGATATCTAAAGCACCCGGACCCATTTATTGAAATAACAACCCTAGACAACGAAAGAAAACTCTTTGAAGTTCGATTAAAAGAACATAAATAATATATAAAAAATAGAATATTTAAAGATCCATGATTTGCCAACATGCATAGGGCTTCAGTCATAAAATAAAATGGAAGTACGCAAAAATTATTGACAAGAAAGGAAACCAACAAAAACGCAAAATCAAAGAAGCTGCTTATATAATCCTACATAAAAATAACTGATAGCAAACGAATCCGTGACTTTCAGTAAACAATAGATTCCATTACTAAAAGAAATAACAAATGAAAATCAAATGCCCCAAATATCTAGGTAGCAATGCAAGTTTTTCCTGGGTTTTCCTTGCGATATTAACTTGAAATACGGTTTACATACATGATTTCTATTTATAGATACAATAATTAATTACATAGCAATAAACATATTAACCGCCCCCGTGAAACAGCATTGGTGTCTGACAAGTGTAAACCCGCAATAGGGTTAACCCAAAACCATATACAATCTTCGTTGAACAGCATTGGTATCTGACAATTGTAAACCCGCCATAGGCTTGCTTCAAGTCCATATACAATCTTTGTTGAACAGTATTGGTATCTGACAAGTGTAAACCAACCTTAGGTTTGCCTCAGAACCATATAAAATATTCTTAGAACAATACTAGTATCTGACAAGTGTAAACTCACTATAGGATCGCTTCAATACCATATTAAAATCTATCAAAGAGGTAGCCTAAATCATAATGAGTTTTCCTTCTCAAGATAAATATAAAAAAACGGCTGCTTAAGCCTTACGGTAAAGTACAAATAGAAACATGTTAAAAAATGTTTTCTAATCCTCAAGCTTTTGAATCTATAGGAAATTTAACTATATATAAATTAATCAACTGGTTTCACGTTAAGCGTATTGGCTACCTCAAAGTCGCTTCCAGGGCGCAACACAAATTGAAGGCACTCATTCTACTAAATTTTAAGATTTTCATCTAATGTATTCAAAACAAACATTTATAAATTAAAGTCGCATGCAGTTTATGTCATAAATGTCAAACTTGAAATTTTTATTATTTCGACAATGACCCCAGGTCATGAATCGAAATGTAAATAAAGACAATTTTAAGAATTATGGGTGGTTTAACGTATAATAAATATTAATTCATTGGCAAATTAACTTTCTACACGAAGATATCTTATATCCGCGGGGGTTCTAAAACTTTACATCGATTTTGGAAGTTGTAAAATGACAGCTAATAAAGCTGCTGTACATTAAAAGCATTTGAAAAGGACGGATAATTGTTTATAGTATTTGTTGACCTGTGCACAATAAGACATTAAACGCACTCCAGGGTGCTATATTAAAAACCATAACTAATTTATAAAGTTTCAAAATAACCAATTTTATATACTTTGTTGACAACGGATGTGAAAAATTACAATACCCTACGGCATTTTTAAACTTTATGATTTCTATTACCGTCAACGTTAAATGAGCAGTTGTTACATAAATTTGTCTAAATATCAACCAGGAAAATATATTTGTTAACCTTCCTTTTTTGTAGTAGGTACTAAATATATAAATGTTAGGCGTAGAGCATTGCCTAAAAGTTAATTGCTCTCCATAAGTTTTTGAAGACTTTTTATGTTCTAGATTGCTATTTCTCATTTTTTATAGGTATCGACCTAAGTTACTTTCAAGGTGTCACTACGTTATTGAAGTGTCATTATGTAATTTGCTTACAAAGGAAACCGTTAAAAAGGCCGATTTTTTAAAGAAGGAGCTTACTTAATTTATTTATATTTTGTTAAGTGAAAAAATGCTTTTCCTGTTCTAAGTACTTGCCTTAAACAGCAATCTTCCAGATTATAGAGGTATAACCTTAAATCAAGACATTATTGCTTTATTGAAACTTTGCTATGCACTCTGTTCACAAGGTGAACTAAAATTGAAGTGAATACTGATGGTTGGCAGAAAATCGTTATCCTTTACAGTTAAGATATATCATGTAGCTCGTTACAGAAGTAAATTCAATGCACCGTGTCATTTACCTAACATTAAAGAAACACCTTCGTTCTTATAAGTATTTTTCTTACAGTATTACTTTGCAGTAGGTCACTACAAGTAAATGAAATGCGTCGTCTCATTTACCTAATAAGGAAAGAAACACCTTCGTTCTTACAAGTACTTTTCTTACTTACTCTGCAGTTCTTAGAGATATATTTTTAGGTTACGTTCAAATTGCTAGTATGTTATTGAGATTTTCTTCCGGACATTGTTTATAAACAGAACTAAAGCTTAAGTGAAGAACTGAGATTTATGCTTTAGAGTAACGGAATATCACAAATGACGTTAAAGAAATTTGCCCAAGAAAGAAAAAACACTTAAGCACTTATAAGTAATTGGCTTATATTGTCATTTTCTGGATTTTATAGAAAAAATGATAAACTAACTACAAAGAGTAAATACTTTATTAAATCTTTTCTGTGTACTTTGCCTACAAGGGCAACTAAAAGTTTAGGAAAGAACTGATAATTTTTAGAAGACAGCAATTCTTTAAAATTAAGAAAAATTATAAAGGCTTCCATAGACAAGATTGACTCCTAGCGATAACTGAAGTAAGTATTGCTTCGGGACGCTTTATCACTTAAGGCGTAAAAAATTACTGGCACACAGTAACGTGTTAAAGATATGCAAATGTGACCAAATAGATATATTGAAAGAATAAGTAGGCTCGGTGTTGGGTGCAAGTGCAACATTAGTCGGTACTCCACGTTGAGGCTCTATTAAAACAACAATAGGGCGCAAGTGCTATATTACCTGCCCACTTACTGTACAACCAATTAATTTGAGGTACAATTCACAGGACAGCATGAGTTTGGGCATGGGTTGATTATGGTATCTCGAAATTTTTGAAGCAAACAGCACCACCGCATCTTTAAACATGAATAAAAAATAATTTAACTAAGGGGAGATGCAGAAATCCTCCAATAATTAACTCAAGATTTGTGAATAAATTATCAACAATTTACTGCAAATCTTTTCCAAAACAGTCTAAGTACCAACGTACTACAGTTTTTTTCGAAGTTGACTCTAAAAAGGAAGTTACATAATTAAATACTGTTTGTATTCCTTCAAAAATACAAAAGTTATAAATTGCAAATACACTTTCAATAATTTAATGTATAAAATACTGTCCTTCGATCATATTACTGCCACCCTTTTGATGAAATTATGAGCTGCTCAAAATATCTCATACTCCCTCCTCAGATATAAATAAAGATCAATCCAACTAAACGCTATAATGCTGTGGTCAAAGTCCTTATTTACAGATAAATATTGCCATTAATCAAGTCCACTTCTTATTTCTTAAATTAAAATTCATTTCTAAGCTAATAGCTCAATTATTCACACTACTTCTTAATTCTCAGATTCAAGTTCTTTTAAAATAATTCAAAATCGTTTAAAGATTACTTACACGTAGAAACAATTGCAAAAATATATAGCATATGAATTTAAATAAAGGTCAAAGAACAGTACTTGTATTTGTAGGCGACACCCTTTATTATTATTACTTGGAATGCAAGTGTGTTTCTCAACAAACACTATATGGATTTTTCACTTATAATAATTCAAAATAAGTTATGTGCTTGCATAATCCCTAAGTACAAAAAGAATTTCCATTTAAAGCGGAGCTAAAGTTTAAATTTTTGATAATTAAATTGTAAACATAATCATTATTAAATAGTTATTACATTATATTCAAAATTATTAATGCTTTCATCATTTCAAACGGCCAAAGCTTCCACAATAGGCGAATTAATTTTATTTTATAACTCACCGTAAAAAATTCATTTTATGATCACCAAAATTTTAAATACCGTATCGAAACTACAGACTGTTTCGAAGATGAACACAGCATCTGTTCAAGTCCAACAACCAACAATATTCAACTTTGAAACATTTGATTTTAAAACTTGTACTTCTTAGAAATGCTATTTTCAAATGGAACCAACCACTCAAAATTCATAAAAGCTTCAAAGGCAGTAGGACTTGTTTTAACTTTGCATATTAACCGTAACAAATTTTTGACATTCCAATTACCCACGTTAAATACAAATCTATATAATTAAATTACTTTTGTTTGCTCCATAATTAGAGTAATTCTTTTTTGAAAAGAATCTTATCTAGTGTTAATAAAGTTATATTTGCTACTAACCATAACGAAAAGAAGACGTGTCTTCTGATCGCTCAGTTATTATAAGGGCCTACTGAATGCATTTCTATACACTCCCGTTATGCGTTTATCGAGCATTTTGACCAGATAATTCCATAGAACCCCTTCATGAAAAAAAACGGCCACGATCTTTTCTGTTCGTTATTAAAGCGTTATCTTTATCAGTACGCACGCGCCATCTCTATGTGTGCATCACCACGGAACACCTAATTTCAACCAACATAGAGGCATCGACTAACAGTCTAAAACTGACAACAATTTTCTAACGCTACTTAAAAGAAATAACCTTTAGACTTTTCACGCCAATGAATACACAAAAAAATACTAATGGATAACTACATTCAAATATATTCAAAAAGGTCAAAATTCAAAGGAATGCAGAATCTAAATATATCAATTACACCTCGAATTAAATACATTACAATATTTCTGCAAATTACTATTAACTAATGCCAAAACATATATTTTGACTCTTCCTCTCAGGAGATTAGTTGACACAGGGCTTAGGCTCTGCGGTGTGAAGATGTTTGTTAAGAGAGCAAAGATCTAATTGTATAACAAAAACAGTACACTCAACCCCTGTATAATATTGTATTCCTGAAAAGGCAGAAAAATTCCATATTTGCGATTTGAAATTTACGAAGACCTAATTTAATACCGTAACAATAAAGTTATTTTCTAAAATATGCAGGTAATTAGTAAACTAACCCACTTTCTTCAGAACGGTATTTTAACAGCTACATTCAATCTGGCTTTAAATTTTTATGTAATCTCAGTAAATTAAGTTGAATGCACACGTATGTTGAAAAATGTAAGTGCAGAGAAAAATGTGTGTAGCTGTTTTGAATTCGGTTTCCTAGCGAGAAGTCACACGTGCACCGTTTTGAATTAGGATCGGCCTTATATACTTTTAATGTAGAATACCTGTGAGCATGTTTTGAAGTCAGACCGGCTTTTTATTACTTTCAATGGAATATACATACTTCAAAACACACGCATGTTGAAAAATGTAAGTGCAGAGAAAATGTGTGTAGATGTTTTGAATTTGGTTTTCTAGCGAGAAGTTATAAAGTATGCCAGATGCAAAATATCGCATTCAAGTCAATTGTGTTTAATTAAAGTGGATTCTGATTTATGTTTTTATTTATGTTTAGAGGCTGCAAATACACATGGACCGGTTTCAATTCAAAATGTGTTCACTCTTGTGATAGGTTGAAAAGTGGGTAGGCAAAGTACGCAGATGGTGGTAATCTGCTATATAAGGAGATTGTTTCTAATATTAATTTAATTAGTCGAAGTTTACTGTATATATTTACATACAAACATGTATATAATTGATATTCAGGGATTTTAATACAAGAAAAACGAGTTTGTGTGCAAAAGAAATTGCGGTTTTGGACTTGTTGGAAGGTGTTGTTTGGCATCAAATTTTTAAACTGCCAATGCAGTCTAGTTGTTTGAGCCAAGATCATATAAAACATAACGACTGGGTGACAAGGTGTATTCATGGTCTTTTTTGGGATGAATTTTCAACGTCTGGAATGGTGTTATCATATATAGCGCTTTATTTGAAGCAAATTATCCGACCCGGTGAAGAAGTATTTGTGAAGGGTCTAGAAAAGAAGAAATTGATTGAAACCTATCTAATGCAAAACGTTGTAACTGATATGCTTGCACTAGGTTGTCCTAAGCTATCGGAGTTAAAAATCAACAACCGTTTAAAATATAACATCCATTGTTGTAGACACAGCAATAATAATCTGCAATGTGCAAAACAAAATACCTTGTTATTAAAAGAATGGCTTGATAGTAATAAAAAACAATAGAAAGATTGTGTCTGTATTATTTATTTTAATATAATTTTACAATGTTAATCGAAGCAAATTATCCGACCCGGTGAAGAAGTATGTGTGAAGGGTCTAGAAAAGAAGAAATGGATAGAAACCTATCTATTGCAAAATGTTATAGGCACGGCAATAATAGTCTGCAATGTGCAAAACAAAAAATACTTCGTTATTAAAAGAATGGTTTGATAATAATAAAAAACAATAGAACACATTGTGTCTGTATTATTATTGTAGTCAGTAAGAAATCTTTAATGCTGATGTCTGCAGAAAAAAAACAATTAAACTCAGACAGCACGAATGGGACTCAACCCTGAAAGCAATTATAATTGATCATCGCAATAGCTCTTTACTGGTTTTACAACATTTAACAAATTGTACAGATATCTCGAAAAATTTGCCAAAGACAGACAAACAGATAGACAGACTGACTGCACCAATTTTCTCATTCTCGCTTTTAAAGAATAACAAGTCGTAGTTATTAAATCGCGAACTCAGTTTATCTGCAAGAAATATATAAACGAAAAAATTTATGAAATGCTCCAACTTCAAAAAAACTAGAAATAAATCTATTGAAATATATGCCAACGTTGCAATTGGTGGATCTCCTCACGGAGTAAACAATTTTTTCCAGCATTTCATTTGGATTGACTATAAACTACTCGATAATTTTAACCTAGCCACTATCATTATTCTTTCCTGACAAGGGCAATTTTAAAAAGTTTTCATTTTTTATTTGTTCTATAGAACACAACTACAACTTGACAATAAAGATTGAGCGATTATCACACACATATCTTGAGTATATATAAATATATTAAACAACAAAAACAGCAGAAAATTCAACCCATGTCAGACAGCTTTTTTTCTTGTCAACGATAGTCTAGTCTAATGCTTCTTCAGCATTTACCTTTCCATAGTTACGTACTGAAGGCAACTCTGCAATTTTAGATCACATGCATTTCTAATTTCAATTGCAAAAAATTTGAAAGCATCTATTTGAAATGCATTTCTAACTTTAATCGCAAAAAAAATGAGAGCATCTATTCGAAATATGCAGTCAGATTAAAAGTCAAAAATTGTTTTACACCGTTCTGTAAACTGAGATTACGTAGTTATTAAATCGGGAGTAATGTGAAATGAAACACACAATTTAAAACAGCTACACACATTTTTCTCTGCACTTACATTTTTCAACATACGTGTGTTTTGAAGTATGTTTCATTGAAAGTAATATAAAGCCGATCCTAATTCAAAACGTGCCCACAAGTATTTTACATTTGAAAGTATATAAGAATTCATGTTTTCACAACTATTTTACATTGAAATGTTTTCACAACTATTTTACATTGAAAGTATATAAGGCCGATCCTAATTCAAAACGGTGCACGTGTATTTTACATATGGAAAATACGTGTGAACACGTTTTGAATTAGGACCGGCCTTACCCCACTACTACTGTGACTATAAACCTAAACAATATTAATAGCGATGAAAGTTGTAAAGATACTTCAAGTTTCTTATAAACATGTGATAAGCCGTCGCAAAAGGCGAATGATGCTGAGTCCGCTTTTTCTCCGTCAAGAGATGTTGGATGTTGAACTCTAGCAGTAGCAGTCGCTTGCCACCCATTTTTGTTATGGAAAAAACATAAACTTTAATAAACAATACGTTTTGTTTAAAAAAAAATATTCCCAGTTGTTGTGAATATTAATTACCTAATATATAGCATAAATCACAGAAAGCTAATTAATGAAAATGAAACAAAACAAGTAGATTAATTTTGATCCTGGTTTTGAGATAAATACTTATCATTTTTCTAAAAGTACCTGTTGTTAACAAGTAGTTAAAGATATACTAGATACGTAGTATCTTAGTTATATTTAGTGACTTTATATATTTTTTCTTCTTTTAGCAAACAACAATGGCTAGCAGATCAAAAGCTATCGAACGTCACCACCCTTCTGGAAGTTCAACACCCACAGCTGACGAAGAAGGAATAACAAGAAAGAACTTTCAACATCAAAAACTCGTTTACGCAGTATTTTGATGTTAGTATAGCGGGTACTGCTCGTATCACTACTAATGATACACTAGCTGAAGATGATAACAGGCCTACAAATATGTGTTGTGGGAAAAACATGCAGACGCAGCAACAGCCCGCTGTTGGTGCATTCTTTGAGTGAGAAAGGGATATGGGTGAATGGTCAAATTCTCTGGACGACTATGTTCGTGAATATTGAATACCCAAGGGAAATGATGAATGTCCTCACGCTGAGAGTGGCTTCCCTTTGTCAATGCGTTTGTTAGAGAGAGAGAGAGAGAGAGAGAGAGAGAGAGAGAAGAGAGAGAGAAAGAGAGAGAGAGCGAGAGAGAGAGAGAGCGAGAGAGAGAGAGAGAGAGAGAAGAAGCATCGGTGCACTCAGGGAACTCATTTTACTCATGTGCGTAAGCGTACAAAGCAGAAACACGAACGAACTTAGTTATGCTATTCAATAAGCCAAGGAAGTGTATTCTGAAAAAGGCTCCTCACATTAAGACGCTCCAATTGCACTGCTGGTCCGCAAAAACAAAGGCGAACGTATCGATACCTAACAGATGGAAGTCGAACAATTGTTTGGTCGGACACTGTTAGAGCGTGTTGTTGCAGTTATGAAGTTTTTACCAGAACGGGGCCTTTCTTTTCGAGGCACTGACGAAAAGATTAGATCTACTTTTATTTATGATTATCTCGGCATGTTGGAAGCATTGGCAAATTTGATATATGTAGTAAATTCGATAATATGATTGGTTTTTGTACAATTTGTTTTTATATTATCCGTAAAAAAACGGCATGCAAATATTTTTATATTTTCTTGGATTCTACTCCCGATATGCTTTATAAAGAGCAATTAACTTTAATTAACTCCTTTATCTCCTAGATTGTTGTAAAGGTTTTGTTGAGTGGGTAATGAGGAGTAATCCAATTTCACAAACAAATCAACACAATCGTCTGTATGAACACATTTTCTAGATAACAGTTCAAACTGCTTATCACTAATTCTGAAAATTTACTTTTCGTAGTGGATACTTGATCAGATAATAGCACAATGTTTCTAAAAACGAGATCTTAAAGCGAATTTAGTTGTGGCAGCGCGTCTACCATCCAAATCAATGGCGATGCTTTTAATTATGAAATGAATATCATCACCACTTAAATTTTTGAAAACGACGGGAACTGTTGTAGAATTGTTATAATTTATGTTACAACTTCTGAACTGAATGTCTCCGCGCAGATATAGTAGTATGTTGCGACCACGAAAGCAGGATCCTGCTTTTATATTAACGCAGTCAATATCATAGCGACGCAAATATTGTTCCTTAGTGATGAGGCAGGGGTGACTAATATTTGTGATTTTATGTTTAAAACTATAAACTAAATTAAATTTGTGCTTAAGTAGTTAGTTGGAAAGGTAATTTGAATAACACCCTAAGTTTCTTGATTTTTATACCTACCAAGAGCGTTGTATACTCTATTCCATGTAAGCAGTGCAAAAGTATTTATGTAAGCCAAACTTCGCAGTAGCTGAAACCTAATATCACTCAACATAAAAACAATACTAAAATGCGCTTTATCGCATCACGTGAATAATACAATGCTCAACATCGGTTACGAAATTTAAAAATTTTAAGAGACTGAAGGAATTTATAAAAACAGATTATTTTTTAAGATGGTGTAACAAGTTTATTTTCTAGTAATATTTTCACAAATAACTAATTTAATTAATTCACAAAAGTCAATGTAAATATAATATCTCTAGACAATCTACGTGATAAATATTACATATTGTTGAATACAATATAAGCTTTCGAATTGAGAGCATAAAACTATAAATTAAGCGGTGACAGAAAATACCATTTGTTAGTGTCACTGGAAGGGCTCCCTCCTTTTGATGATTGTAAAAATCATAACTGTTGTCAGACGGCAGCATACGTTAATAGAATACTTTCACCTGAGCTGTTGTTACAGAAGGTCAATTGTTCTTTACATACAAGAACATGGCGTTGCAGACCATGTGTTGGAAGCACCGAAAGATTAAAGTCGATTTCATTTTGAAATCGTCTCGGCGAAACTCATTATATGTCCACGCTTGGCAGTTATTAGTTCGTATAAGACGGGACGTTAAATTGTTCTGAATGGCTTTAGCATAACATGCAGCTTACTTTAATTTAAGAAATATATAAAATATATCAATGGAAAATTTACTGGCAACTATTTGAAATTTGACTTTATGTTGAAATCAGCCTGGCGTGTTTCATTTGTTCGGTGCGAACGTTTGTAATGTTATTGGATATTCAGTATCTAGTTGATTGGATTGTATGGTGTTGAGGATTCCTAACCTGTAAATGTTGAAATAAGAAAATTTCAATTTATTAATTATCATTCCGGGTATGGTCCTAATACATTACAAGTATTCTTCTGATGGATTAACATCTGGTATGTAATTAGTGTTTTTTTAATACGTCAGCTGTAGCTTTTGGCATAACAGACAAATAAGTTTTGTTTGTTCACGTGGAAATTTCCTAGTTCATTATGTGAATGACAAACAAGTTATTTTTAAACTTTGGTAAAAGTAATATATAAAGCTTCACTTTTAATCTTTGTATTAGTACTAACAAAAAAATGGTAGATGTCGATATAAAAATAGAAAAGGTTAACGTTCAGTATTAACAAAAATTATAGCTATTTTAGAGAACTAAATTGTTTCATTTTTCTTATCATTAAATAATAAATGGGAATATTTTACCATTTAATGTGAAGTCTACGTAGTACTACCAAGACCAAATAAAGTTGTAATATAAATTTAATTAACCCAAAAATTCAAACTTAAATATTTTCAAGAATAAATTCTTGTTAGACTTTACTAATGTAAAAACTACATTATTCTATTTTTGAGAGGTGCTGATTATTACCAAGTACATATGTTTCATTAACATAATTTAGTCAAATTTTTAAAGATGATGTTTTGTGAATAATTTTAAACTGCAATTTAAAGGAATAGATATTCATTTTGATCAAGACTATGCTTATTAGTTAGAATGAATGAGGTTTGATTTTTATTAATTATGAATTTTTTGGAATGAACGCACAAACTGTGCTATGCTTGTTTTAATCTATTTGCAGGTGTAGCAGTGCATCTTTAAAGGTCAATATCGAACCATAAGGTAAGAAAACTTTTGGGATTGGGTTCTCGTAATATTCTTTTGTATAGCGGTATTTGAGTATAGGTTTCCGCATTCGCCTTATACAAAAAACTCAGGTCTACCTAGTATACCTAGTATACCTAGTATACCTAGTATACAAAAATTAGGTGGCGCTATATTCACTATATTTTGGTCGCAGTCAAACCCCGACCCAAAGCTCATGTTCTACCCAGAGCAAATCGCTCGACTAGCCGCTTAGCCTTTGGAGGTTTCCTCATCTACGAGCCATTTTCCACCGAAATTAACCGTGGGCTTTTTACATCTTCAGGAAATCCTCATTATATATCCTTGTGCCTTTCAGCCGGTAACATAGCAGTAAAGAAAATAACCCCTTAGTAAGGCAAAACGTTATAATGGTTCACATTACAAACGAACCAAATTGCATAAGTGACAAATCTGATTTAAACAATCTCGGTGATATTTATGCACATGTTTTCAGTTTTCAAAAATCATCTAAAATTGCCAATAAATCCATTAGCAATAGATGTAGTATACTGTGTTGTCTGCGCCTATGCTATTTTGGTTAATTTGATATTGCTAGTGTATCTAGCTTTTATGCAAAATTTTATATTTTAAAAAGCAGTTGTTGTTGAATAGGCATCTGACCATGATTGTTCAGTCGTGTGAAATGACTAATCCACACCAAATACTTTATATTGTGACCACTGAACCTGTTAACAAATCCTATTTGTGTGTGTGTGTGTGTGTGTGTGTGTGTATATATATATATATATATATATATATATATATATATATATATATATAGAAGAATAATCCACATTTGGAATGCAAATGCATGTTAATATATATTAATAGTTTTAAGATGAAATGAAAACCCAACTTTGTATGTAAGTTGAATTACCATTTCAAATCGAACTAGTATTGAAAACCACTAAAGAACGGCTACAGCAGGTTCAAATCATGCTGTAGCCGTTCTTTAGTGGTTTTCAATACTAGTTCGATTTGAAATGGTAATTCAACTTTACATACAAAGTTGGGTTTTCATTTCATCTCAATAACTATTAATATATATATATATATATATATATATATATGCTATGATAAGAGGGTTGTTTATGGGTATATTGAGTAAGGATGGTCACACAATACATGTAAATAGTACTAGAAGCTAGAAAACTACATTTATTTATCATGAAAATACGTAATTTGCATATTATGCAAAGAGCAAACATTTAAGACCCTGTATAAGGAATCTAATTAAGTTTAAGTAATGCTGGGAAACAAATCTTTCAACAATAAATACGCATTCAGCAAAAGCAATAACACTACACGCAATAAAACTTGTCTTAAACAAAGTAACATTCATAAATTGTAAATAAATACGCGTTAAACGCAGTAAAAGCTAGAAAGTCATGATACAACTCCCATTAAAATTAAACGTGCGATAGTGAAAGGAGATAGTATAGCGTTCTGATAATAAACGCATCCTTCAAAATAAATACGTTTTGGAAACGCAGGATGTAAATAGAAATATATTAATTTACGTCATTTCATCTACGTGATTTTCTACATGGAGTTAGTACAAAACCCAAAGCATTATCTAGACAAACAAGAGCCATAATTTAAATTACGTGCCAAGAAGAATTATAAATTCCTGTAATAACATCAAAGCAGGCTGTCAAGAATAAATGCATAATAGATATCCACTGGTATCTTACGTGAACAAACACATCGTTACGGCAAACTATCATCAGACGTATACCTGTGAAAGCCCAAAGTACTCAAAACATCCTATGGCTGGTCGTAAACTTTGAACAAACAAACGCCGATAACCAATAAATTTTAGATGGGGCGTTGCTTATATAACACGCGAATTCGATAAGCAGACAGTCTTCATTCAAACTGAGCATAGACCACATCACTTTTAGTCAAGAATTTACGCACGTGTAAATACTAAAATTAAAATAATGAAATATTTGTGAAAGTGGTGTTAGAAAAATTTTTAGGAAAGTAAATAACAGGTAAAAACAAACTAAACAAGTTTCGCCGTTTGCCGGAAAACGGCTCTATGTAATACTAAGAAAAAACGAGGTAAATCTAAGTAAGACTAAGAAAAGACGAGGTAAATCTAAGTAAGATTAAGAAACGACGGGGTAAATTTAAGTAATACGAAGAAAAGACTAGAAATCTAAATAATGCTACGAAATATTTGGTAAAAACTAAGAAGTATTTAATTACTGATTGAAAGGGGTAAAATTGGGAAACTAAATAAATTGAGAGAACTGGGAAAAATCCGAATAAAAATTTTGGTTTAAATCTATGCAAAGGCGCACAAAATAGAGGATTGTTTTAAGCATTGAATGGAACAACTCAACTGAAAGCAATCCTGGAGTACTAATCCACAGCACGCAGTAGTAGATCCACGGAGAACAAAGAAAGATGCACGAGGAAAACTACAGGTCAGAACTATCTAGCATAAGGCATTATTTTCTCTTTATTTTAAACATTGAATATATTTATTATACCTGCATATTTTAAGTAAAGAGTCAACAATTTTTTTTTTTATACGTGAAAACTTACGTAAAAAGGGGAAAGGTCTTCAACGTTCACGATTTTCCAGTAGAGTACAGGGTCATTTTTGCTGGCTTTCAAATAAGGAAAGGGAGCTATAATTTTGGGGATAAAACAATTTAAAAATTACTATTATTTGATTCAGGGGTTTATTTTGTCACAGTAAAACATATTAAGCTGTGAAGTGTATATGATTTTCTTTCTTTCTCATTGTACAAGTATACGTCGATTTCGTTTTTCTCATTCAAAACAGGAAAAGTATTAGATAAAAGGGGGTAGATTATTTGATTATGGTAACGTTGTGCACTCTGTGTGAATTAGACTGAGCTGGCCGGGGCATATTTAAACTTTAGGATATTAAAAGACACAGAACAGTGGCGATCGCAGAAGATTGAACGTATAATAATTACATCGGCGTGCAGCGTTATCATATCAATATATATATATATATATATATATATATATATATATATATATATATATGGTGTGACAACGGTCGGCGTTAGGCGTCTCTAAAAGAGTGCATTTGATACAGATACAGCAAATTGTAAAAATTTGAAATTGTTGACAAACTTTCTTTCTAACTTTAATTTCCCTAGCTAACTCAACGGAAATGCTGGAGTTTACAAATTTAAATCAAACATAGCAATATCATAAAGGATCTATACATTCAAAAATAGTTTTTCTCATACAAAATCATATAGAACATTTACGGCATAGGTTCTTTCAAACAGGGAACTATTTTTAACAAGTACCTATTTACTTCATTATAAAAATGTCCCTTACCTTGTTTAGGTTTAAATTTACAGATCTAAATCTGTTCTCTTATGGATATTTTACCTGGCTTTGATTCCCACGCTTATAGTGTTTGTTTGGCAAAAAATCCTTGACAGATATTCTATTAAAAGGTCAGAGTGTTTCGAACTCTGATCATAACCTTCCTGGTAAATACTTTTACAAAAAAAAAATTGTTGTATAATTAAAACCTACTCAACTTTAAATATAAATGACAAATACTCAACTATCAGTTACAAACAATGTTTTAAAAGTAATACCTGCAAAAATCCACAAAGCGCTTTTCCAATTCGTAATTAACAGTATTAAACATCTTCGGCATCTTGGCTTTACTTTAAATTGACGTTGAAATCCCTGTTTACCAAATCATGCATAAAATATCTATTTAGAGACCAATGTGCGCATACTTGGCTTAATTATTTAGGTTTATTTTTAAATACCTTTTTATCTTGAAGAATTTTCCATGTTCGGTACATAAACAACTTCCATATTTACATACTGGTTACGTTTAACTTTATCATCAACGTTATATTTTAATTATTAATTACGATACGCATATTACATAATCAAAATATCACCGTCGCAAAGCAACATGCGCGCGACTCAGCCAAAGTAACATTTCGCGATCGAATTTATAAATGGATCTCTTTAATAAAAGCGCCCGTTTATATACAAAGATTATCTTTCTTCTAGTACGTTTTAGCTTCGTACGGAACATTTTACACCGTAATGATGTAAGATGTTTGGGAATTCCGCATTAGCGTCGTTGATTTATGTTTGCTGTCCGTCTCCCTCTAACACACACGGTTATTGTGTGGCATCGCATCTCTGCTAGAGTGATTGCGAAAGTTAATAAATAATTCCTATCTATTTTTATTAGTTTCTTTAATGTTCTGTCCGCTTATTGGAATAAACCTTTCTTTATTAATTAGGTCATACGAAATTGACGAATTTCTTCTCATTTCCTATCGAAATTTTGAAAACATGTTTTATTTAAATTGAATTTACGTTATACACAGTCAATTTGGTTAATTATTTTCAATTTTAATTGTTTTATCCACGGTTTTTCTAGACCCGCATCTTCATAATTGTAGTAAAAGATGGGTTTTCACGGCAAAACGAGTTTTAATACACATAAGTAAGATTAAAGTGTTATTTGTATAACAAACTTGACATAGTTCTTACGCTAAATACGTAAAGCTAGCACAATTCTATGTTATTTACAGCAAATGAAGAGCGTTTCTATATTCATCAAAATGTATGGATAACACTGGACAACAAAATTTTAGTTTTTGTTTGTTACAAAAACTACAACAGCTGAATCTTACAGTATTTTTAGCGCCGATTTCAAATATGTTAGTGGGGGTTTTCTATTGGGCATAGCTTTTTTGTAATTTCAATTTAAAGAAAACCTTTGTTATACAAACATGTAATATTGGTACATTCCTAAAGTCTGCTTCGTTTGGATTATCTAGCGTACTCTGCTGCAGGTAAATCGGTCTTAAGATTCCAGCAAAAGTCAGCTAGCATCTGGGGCTTCACTTTTATTGGTAACGTGTTTCCATGGTGAATATTTCCTGATGGAAACGTTCACCATGTTCGTCACTCACAGCTCCAAGATTGTTTGGAAAAAAATCTAGATGTGAATCTAAGAAGTGGAGTTTTAGTGATATATTAGAGCCAAGTGCTTTATAGTTTTCTAAAAGCTCAGTTATCAGTTCTTTGTAGTTATCTGCCTTGTAATTTCCAAGGAAGTTATTAACAACATTCTTAAAAGATTTCCAAGCAGCAAGTTCACAATCATTCAAACTGCCTTCGAATCCAATATCATTCTATGTTTTCTTATATCCGGACTAACAAATATACCTTCTTTTATTTGCGCATCACTTAAATTGGGGAACCTCTTTTTTAGGAACTGAAATCCACTTCCCTCCCGATCCATTGCTTTAACAGAATTTTTCATAAGACCTAGCTTAATGTGTAGGGGGGAAAGGTAAACTTTTTCAGGTTTTACTAGTGCTGGACTCAAAACGTTCTTCTCTCCAACAGTCAATGTTTCTTTTTTTTTGGACACTATTTCTTAAGATAATGATTCTTTCCATCTCTGTTGTTCCACACGCACAAAAAGCAACAAAATTTTGTATAACCAAGTTGTAAACCAAGTAACAGTGCTATAACTTTAAGATCTCCACAAATATGCCATGAATGTTTCTCGAACTGAATCATATCCAACACAAGTTTCATACTTCCATGTCTCGTTCACATTAGCTGCATGAACCAAAGGGATCCACGGATATTTATTCCCAACATGAAGAAGAACCGCTTTCAAACTACTTTTTGAAGAGTTTATAAAAAGACGCCATTCTTCAGGAATGCGGATATGTCCAAAAGCTTCCAGTAAAGATTCCACATCATTGCAGTAAACTAAGTCAGCACACTGTGAGAAAAAACATTCAAAGTCACAGTGCCTGTCACGGAAACTTATTCTTGTGTTGCGTTGTAAAAGATTCCATTCTGTCAGTCGTGATGCTAGTATTTCAGCTTGATTCTTGGATAAATGTAGATCACGAACAAGATCATTTAGTTCAAACTGATTTATTAAGTGCGATTCAGTATTTGTTATTTGCTAAAAGTCTGGGTCCCTCCTTCATCATCCGATAAATCTGTACCACCTTCAACAACATTGTCGTCTAATTCCCATGTTTTTGGTGCTACCGGAATTGGAACCTGCGGACAGTGAGGCACTGGTCTTAAAGCAGAGGGAATATTAGGATATTTAACAGCGTGTCTAGTCTTGGCTGTTATCCCTACATTTTCGCTATACAAAAATAACAGTCTGTGGAGTGATCCTTAGGTTCTCTCCAAACCATCGGAACTGCAAATGTCATGTGACTGAATCCATTCAACCAACTAGTTAACAACGTTACACACGAATTACAACAACTATAAGGGGCCCAGGACTTATCCTGATCACCCAATTTACGTCCAAAATATAATTCATACGTTTGTCCTCTGAGACTTTAGTGTTTCCTCACCACAAATGAGCTGAAATATTCGAGAGTGTACATTAGACTAACTGAAGATATTCGTTTGCTGCGTTTGTTTGATTTATTTCAATATAGACTGAGTCATCTAAGTCGTAAAAACTGCACAAAACTAAACACGCATAAAGTACGCGAACTTATGTGTGATTAATCACGCAGGACATAATTGCTAGTTATGTAATTTGGATTAATCATAGTAATGTGTCATTTGTAAGATACATATTGGAAAAAAAATCAACTTATTATTATTAAACAAGCATAGTTAGTGCCCATGTTATGTGCTAAATGAAAAATAACAATTACAAAAAACTGAGGCCGATAGGGAATTTCTGACTTCAAATTCGGAATCAGCGCTCAAAAATACATAAAAAGCAGCAAATGTTATCCTTGTAACAAAATCTTTGTTAACCAGTGTAATCAATAAGTGAAAATAATGGTTTTGTATGTATCTTAGAGTGATTATTTAAAGGCACGTCTTAAATTTGTGTTTTTCGCTACTGCACATATTAATTGCTATGTATTTACAATAAGCGTTTATTACACAGGGTGATTACTTATACACACGGAACTTGCATTTTCGCTTGACAAAAAGTAAGCTTGTATTATACAAGGTGTAACCACGAATTTACGGAAATTTCTATTTTTTCCGGATTATTTTATATCTTGTTGGGATTTATTTGTAGAATTTGGGTTTCAATGACCTCTCGTGCCTCTTATCACGTCAATATATATATATATATATATATATATATATATATTGCTGTGAAACCTCTTGAATTACCTGGTCTGTTGACTTTCTTCTGTTAATCGCCTCGGCTGCTCCCCTATATAACTTTCATCCTCATTCATAAAAAAAAACAACACATTCCTACCAAAAACATCAACGTTAACTCTATTTACATCAATATTCAGAATACATTAAAATTTCAAAATTAAAACTCAGCATAAATTTCAGTTTTCAAAAGAATTTCAAGATTAATTTTATTATCCTTTTAATGTGCATCCAAAATTAAAGTCCTTGTTGGATGCCTACTAATTAATATAACAATATAAGCAGACCGGAGTCTGAGTATAAAGGGAGCATCTACCACCCCTTTACGTTAATTAACCAGGTTCGTCTAATTGAGCTCAAAGACATACCCAAATTTTCATCATATTACCGAACATCAAAACTAAATACCCTTTCTACTTCAACAAGCAAATTTCATCTTAAAATTAAAATTTTATGGTTAGTACAATTTCACTAATGTCCATTTAAAGTAAATCAATTATAAAGTTATTCAACACACACAAAATGTCAAACAAAATAGTATAATTTACCTGAAGGTTACTGTCCTCGTAGCTTCAAAGTACATCGTCCCTTTAGTTAATCACACCATTCCAACAGGATTATATTTACGGCTTCTAATTCTCAACGCTTTTAAAATTTTCTCCATCACCATTTATTTAAAGTTGTTTCTGGGCTTTTCCGGAACTCATTTATGTATATCTGACCCTTGTTTCGTGGATCCAGACACGTATTTGAACCATTTAATTATTAACACCCCGAAGAATAGCAAATAACTTCATACTTCTTTCACCAATATACGCCAAAACTGCCTACTTTTGTGTATACATTTGTCGTTGTAAATTTTGCTAATTGGTACAGTGAAACTAAATTTTATTACCTTGTATCTAAGTGCACTGAAGTACATTCATGTTAGCACGTAAATAACCAACTATTTTGAATCACTAAAATATACGAGCAAAATTTTAAATTATTTTATCAAACTAAAATGCACTGTTTAACATCTTCAATCAAGTCGCGGATGTAAGAGCTTTTAACGCATCGAATAGTCAAAAGTCTAAGAGTCTAAGAGGGCTTGTTTATATTCATCTCGGTATATATAGCAAAAAGCCGGCACGTCGCTTTTGTCCTCAAAACGGTAATTCTAAAGAATTCCTCATTCTATGTTCCCAGTCTGTCGCTCACGCATCGATTTTTACGAATTTTCACTCGTCCCATTTAAATCTCAGAAATTTCAACACACGGCACGCAAGCATGTCCGAGAAAACTAATTAATTTTGTACAGAAATTGTTGTTTCTACCTCTGATATTTGCATCCTATTTTCAACCAATTGTGACCCTCGTGACGTTGCTTAAATCCCGCCTTTACTATATGTGTCTTTGCTTGACGCATTTTCTTTCCTTTTCTAACCTGTTCGTATTGGTGCAAATTGATATTCTTTATTATCGATTATATTTTAGTCCATGTGGACTGTTATCTGGGTTTAATAACCCCGTATCGCACATTCTCGTGAATATTAAGCCCCGGTTTCTCCAAGATTCTTTGAAACTATTAATTATCTACAAAATTTACGCCGTATGTGATATTTAAACTACGCAGGTGTTCAAAATAATATTAATTCTCAGAGCTTTATTTTCTGGTATTATAATCTTGGGTTTTACAAGTTTCTATAGATATTATCTGTTACTAACGGTTCAATTAACTTCAATTAAAATTAATACCCTTTAAATTTTAGTGCATCCTAATTAAATATTCAATTATTATCTGTACGTTTCGTTTAATACTCGTTGCCCAAACTTGAATCAATTAATATAAATCTTGCACGTAATTTCCATTTGATTCTTTACTTTGGAATAATTAAATTACACGTTGAGCATTTTAAAACTGCTTATTTTTATATAAAGCGTCTTGTAAATAATTTTAATCTCTTATTTTTAATAAAACGAATGAATTTTTCTTCTCCACGGGTTTTTAATAAAGCGTATTATCTAATAAACTTCCTTATACACGGTGATTAAAATTATTTGATGTAATCCATTAATTTTCTACCCTGGTCTAAATATGAGTAATATATATATATATATATATATATATATATATATACGTGTGTGTGTGTGTGTGTGTTTGTGTGTGTGTAACTTCGTGTGTATGCATGCGTGCGCGTGTGTTAGTTAGTAAAATAAAATTATAATTTAGGCTTTTTAATACTAAGCTTATATAATCATTTAAATTAAAGCTAGTAATAGAATAAAGGGACATAGAACGTTATTGACATGAGTCGAACCTGGGCCCAACCAACTTCTACTTCGCCTTTTTCAATTGTGATACAAAGACCAAGAATGATTATGCAATTAAAAAACTGATCAACTTTACATCACTTGCGTAACTATTATATCAAAACGGTTATCCTTTAGATTTGACACTTTTGTCAATCACAGCCGCGAGTGTCGGGTTTTTTTACTTAATGTTAGGTATAGACAGTGAGTAACTAATTACTTCGAGGTATTGAGTTGTATAAGGCTATCCTTAATATACATAACTTCGGAAGAAAAATTAATATTATATATACCCCAGTTTCTCGTATCGAGCCCAGTAGCTTACAGAAGTTCAAGCTTAATAAAACTTTCAAACCAGAATAACGACAGACGTAACATTTAAATTTTGTCTTGAAGGTATTTATCGGCACAATCAGTAAACTTTTTAATGAAGGAAATTTGTTAACTAAAAAGAGAGATAGACTGCAGTTTGTAGCATGACAACAAAAGTAATATTAAACATCCTGAAGGCTAACACATGTCTGCTAATAAAAACTGAGAATGTGCTTTAGATAGATAAATGACTAAAAGCTTTCTAAGCTTTTGTATGATGAGAAATGAAAATGTCAACACAGTAGCTGAGAATAACAGCTAGACACATAGTTTTGATTAAAGCTGCCAAACCTACGTTATCTCCGAGCGATCATAAAAACAGAAATGGCACAAAATCGATATGTGTCTGGTGAGGTAACGGAAAGAATTTTGTTTCAGTAAAGCTCATTGATGCAATATTACAAATGGATAACAACACTAAGTGAATTTAATTGAAATTGCAAATGTGAATTGAAAAATTGTACGGAAGAGTATAACATATAGTTCCAACAGAGCGCTAAAAACCACTTTCCATCCAAACTATTAGAGAAATGTTGGTATCCAGAGCTGTCAATATAAACCTGATAAAATCATTAAACGTTTTGAATGGCTGAAATCTGACGTACAGCCAGATGTGATCTACATTTGTTTTCTATGTGTGGGTGAATTTGCAAAAATGTTTGAAATTTAACTTGATCAAATTCTAATAAATGCTAAAGCTATACATAAATAAAATAAACTCAAGAAATATGCGGCTCTGATTAAAGTCTCTGAATTCTCACTGTTAAAAATGTTTGTTTAATTTCTGTTACTCTAGTAAGACTTTTTTCCACAATTGCAGCTATATTACCTAATTAAAGCGAAAAGACACTGCCAACTAATTGAATATAAAACTTCTGTATCCCTTTGTAGATGAGGTGCATTTTAAGCTCCATTTTTTTGGCCCCTCCCATTTCAAATTTTTGAAATCAGAGTATTTCATAGTTTTGTGTCACTTTAGTACTGTTTTCTATTAGTAACTTCGAGTTTGGGCTGCTTCCCAATCAGAGATAGTGTGGGATGTGCTTAGGAAACGGAAGCCCCGCCCTCTTTGTCAGAATTTTGTGCCGCGTTAGTGCTATTTTGTGCTGGTATCCTCGAGTTTTGTGCTGCTTTTCAAGATGAAATATTGTGGGAGGGACTGAGAAAATACAAGCCCCTTGCAGTTAAATTTTGGACTAAAATTTTGCCAAAACTTTATGCTGCGTTAGTGTTGTTTTGTGCCGGTTTCACGGGATTTTGTGCTACGTCCCAAACAATAATATTGTGGGAGGGGCCAAGGAAACTTTCCAATAGCATATAATTCCCGCGTCATTCCTCTATCTGAATTGTATTTTCCCATGCTCAGGTCCTTCCTAACTTTATTTTGTTGATTATCCCCCCAAAAGTGTCGTAGAAATTTTTGTTCGAACTGTTGAAATGTTTCGACCTCGCTTTCAACTAAGTTATTCTACATTTCAGTTCCCCCTTTTAGCATTGATTTTACTAAGTTTAATTTATATTGCTCGTCTATTAAGCCCTGTACTAACATTTTAGTATTTTTCAAAAATATTTTTGGATTTAATTTTCCGTCCCCGTAAACTTTAGTATATTGCTCAAATGTATGTATGTATATTGCTGAATTAGCCTAATGGGTACTCTACTATCAAAATTTCCTGAATTAGTTTTTAAATTACTTATTTCTCGATTTATCGTTCTGAATCCTGTTTCACAATTTTCTTCCACGTTTTGTATTTTAGTATCTAAATTCGCCAGTTTGTAATTTGTCGCACTTTCATATTTTTCCTGTTTCGATTTCACCATTCCAATATAATCCCATACACAGTCTATTTCATCCGTAATCCTCACAATTTTCCCTTGCATTTGTGCTCTCATCTTCGCAATTGTTGGGTTCGTTTCTTTTAATCCATCGCTTAGAATTTTGATTTCCTTACCTAATTATTCGCTATTTTCGTCGATTTTCGTGGTCATGTTTTTCATGGCCTCTTTGTTTTTGTCCATTTTACTATACAGTGCCATCAAAATCTTTATCATTTTTGTTTCTTGTGAGGTTCGCCGTTCCTTGCTAGAACTCCTTTCAAATGTTATACTTTCTTGGGATCCTCTTTCCATTTTGGAAATTTTATATTTACACTAAATTTTAAATACTAAAAAATTGCCTAAATTTAATTAATGTACAAATTTCTCTAAATTCTTGTTTTCCGTAATTTTTCTTAAATTTAAACTCTTTAATTATAGCCCTAGTTTAATTTAATAATTATTTTATTTTAAATCCCACGGCCGTATTGTCAAATTTCTTTAATTTAATTCGAGCCCCAAACTTGGGCAGCCATTAAAAAATTACTATGTAGTTCGCCCCACGCTGTTGCGTCATTATAAATTGATATGACGCCGTACTCGGTGTAGTAAATGCTCTACTTTCTAGTTGCCGCTTGAAGCGAGCGGACGTGTTTTTGCCGAGCTCCCGCTTCAGCAATAACAGTAAGTTTCTATCTAGGGTTTTTATTATTTATTGTTGAATTATTTTATTTGAAGCTTTGCTTTTTATTGTGTTTTATTTTTATAATTGTGTGCCATCAAATTTTAAATACAGGGCAATAAAATAAAAATTTTAAAACAGAATTTAAACTAAATAAATCGCGTTTTCTTTGTAATTTAAACCAAATCCGCGTTTTAAAATAAACTAAATAAATTTCGGGTTAATAAAACAAAGGTCTACTAAACTAATATTCAAAAATAATTTCGAAATAACTTAAAAATGCATTTTTAATAATAAATTTAAGATAAAACCGCGTAAATCGAGTAAAAACCGGGTAAAACAACTAAAAAGTGTGTGAATTTTTTATAGTGCGCGTATAATAAAATAATAACCAAAAAACAAAAATCTAAGCCTTTTTTAATCAAATAAATATCTCAAAAACTAGAAATTTTAAAACAATTTTAATATTAATTTTCCGTAATTTAAGTACACGCGTATTTAAAAGTTCTTTTAAAATCGATTTTGGTGTAATTAAGCGGTGTAACAGTTACGGGTTGTGCTAATTACCAATCGATTAAGTGAAAGGTCATTTCCGGTAACCACATTCCGATTGCGCTCGACCTTATTTTGTTAATTACACATTTAAAAATAAAGTGTTGTTATTTATAAATTAGATATTTTAATATTTTGAAGTAATTAGTTATTTAAATTTGATTTGACGGTTTAAAAATTTAAAATAAATAAATAGTGTTATTTACGGTACATTTTGAATCGAGATATTTTTATTGCGTTAGGGAATTTATTTGATTCTAGTTGTTATTTTGACGCTTAGTGCTTGTTGTATTTTTGTTAAAATTTGATATTTAATTGGGCGGTTTGAAGTTGAAATAAATAAAAGGTTGTTTACGGTTCACCTTTAAACAAAACATTTTTATTGGACCAACGTTTTGCGTTCTTCTAGCGTCGTAACGGTCAAGTCGTTGCGCTGCGTTTTAGGTGTCATCCTTTGTTGATAGTTTTTCAGCATGGTGGTCCACCGCGACGAGGAGCCGTTGCCCAGGAAGAAGAGGGGAGATCGGTCGGAGTCAGATAGGTCGGAGGCTGAGGGCGCTGTTGGGGGGAAACAGCTGAAGGTAATTTTAAAAGACGTTAGGTTAGGGATTCAGGAGGAGGTAGAGGAGCCTGTGTCTGCGGCGGTCGTGTCGGGGGAGTCGGGGCCCCCTGGGATGGTTGCGGCGCCTGAATCGCCCTCAACTTCGGGAGCCCAGCGAAAGATGTCGACTAGCAGCGACGTTAGCGTTGCTGCTAGCGACCTCGATGAGCTGGACCTCCTGAGATTGAGGGTGAGGAAGGCGCACTTGGCCATCTCCGGGAGGGTGCCGACGACCTCCGCCACTATCGTTGTGGAAGACAGAAAGAGGATTCGCTACGCCGTGGATGATTTCCTCGACGCGGCGAATCAACTTATAGGTATGATTAGGGCGCTGCGGCTTGTGGCTAGTGATTCTGGGAGAGCTGATGTTGTCGGGGGAAGTCCAGCGGTGGTTGCTTCTGTTTCGGGGCAGTGTTCCAGGAGCCAGGAGGTGCCGATGCCGCGGAAGGTGTCGTATGCTGCAGGTGCGACGCCCACCTTTGCAGTTAGGGTCGACGCAAGACCAGGGGAGAAGGATGACGTCATTTCGACCCTGAAGAAGAAGGTCGATCCCGCTCGTGATGGTTTTGTCGTGGTCGGAGCTCGTAGGACTCGGAAAGGCGGTGTAGTAGTCGAGTGTGCTAACCGAGAAGATGCAAAGAAACTGCAGTCGAAGGTTGTTGGTCACTGCAAAGAGCTCGTGGCGAAGGCCATCGAGAAGAAGCGCCCACGGGTCGTTCTTCCGGGGGTTGAAGCGGGGATGAAGGCGGAAGAGCTTGTGCGGTTGATCGCGTGCCAGAATCCCCGCTTCGGCGATTTGAAAATGGAAGACCACCTAAGAGAGAAGTTTAGGTTTGACGGAAATGGACCTAGGGATCCCTTTGTCAACGTAGTCTTCGAAGTGACCCCCACACTTCGGAGACGTATATTAGCTGACGCTATTAACCTTAGGTGGCGAAGAGTCTGGGCCCGGGACCACTTCTGGATGACCCAGTGCTACAGGTGCTACGAGTACGGCCATAGATTGATGGAGTGCAGGGAGAAGGTACAGTGGTGCGGTAACTGTGCCGAAGTCGGACACGAGGGGGTTACCGTTTTAAACGCAAACAGCGAACGACCGCGTAGCGGGATAATAATAAATAACGGGACGTGCGCCGGAATAATCCTAAACAATCTGTCGAATGAGTTCATAACCACCGCAGAAATAAAAACGGGATTGCATACGTTTTACGTGATAAGCACTTACCTTCCGCCGATCGATACCTGGCGGGAGAATCCTCAAACAGAGGATTTAATAAATCAAATTGAAGGAATTCTTCGTAAAATCGGTAGAAATAGGAATTTAATTATCGCGGGAGACTTTAATGCTAAGTCGCCAATATGGGGCAGCCCTATCGAAGACGATAGAGGCTCGAAGGTTGCTGATCTTTTTACGGGATGGGACCTTAGTGTGATAAACACTAATGATTCACCTACGTTTGAGACGCATAGAGGCAGCAGTTTTATAGATATTACTGCAGTCTCGCACGAAATGTTAGAAACGATTAGTAATTGGAAATTAAAATTTAACACGGCGAAGTTAGAGGCGCTTTATTTCGGCACGAAACCAGGACAGAGACCTCCTAGGTTAGAGCTAGGAGGGGAGAAAATCCCGTTTAAAGATTGTATTACCTACCTCGGCGTCAAGATCGACAATAAATTAAATTGGAAAGCGCACGTACAATACGTAAAAAGTAAGGGCGGCGAAATATCAAATAAAATGATGGCGGCGGCTAAAATAAAGTGGGGTTTCAGGGGCGAATCGCTGAGGACGGTTTATACCGGAGCAATTGAGCCGGCAATGCTGTACGCAGCTTCTGTATGGGCAGAAGGTTGTAAAGTCGGGGAGATGCGTCAATTAACGAGCGTACAACGCATAACCGCGGTAAAAGCGGCGAGGGCGTACAGGACCACCTCCACGGAGGCTGTCCTGGTGATCAGTAGGACTCTCCCTATCGAATATGTCGTTAGGGAGATTAGAGATAGGCGATTAATAAATATAGGAAAAGGGCGCGAAATTATCGAAGATCTTAATCTTGGTAATAGGGAAATTGCAAGAAAGATCGTTGTATCTGAGTTGGGGCACCCGGCTGATATTAGAGGAATCGAGTTTGTCGAAGGTGATGAGGACGCGGTGGGTATCAGAATTTATACGGACGGTTCACGTATGGACGATGGGCAAGCAGGCGCGGCGTTTGTCGTGTATAAGCAGGAAAGGGAGGTGTTTCGGTTTCAATCCAAACTCGCGAACTGGTGCACTATCTTCCAATGCGAATTGGTAGCCATACGAGAGACTATCGATTACGTAATAAACCATACGGGCAGAGACGAGTATTATATAATCAGTGATAGTAAATCGGCGCTGACGGCTTTAACAAACATGAACACCTCGACAGACCTCCAAGCGGACGTCTGGAGGATAGCGCGTACGGCGCTCGAGTTTCGACGTTTAAAGTTCTGTTGGGTCAGGTCGCACAATGGTAACGTAGGAAACGATAGGGCTGATGAATTAGCTAAAGAAGCCGCGACGGGAGACTTTCAAATATCACATTCGTCAATATCGAAGTCTTTGATTAAAAGAAAGCTGCGCGAAAAATCAATTCGACAATGGGAAGAGAGGTGGAACAACGCTGTCACGGGCAGGTTGACCCACAAATTCATACCGAGCATAGAAGCTAGAGGTAGGATCGAGGTTAAGCTCGATCACAAAATGGTGCAGTTGATAACAGGGCACGGCGCCCTGAAGGCGTATTTACAAAGGTTCGGGCTAACCAACAGCGACCGCTGCGAATGCGGTGAGGGCGCGGAAAGCGCAGAGCACGTGCTCTTCGACGGCCCGCTTGAGGCGGAAAATCGTGGGTTGGCTGATAGCAAACTAGCTATCTTAGGTCTGGCATGGCCAAAGAGCCTAGAGGAAGTCGGGGAAGTGGTTAACCAGAAGGCGTTCTATACAGCCTTAAAAGAATTCGCGGGAAGGTTCGCGAGATTAGACAATGATAACCGCGTGTAAAATTCGGTGGGGTTGGTGGGAGGATTGAAAAATTTTAGATTGACTTGACGTGAGTAAGGATACGAGCATAGATATAACCAAAATTGATATTAAAAATAAAAGAAAAATAAATAAAAATAAAAAAAAAAAATAATAATAATAAAATAACATGATAATTATACCGAAATGTCCAATATGCACGAGAAACCCCCACACCATTAATACAATCACTGCCTATCTTCATAATTATGTGCGGAAAATCGGGAAATCGGGAATAAATAATAACAAATAAACAATAACAAATAAATCAGATACCCTCATTAAATTAAATCAATAAAATAAACAAAGATAATAAATAGAATGAAACCGCGCATCCCCCCCAGGACTTGAAAGTGAAGTGATAGTGATAGTGATTGTGATCCCCCCCAAGAACATTTAGTGCATACCCACCAGGACTTTAGCAGTGCACCCCATCTTACCCTTAAAAGTAAGTTACAGTTAGATGTAAGCAGACGACCAGATCTTCGGATGCTGGAGAATTTTAACATGGAGGTAAGACTTAAATTGTGGCGGCTGTACTCGCACAAGCTTTGATTTACATTAATTAGTAGTTTTTGAAATAATTTAACATGCACGTTTTGTGTGTAATGACACTAGCCGACATAATGCTTGTGCGAGTGCACCTGATAAATAGGGTGATGCTTTTGCTTTTTTGTGCACTGCTATATGCTTAACGCTTATTAGACATTTATTTATATATTTATTTATATTTTATATTTACACTTTATATTTATTTATTTATTTATTAGCATGCATTGTAGCATTTTATGGCATATTTATTTTGTTTGACGTTCTGTCGCCATATTGGTTGCAGTATATATTTGGGAAGGAAGAGTAGAATAGTGAAGATTGTAATCATAATATAAATCAGTTAGGGAATGATATGGAAAGCTAGGGATGAATTTAAATTAGTTAGCTAGATTTGGATAGTTTTAAGACGACCCTTCAGGTCGCACTGGTAAGCAGAGCCGGCGTCTGCTATCCGGTATTACGGATCCCTCTTCCTCTCATTTTTGCTTGTGTCTTGTTGATCGGGTACACTCCAAAGTCAGCGCTTGGGATACTATTATTTACAACCCTGTTTTTAGTTTTGTTTCAGTTGGTCAGATTTTTATGTTTGTTAGATTGTTAGAGCTTGTTAGGTTTGTTAGATTTTTAGGTTTGTTAGATTTTTATTCAGTTTTTTATTTAGGGTGGATTAACTATGAAGTCAGAATTAATCAGAAGCACGATTATTTTCGCGTTTAAACCCAATGTAGTACCTCCGGGTGGAGCATTGGGGACGTGGCCGCAAGTATAGCGGCCCTAATTCAAATTATAATGTAGTAAATGTTCTACACTCCAAAGTCGGCGCTAGGGATACCATTGTTTGAGCCCTGTTTTTAGTTTTTGTTTCAGTTTGTCAGATTTTTAGGTTTGTTAGATTGTTAGAGTTTGTTAGATTTGTTAGATTTTTGTTTAGATTTTTATTTAGGGTGGATTAATTGTGAAGTTGGGATTAATAAGAAGCACGATTATTTTCGCGTTTAAACCCAATGTAGTACCTCCGGGTGGAGCATTGGGGACGTGGCCGCAAGTAAAGCGGCCCTTATTCAAATTATAATGTAGTAAATGTTCTACTGAACGCCACCGCTCTATTTCTCACTTTAATCTTTTACTTTTATTATTACGCCACGGCTAGCCCTTTTTAATCTGCACAGAGTGCACAACGTTACGATGATCAATTTTCCTTTTTGCTCCTTTATGATTACCTGTTTGAATTGATAAAACGAAGTCAATCAACATTCATATAATAAAAGGAAATAATATTTACAATTTTAAAAATTCTTTAAATACACCCTTCAATCAATTAATATCATATGGATTATTTATCTCAAAATTTATATACTTTTAATTCAATATACAGTTCGAGACCTCTTTATGATTTATTACGTAAGTTTAAACGTATGCAATGTTTGTTGTTGACTCTTTACAAGTTTTGGATCAATTGAATAAATTCAGTATTAAAATTTAAATTGAAAAAATTCCTTAAAATGAAGTAGATCTTACCTGTGATCTCCTGAAATGTTGTTTCGTGTTGTGGATCAACGCCCCCTTGTTGTTTTCAATCGAATACCAATGCTCTGCTTTGTCGAACCAATATTTCAGTGCGGTTACCTCTTGTTTTCCAAATCTAACTCGTTCTTTATTTTATATTTTTCTGCATATGCTTTGAATCTCTTCCCTTAACTACCTCTTGAATTTGTGGGTTACTTAGTATTATGAATTATCCCAGAATTAAAATTAGAATTGTTTTCGACGCAGATTAGAGTGGTTTTATAAGTAAACCAGAAATAGTCCAAAATTTGACTGGACGCTGATTAGAATTGTTTTATAAGTGAACCAGAAAGCGTCCAGAAGCCGATTAGAAGCCCTATTTAATTATAAATATTTAATTTAAATTAATTACCCAATTTCTACTCACGTTTTCTAAAAAAAAAACTGCAAAAACTCTTTATGTATTCTTAACGTAATTGTTGCACAGCACTATTTTCAGTATAACATAAATTTTATTTAGCTGACGCGTAGATTTCTAATTAAAAGTGATGTGGATTTAACGTGCATCAAGTGTAGACTGAGCTGCTTTATCACCGGTGGGTGTTAAATAGCTTTTCGCACTACATCTGAGTTGGGTTTCCAAGCAGTTTTGCAGATTGTCGCAACCAACCAGCTTCTGTCTTTAATATTCCTTGTATCCTTAAGATGTTTTTGATGAAATTATTTCGGATTTTTATATCATGCTCGTTATTTGCTAGTGTTATCGTTGCCAGACTTTCAACCTACGTCTGTTGTTTTGTATAGATAAAGCTTTTGGAGAATTGTACAAATTAAATGATGTAACACGAATGCTTTTTTCGTATTTATTTATTATTTGAAAGTGCGCTTTCTTATCAAAGCGCTCATTCTTCCAGCGTAATTGCATGAAGATTTGTTAGGTTTCGTCTTATCTTCTGCGTATTTACTTTGTAAACTTGTATAACACTTCTCAACGTATGTTTAATTACATGCACGATTATTTCTCTGCTGAATACGCGTTCTATTGTTGAAAGATATGCTTACTGGCATCACTTAAAGTTAATTACGGTCTATATACAGGGTGTTAAATGCTTGCTATTTACATAATGTACGAATTACTTATTTTTCTGCTAAATCAATGCAGTTTTCTGATTCCCATTGCTATTTACAGTTCCTATACGACCCTTACTATTCAATACACCCCTAAACAACCTCTTATTACAGCAATATATATATATATATATATATATTGTAGTGGTTTTAAAAGGTTACATTTAGGTATAAACAATGCAATTTCAAACACCCTGTATGGAGGAAACAACCAAAATTTACGTGCAAAATTTATTTCATTTAGTTGATTGAAAGTAACAAGTATTACCATAGTTTTACAAGTAGGGATTAAAATTTAATAGGTTCGTAAAGAAAATAAATAGTATAAGCCAATGGATATTAACTAATTGATTTAATTGAGTTTAATTCAAAGGGATATAACGTCTAGTACGCATAAGAGCATGAAAAATTGATAATACCAAGGCGAAACGCTTTACTAACAAACAAACACGTCGAATATATGAAATACCTTGAAACGCAAACTCCTAGAAATGTTATGTTAAAACGATCCTTAATTGAACACCTGCATGTTTTGGAAAGGTCATGTTCCCCTTATTTGTATAGATAAAAGACAAAATTCGAGGTATATAGTGCAAACGGTCAGACGGTTCGCATGAACGCTAACCAAAAGTTTCCTTAAAGCGCAGAAGGGATGGACATTCAATGATATGCATCTGAATGAGACAGGCATAATAGCAGTTCACTTCGAAACGCACGTATTTAGTCCACGTGGGTTAGAATAGCACGCAGACAGTAATATCGATTTTCTACCACTCAAACAAGGTTAGAAGGAAACATGTAATATGCATAAGAGAGAAATAGAGTTAATATAGGCGGGGTTTTTAAGACGTCATTGAATATATCATTGGTCTAAATAGTTAGTTGTACAACAGACGAACACGGAAAAATTTGAATCCGGGTTTTTCGGAAAATATCGTATCAACGAGCTAAATTTCAAAGATTTCGAAAACGGTTAAACCAAAATTTGAAGAAGTATTATTTTAAATGAAGTATTTTGCGTGAGGAGTGGCCGAGAGGTGGCATTTTGAATTGCATAAATACTCTAAGAAAATTAATAGGGCTCTCTTGGTATTTTCATCGCTTTACACTACGTACAGAAATCCACCACGAGCTTGTAAGTATTTAAAATTTTTAAATTAGATAGTACAGTGTTGGCTTCATAGTTTGAAACGCGGATAGTGTCGGGTTTAACTTTAACTGAAGTACAACAGATATTTTAACAAGCTCGTGAAGTAAAGTAAAGTAAAGTGACGTAAATTAAATTATGCAATTATAAAAAAAAAGTTTAATATACTTGCATTTGGATTTGGATGGATCTTGAATGAATAGCATGCAGCACAACTTAGATGGTGTTCATCTATAAATAGCTGGAGGCGGCAAGCAGAGCAGAACTACAAGACCGAGGGTGCAGTAACTTAACTTCTTCGTCAACGAAGTAGGGATCTTCAAGAAATTCCAGGTAACGCATTAGAATTTGCTATGAAATTATTGTGATGTGTGAGAGTAGACTTTGATGGTATTTTGCATTGTTTTACGTATTGAAAATAATACGTATAACTAACTTTGATGATGGTATTTGAATATAAATCTAAAGATGTATATAAAGCTTATTAACGTTCCTCATGAATTTAAATTTTTATTGTTAAGAGTACATGGGTTTTTTTGTATTTATAGTAAGAGTATGCAAAGTAAAAAGCGTACATTAATAAAATAAACTGGGTTATCATGAGCTCACCATTCTCCAGAGTGTACTAATTAGAAATAATTATAAATAGGTATTATTCAGGGCCAATTTACTCCTGTTACATTCAATGTGTTTGATATTTCAATTTAAAATTCTGGACTTTACAAAAATAGAATTTATTGAGGTGTAACTTGAGCACCGAAATGTAAATAATCTTGAATTATTAGTTATAAATAGCGGTAAATAAATATTGTATGATTGTTGTATTATTTTGTGGTTTTATTGAGAGTGTGCGTGAACGATAAAGAGTATGGTAGTAAATATAGGTATCCAAGAGGAGGCCCAACTGAGCTAGCTAGGGAGCTGTTGAAGAAATCAATTAAAGTGATGAAGCACGGAATCTGGGTAAGAATTATTTTCTTTGTAAAATTTGTATGACGATTTTTGGTAAATTAATAAATTTTCAAAATATATATATATATATATATATATATATATATATATAAAAGAAAGAATTTAATGACTTGTTTAAGTCAACGGTCAAAAATTTGTTTCATAAAATTCTCTATAAACTAATAATTAATGATTTTTGTAAAATTAAGTAACTTAATGAAATTATTTTTCATATTAAGTCAGTTGCATTTCTTTAGTTTATCTGAAACATACTCATATCTATGAATACCATAAAACTACCGCAATATTGAATTTTGCACTCTCTTGATTTTTTTTGTGCATCATAATTAATGCATTGGAAATATACCTCTGGTCAATATGTGAATTGGGTCTATACGAAGTTCACACACAGTGGTCTCTTCTGAAACTAACTCAGAAATGATCTAGACTGTTAGAGTAAGCCCTTTGAGTGCATTTATTTATGTAACTTCTGCAGCGATGACTTATCTCAGTTCCAAATTCTTTGGTACGTCTTTTCTGATATTATTGTATTGCTTAGCGTTAGCGGTGGCATGTTTTTGATTTTAATACAATCCATATTTCAACCAAATAAGAGTGTGACTGATTTTAACGGGTTTAATTGTTAAGCATGTTTACAGGAATTGAATGACCTATTTAGATCGATAGTCAATTCTATTATCGTTATGTCAATATCAGAAGGATAAAACGAACAGTAAACCTTTGTACCATCAGCATGCATGTGAGTTTTCCAATATTTAATATATTTATAAAACGTGGAGGTATAAATTGTGTAGATTAATGTGCCTAATAAAGATCTTTGTGGAGCTCCGTATAATGTTTGGCGATGGTTAGAGAGAATAATTTTCAAACTAATACGTTGTTACCTATTGTCAAAGTAACTTCAAATTAATAGAATAGCTTTTTGAGAAGTCAATATTGTAAAGTATGGAGGGTAGTAATTCACGTCTAATTGTTCCATATATCTTGCTGTAATCTAAAGGAACTACAACAGTTACGTGTCCTTCATCACATGCCTCGAAAATATCGTTGATAACATTTGTAATATAACCCAATCGAAACCCAGACTGAATTTCAAGTAGTGACATATCACAGAACCCCTTGTCTATAAGTTTAAGTATAATGTATTAAGGGTGCGCAGTGTGGGGAAGGATGCAGGTAACCTTGAGACGGCATCAGTGGACGTGCATCAGAATGAGCTGAACGTGTTATGCTACTCCGGAAGTGCGTTAAGTTACGTAAAGTATTTCAAGGTTCTTCTCATCGGGACTGAAGTGGTAGTTATAGTAATTTTACAGGCGTAGATATTAAGTTGTTTCGTTTTATTTTATCGAATGGTACCGGATGTTCCGTTATCGTTCCCAGTACCACATGATTTCTGTATGTGTAATTTAATATACGCCATCATGCTTGATCTAGTTTATTATTATTACAATGCATTACTCAAAGAATCTACCACAATAATAGTATAGGGACATAAGTAATTAACATGTGGCGCACAACTGGTGGCTGATTGCACTGTATAATAATGAAAACTACTACTAACGATAAAAAAAATCGTGCAAAAACAATACATGAACAATCACGCTTAGTGAGAGGCAAATTTAAACCAACTCGAATTGCTGATATTAGGTGTTAGCTTTATACGTGTACCGTGGACCGCGGCAGATGTGTACAAGTTGAACGTCCGGCTTGTCGATTGTTTGGAATGCGGGAAACCCAAACTCTTGGAATTTAGATTAAGTTGTGAAGGTTAAATGTATATGTCTTATGAGTAAATTTTAAAAGCTTAAGAGCTCATCACAGTAGCGGCCATTTTGAAATTTCTAAAGATCCAAATTTCTTTCCTATTAGTCACCAAAATTAAAAACGGTTGTCTATGTGAGGAAGTCATTTAAGTTTTTTAACTGAAAAAAAATTTTTTTTGCTGATAGAGCGATTTAAACAAAACCAGTAACTTTCCCAAATGTGTGAATAATTTTATGAATTTTCATCAAAATTGCACACTACAATTCATTTTATTTATCGAATAAATCAAATATTGGTATTTTTTAGAAAAATGCACCTGCAATGTGCTGCTGTGGAAAATTCAGAACTTCCATGTCACACACTATTGTAAATCAGAAATGGTTTGAGTAGATGCTATATAAAACTAACACAACAAACATCTATTGAGATCAAACTATCCTTATGAGAGTTTTTGACTATAGTCGTAATTGTTCGCAAATCTATTTATAATTTTCATAAAGGATATTATTTAACGTCTCAGCAATTATAGAAATGAATTGTTCTTCATAAACCTTGAATTTACATAAATTTTTATTGGGTTTCCTATTTAGTGAACGAGGTAATTGGTATTCCCACAGTTTGAGTAGTGTAAGACTTGTAAAAAAGAATAAACACAGAATTGTTTAATTTTTATGCTCAAATTCAATTAATGTTTGGAATAAATTTAAAAAGCCACCAGTAATCTTTCGCTTATATTTAGGCTTGTGTAGTAATAAGAAATAATGTAATAAAAATTCTTAGGGTTAATTAGAATTTACAAACCATATTTAGTTAAGTTTTTTTACCCTGAAACTTCTTAAATGCGCGTAAAATGTACTTTTGTTCATTATGGTACAAATTCACCATTCCCAAACTCCCATACGCAATTGTGATGGAACAAAATTTGACAAGCTGTATGCAAAACGTAAATAAATAAAAGCAAAACAAACTTTGGACTACTTAAAAATGCAAGACATGCATTTTTATTCCACTAGAGGAATGTTTACTGTGTCCGATTCAGTACACTTTGTTTATTATTTTGTCGTCGGAAACGAAGGTGTGATAAGAAAAGAAACCAAACCAATATTTGTAGCTTTTCACAAACTGTAATCAAAACCCACTTGACACTTTACCTAATCATTTTTTTATTAGAGATACGTTTAAACCATTATTCTGTTTTCTTCATTTATTTGCCAATTAATAAATATAACAGCTTTGTCAATTGCATATTAGAAATTGAAAATAACTGTGCGATGCAAACGTAGGAATGTTAAATCTTGTAATTTCTTGTTCCCTATTAATTTTTTTTACATTAGATATCGGAATTTCAAAGGTTTTCACTGGTTATAAATGTTAGACAATATGTAAAATGAAAATATCTGTGAGCTTTATAACTGGACTAATAAGTTCCAAAACACTGCCATCTATATGTGCCCCCTGGCGCTTCATGCACCGAGTAGGCGAAGTATTGAACATCATATCCTTGTCTAATGAATATCTACATCTCGACATTTCGTCCCGCCCTATGCTACCTCTCCCCAACCCGCGCTTTTACAGCTGATGGTAGGTAACCTACTGTGATGAGCTCTTAATAACAGTTTTGAAAGGGTCAATAATAAATTAAAATGAGTAAAAGAGGTAAAAATAAAAAAGGTAAGGTAATGACGAAGGTGAAATGAATACAGACGATAAGTTTATGGATTGTTTGAGTGAATCAATTAAAAAATCGTTCGAAAAATTTGGCGCTGTTATGTGCAGTACGTTCAACGAAAATATGAAATTGATTCAAGACAGTATTTCGGAACTATCGGTGAAAGCAACGCCGACGATGAAAATTCAAAAACCATCGGATACGGATTACTATAGAAGAACAACACCCACGACAGGACATAGTGTATCCGGCAATCAAGCACAAAATGATAATGTTGAAGAGGTAGTAAGCGAAAATATAAACGCCCGTGGATCTTGCAGTGGTACATCGCAGGTCAATTTGAGTCATCAAAACCTATACATTTTAATGTGGAAAGATTTGGGATGTCCTAATTTGCATTTTTCGGCGTATAGTCAAGCTCACCCAATGACCGTTATCGAGAACGACTTTGCTTGATGAAGCGGGAATTGTTGATAGTAAAAAGGTTTATTGTGCAGTAGGTTGCTTATAGGGATCGGCTCTGGGCTGGGCTGAAGTCCAACAATTTGAGTCCTTCAATCAATTCAAAGAACATTTCGTTAATGGATACTGGGGAATTGAAAAAAACAGGAGGTGTTTGCTAAAATCAAATTTGGCGAATATAATAAAGGATATAAATTCGAAGAGTGCCCCCAAAGGGGAACGGGAATCAGAATCATGGAGAAATGGGGCACGGCGACGTCAGGATAACCGCGATAATTATAATGATATCGTAGAGGGAATAGGGTTGATCAAAGACGAGGGGTAGAGAATCAAAGTAATGAACAAATATCGAATATGGGCAATTCGAATGTCCCGGTAACTAATTCAGATGGTGCTAGTAATAATCGGGAAGTATCCGCGATAGTTAATAAAGAATCCTCCAAGGTTTTGGATGGAAAAAAAACGGGTCCTGAAGTAAAACTACTAGCGGTTTTGCCAACGGTACAAATTGAAATTGCAGGAAGCAGTATCCGATGTTTGATAGATTCATGTAGTCAAATAACCGGAATTAGTCAGGGCTATTTGGGAGAGTTGTTACAACGGAATCCGAAACTTCCCAGAATTCCGGCTAGATGCGTTATGATTAAGGGCGCGTTAGGTAGTAAATCGACGAAGGCTAATGGGCAAGTTTTCCTCACTTTCAAGTTGGAAAACCGTGAATTTGATTATCCATTTTTAGTCGTGCCAAAACTAGCCTGTCCGACGATTTTAGGGTGTGACTGGCTCCGTAACAATTAGTTGCACCTTTACTATACTTATAATATGTTAGAAGGGAAAATTAAGGGAAAGCAAGTTGGATGAGATTTTATAGGGAAACCCAATGTAGCGGTTCGCTTTTCTGTTAGCGAAATAGTGGAGGAGGGCTCACTCCGGGCATATAAAAATATAGAAGTTTATGCTGAAAAAGAAATTAAAAAAATTGCAGACACCGCGAAGGGGTTTGATGAACTCCATCAAAAGCAGTTGTTCGAGCTTTTAATAGAGTATCAGAGTTTGTTTTCTAATCGACCGAGAACTTTTATATGCTATGAACATGAGATACGGTTGCACGATTATAGTCCTATTGATCTAATCAGACCGCTGTCAAGTTTCAGAGGCGGCACTACGCAACTTGTGATTTGTTTGGACCTATTCAGCAAATATGTTATGTTGTTTCCTTTAAAAAAGGCATCAACGAAAACCATTGTAACATGCATTTTTGAGAAATGCATTCCGGTTATGAGTAAACCTCGTGCAATCCTATCGGACAATGGCACTCAACTTACGAGTAAGTTAGGCCGAAAAATTAACAAAAAAGGGTATATAAATGAAACATACTTCTTCTTACTACCCGCAAGGTAATCCTACGGAAAGAACCAACCGTGAAGTAAGTCGATTAATACGTAGTATATGTTTTAACCAGCATTCTAGGTGGGCGCTGTGTTTAAATAATCTTCAGTTTTGGTTGAACCGGGCCATTCATAGTGGTACGAACTTTTCGCCAAATTATTTGCATTTTGGGGAACGTGCAGTTAACCCATTTATTTCTAAAATTGAATTCCCTAGGTTAGGGATTCCGGAATTAGAACGGTCGGATATTATTATGCTGGCTAACCAGCGACTGCTGTCAAAGGCACAGAAACGCCAGCAGAGGCTCAATGCCAATAGTAAGTTGGTACAGTTGGTCCCAGGGGACAAGGTCTTAGTCAGGACGCATCTGCGGTCATCCAGCGAGTCGAAGAAAATTCAAAAAGTTTTTTATTATATAAGGGACCTGTTACTGTCGTTTCTGTTACAAGGTAGTTGATGATACCACTGGAAAATCCTTAGATAATCAAAATGTATATAGCCTGAAACCTTATATCCAAGGCGTTATGTAGTTAGTTTTTAAATCTCCCTAACTTTTAACAGTAGTGGACGTGCATCAGAATGAGCTGAACGTGTTATGCTACTCCGGAAGTGCGTTAAGTTATGTAAAGTATTTCAAGGTTCTACTCATCAGGACATAAGTGGCAGTTATAGTAATTTTAAAAGTGTAGATATTAAGTTGTTTCTTTTTATTTTATCGAATGGTACCGGATGTTCCGTTATCGATTCCACTACCATCTGATATGTGTGTGTAATTTAATATACGCCAGTGTCTGTATGTTTTTATCGACCAACGGCATATTAAAACAGTTAATCGATTAAAATACACTAATCTGTAATGGTTGCCAATTGCGCTGGTATGAAAGATGTAGTGGACTGTAATCTGCGTCTGCATGACCGCCGTAAACTGCATAAACAAGAGTTCACTATTCTTGAGGCGTTTTCATTATAGAAAACCTCATGGTCAAAGCACACCGAACTGATTCTTACGGTCACTCCCGTTGCCAAGTTAATAATGCTCTGTCTAATGCGCGTCTTCAACAGTGTACACGAACTAAAAAAGGCACTCGCGTGCATTCCTTCCAACATGCAAAGTTGTATGTATATGTTATAGGATAGTCGATAACAGGAAAGGAACTTTAATAATGTAAATATCAAACCAGAATAATATAAAGTGATTATATGTCACCAAAAATGCTATAAAATTCATAACAGCCAGAATTCTTGATCTGGTTTATTATTATTGCAAATCATTTCTCAAAGAATCTACGACAATGATAGTATAAGAACATAAGTAATTAACAAGGTAGTAATTTATCGTCATTTAGGTAAGTTCTAATTTGAATATCCATATTTTTTTTCAAAACTTTAGATAATGCAGGAAGTATACTTATGAGCCTAATATCAGGATCTTTAATTTTAGGTAATGACATGTCAATAGTGTGTTTCCGACTATCTGAAGAAAATATTTTCGGTTAAGCAATGATTTATAATATGAGTTATAAATTTATTTATGAAAGCAGTATCCAATTTAATCATTAATCAACTTATTTAGTTCCTTTTCTGTTACCTTATATTGAAGTTAATCTTCCGTTTTATTAGGATTGTTTAGGGAGAAGCGGTTAGTTTCATTATCTAATGGGAAATTGAGTAAAGCCTCCCTTATACCATGATCAATATCATCGGCGTTACTATAGTCATAAGGGTTTTTGAACATTTAAATCGTTAAGCTTTCTACATTGCTGCTTTTCACTGAACGCTTTCAATTGAAAAGTAAAATGGACCTTATTCTCCATATTTATACTACTCCAGTTAAGTATCTCAACGATTTGTAATATTCCCTGTGATCTGCACTTTTGGTTATTCCATATTTAACTTAAGCTCATACCTTAATTTCATCATCAATTTAATGGTGTGTGTGAGCCATGGTGTAGACATTTCTGTTATTTTAACTGTCTTTTTAGGTTTATGTTTGTAAAATAGTTGCGTTAGGTTAGTGTTTAATAGTGCCAGTTTACTATTAATATCATTTTTGTAGAACATCTCTTGTAGAGATGACAGCATTTCGTGACGATACGTGTTGCATTAAAATTTTTATAATCGCTCTTAAGGGTAGGCTTTGACTTAGTAATCTACATGTGACGTAAATGCGTGCATAATCTCGTTCACCATAATAGATAGCCCCAGAAACTGAGACCGGCAGATTGTTGCTAATTATTAGAACATCTAACAGATATTGTGTAAGTTTCGTAATTCTCGTAGTTTGAGGAATTTGCTGTAATAGATATAAGAATTGTAGTAATTTGCTGAAATACAGAGAGCATAATAGTTTATCCGATATAGATGTACACGAGATAAATATAATTTCTAGTTCATCTATAAGATTCTTATAGTTTGTATCAGGCGGTCTATAAGTTACTCCAAAGATGTACGTATCAGTTTCATATTTAAATGTAAACCACAATTGCTCAATATTATTGTTGTGTTAATTAATTTAACATTTAATGATTTGTGTATAATAGCAGCAACTCCATCTCAACGGTTATCTCTATCTTTACGCATTAAGACATGTTTGAATATAGATAAAGTCGTTTCCTATGTCATAACTACGCCACGTTTCTGATAATAATAATATACTGTAATTTACGATAATGTTTTGGACATAATTTATTATAATGAACAAATGTTTGAATGTACTTTCTTCAAATTACTAGTAGTGAAATTACTATTGGATGTTCAATCGTAGAGTTTCCAAAGCAATTCCTATGAGTTATGTTCGTATTACAAGGTGCTAGTGAAAAAAAGAGCCGGTGAAAACGAAAACACAATGACTTCCGCGCACGCCTTCTCTAAAACAGTTACTGTAACTGTAGAAAATGAAACTGTACCGGAAGAGCCGGAATTCTTCGAAGGATGCAAAAACAAGTATAAATAAAAGTGCAGTCCGAAATTTTAATTAGAACGTATACAGTTAATACACAGTTAATTACTCAGATTAAAGTACACTACAGAAATGCAGATAAAAGTTCGTAAATTATTTTATATTAACTCCGACAACGTACAAAAATTACAATAATATTCTACATCAGCTTTGGCTAGTACTGTTAAAAAATACATTTATTAGTAGAACAAAATGTAATTTTGGAAAACTGAGCTTTTAGAGCAGAACACCGAAATCACACCCCTTTAATACAATGCGAATGTGGGTGCCTACTTCACGATTTTCTGTTTTTGTGGGATCACCTTTTGTTTGGTTAATCCATAGAGACAACACATGTGTATAATTTATTTACATTGGCTGCAAGAAATATATACAATAACAAGAAATTAAAATAACAGTTACATAAGATCCTGCATGCATATACAATATACAAATAATGTCCTTTAATTAATGCATGAGAATAGAGCTTTTATGTGAACAAATTTTGTTAACGCTAAAAATGCAAATGTTCTGTAGCGTTAGAAAACGTATAGTGCGGATTTAGATGCATGTAATGTTTGTACACATAAATAAAGGAAATTTGGGCACTGGATTCACTTTAACTTTGATGCGTGTTGCTATTAAGAAAAACGGCTTAAAAAGAAACCTATGTTAAAAGATATTAACATAGGAGTAAGTAGTCACAGATACTTTGTCGCCTGGGATCTGCAGGTAACAGTTTTGTTGGATCGACGTCGGTATACAGTGCTCTACGTGGCAGATCGATCAACGCCGGTGCCATGTACGGTGCGGGTTCCCTTTTCGGTGATACGAGGCGTGGAACGGCATACTGATGGCGGATTCTTCGTAAAAGGCGTCGGAACTGGTGCGGCGTGTGTTATTCACACGTCCAGGCAGCTAGGTCTGTTTCAGTCATGGTGGGCGGTGAAGGCGGAGACGTCACGGACGACTCGGACATCAGGTCGCCATAAACCGCGTTCAGCAGTAGGTGCTGATACCAAAATATTTTACAAAGTAACTTCTTTAGTTGGTAGTCTAGACCCTGGTGGTAGGATTTGGCGCACCACGCCGACAGGACGTAGAGTATCCACGTTAGTGCATAACGCACAATTTTTTGGTTTAACCTCTAGGCTTTGATATACCGTGATAAAAGGTTAAACTCTGAAGATCAGAAGCTATTGCTTGCTCGTGGCTATTGCCTGTCATTACATATCCAACAACAAACGAAAGCTCGCCTCCTTGATCGTTATAATTAATGTTTATATTGTAATAATCGGAATTTTCGGCGAATCTATTCGATTTTAAGTTGTGTTGATTGGCGAGTCTATTATTAAGGGGCCTTCACCTTTGCGTTTCTATTACGTCTATGAAGTTTGTTAGGTGCAGCTTAGGTTGCATACCTACACGAACATTTCCCGTTTCCTATAGCTGTTTAGAATAATTCTGTGGCAAATAGTTAAGAAGTCGTAAGTTTATTTTTGACATTTTTAGAAAATTGATGTTAAACATTTGAATTGTATAGGCAGATCAGATACTGCACATAGTATATATTTTATGATATGATTTTATAGGTCTTTGCAAACTTTTTCATGTGAAACAAAGAGTAGGAAAATATTCTTATTTCAAAACTTGTTTGTTATTTTAAACGTATTTCAGTCTACCTACGAGGTTATTTGCAATTTTTAGTCTCCAGCATCGGTTTTATAACACCTTCCAACCAACTCAGTATCAGTAGTTTCAAAAATATACAAAAAAGTTATCATCGGTTTTTTCTAAACTTTTTTATGTGCTAGCATTTTTGATTCCTCCGTGCTGAGATATTTTACTAAATAAGAATTGTCGCTTTCGGTAATAATGCCATTATTTCCTTTACTGCTGCAAATTATTGTGTCTAGACAAATAAAACAAATTTTTTAACATGATCTTTCTCTACATAAGCTAAAATACCCGTTTCGATTGTTGTAAAGCAATTGTTTAACCCCAAGGTTAACCCATGTTGTCCAGTTGCAACTGTGTCTAAGGGATGTCCATAAATTGAATCACATTCTTTGGTAAGGTGCAAATTATTTCGTCTGGTTGTACAGTGTAAGTGTTGTTTATCTTCTGACTCGGTAAACTCTGAATTTTCAGTAATTCTGACTCATGGAAATCAACTATTGTAAACAATGTAAAATCCTCAGTGTTCGTTAAAATTTGTAACGCACAACCTAAAGTAAACCAGAAAGGTATAGCATTTCAGTATTATACTTAGGAAATGTAGTACATATTTTACTTACACATAACTACTAACAACTACTTTTTTATGTTGCGGTGAGTACTAACTTACCGAAATCAGTATTTTCATTATTTCGAAATTTATTCTCCAGTACTAATGGTCGGCTCTGCGGTACACCACCGTTGGACAGTTTGGTTTTAACTTATCAGAATGTTTCGTATAATATTAAAATTATTTTACCAAAATCAGGATATACAGGACACAATTTAGTATCTTGCAAGTTCTATTACTAAAACCACCTCATATGCATTGCAATAACGTTTATTAGCTGAAACTACCACAACACTATGCTTTTCAACTCTATAATAAATTAAATTAAGGCATATTAACAATCACTTCAATGAAAATACTGACTGGGTATGCTAGTTATTGTATGAACTGCTTATTTAACTTTTAGAGAAAGCCGTTACAGTATTCTTATTCAACCATTTTATAAATAAACTTCCTGTCCAATTACTAAAATGGGTATAGGTTTACATGATAGTTTGCTTAAGAACACTAAAAGAGGTATAAGTGTATTTACTTCCACTAACAAAATATTTCATTGCAATGTAAGTCAATTATAATCGAAAACTGTTTACTTTGGTTTCGCTCAAATTGGTATAAGTTCACATATCTTGTTATTAACCAAAGCAGCAGATTGAAATCAACGATCAACATTGAAATGTAGTTATGCTTCTGTAATTAAAATGACATAAACGTACAAATCCCTCTTTAATAATCGGGAATATTGTACTACTAAGAGATACGTGGCTTCCTTTTGGGAAATTTTATAAAAATTCATTAGTTTAGGAAATCTGTAGTTCGGAGTTCACGAAATAAATCTACTTATACCGCTTTAACGAACTGTTGGTATAGGTAATTGTGATCCTCCTACATTAAAATGTCAATTTCATCAAAAACACAGTTATGACCTTTTAAGTTTGTGCCACAGAATTTGTACACAAAACTGCACAAAGAGTGTGATGTGTGTGTGTGTGTGTGAGTGTGTGTGCGAGTGTGTGTGTGTGTGTGTGTGTGTGTGTGTGTGCGTGTGTGTGCGTGTGTGTGTGTGTGTGCGTGTGTGTGCGTGTGTGCGTGTGTGCGTGTGTGTGCGTGTGTGTGCGTGTGTGTGTATGTGTTTGTTTGTGTGTGTGTATGTGTGTGTGTGTGTGTGTGTGTGTGTGTGTGTGTGTGTGTGTGTGTGTGTGTGTGTGTGTGTGTGGTTTTTCTTAAATATGAGTGAAAAACGTCTATCTTTCTTTGTAGCAAATTGGTCAATCACTTTTTCATTAAAATCGGGAATTGAAGTTATAAATTTTTTTTCAATTGACAGCATTGAAAAGGCCGTTAACCTATCTTCACACATCGAGTTTCTTAAAAATCTTTTATACGATTTAGAGTAGAAAACTGCGTTCGGCTTCAACAGTGGTCATTGGTGTGGTCACAAGAATTAATATTAGCTTTTTAGTTTCGGCCATCGTTACGTCCAAATTATTCGCAATTATGAATTTAAGAAAAGGCACAGCACCACGTATTTCTCTACATTCCCTTTTGAAGTATAATACGGACAACTCTGTTTTGAGGCGTTCTTTATTTAAAATATCGTAAGTGATGCAAGTTCAATCTAACTCTTGTTCTGGAAACTTGTTATCGTATTTGACAAATTTTTCTGAAGATACGAATGAAGCGGCTATTAAATGGTCAGTAAAAGAAAAAGTCCTTTTACATTGTTAACAATGATGTCACATACTTCTATGCAGGCGGCACGGTGATCATTGACTATTATTAAGCCGTTTTCGTTTAGTTTTTGCAGGAACGGTATCTAATTTTGATTCTTCTTCAATGACGGTTCCTATTTTACTATTACGTATATTATTAATATAAAGTTCAAACGCACCTGTAACTCTTTGAGCTTCAGTTGGATTCATATTTATTTTTTGCACTTGGTTGTATAGTAAATCCACGTGTGGCATAACATAATGAAAAAAGGTTAACCAAAAAAAAAAATTTTGAACCATCAAAATTCGCAAAATTCCAGAAGCTTGCTTGCACGTTTGGATATTTGTGCTTTTCTCCATCTATTCCATACATTCAATTAATGCATCTCTGTATTGATATACTATTTTAACCACACGAATACTAAAATTCCAGCGAGTAGGAACAGTACGAGGCATTTTCCTGCCGACTATTTCATTAAGCAATGCTACACGTTGAGGTGAAAAGCTAAAAAACCCCAGTATATCCTGCAAATTTCCAAAAAAAAAGTTTTACTTGGCTATTTATAGAACATGCTTTTGTCATTACGAGATTTAGTTTATGAGTTTGTATTTTGCTTAAATCAAGCTTGAACAGCGCCACGTTTCTCGCTCATAACTGCGGCCCCATCGTAACTCTGTGCAATAAGTTTGGTATTGTTATTTTTGATTACAGTTTCTAGAACACCTAGAATTGTTTCAGAAGTGAATCTGCATCATGTTTCTCTGGAAGTAAAAAATTCCAAAATCGTTCAACGGGATTGCCATTTTTTGTGACAAAACGGAAAACTAACTATTTAAAACTTTGCTGATATATCTGTCTTTTCATCTGCCATCACTGCTGAAAACGGGCTTTCTTGGATTTCTCGGACAATTTCAAAATGACAAATTTCAAGAATACATTCCAATAAGTCACTTTAAACTGCTTTAAAAGTACTTTTAAAGACGCCTGCATTTTTCAAATGATCCGCAAGAGTTCTATCAAGCTCCGAGGAAAAATTAACCAGTCCCCTAAAAATACCGGAGTTTTCAGATAAATCGTATTCATCGTGTCCGCGAAGTGCAAGTTCAAATTCTCCACAAAATTTTATACAATTTATAATTTTAGATAAAATATATCTATTTCTGATTACCTCTTCGTTATACTTCTTAATATTTATCCAGTACGCAGAATTAAGTTGAGCCTGTATATTTATTTTACCAAACAGAGCTAATTGCATTGCGTTGCTAACATGCGATTTACAGTTTTCATGTTTTTTAATTTTTTCACTTAAGTGAACCAAATCCCGCACACCTCTTCGTGACCAAAGTTTTTCACCACGATCATCCGAAAACAACACGCACGGAAAGAAAAATAATGCATTTTTTTTATTGCACCCATAAATCCAACCGTTTCTTTGATAAATGTTTGTATTGAACTGCCTTTTATAAGTTTTACCACGACTTGTACCAGGATTTTCAATTTTCAGTTCTGGTATAGAACGTCCCTGATCTTTAATAGCTAATTGTTCTTGAAAAGTAAGCTGAGAGAATTTTTCTTTGCTTAAATTAAAAATAACATGCATTTTAGAAACGATTAATGTAGCAAACGTCCTCAGGAAACAGTGTAAAAGTTTATTGTTGGTGAACCTAATTATAACTAAATGAATATACAAACTTACTACCTAAACACTATAATTTCAAACGCAAATGTTTATTCAGTTTTTAATCTGTGAATAACTAACTGGTACTGAGTTAATATAATAATTAAAGTAAAGTAAAACAAAACGTTTCTCATTACCTAAGAAAGAATATAATTACGATATCTCATGTCCTCTTCACAGATCAATTATAGTTAAAAATTAATAGTACATACGAAAGATAGAACGCGTGACGCGTTGTCTACAAGAACCGGAAAGCACACAAAACTTGACGATTCGAATAGCAACAGACCACTGACGCTGCAATTTATGCAGCTCGAGCATGGGTTAACGAAGTCGCTTCTTACTATGCTCATATTCGTGCAAAATGTTCCGACACATAGCCGAAGTTGCAAATAGGATCTGCAGAACAACGTAGTTAGACAGTGATTTTATGGATTTTCCTTGTTTAGAGTTGCATGTTTACTGTATTATTGACCGACTGTTATGTGCATCCAACTTAGAAATTCATAATTCTTTTAGTGGCTGGTTATCGACCTCTTTTATACTACTAAATGTATTTGTTCGCTTCTGATTGTGAATGGTTCTGCAGCTCTGCAGCACTCATAGAGTAGCCGCCGCTGGTAGGAGGGATGGTGGATTGCTATTCACCAGGCGGCTCCGTGGCATAGTTGGTGTGTGTGTGTGTGTGACTACTACGTCCAAGGTCCCGGGTTCGAATCCCGACACCGTCCACTGGAAAAATGTTAGGCAAACATTTTTCACAAAAATACGCCCTTGTTCGGATTTGAGGTAATATGGAGGTCCCGTGTGTGGGTGTTGTCACGCACGTTAAAGATCACTAACTTACTTGGAACAGCAAGGGTTCGGCAACATTCAAAATTTTTTAGGTAAACAAAAACTCACTTTCTGTCCAATGTAGTACCTTCGGGTGAAGCATTGGAAAATCACATGTAGGGATTGCTACTCACCGAAAAACTCGAAAGAGGCTTGTATTGACGGCAAATACGTATGAACAATTGTACTTGTTTTAATATTTAACAAACATAAACAGTGTCTTAAACAAAAAACTTTGTAAGCAAACTCAGTTTATCAATTTGGTTACCTGATTTGTATTAACGCACTTTGACGTGTGGTCGAAAGATTAACCCTTTCGCTGCGGGAGACGTAAGATCCCGCAAATTATTTGTGGTCTTATGGTGCGGGAGACGCATTTTTTCACAGGCCGGTTTTAGGTCCTGGACTGTGACAGGCGAACGCTTGCGCTATTGAATATGCTTGGTAAATGCGATAACTTTCGTGTAAACGTCTGCAGTTCCCACTTCTTAGTATTCAGTCTCATTCATACTCGTGGAAACACGTGTACCTTTTATGAGGTTGTTTACGTTTATTTACACGTTCATTTCATTGTGTTATTTTGTTTTGATGATCTATTAGATGACTTTTCATTACAAATATGCCTTACAGACTTAAAAAGATTTATAATGAACAAGAATTATATAACATTTTAATGAATAGCGACGATAGTGATTTTGAAGGCATAGAATCAGAATATTCGATTTCAAATACTTGTTCGAGTGATCAAAATAACAACAGTGGATCTGAACTTTCCGACTTGGATAAAAATAAAAATAATGACTTATCTGAATCAGAAAGCTAAGACTCTTCTGAAGAAAATGAAAATAATAGTGCTTCTGAAAGAGATGGGGAACATAAACGGGCAAGAAAGCAAAAAGGGCCTGTGCCTGTGATTGATAAACAACTTACCTGGAAGAAGGTTTAGCAGGGCGAGTTTATACCGGAAATTCATACATTTTCTAACGACAATGCTGGATGTAAAGCAAATCTTGGGGATTCTCCTTCTGTTTTGGAATGCTTTGAAGTATTTGTTTCAAATGAGTTGATTGACAATATAGTTATCGAAACTAATAATTATTATCAACATTTATCTAACAAAATACAATTTTCTTTCTCAACTCGTGCTAGAGACTGGACTCCTGTAGATCGCCAGGTAATGTATACATTTATAGCTTTGACGTTACTTATGCCTCTTACAAAAAAAACAAAGAATCAATGACTATTGGATCACTGACTCTTTCCTTCTCACACCTGCATTTCGACTAATATGCCAGGTGATCGGTACTTACTTATGTTAAAAATGTTGCATTTTGGTGACAACAATAATCCAAACCAAAACGATAAGTTATTCAAAATCAGGTTGGTAATTGATCATCTTAAAACATGTTTCAAAAATTCACTTGAACCATTTCAAGATGTATACATTGATGAAAGTTTGAGTTTTCAAAGGAAGATTGGCGTGCAAGCAGTATATACCATCAAAACGTCACCGTTTTGGCGTCAAATTGTTTATTCTTTGCGATTATGAGACGAGTTACATACTGGACTTTATAATGTATACAGGTTCTAACGCAGAAATATCTCAATTTCCCGAAGTTGGAATTTCAGAAAGTATCGTGTTGACATTATTAGAAAAATTCCTCAACAATGAGCATTCCTTATATATTGATAACTGGTACACCAGTCCATCATTATTCTCATATTACACGAGAAAAAAAACAAATGCTTGCGGAACCGTAAAAATAAATCGAAAACACCTGTCACCACTAAAAGAAAAATTGAATGGGGGTCAACAGGTATGTTACGCAACAAAAAATATATTAGCAACAAAATGGTTAGATAAGCGTGAGTTAGAATGCTATCGACAATTCATGCTAACGAAATGACAGTTTGTGGTAGAACCATCCAAGGAGAGAATAAAAAAAAACCATTGTGTATTGGGAGGTATTGACAAGACAGACATGTTACTCAGTTCCACAGAATCCGTAAGGAAAACCATAAAGTGGTACAAAAAAGTATTTTTCTACCTCCTGGACCTCAGCGTGTTAAACGCTCACGTTATATATAAAATGAAAATGGGTGACAACATTCCGTTGTTGAAGTTTCAAATTAAATTAATAAAAGAAACTGTCGAAAAACACCAAAAGCTTAGGCTTAGAGCCAGCAGCAGCAAACACGCAGATCAAGAAGTGCCAATGAGGCTGGTAGCGAGACATTTCCCCAGCCATCTCGAGAAGAATAAGATGACCAAAAAACTCGTGGTCAAAAGATGTATAGTATGCCGAAAACACAAAATTAGAAAAGAAACTTCCTACAGGTGTGCCTAGTGCGACGTGCCACTTCGTGTTTTGAAATGTTTTGAAAAATATCACACCCAAAAAAGTTCTTAATTTTTGAAAATTACGTTTATTTTTTATATATAAACTTGTCAAGAAGATTCTTTTATTTCTGTCACATTTGTCTGAAGTTATTTTTTATTTCGATTTTGATAATTGTCTTAGTTTTTTATATATTTTTTATCACGGACAGTTTATTACAGTTTGTACTTTCATAATGTAACGAATAAAAAAATATTCTCTTTTTAATATGCGTTCCTTTTTTATTGACAAGCAATCTTAGGCGCACACTAGCGGTGCGTAAGCTCTGCAATAATTTTTGATTCACATGCTGCAACTGCGGGAAGCGTACATATCCGCGTAACATGTTTATGGTTCAACTGCGGGAAGCGGACAAACACGCATAGGCTGCCCACTTGCCGCACACAGAGCACAATCTGCACAATCTGCAAATCCATGTCCTGCAGTAAAATGGTTAAGAGAGGAAACTCATCTCCTTGTAAAAAAGTAGTCTCAAACATCTCATTTTGAATTCAAATTAGTAATGGCAGTTAAATAAAGTAAGCTTCATAGTACGACAGATTTTATTGCCCGCCAGCAAACTGTAACTAGTCAACGCGGTGATTTATCACTATGTAGAAAAAGAAGGAAGTGAATTTTATTGATCAGGCACGGGTCTTTACTGTCTGATAACAACTTTTATATTCAAAGAATTGCATCTTCATGCTAGAAAATACGCACGTCGGCGGTATTTTAATAAAACAAAAAGTGATTGCCATGTCTGCTGTGAGATAGATCAATCAGTATATTCAATTCTTTATAAGGTTTCCAAAGGCACAAACACGATCAATTAAATGATAATACTTACATCAGTTATTAGACGATGGGTGTTTTATATTACCTAATCGATTCTTTTAATATTTGAAAATCGATTCTGTTTTGCTTGAAAATTAAATAACAATTTATAGAACAAAGGATCCGCAATTTTTACAATTACATTTTCATACTGTTTCTAGACCTAAAAAGCTTTTCTCCACATTAATAGCCGAATTAGCTTCCATACCATGCTGTATGTCACTCACAATGCCAATTACCGATAGTAAATTGCTTATTATAGAGAGAAATTTAATAATTAAAAATTCATACTTCGTAACACAGTTAATTAAATTACAGAGGAACGGGAGAGACAGTTCAACTAAATTGGGCCCTTCACACTCATAAAGTATATTAATCCGCCGATACATAAATGAACACTCTATTACGTGAAAGGACGTTTTTATAGCTTTTAATTGAATTCCCAAGGTTTTAGGGGTAGAGCTAATACGGCTCTTGCTTAATTAAAAATTTTCAGACCTTGGAAAACTTTCGTTTATTATTAACATATTTTTTAGCACAGAATGGAATTCACAACGGAAAACAATATTGATTATATGTTCTGCTGTGACCAATTTTGCGGTGTGTTAAATTCCTTTAGCTTCACAATTTTACGTAGTACACCTGTGTAGATGTGGAATGCTTCGGGAATTACAAAGCCTTGCATTACAGTTCAAATTCGAATGTACGTTCAATTATAAATCTTAGGGTGACGGTATTATAAATCTATGTAATGGAACAGTATAGAAAGAAGTCTATTACTTGTAACTCGTGGTTTTGCAACATGTTGTATAACTAAGAAGAGGTTGATCGTTAAATTACCTTACACGAATTTGGCGCACGCGGAAAACTGAAGATTCCGTTTATTTAAGCGTTTCGTCCATTGCTGTATGAGCATCAACAACGGCTTAGAGTTTGGAGATGTTTTAATATTCATATCCGCTTAATACAAAGAGGAGTCCGCGTTGAATACGTTGTTGAACTTGAGTTGGTAAAACGGCATTATTGTTGACAGATGACTACTCTTGCATGCTTGACATCCCTTCCATGATTGCCTGCTCTTGTATTAAACACATTCTATCGGCTAAGTGCATAGTAGTCAATTATAACTTCATTCCGCCGCCTATAAATTCTATAACATGGCATCGGTTTCTATTCAGAAGCTAAAAGGAAGCTGTCAAGCCAACTTCCTGCTGTATTTCGATGAAGGTATTGACACAAGTTATGAACAGAGAGCAGTAAACCCGAATCACATTTCAGCGAACGAGGCACTAAAATCCTGAAGACATTACTTCTAATCAGGGTTGTCCAATACATCCGGTACTCTTGACTGGCCTGTAATATATACGTAAATACACATATTACATAAAACTATTTTATTCTCTTAATGAAAGTATTTTATTCTCTTAATGATCCTAGATGCACAGATTGGAAAGGGTGGAAAACCTCGAAAAAAGTATATGTGAACAGTTGCTTTCTGTTCAACCTAAAAATATCATACAAGTTTCAACAAAGAAGAAATCAATAGTTATAGGTTATAACTAGGAGTTCAATGTCAGCTTTAACCAAAATAATAAATGATAAACAATAAATAATAAATGAAAATTTTAATTTAACTAAATTTTTAAAGCGTAATATATATTTTTATAAATTCAACCACGAGTTTACATTTACACCATGTCATTTAATTATTTATTGAGTAAAAACTTATAATTGTTACACAACTCAGACTCACATTATACAAAGTGGAAACTTTAACTAGAGCAAATTTTGCAACATAATAAGTACAAGTTTGTCGTAAAATTCCTGAAGCAAGTCAATTTTTATTTTCAATGGGGCATGTTACAAAGAGGTTTCTTCTCTTTTTAATTATCGGGGAGGATTGCAGCTGCACCCAATTTTCTTTTTAAATGGAAGAGTGGGTTGATTAATTTTTTATCTTAAATACTTTTGTATTCCAAATACAATTATGTGCTTTTTGTTACTGTTTATAAGCTACTAGTCTGAAGAAATAAAATAAGGAAATATTTTCTGAAACTACTTTAATACAAGAAATTTTCAAAGTGTCCTTCACTTTGTTGCTAATAATACCTTAATCGATAATAAAAAGCATTCCGAACATCTAGTAACACCTTCAGGGTCACTTGCCTAATTTGATCCCTGATTCTTTGTTGAAGCTTGGCGATGTCGTTAGGTTTAATAGCATAAACCTTGATTTTTAGATATCCCCATAAAAAAATCTATTGGGAGTGTAAGAAAAAATACGTAATTATATTTGCAACTAAAAGATCTTTAAGATCAAAGATTAATCAACATACCCTTCCATTAAATAAAAGTTGGAGGTTCCTTCATCCAGATAATTAAAAAAAATAAACAATCCTCTTTGTAATATACCCCATGAGAATTAAAGATTGCCTTGTTTCAAAAATTTTGCTTTGTTCTAGTTAAAGTTATTAAGAGATCTGTCAAGCCGGTAGATTTTAAAGTAGCTATTGTGTAAAATAAAGCAATATAACATAATACAAATTACTCTAGCAACCAAGATCGTCAGCACTATCATAGTTAGATATACAAAAATCTGCGTTATCCTATCATCAACATTTATAATTGGAATATTAGATAACGAACGGCAAGAGCAAAATTGCAAAATTAAGAAATTAGAGGATATTATAGTTGAGGGGCTCAATTCTAGAATGTGGGTGTAAGTGGGTACTGTAGAATATACTCCTTTAATGGTTCAATAATCGGTGAGTAATCTTTCCACTCTCAGCATATGATGAATGATGGTATTTGAAACCTTCGGGATAAAAGAAGAGTCTTTTTTTCAATTTAAGACCAGTTCGAATATTTTTTTTGCCATAAAAGTATATTTGGCACTTCGATAATATCTCATATCTGCTAGTTAGAAATGATTTCCACAAATAATAAATACATTAAAAATTGAAAACACAAAGTAGCTTTTCAATACTCTAAATCAATAATCCTTCTATTTACGAAACTGAAACACAAAATTCCAAAATTATTATCAATCAATACGGTTCAGAGCCTTAAATGTTCCTGTGGAGGATTGTACGTCTAAACGATGCACCACTAGAAAATCACTTATCACAAAGGCAACGGCAAGTTAAGAAAAGCATCATGCAAATTGTCACCCACGCATATACATTCAACAGATCACCAACGAGATTTCAAGTCAGTTAAGATTTTAGGAGTTAAACCTAAGTATATAAGGATATTGTTTTGGAATCCTATCATATCAGCAAAACTGAAAGAAAGTAGTTTAAAATTCAAAAACTGACATAGATAATTTAAGTAGTATTTATTATTTGCTATATCAATGTTAGTAAACTAGTTTTTCTGAAAAATGATTGGAAACACGCGTTTCCTATATCGGCCACACAAAAATGTATTTTAATAGTCGACGTTAAAATTCGATCTTAATTTGTGTACGAAAAACTAAGATTTGAAGTAAATAATGAAACTGGATTATTTTTGATGAAAAGCAGTAAATTCCAGCAAGATAACTTTTAATTTAAATAGAAGAATATGATATGGACTTCATATGCATATTTAATGGTGGATTAATCTTAAACGTAATTAAACGACACTTATATGAATTTGGGAAAGAAGGTATGAAGTTTAATTGTATGTTTTGGAAATAAAGCAGAGAATCTCAAGACAAACGAAGAGAAAAAGGGCAATCAGCATAGTTAACGATAAATTTCTTGCAAGACGTTTGTGCTTGTTAAGTGTACTTAAGTGGATTAGATTACATACGAATTTGGTACGTAGACTACTTTTTTCAGTAAATGTATAATTAAATTTTTTAATGAGGTCGAATTTCGATTAAATTTGACCATTGTTAGAGCGCGTATTAAATGTATGTGATCAGCTACATTTGATCACTAAGTAAGAATGATTATTAAAATTATCCAGACTTTTTTCCGAAAAAATTCTGTAGATAGCGTTATTTACATAAGGTTTTTAGAAAATAGATTTTAACGTAGCTATAAAATATTTTTTTGGAGTTAGGAGAATATGGGCCATATTGACCTTTATTTGCAGATTTAGTTCTTGTATGTAAATAATATTGTTTGGATATTGTATGTTAATGCAAAATGTATGTGCATATAGCAATCATTGTTTGGAAGATTGTTTGTTAATGAATATTTGATGTTGGATTCTTATTGTTTCATTTAAACTGAGCTAGCCAGGTAATTTGGGCATCCACGGCAATATATATTGCTGTGACAATGCCGCATTAAGCGTTGCTGAAAGAGTGCTGTGACAAGATACAGCAATTTGCAAACTTGAAATTGTTCACTTACTTAACTTTTCAACTTTGCCTGGCTAGCTCAACGGAATTGACGGTATATTCGAAATAAAATCAACCACCGCAATATCACAAAGCATTTATACAGTATGAAATATTTTCTCTCATATAAAAGCATTTAGAACATTTACAACATTGTTTCTTTGAAACATAAAATAATTTCTAAGAAGTATTTATTACAAAAAAATTTGTTGCTTACCTTATTTTAAATTTACAGAATAAAATTTTTTAATGGATAATTTACCTGGATATGTTTATTGCCACACTTGTTAAGTTTGTTTGGCCAAAAAATCCTTGACAGATAATCTATTAAAGGGTCAGAATATTTCGAACTCTGAACACAAACTTCTGGTAAAAACCCTTCACACAAAAAAAAATATCTTAAACTAGATACGAATACTCTAATATCAGTTACAAATAAATCTAAAAATAAAACTTGTAGAATCCACAAAAATGTTCCTCGTAATTAAAAAACTTATGTTAAATTGACGTCAAATCAGCTCACAAGCTTTTCCATATTTAAAAAAATCTTCATTTCAAACAGCAGTCAGCAAAGTACTTATTTTTGTTAAATCTACCTTTCGATTATTTAATAAAATTTTTTAAAATAGGGTTATGTTGAAGAAGTTTCCCTCTTTATTGTAATTAATAATTCCATTTTTGTATCTAATTTGCGTTTAAAAAACATCACTTTTATATTGATTGCAATCTCGCAACTATTAAATTACATTATTCTTACTGCTCACTTCACTATCTTCGCATAGCAACAGCTAGCGACTTAAGTTTCATTTCGCGATTGAATTTTAGAATCAACTGAATCGAATCAAATTAATGAATGATCCCCTTTTGAATGAATAAACGCTTCCTTATATACAAATTATCTATTTTCTAGAATGTTACTCGAATAGTGTGGAACAGCAACAGCTCGTGACTTAGATGAACATTTCGCGATTGAATTAATGAATGAAATTTGATACGTTGTGTGACGTCTTAGGTGGGGTTATTGCTTATTAGGGGTGTAGGCTTTTAATGATACACGAGTAACATTAGTAATGTAATATGTAATTAAGAGGCCACACGCCGTGCGCTCTTATTGACATATTAAATACGACTGACCTTTAGCAATAGCCAGGCGTGTGGCCTGATAACCACCTGCTATATTATTTATACATAATAGATAATGTAAACAAATGCGTACATTTTGTTTAGATATATCACATTTTCCTCTACAAAATTTTTTAACAATATAAACCTATTGTAAAATAAGAAAACAATTCAAAAAATATCTAAATTATAACTTAACCATATTATAATCCCGCAAAAATATAAAAAACCAAAATCAACTTATACGTCAAACCGCTTAACCGGTTTCCTAATCCTATCAGGGTATCGTCTAGCAATGGGAGAACTTTCCATGGAACTATCAGTATTTAATTTACCAGGTGTAACATTTATAACGTCAGGTGATCGCTTGACCGGCACGATAGGGGAGGTTGAATTTCGCCTGACTACCACTGTTGGGTGAATATCTCCAGCCACTTCCGGTAAGGAGGAGAGTTCAGAAACAATATCCGTGGAAGGTCCCATGCCTTCACTTTCTGAGTTAGTAAGAGGTGCATCGATAGCTACTAGCTGATCGATGTGCCGTCTCCACGTAATACCCGAACTTAGCTTGACTAAATACATAGTAGGGCTAATTTGTTTCACGATAATTCCGTCTATCCATTTATTTTTTGATCTGTAATCCCTAACAAGTACAGGTTGATTTATAAATAAAACACGAGTTTTGCTACCGCCTGTATACAATTTTTGTTTAGTCTGATTAGCTCTTACACTACCAGACAGGTTCGGTCTTAATAAGTCTAACCGAGTTCTTAAAGAACGGTTGAACATTAATTTGGCGGGTGTTTCGTTGGTGGTTGCATGCACAGAATTCCGGTAATCAAAAAGGATTCTGCTTAAAGCCACCGAAACGTCTATATTGTCTCGGAATGCACACTTTAATTTAGATTTTGCATATTTAACCGAGTTTTCGGCTTGCCCGTTTGACTGCGGGTGATACGGCGCCGAACTCGTATGTTTAATGCCATTAGAATTAAAAATGAATCTAATTCGGCTGAATTAAATGGAGGTCCGTTGTCGGTGTGAACCGACACGGGTAATCAAAACGTGCAAATAATTGTCTTAAAATATCGACTGCTTGTTTAGCCGACGTTGAAGATGTTTCGAAAACCTCTAACCACTTAGAGTGAGCATCCACGATAATTAGATACCATTTCCTTTAACGGTCCCAAATAATCTAAGTGCAACCTTTCCCATGGTTTACTTGGGTAATGCCAATGATCTAATTCGCTTTTCGCGGGGTTTGCTCGCTCTAACAAACATGACGAACAGTTTCTGATTAGGTTTTCGATATCGTCATCTATATTGGGCCACCAGACATACGATCTAGCAACCGACTTAGTTTTACATATGCCCAAATGACTGGCATGTAATTCATTTAATACGTAAGCTCGTAAACTACTAGGAACAATGACTTTGTATCCCCACATTAACACTCCTTGTTCCACGGCTATCTCGTCTTTCTTTTGAAAAAAAGTTAACAACTCTCTGTCCTCTTTGGGTACAGAGCATGGCCATACATGCATAACATAACCATAAATTTTGTTAAGCCGGATGTCTTTTTGTGTTGCCCTGCGAACATCTTCGCACGTTATTGGAAATGAACTTTCTTTAACGCAATGTAAATAAGTTCCAAGCCACAATAACTCTGCGTCGCCTTCCACATGTTTAGTACTGAGTGGCATCCTTGACAATGCATCAGCACTATTTTTATCCGATTTGACATATTTAATATCAAAATCGTACCCTGATAAAAACAAAGCGCATTTCTGCAACCTGCTGGCTGCAAATACTGGCAACCCTCGCTTAGGTCCAAAAATACTGACCAATGGTTTGTGATCACTCCTGAGAGTGAAATGACGCCCATATAAATATTGGTGGAATTTTTTTATTCCATAAACCACTGCCAATGCCTCTTTATCAATTTGAGAGTATTGTACTTCTGTGGGTGACAAAGTACGCGACCCAAAAGCAACTGGCCTCTCTATGCCCTCCGCCATAATACTAAGCACGCACCCTAAACCGGTACTACTCGCATCTACCGTAAGTATTGCTGGAACCTGGGGGTCGTAGTGTGCTAGTATTGGAGCACTAGTTAAGACTTGCTTTATTTTATTAAATGCCGTCATACAATCTTTGTTAAAGTTAAAACCACATCCTTTTTAACAGATTGTATAAAGGAAATAAAATAGTAGATAAGTTGGAAACAAATTTTGCGTAAAATCCTACTAAACCTATGAACGATTTAACTTCCGTTACGTTTTTTGGAACGGGCGCTTGCACAATAGCCTGCACCTTAGCTGGCGATGTGTGCAACCCTCTTTATCAATTGTAAATCCCAAAATTCTAATTGTGGTTTGAAAAACTCACATTTTTCTCGCTGAACCGTAAAACCCACTTTTCCGAGTCGTGTAAAAACTTCTTTTAATTTTTTAATGTGGAGGTCATTATCTGGAGCTGATAATAAAATGTCGTCTAAAAATACGATGACACCTGGTATTCCTTGTAAAGTTTGCTCGATTTGTCTTTGAAAAATACCAGGAGCCGACGAAATACCATAAGGCATGCGCTTGTACGAAAACAAACCTTTATGAGTGCTTATCGTGCATAATTTAGAACTTTCGGAACTCAACTTGAGCTGCATATAAGCATTACTTAAATCGATTTTACTGTACAACTCTCCTTTTTGCAATTCATTAAATAAATCCTCTATTCGTGGAATAGGGTGTCGGTCAACTTGTAAATAAGGGTTTAACGTAACCTTAAAATCGCCACAAATTCTAACGGTTCCGTTTCTCTTTATTATTGGTACTATCGGTGTACCCCATACCGAACTTTCTACCGGACAAATAACAGCGGCGTCGATTAGACGTTCGAGTTCCTCTTCCACTTTAGCCTTTAGTGTGAAAGGAAGGGCCCTAGGTTTATAATACCTCGGCTTAGCATCCTCCTTTAAATATAATTTAACCGGGGGTCCTGCATAATTGCCTAATTCTTTCGTGAATACCTCAGGAAAATTTGTTATTATTTCACTTATTTGTTTTTCCCGAATTGGCTTCTCATTATTATTCTTTTGTATTTTCGTAATATACAAGTTAGTTTTAGGAACATATGCAATGTTTAACGCTTGGATCCACTCACGGCCTAAGAGAGGATGAGATCCGTTTTTAATGACATACAATTCGAGATTTTTATTAATCCCATTATACTGGACTTCGACTAATATTTTGCCTTACGGTAAAATTTGCTCATTTGTATAGGAACTAAGTGAAATATCACTAGGTAACAATTTACAAAAATGTAACTTCTCTTTATAAAAATTCTCACTAACAACGCTAACCGATACGCCAGTATCAATTTCAAAACATACTAACAATTTTTCTACCTTTACGCTAACTTTGAAAGGATCAACTCTATTAGTATTATTAGCTATTTTACAAATAGGACTATCTTCCGTCAACTTAAACAAATTTGACACGTCATAAACGATGTCCTCATCCTGTGCCGGAACCACATGGTTCACAGTTTCTACATAATTATGCGATTTTCGTGATTTGCTGAAATCTCTAAGTGCACCACCACCACCACTACCAGCTTTATCAAATGAATTGTTGCACTTACCCAAACGAGATCGACATACCTTGGCTAGATGATTTTTTTTTCCACCAAAATGGCACTTACTACCTCTGAACCGACACTCTTTTTTAAAATGGCCTAACTGCCCACAGCAATTACACTGCACTTTATGTGTGGTATCACTGGTATCCTTTGGTTGCCTTGAAAAATGCGTAGCACTTCTCCAATTTGATGTTGTGGGAGGTTCGTTTAACCCCGCCCCGCGAACCCGAGGTGTGCTACCATTTTATGCATTCTGCCACCATTATTACCTCCGATTGCTAACGAAGCTGCATTTTTTTCTGCTGCTTCAATCGAAGACACAATCGCCACCGCCTTATCGAAAGTAAGATCTACTTCCCCTAACAGCCGTTGCTTCGTTGAATCACTTCGAATTCCACTTACTAACCGATCCCGTAAGTAATCTTTAAGATTAGCTCCGAATTCACAATGTGTAGATAATTTTTTTAAATTCGCGACATACTGTGCAACTGTTTCATTTTCTAATTGTTTCCTCACACTAAATTTATAGCGTTCCGCGATAAACGAAGGTTTGGGATACAGGTGGTCTTTAATTATTTTATTTAATTGTTCGTAAGTTTTCGTAGACGGTTTATCTGGTGTACATAAGTCACGTAAAAGGTTAAAAGTTTTAACACCCACGACCGTAAGAAGTGTGCAAACTTTTTTACTTCCCGTAATGTTATTGCAAATTAAGAATAACTCAAAACGTTCGATGTAAGAATCCCACGATTCTTCATTCGCATCGAATTGGTTTACACTACCAATAATTCCAGACATTTTTAAGCCTTAATCACCGAAATCGCTTCAATAACAATGCTTTTTCTAATTTCTAAACCCGCTTTTACGTTCTACAATAATGTAAAGATAAACAACATAGCACGCGGCGTTAACAAACCCGGCGCAAACCAAATTACCTTCACTACCGTGTTTTTGAACGTAAAATTATTCCAATATCCTCGTCGCCATGTAACGTCTTAGGTGGGGTTATTGCTTATTAGGGGTGTAGGCTTTTAATGATACACGAGTAACATTAGTAATGTAATATGTAATTAAGAGGCCACACGCCGTGCGCTCTTATTGACATATTAAATACGACTGACCTTTAGCGATAGCCAGGCGTGTGGCCTGATAACCACCTGCTATATTATTTATACATAATAGATAATGTAAACAAATGCGTACATTTTGTTTAGATATATCACACGTTGCAATTTTGCTTTAAAATTTCCTTGGTTAACTCAAATGCCTTTTGCTTTTAAAACGAAAATTTATTCGATAAATTAAATAGTCTATGCTTTGTTTTAGGTATCCGGTAATCTGTTAAATCCTTTAACATTATGAATAATAAATACGCTTTCTACAAATTTTCATTTTGAATTTATTTATTTTGAAACGACAAGTTTATGCTACAATTAAATAGTTTACATCCTGTTTTAGGTACCTGTTATCTTGGTCTACAATACGACGTATAATGGGTTTCTTTATTGTTCTAATGTAAAGACTTGTTGAAATAAGGTCGCGCTCTATTCGATGAAACCCGTGCTTTCCAGTTTCAATCGCGCTTCGATAAGCGAGGATTTGCAGTTCGAATTCGTGTTATTTGAACCATTGTTGAATTTGATTCTACAGCTTGTGGGTCGAAGTGTTTTCTACCGTATTTCAAAAGCAATGCACGTTTGTTTTTTCTGTTCGACAACTAGGAGGTGTCTAGCGCGTATGGCTCTTTTTTAGCTAGAGGCCAAATGGGTTTTTTCTTTATGTAGACCAACTGATTTTATCTGTAGACCAACTGGTTTTGTCCATAGACTGCTGCAGCAGTTATGCTAGCAGGGTGAATGTATCCTGACGACCATGGCGTTGCTTACTCTTTTATACTGATTGGTTTATTTTACTAACGGTACTATGTACGATTTAAAAAATATCTGACAAAAACCCCCACACGTTAATTCTTTCCTACTAATTAGTTATTTTACAAAAGGTATTAGGTGAAATTTTAAAAACGTTTGATAAAAACTCTCACATATTTATTTACTACTGATTGGTTTTATTTTGTGTAAATACGAGATGTGCACTTCGTATCTAAATTTATAAATTGTTCGTACAATATAAGTGTTTGCTGTGAAATAATAACACCTAATTTATATTCTTTTTGCTTGTTTGTACAGAAACCTTTATTTATTTTTATGTGTTAATAGATAATCGTGGGCGATATGTTTTCTTTTTTTTGGTATTTAGGTGAATCCCCCCACTCTCCGCGTTTGATAGTTAGCCTAGTATTTACTTTTTCCGGCTACATCTAAGTACGTAGCATAATTTCTGGTATCTGTGTGGGTCCGGGAATAGAATAGCCCCATGGTTTGACCTGCCTGTCGTAAGAGGCGACTACAGCGGTCCAACACAACACAAACACACAAGCACACTTTATACACGAATAATAAATACACACACACTTCTTACACACACGCATACACACACACGCACGCACACACCCATGCCTACTCATACATAACTACACTGGAATTCTGCTTTATTTTCTTTTGTACGATTCTTAGTCCTTTTTTTGGGTTTTGTACTTGGTGTTGGTGTTATTCTTTTTGGTTTTTCTTTTTTTCTCGTTCCTTTTGTTCCACTTTTCTTTCCTTATCCTTTTGCTGGTTTTCTTTGCTGTCGGTCCCTAGTCTGATTGTGTTTCGTCCATCCACTCCTGTTGTAAGTGCTGTCTAGTCCGTTTTTCTTTCTTCGGAAACCACGACTTGGTCGTCTTTAGGTCTAATTAGCTATTTCTTTTCCTTGGTTCTTCGTTTGTTGAGATTTTTAATTACCAGAGTTAGTAGTACATCGTTTCCTTTTACTAGCGCTCTCCCACTCTTCCTCTCGTTCTCTCTTGTTGTCTATTTGTTTACTTCAGTTTGACCTTTGGGTCTGGTTTTGACTTGTACTGTTTGTTTTCTTCCTTGTTCCTTTTCTTACTTTGGTTTTTTCGAGAGAAACCAATTTCTTCTCCTGAGGTTTTGAAGGCTTTACTGTTTCTTCACAAGAAATATCCGTCTTCCGACGTATTTGAGTTTAAGTATTATGCTGCTGATTTTGATCATGACAGACTTAATTTAAACCATGTGTATGGTTTTCGTAAAACAACGACAAAATAGAATACTTTAACATTTACATGAAAATGTATTATGTAACTTGAGTTAGATGTTCAACGTGTACTCCCCCTGCTATGGTGCAAGCTCTACATCTAAGGATGTATGAGCGTTGGATATGCGTGTGTTCCGCCTCAGGTATCTTTGGATGCGGTTGCTTTGGCTCCGTGGTTTGGTTGGTTCGCGTGTGACTACTAAGCCCAAGGATCCGAGTTCAAACCCCGACACGGACCGCTTGAAATATGTTAGGCGAGCATTTTTCACAAAAATACGCTTTCGTTCGAATGAGAGGTAAATGTAGTTCTCATATGTGGGTGTTGTCACGCACGTTAAAGATCCCTACCGCGCTTGGAATAACATGGAGCTAGCAAAATTCAAAATTTTCAGATAAAAAACTCTCTTCCGGTCCAATGAAGTACCTTTGGGTGGAACATAGAAAAGTCAAATGTATCGCTTGGACACGGTTACGCAATTCCATAATGGCATTGATAGGTCTGCGATACACTGTATGCTTCAGGCAACCCCCTAAACTGGGGGTGGGGGGCACCCTTGGAGGTACGAATGAACATTTCTAGGGATGTTAAATAAGTTTTTAAATGTTTAATTTCAAAAAGGGAAATAGTTTTAAAAGGATAATAATAAATAAACAATCAACAACAATGTAGCCATTAAAAATTTAGCTATTCTTTTATATGTAACAGTATAATATGTATTATTAGTGTATTAATTTGATTATGCAATAAAAATCTTTTTCTAAATTAAAAATAGAAGCACATTTTTGGGTGCGAGATCTTGGGGTGCTAGACTATTAAAAAGGTTAAGAGCTACTATTCTATTTGGCAATTGTACTTCCTCCGGAAAGATATCCTTCGACAATTTTTATTACATGCGTATATTAATTTTAAATATAATAATAAACATAGCAACGTAATTTTTACTTATACCCATATTTCTTCGATCATTATGTTCAGAAAGATTGAAACTTAATTTTTTGTTGTACGCCCACGTTGGGCGCCAGTGAAACTAAATTTTTTGTTTTTCATTGACAGCTCCAATTTTATTGTTGTTTGGGCTCTGAACGTTGCGGCGTCACTAAAACGTTATTTCTTCTACATTAAAGCGCTAGTAAACAAAAGTCTTCCGACATAGCTAGGGGTCTATTCCTGGGTAGAGCAATGAGAAGTGGGGGGGTAAGTCGAATTCTGTTTGCAAACCAAAGTTAAGTTAAATCAAATAGGCGCCACCATGTCCTGAGATAATTACGATAATTGCAAAGCACAGTTCTAAGGGCGGACGTGGAAACCCAAAGATAAAATGATCGCCTTCGTTAACAAAAAACCTGTCTTATTAAGATAGGACGCAGCTCACCTAGACTAACAATCAAAAATTAGATCAACTCAAAAAAAAATTATGATGCAAAAATTCTAGAGCGACCAACTCACCTCGAGTCTCGTCTAGACTTACGTAATGCTGAGCGACCAACTCTTCTTGAGACTCGTCTAGACTAACATACTGCTGAGCGACCAACCGCGACGACAAGTTCCGCCTTGACTAAATTGCGTTGCAATGCCGATCTAAATAAAAAATTTGCTAACAAAACAAAAACGTGCCGATGCACATGAGCAATTCTCAAATGATATGACGACAGCTCAAACCAATGTACCTAATTTACCGAAACATTATTTCTTGTACTCTGTATCTAGTAACTGTATAATACAAAATGATATGTGAATTATTATTCATGTGATTCGCTTATTTTTGAACATGACTAACACGAAGCAGAAATTTCTTTACTTTCCGTTGCAAAATCTACTTCATAATTCGAAAGGTCAATCAGACAACCAGGCTTATCGACTTCTTTAGCTAATAGTCTACCTAAAATTTTTCTTTTCTCAAGAACTGGTCTCTCACTCACTACTCCTCTGATTTTCAGTTCATATTCCAGTTCCTCTTTAAGTAAACAAACGATTTGGAAGTTTTCAGACATGATTGTGATAGTCTAATATTTTAATGAAATCAAATTGATAAATCTAAATGACTTAAGCCTTACGAAAATTGTCAAAACAAATTCGGGCAACACAAGGTCAAAGTCAAAACGTGAATTTGGTAAAAATAGGTTTTTGCCAAAACAATATCAAACAAAATCTTTATTGGGCCAAAATAAAATTAAAGTTAAAAATAAATTTGACTAAAGTAATTAACTGACTGAAGGAAGGTCAATGTCTCAACTAAATTTGTGCCAAAACAAATTTCAAGACCAATAGCAAATACAAGCAAACAAATTTTGAAGCTAATAACAAATTTAAGCAAACAAATTTCGAAGCAAAATAAATTTTGAGCAAACAAATTTCGAAGCAAAATAAATTTTGAGCAAACAAGTTTCGAAGCAAAATAAATCTTGAGCAAACAAATTTCAAAGCCCTACACGTTGCGCGCCAGTGTAGCGTATGCCCCACGTTGTTTTTTGTTTTATGGGCGTGCGTGGCGAGACGTAAAGTTAGGACGTTGCCTTCTTTAACAAAAATATGTCTTATCTGAAATATGACGCAGCTCCTGTAAGAAATTGCAAAGGTTAAATAAATAAAAAAGTAGAACACCATTTGTGTCCTATAAAAATATATAAAGAAATAATAAAAAAGTATTTCCAATATAATATTTTCATCAAATTATTACTCAGAAAAATTTTATCTTTATGTAATTAGATTTGATCGCATTTGACCAAAATAAAATTCTTAAATTTTGAACTAATTGTTTACTAAAAAAACTCTTTTATAATATCGGAACTTGTAACAAAAAATTGTCATAATCAACTACATCAAAGTTAAAGTTTTAACTTTCCTTTTTTCTTTCATTAAACAACCAACTGTACTTTAAACATGAACTTGTTATACAAATTAATGTGATAATGATTTGTAAGCATAACACAGTGAATTAAGTTCTAACCTGGGCAGATCTTTTCAGGTAGATAACAAATTACTAGAACCTAACATAATGAGAATTTGAACTTTCATATTTACGTTTAATAATCTATGTATAGATAAAAGCTGATCACAAAAATAGGCATGTTTGTTTAAATTGCATTACAGCTGCACAAAACATCTGCTTTCAAGACAACATCTGTCAACTGTGCAAAACAGAAAAATATGACGTCGAAAATATACGTTGAACTTATCGAAGGTTTATATGGAACAAAGCATGTTATTATAAAAAGCTAATTCGACAAAATTTCGTTTTACGGCTTATAAAACCAGCTCAACAATTAATTGAAATTTACACAATTTACGTGTGCTAAACATAATAGCAAGTTTACGTGTTCCAACCTTTAAAACACATGCAAGAAACATCCTACAGCCAACAACGAACCCAACCGCTATTTGTTGCTTCACGAAAAACTATGACGGGATTTTCGTTCTTCAAACAAGGTTAACAGCCATTTCAATTTGATACGACTGCATCCAAATTAACATCCATAATTTCTTATCAAACAAATTTCTTATTAGGCAATTTTCAAGTCGACTGTTCCTACATAATGGTAATTCATAACTTTTTCTTGGATTCTAGTTGACGAATTCTGAACGTTTCATTCTACGTTGTCGCATTCTACATTGTCGCATTCTACAGGTCGTGCTAAATAAATTACCTCAAATTACATTAGTTCGTATAATATATACTTTACCATCCGTTATTAGAAGATATCCCAACGATTAATAGTTGATGCGAAGGTTGCCAGCCTCCAGCCGAAAATAAATCTTAACAAAGCTGTTGCCAGCGGCCGACTGTCTTGTCGAAACCAGAGCCGAGTCGTCGCGCCGTCAGAGGGGGGAACACGAAACAATCAAATAGAGATGTACTTGGAAATAGCTTTATGCGACACAGATATATTAATATAAGTAGATCCCTAAGGAACAATGCACGCTTAGCGCATAATTCTTGTAATTCTATGCAATTAAATTATGACTGAAAATTAAAATGTTACAAGATACAGCGGCAATTTTAGCATAACATGACAGTGTTTAGTAAAAATTGTAATAATAATTGTGATAATATTGTTTGCGTTTTGGTAACATTTATTTTATATAAAATATATCTTTCTGTACGTCATCGCCGCATATCATTTTTTTTCCAGATTTGGTTCTACAGTTGCATTGTTTTACGATGCATTATCAGTCACTAATGTTGAGTTCTATTCAAGGTTCGGTGATAACTTATGTCGTAACTACTTGTAAAAGTTCTAATTATTTACTTCATCCTGGGGGTTTCCAGTTTAAAGCTCGTTTTGAAAATTAGCAACCCACTCAGAACAAAGCCCCTAGTTCTACCTGCATGCATCATAGTTAAACGTTTTTGTTTAATTAATGGTAACTTCCAGCACCTATTCGATTCATCTCACGTCTTTGACATACGGCGTGGCCAAAGGAAAAGGGGCCCGGAGTTATACTGTACGTGATAGTTGAATCGAGCGCGCAAGAGGAGTCAGGTGATACCCAATGGCCACTTCGTGTAAACGGTAATATTGTGTTGGTCAGTGTTGCATTTTTATTTGTTAATTATGGTTGTGAATAGGATTTTCCATAATGCCGTTTTCAATCGAAACTTATTTGGAATGTAAATTGTTTGTAACACTAAATGAAAGGTTCATGATAAAATATCCACAAACGTCTGCTCCTTCTAAAAGTGTTGTGCAGAAAATAAATACTAAATTTAGAGTTACAACTTCAGTAGCTAACGCCATACGTAACCGTCTAAAGACGGTATGTTCACAAAAATATATTCAACATGTTCAAGAGGCTACGTTAGGCAGTCCACAGATTCAACTAGACGTTTATCCTCCCAGCTAAACATCAAGCGAACGTCATGCGAGAACAAGTTAAAACAGCTGAATATGCGAGCATACAAGGTAAGAGTGATGCAAACATTAAAGCATGCGTACTATACAAAATGGCAACATTATTGCGAATAGTTACTCACTCAAGTCAGTGATGGTTATAACATTCAAAATATTTACTTTTTCACAGGCGAAGCACGGTTTCACCTCAGCGGGTATGCAAACTCTTAAAACATTTGCTATTTGTCAACGAATAATCCCGTGGAACGCTTTGAAGTGCCTCTGTATGATGCAAAAATAGGCCTTTGGTGTGCAGTTTCCGTCCAACGAATTATAGGCCCCATTTTTTTTAATAATACCGTGACCTTTGAAGTGTATGTAACGGAATTATTCCAACCATTCGTTGCGCAACTGACGGAGGAAGAACAGAAGTATGCATTTCTAGTGCAAGATGGTGCCACGGCGCATACTTCACGGTTTTCAAAGTCACACGTCCATAAAATTTTCGGACAAGAACGTACAGTTTTCGCAGGTTTATGGCTTCCCAGATCAACCGATCTGATTTTATGCACCAACTTCCTAAAGGAATTAATCGTTTCAGTAAAGTTAATACCATCCGACTTGACCGTTTCAAATACAATCTGCATCGCAAAATGCTTATGGTGTGCAGCAGCAAATCGATATATTATTATTCGCGCGATATCTCTTTAAAGTCAAGCAAGTGTAAACTTTGAGTTTCTTTTATTAATTGTCCTTCAAGGAGAATTAAATTGTAGCCTAGTACCAACTGGTAGCGCTTTGTCTTTTTCGCCAAAGTATCTCTAACACATGTTGCTTCTTAAATATTTTGACCGAAATTTTTCAAGCAAATATCACCTTTATCAGCATGTTTTTAGAACTGTTGATGTTTATCCTATTATAAATCTCGATAAATATGTTTAAAAGTTATGGAACTTAAGCAACACAACTTCCAATTTTAAAATAAAGAACAAACCCTTGTGTGAAAAAATTGTTACAATAACGAAAAAAAAAATTCAACATGAAATAGCAAAAAAAACAAAAGCAAGAAGAAGAAAATTGGATACGCAGAATATGCAAAATAACACAAAGGCAGAGTATTTGAAGGACCCTTCGTTTTAAAATCATGACAAACAATTGTTAGTAATTATTAATATCATTTTCGGCTAATATTGTTTTACAACTGTTGATAATTAACAAGGAACAGAAACTTTACTTAATAAGTTTCAGTAACTACGAAACTACAACTGACAAAATAAAATAAAATTCCTTACTTCCGTAAGTAACAATAGATGTTTTGTTTCAGTCGGTAAAATGTTACTTTTGCGCTTTAGTTTATCACTTATCATCCAAAATGTTATTGCCTTGGAGAAGATTTACTATAAATTTAATGATTTCATTACTATGTTTCTACCTTTAGTGATTAATTGTCACGACAGCTCCACATAGTGAGATACGTTCACGCGTGACTACTAATAACAGAATTCCAGGTATGATTTCTGACACGGGCATTTTAAAAAATGACAGACAAATGCTTTTAAGAAAAAGTCTCCATAGTTTGAAAAAGACGTTAAATGTAGCGCTGACGTATGTATGTAAAGAATGAGTGTATGTGTGTGTGCGTGTGCGTGCGTGCTTGTGTGTGTGTGTGCGTACGCTGCGCGTGTGTGTACGCATGTGTGTGTATGTGTGTGTAAAAGAAGTGGATGGTGAGTGTGTTTTATGTGTGTATGTGCACGCGAGAACGTGTATGTGTTTCTTAAGGTAAACATCCGTACATTGCTTGGATTGACAAAAGTTATTCTAATTCTAAATTTCTTGGTTGTAAAATACACCTTCAGAACATTATAGTACTTCCGGGTGCAGCACTGTAGAAAGAAATCAAGTTTACTGCTGTTAGACACCCCACTAAACAAACATTTACTGCCTGCAGGATTCTTCTCAATATTAATCGCCGTGATCTGTGCGTTAAAAAAAGTTGTAGGAGTACCACTTCAAGTACATCTGTATTACTACTCGAAAACTTTTATTTCCATTCTTTCAATTACCACACTTTGGGATATATTTAATGCTTCTGATTCGGACTCTTGTTGTCCATTTTAATTTCTAGGTATGTTATTAAACTTTTTAGTTTACTTAAAATATGTATCTCTTTTACCTATTGGTTTCTATTTGTTCATTGCCTTGAACTGCAACATTAATTATGCACTTGATTTTTAAGCAGGATCATGTGCAGTTTCTTTTCTTCCCAATATACATTTTAAGACGATTCTCTCACTTTTTGTTCTTTGCAGAACGATATAGGGTTAAACCTACTATTACGCTAATTATTTGTCTCGTGGTCAAAGCCATATTTCAAATGTCTCCAGTGACTTTTTTTTGACATTCAAAAGTTTAGGTTTACATCAATAGATATCAATACCCCATGTTAAACACATTTTTCATTTTTCTAATTTTTTTATTTAATCCTTCACAATATTTTAATTTTTATTAAATACTTTTTAAACCGTTCGGATATATCTTTGTTTTTTTTATCTTTTAGCTTCGTATGGTTTGTTTTACAACAGGTTGATATATTTTTTTTTGAATACTCGGTCCATAGCATATATATTTTGTTCCGTGTGTCATATTTATAAAGTTAAGAAAATGTTAGAGTTGAAAGAAGTCTATTGTAACCGCCCCATCTATACTTCTACTAACGAATCAAGAAAGTTTTACAAACTTTTATAAATTTTAATATAGTTATCGAATACCCAACTCATTTTATGAAGAAAGTTGGTACTAGAATTTGTCCTTTATTTATAACATGATTAGTATCTGGTGACAAAAAAAGCGTTTGTTCAAAAAGTTGTTAGGACACTTTTTTGTGGAACGACTTTTAGTAAGGATTTTCCTATTTAAATAAATTTAGAACTCGTTTTTGGTCTAATTTATTGAAATGTATTGGATTGCGTTGTCTACGAGTTATTACAGTCGTAGTTATTTTGTAGATTAGGTCTAATGCATATTTGGTTGCATTGGAAGTAGGCATGTTGAGAGTCATTATTCTTATAGGCGACCGTCAATTTTGTTACGAAATCTATTTCCCTACGACAGTTCTATAACTTGTTGATAATTACATCTGTGATTGATTAAAAGACTGGTACAAAATGTGTTTATTATTGTCGATTGTGTGTGTAACTAGGACACTTTCTGTTCATATTTCATTGTTACAACTTCGTAATATAAAAGTTGGTTTCGCCCTTATAGATTTGGAAGGAATCTGCCCTGTTGGTATTATGGTGAATCCAATTGAAAGTTGACGAATTACTTTGTTGTCCTTCGTTTGGGAAATTCGTCAAACTTGACCTGCATTATTCAGGATAAATTACCTTATAGTGGTTGAAACATTTGGTGTTTAATTGTTATTTGGCTGGAACCTACATATTTTATTCAGTAAGTATTAAGTTGTGCTAGTTTGATTAAATGTGTTAGGCATTGTATTAATGCTGATATGAATTTTATAGGGTTCTGGAATTTGGGTCGTAATTTCTGGTAGATGGCCAGATATTTTACTGTTGTCTGTGAGAAGCTGTGGGAAAGGCTGTCACACTTATCACTGGTATACTCAACACTCAACACATGCTTAGAGACTCCAATGGGTCTGTTGGTAGGCAACCAGATATTTTGGTGTGTGAAAATTATATATATATATATATATATATATATATATATATATATATATATATATATACATTTGAGCAGCTGCACCACAGGTTAGATTTGGATAGGTTTTCTTGTTTTTATGTATTTTTTGGTATGGAGTTATATTTTATGCATATCAGTTTAACCACGCCTGTCAGCAACCAGATGTATTGAAGTTAATATCTATTATTAATTAATAAGCAAATTTTGGTTTTACACTTAATTTTGTTAATAAATGAGGTTATGGTAAATGGTAATTCCCTAACAATTTGTAACGAGGGGTAGCAGACTAATGATTAGCTCGATTTGAATTCCCTTGACGTCAACGTAACTTAATTCATCGAGATAGATAAAGATAACTTGTTACTACCCTTTTACTACTCATTTATACCGCTACAAACAATATTTATTATAAACATATTTTAATGTTAATGGAATTTCACGTTAGTAATAGATTGGTTAATTCTACTAGAGTATTAAATTGGTTATGAAAACCTTTTATGCTGGTGCAGGCATAAAATTTATTCAGGTAAGAGTTATGTGGTTTGATATTTTTAATTGTACAGAGGCAAATTGGGGCATCCTGTGAAAATCTAGGAATCTTTCCAATTTAAATCAGGTCTGAAATGAAAGTAAACAAATAGCACACTCCTAACCATGATCATACAATTTCTAATTAACAAAAAAATAAAAATTAATTAGGTACAAAAACACAATATTACCACCAAATAAACGATCCGTAATTACAAGTTACACATATTTACAAGATCAACAGAAATCTTCTTTAACATGGGGAGCTGCTGTTTTTAGGTGCCTCCCCTTTATGTTATTTCGCAACACAACAAAACTCAAAAAGAACACTAAAAACCACAGTTCTTAATCGTTGTAAATATAAAAATTACACATGCTTCATTGGCAGGACAATATTTTAATTAATAAAAATTTAGCACAAAAAAATTAAAGCACATGGTAACCCAACAGTAATAACTCATTCTTGTACGTCTACGATTACTTACAGTAATCCTTTTAAGGCCAAGTGTGATTACCAAATGGTGTCAATTAGTACTTACGCACTCACCCTCGAGTTGCTGCCGACGAACCGGCTCCCACCGTATCTAACGACGGGGCGAAGAAGAGGGGCGCGTGATCCCACCTTGGGGTTGTCCTCCCATTACAACAAAGGGCAACCATCCATCGTGGCTTTAAGGGCCACCGGAAGAAGCTATAGTAAGTACAAGTAAATTAATTTATTGATTTCGAAAAGTACAATTTTACTAAACCATAAATACACACCACGTTGTAAAGCGTGCGCGAAATTTTCATACGGAAAACGAAACGAAGAAAACGAGAACAGATATTTTCGTCGTGTGAGTTGAAAAGCAAATGAATATTAATTTCGTTTAACTAATGACCAGAGCTCAAAATAATATTGTTGCTAAGGATTAAAACTGGAAAAACGCGGTTTTATAGGATAGTACGCGGCTTCAGTTCGACAAATCTTTCGATGGAAAATACATAAGAATCAATTATCGGATACCTAGAACAAGTTATTGACTAGTTAATTATAGCATAAACTTTACGTTGAGAAATTCTGAGAAAAAGTATTTATTATTGATTAGGCGGTAGGATTTTACAATAGAAATAGAATTTATACGAACGGAGAATGCATTAACAAAGGAAAGGGTTATCTTAATTTACCGAATTATTTTTTTTCGTAAAAAAATGGGATTTTAGTTGAAAATCATTAGACAGCGTATTTATTATTAATTATGAATTAACGATTTTATTTAACAGTAGAAACGGAATTTATGCGAACAGATAATGAATTAACAAGGGAGAAAAAAGGAATAATTTGTGCTGAAAATAAACATAACAAATGGAACCTTTATGCATCTTGTATATAGTACGCACTACGCACTATGGAAAGTTGAAATGGTTTTATAAGTTATTCCGGTTTTATTTGATCTCCTATTTTATTTCTATAGAACAAGCTTTTAGCGAAAAATTAAGCTGGCAGTAAGAATTATTCCTGTATGAGTATGATCTATTCAGAGGTGTGACCTTTAAGCAGTTCCGGTATTCTTTTCTTAAACCATAGTAATGGCTTAGACATAGAAAATTTTTGTTGAATATGAATGGACTCTAGCATTCCTAAGGTATAGAAGAGCTGTGAGAACTTTATTAAAAGGTTACTATTTACATATAATTTTCAGAAGAAATTCTTAATTCTGTTGGATTTACTAAACATTTAGGGATATCCTAAGTGGGAATTAGTAATTAGCCGCAGTATGGGATTATTTCTAAGCCACAAGGAGATATTTAACCTTTAACTTTAGTATCATATCGTTATACATAGTTGCACTGGCAAATCATTGATTATCTTGAATGTATACGTTTTATGTGATAATTAAATTTTAGAAATAATTGTACAAAGCAAAACGCATGCTTTACTACCCTACAAGTTTTATATAATTCTACTTGATGCACTAATTAAACATTGTGGAATAACTACTGTGTTAGTTCCAGAGCTTGCACATAAATTCGTTATAAAAGGACCTACCAAAATACCCGTACTAAAGCGTTTTAATAATGGACAACAAAGGGTTAGATGCCTTTGTGCAAAATGTTTAATTGTAAAGGTTGTTGTTAATTTTGTGGTGTGGCATTATCTCTGCTTTAAATGGATTAATGGATTGTTTTCTTTACTTCTTAGAACTGTAATTAGTGTTTAACCTTCCACTCATCTATTAGCGTATTACGGAAACCCTTAAACTATTTTACATGAATATTGAGATAAGATTGTGGTATGGGATTTGAATAAGCTTCTAATAGCCATATAATCCTTAGCACCTTATCAGAAATATAATAGAGTATCTACTTCACTCCCTATTAAAAGATTTTTAGATGCATCGTTTCCAGCATTGCAAACCTAAATCTGTATAACACATTTGCCTTCATAATGATAAAGCCGTCCAATATAGAAATAAATTTTAAATACGTTTACAGCTTATAGTTAAATATGCCTCATTTAAATAGTTCTCTGTAACTATAGTTTTTCGTTTAAAGGATTTGTTCGTAAATTGGAAAACGTTTCAATTGCGTGACTTTTTGGCCACTCACTCGTGAAATTAACACAAAAGACAAGTTTAACAATCTCGTATACAAAAGAGGTATATTAACCCCTTTTTTTAAGATGCATTCACATGTACTGAAGATTTGCACCCAACCGCTTAATGATTTTACGTTTGTTCAAAATGTAAAATGTGGGTCTGGCAAACACTGGAGGACTGTAGATACCTTCAGTTTTAAATGTACCGCATTCGCAAAACCCAAAGCCAGGATCTGTAACAATACAGTCCTACCGATATCAAATCTGTCACTTTACTGCGTTTTGCATTTTCTTTTGTTAGGTTAGGTTGATTTCATCGAGTAATGTTAAATGATTTATCTACGAGTTAAGTTCGTTTACTCGGGTCTTTTTGAACTATGTTATTTGTTTTTCTTTGAGCTTAGACAATGCCAGAACTCAAACAAACTTAACCCAAAAGCCACTACCTAAACCATAAATATCCCCAGCTCAAAGGGAAACCACCCAATCTAACCTGAAGAAAACATTGAACTTAAATCACAAAAATAAGCGAATTATATATTAAGCAATCGTATTTAACGTCGGTATGACTATATAACCGTAAGCCGTGGCCATCGGTTGCAGGCAATAGTTATAGCTCACAATTCATCGCCAAGGAATGTGCTGGAGCATTTTGGCTATTACACCGTGGTGAACATTATGTGAGCATTTCTCTCGCTTTGCAAGTAACATGTTGGTCATGAAACATCTGCAAAAACTAGACTAAAGGCTTTTGTACTTTTATTAGCAAAACAATATCAGCTAGCGCTATGGTCGTACCAATTTCTTTGGTTGTTTTCGGAACACATTCGTAATTCAAACCTAAAGCAGTGCACAACATTTTTATACGAGAAATATTGGAGTGTAGAAACACTACTGAATCTTATAGACTGGGGGCAAACAAAGGAGATACAAACAGAATTGCAGTAGTTAGAGCTAGGGCACAGAGACAAGGTCCGTTATGTGTTGCAGTTTATAAATCAAGACATACTGTACATCTTCAACTACAGGTTAGAAAAAGTCTAGCAGAATAAAAATGAAAAGTTTATTTGTAAAATAGAATTAAGTCGAATAAGTTGAGAACAACTCCAGGTACGCATAAATAAATAATAGTTTTTGTGTGTAAAAATAAACGTACCTTATATTCTGAGAATAAAAAATCAAAATAAAAACCCCTTTTATTGCAATAAATTTGCGAAAATCCTATCCCAAATAGCAAAACCAATTGGTAACAATGACTACAACAAAAATGAATTTCTCTTGGTGTGTACTGACTTACCCAAACCGCTTGCAGAACCATTTTTCTATAATACAATACCATTTAAAACGAGAAATATAGTTGTTTGCAGCCGAAAGGTAAAAGATAATCGTAAAATAGTTGTTTACAAAGTTATGTAGAACCATTAATAGATACCTATGTGGGAAGCTTTTAAAATATGTATCTAATAGGCATAGAAGGGGTACTGAAATGTTATTGTAACAAGCGTCAAAGAGTCTATACTAAGAAGGAGTATGGCATTCAATGCACCAAAGGTGATTGACAGGTGCGGGGATTTACTTAAAACCTACCAAGGGGAACGATCTGAAAACTTATTTAAATAGATAGAGAATCCTCTCTTATGTACTTGGACCAATACAGATTAATTGAATTAGTATATAGAGACGCGCATCCTGGAAAACTAATCAGTTCAGCCCGAATTTCAGTTCAGTTGCGAATCAACCTGAAATAAATCAGATTAAGTGTTAAAATAAATATATTCACTGTGCTATTAGTTATTAGAGTTACCGGTTGGAATAAAAACGCCTATATCTGCACAAATTAGAAATTAACAGTTAGTACTAAATAATTATAGGTGCATCATCGCTTTAAGAAAATAGCGTACCATCATTTTAAAATTGTTTGTGATTTGCTTCTCTAACTCTCCTAGTAACTGACAATTCTGAAAAATTACAAACGTCTTATCAAACAATTAATTTTACCTACACTTGTAACCACCAAAGAAAATTAGTTTTTCTTACTTCATGATGGTGTGAGTATACACAAACGAAGCTGTATAATTTTACAAAATATGTTTGTGGCTTTTAGTTCATGTAAATTTCACCCGAAATCTGCATACTAATAATTTTGAGTCAAAATATGTGAGTACATTGTCATTATAATTTTGCAGTAATAAAACAAAATAAGTATTTAGGCATAAAATATTTATTCACAATAATAAATTTCTTTATTATTTTTGAAATCTATTAAACCTGCACATGACGTTTTAGTTAAAATCTTCCTTGACCAAAGCTGCCTTAAAAAATCGCTTGGATGTTATGATGTATTTATTAGTGTGAATTTAATGAATCGAATTACCATAGACCTGAACGTTGGGTAAGAGAAATGTATAAGCTGTCGTTTTGTTGAATAATGTGCAAGCGTATACCACTACAACTCTGTGTAACACTTTACTATGTAATTATAAGCTTAACAGCAAAAGATAAAGTGAAAGTGACCACGAAACGCGATTGTTTAAGCAAAATGAAAATAAACGAAGCTCGTTTATTTATTTATTTATGAAAACATACAAATAAACAATGTATTAACATGTTTTGATACTTAATTTAATGTATCATAAAAATAGAGAATATCAATCAATTTCTCGACCTAGTATTAACCCTAACTATGATAATGTAACGTACGGTCTCCGAGTATACTGGTGAACAGATTTAACATACATAGTCTAAAACATTGTAATATAATACCAGTTTATATCAGCAAGATTTCTACATGCGATGCAGTGCTGTCTTAATTTTAGTTACGCTTTCCACAAAAATATTAATATTGTCATGGAATATACTAGTTTACTAACCTAGGTGTAGTAAGTAACGGTGAGGGTATTCTACTCGCTGTTTTACATTTATTAAGTGTATAATGTGAAATGCTCTAACCCTGCGCGAGTGTGTATTTATATTTATCCTACTAGGAAATGTTGTACAATATATTTAACTATTCAGTAACTTAACTACTAGTAAAATACATTATATAATTTCTCTAAGCTCCAACTTTAATAAGTTAAACTTTTATTTTGAATCCCTTCAATTTTCTGCTTCTGGGATTTTCGATTTGGTCATCAAATAATGTTATGTTTACACTAGTGCCCTTTTCGTGGGTTAGGAGCATGCTTGTAGTAGCGTATACCTCTTCGAGTTGAACGGCAACATTTCTGCGACGCATGTCACAACAAAAGCACTCTGATTAACTTTAAAATTTAATTTAAACTTGTTTTGTTTCGAAAATGGTTGAAAACCAAAATCAGACGGCACATTCAATTAAAAAATGCAAGCACTACATCGAGCTCCATTATTTTTTTAGACCGTGCGATAAGTGCCGATAACTATGGAGATTGAACACCTTTATATGATTATGTATGTATTTAAATAAATTCTAAAAATAGCAATATGTATCAACATTTATCTTATAGTTAATATTTTTAGAGATATAGGTCATTATAGTAGGATCTTTAGTAGGGAACCAGACTAAGCAGGTCCCCGAAAGAGGGCAGCGTCTCTTTCGGTACTTAGATTAGCAGACACCATAGGGGTCAGAATGGCATTCTAAGACATACTACCGCGATGTGGAAGGCAACGGGAAACCACGACAATACCTACCAAGTACACGGCGTACTTAAGTTGTAATAAACCTGATAGCATTCTCTGGGGTAAACGATTCCGGAGTCAAAATAGTCCACCATTCGGATCACCGGGAGGGAACTACTCCGGAGAATGCGATCAGAAAGTTCAGAATAAGAGTCGCGAACATTTTGCGAGTCGGAGCGTGGAATGTTAGAAGTAAGAAGCAAGTAGGTAGGCTAGAGAACATGAAAATTGAAATGGATAAGTTAACACTAGACATAGTAGGCATCAGCGAAGTTCGGTGGGCGAGGCGGGGAATTTTGTGAGTGGAGACTTCAGAGTAATTCATACAGGAGCAGCGGAAGGAAATTTGGATGTGGGGATAGTTATGCGAAGAAAGATAGGACAATGTGTAGAAAATTATTTACAAAAGAACGAAAAAGTGCTAATGGTTAGATTAGAATCTAAACCCGTAAACACAATAATAATACAAATAAATATACATGCCCACCTCTAGCTACAGTGACGATGAGGTAGAAGCGATCTACAAAGATAGCGAAGACATACAAGGTACGTAAAAGAACATAAAATTACGGGGGATTTTAATGCAGTGGTAGGCGACGGTAGGAAAAGAGCAGTAGTAGGTTTATTTCGTTTAGGCACGAGAAACGAGAAGGGAAATAGGTTGCTAAAACTTTGCGACAGGAACAATTAAATCATCACAAACACACTATTTCAACATCATGCTAGAAGACGATATACGTGGAAGATGCCAGGAGATATAGGAAAATATCAAATAGATTACATTCTTGTTAGACAACGGTTTAGGAATCAAGTAAAAGACTGTAGAAACTGCCCAGAAGCAGATACAGACACTAACCACAACATCGTAATTATGATGACCGCTCTTAAATTAAAGAATTTGAAAAAAAGAAAGGGAAAAAGCACTTTGATTTTGAGAAACTAAAATATAAAGATATCCACGAAAGATTTGAAACAAAGTCAAATGAATTGCTGAAAGATATCGGGAAGATTTCTGATACCAAGGAAGTAGAAACAGAATGGAATAATATTAAATCCAGCTTAGACATGGCGGTCAGAGATTTTCTGAGGCATACACAAAAAGAAAATAAGAAACATGGATTACAAAAGATAGGCTAAATTTAACATAAGAAAGACGAAAATACAAAAATATATCAGACGAAACAGGAAAACCATTGAATGAGAAATTATTCGCAAATGCGGAAAACTTAAAGAACAATAGACTGATGAAAAGCGCAAAGAGGTACAAACTAAGCTGGGAATAGAAAAGATAGACGAAGCATACAAACTAATTAGAATGAATTCTAGGGATATAAAACCATATGCAAAAATATAAGAGACGCCGGAGGAAACGTCATTATAGAAAATGTGGGGAAATGTGTAGATGGCAAGATTATATAGGGTATTTTTATGCAGGAGAAAACCTAACAGCATTAGAACAGGAATCAGACACTGAAAACGATGACTTGCGATATCCTACACTTACAGATGAGTTTGAATTAGCATTAAAAGGTCTGAAAGATGGTAAGGCGCCGGGTACAGATAAGGTGCAAGCAGAAACTCTAAAACCGCTGGACTGGTCTCTTCCAACTTGGGTTTAGACAAAACAGGGGAACACGGGAGGCTATTTTAGCTCTGAGAGTGATAATGGGGAAAACAATAGAAAAAGGGGAGAGCATGTATATAGGGTTTGTAGATCTGGAAAAAGCATTCGACAATGTAAAATGGAAAAAAAAAATTCGAAATACTCAAAAAGATTGGAAGAGTTATAGGGATAGACGAATAGTACATAGCTTATACAAAGAGCAAACAGTGGTAATATAATTAGAACAGGAACGTAAAGAAGTAAATATTAGGGAAGGGGTGAAACAGGTAAGTGCACTATCCCCATTAATTTTTAACTTGTACACTGAAGAGGCAATAAATACTGTCAAATGCAGGAAATCTTTGGAATTATTATGGAGGGCCAAAAGATTGATATGCTTAGATTTGCAGATGATATAGCAGTATTTGCATCTAGGAAGGAAGAGTTGGGAGCTGCTTTTAATGAAATGAAAACAGTTCTAACAGAAAGATACGGTATGGAAATTAACGAAATAAAACTAAAGTACTAATATGCAAAGGAGGGGAAAATAAATCGAAAACAATAATACAAATGGGTAAGCAGAACTTACAAGAGGTTAAGGATTTCTGCTACTTAGGAAGCCAAATAACACAAGATGGGAGAAACGCAAAAGATATAAAACAAAGATTAGCACAAAGTCGTTCTACATTTAACAAGAAAAAAAAACTACTATGTTCAAAAATAACAAACAGAAACAAGGAAAAGATTGTTTAAAGCATATGTGTGGAGCACAGTACTGTACGGCTGTAAAACCTGACCAAGAGAAGCGGGTAGGAAAAAGGTAAAAACCTTTGAAATGTAGTGCTACAGACGTATGATGCAGATATCATGGACAGACAAAGTTAAGAACAAAGAGGTACTAGTAATGGTAGGAAAATAAAGAAATTTGTGGAAAACGGTAAAAAATAGGAGAGATAGTATGATGGGCCACGTGCTACCGCATGAGCAAATAGTGCGGAATATATTAGAAACAAAGATAGGATAAAAGGGAGGTAGAGGTAGACCTAGGATAGACTACTGCACACAGATAATGAAAGATGTAGGCTGTGCGAGTTTCAGGGAAATATATAGGCTAGCTCAGAATAGAAATTAATATACGTACGCTTTCAACCAGTCCCAAGATGAAAAAACTAAAGATAAAAAGTAACTATACTTAAACATGATAATTATTATAAGTAACTACAGATATTGTGCAATATTCTCGAATAATGTTAATTGTGTGAAAGGATTTACTGGAAAACTATTTATTCGGGAAATGTCTAAGTGTTGGGGGATCTTGGCAGTTTCAAGCTACTTAACGCCCTTTTTATGGCTTACATGTGATTTTCCAATGCTCCACCCGAAGGTACAACATTGGACAGAAGGCGAGTTTTTTTTACCTAGAAAATTTTGAATTTTGCCGGACCCTTGCTGTTCCAAGCAAGGTAAGGATCTTTAACGTACGTGACAACACTTACACACGGGACCTCCATTTTACCTCTCATCCGTCGAGGGTGTATTTTTGTGAAAAATGCTCGCCTTACATTTTTCAAGCGGACCGTGTCGGGATTCAAATCCGGGATCTTGAGCGTAGTAGTCAGACACATACCACTACGTCGCGGAGCCGCTGTCTTTCATATGCCGCTGAATCTCGGTGAAATAGGGCATGTAATTAGAAAACTATAGAAGGGGAACCGAGCTGTATATGGTTGTGTAGGAATTTCAGTGAACTGTGTAGGCTAGCTCCGAATATAAATAAGCTTCGAGACGGAAATTCTAATAACGAGAAAATAAGTGCACATATAAATCTGGTGGATATTATATACAAATGCAGATGTTGGTTGTGAAATATTTTCAACTAATGTTGATTGTGGGAAAGGATATATTGAAAAATTATTAATTCGGCAAATGTTCAAGTGCTGGGATAACCTGGCAACCACAGGCTGCTTACTCCCCTTCACAACCACTAAATATCGGGGAAATTGGGTATATAATTGTAAAACAATAGAAGGGAGCCGCACTGAGTCAAACAAGAAAGAACAGCGGGAATTATCAAAGACAACAGACATAGAAACAAGAAGAAAATTGTGGCCAGCATATGTGTGGAGCACAGCAGATTACGTTTATGAAATACGGGCGGTAGGAAAAGCAGACAGAAAGAGATACAAGCCTTCTGGAATGTTGTGCTTCAGATGTATGAAGATGATAGCATGGACAGACAAAGTTAATAACAAATAGATTGTAGAAATATCAGGGATATAAAAATATCTGTGGAAGAAAATATGAGAAATGGAAGGCATACGTTCTAAAGCATTTGTGGGGAATAGTACTAAATCTATTACAAGCAGAAATAGGAAAGGGAGGTAGATGTAGACCTAGATCAGATAGTGATAAGTAGGGTAAAATCAAGAAATCCAGAACCACATTTCCCCCAGAATCCCACATTTCCCCACACATCTGGACCAAAAAGTTTTCTTCGACTAACCATTTTTCATCTTTCGAGATAAATATCTTAAATTTTTCATCTTTCGAGACAAATGAGCATCCTCATTTCCTCCCACATCTGAACCAAAAAGTTTTCTTCGACTAACCATTTTTTTATCTTTCATCTGAACCAAATAGTTTTCTTCGTCTAGCCGATGCATCTTTCGAGATAAACCTACCTTGTTTGGTATCAATTAATATTAGAATTTTCTCAGCTACCCATATCTCTTTAAATTTTTCAGATTGCACCATCCCTAAGGGAGCTACCCGAATTTTAAGATTTTTTACCTGTAGCGACTTTTGAGCGTTCTTATAAAATTTTTTATACATGCGATACATCTTGTTAGTCTAGAATTTTATGCACAACCCGAATCTGTAAACAGATTTAATATAGGACCACGCCCTGCAAAATTACACACATACCCTCTGCGAGATAAATCTTTCTCCACATTTCCACCCACGAGATAAACCTACCTTGTTTGGTATTAATTAATATTAGATTTTTTCCAGCTACCCATATCTCTTTAAATTTTTCAGATTGCATCATCCCTAAGGGAGCTACCCCAATTTTAAGATTTTGTACCAAGATCAATTTCTAATCACCTCTCCTTTTTAATATCTACAATCCTTTAACCAAACACGTAGCAGTATTAACATAAATTAAGCATGCGAAAATTTATTTTATCCAATTTACAGTTTAATAAACTAATTACAATTTTACAAAGTATAACATTATTTCCGGTGTGTACCCAATCCAACTAGTTTAACCTGTAACAAAAAGATTAATGTGTTGTTTAAATAGACCTGTAATAAAAGAGATTAATGTAAAAGAGGAAACGTGTTTTCGGTTAATAAGACATATTATCGTTAACCTAACAATATGTTTTACCGTCCAGCGACACCACGTGGAGGTAAACACATTCAATGTAATGGGTTTTAAATAGGAAAGTACGCTAAATGCTAGTCAATTAACAGCAATTAAATATTGCTTACTGACCTACCTTAATTAGGTTGCTGTACTATTAGGAATGATGTTTAAGACCTCGTACGTATTTTCCGGATTATATGTTGTATTCTTTTTTTATTAAGTAATCGAATAAATCGTTCCTTCTGCTTCCAAAGAAACTCGGACACTCCATCGTCGACGCTGGCGTTATTTATGCGATAGCTAGCCATACAGTTGTTAAACGCTGTGCTAATCATTTCTACGCCATCTTCGTTAGTAGCGGTAACTGATGCATTTTTATGTTTGTTGCTCCGTAGATGACTAGGGTATGCAGACTTTAACACCTCCATCTCGCACACTTTACACATAATTCGTGGTTGTTTCGTACAAGGCCCTTTAACAGCTGGCGGCGTTGAACGTTTACGGCTTAATGACATGCCGTGCTGTTTTTCCTTGTGTCGCTGTAAGCTGTCCATTCTCGTAAAAGCGATACCGCAAGACCCAGAGTTTAAGTACTTTGCTGCGGACGGCTTAACCCTGGGCGATGTTACACCACGACATTTGTTCTGGTGCCGTTTGAGAGCATTTTTCCAGGTATAGGAAGCACCGCAAGGGTTGCACTTAAAAACGTTTGCAGGTACCATTTTAGTACAAAACAAAACCCGCACTATAGCACTTTAGTTAAACTTGTAAGCGAACTAACTAAAAAGCTTACTCGAGCGTACCTGATTTATGCTCCTTATAGAATGCAAACCGAAGGTTTCCGAAGACATCCGAACGAAGTTGAGGATTCGGCGGGGAACTAAATGACGTCATAATCCTCGCTGCTCGTCCAATACATTTAGCGCCAATACATGCACCTGGTCCGCTTCGTCGATGGTGCGAATGCCGTTAGTAGAAACACCGGAAAACGTCTTCCATGTTATACGGCTCGTGTGCATATTAAAAATCCAAAAGAGCGGTAGCACACGCACACAAGTTGTCTGCAAGTCGTGCTGTAGAAGATGCAGTGCTACTATAACCAAAAACACTTTAAACCATTACTAAGAAAATACCAACTTGTTGTCTACAGGATACTTACAACAATTTAATTTTAAATAACTTGTACGTCATACTTTAGGAAATGATAGGCTTGAATATTTTCCAAATGAATCACCAAGCGAAAGTATATGCTTAGCGGTATTCAAATTACCCATTAATTTCCCATTTTTACGACCGTGGTTAATTATAGATTAAAATTTAATTTGTGCACGTTCGAGCTTCCGTAAACTAACATATTTTATAGCAACAATGCGCTGTATAATAGATGCATACCCTTCGCCGCGCTACTGCTATTCTTGTAATTGCTAGAAAAGTCACTCTCCTTTTACTGTTAGGAGCGATGCAAAGCACCATTTTTTATACTTTCTATAGCACATCGCGCACTTTTTCGTCTGATAATTAAATTTTGCTTCTGTAGGCTTTTACACTTTCGCATAGCGGTCGGCCGCACGTATTGATTTCTAGAACCGGTAAGTACTCGATATCGTCCAAATAGAGAATTAGATGCTCGATGTCTATCAATTTCCGATTCCCTCGTAAAAGGTAGAAAAACTCGGTCAATCATCCATTAAACTTCGACCCGCTACCGTTTTGATAATTTCCAAACATTTTTCGAACGACAATGGGCTGAGAATTTTTAAACCTCCGAGGGATCTTTAAGTCGTGGTCAATTACACATCCGAGCTACGCGTAAACTAACATATTTTGCAGCAACTGTATAATACATGCATACCCCTTCTCTGCGCTACTGCTATTCTTGTAGTTGCTTGAAAAGTCAGTCGCCCTTTTACTGCTAGGGCCGCTAAAAGCACCATTCCATACTTTATTTATAAGTGTAGCACATCGCACACTTTTTATCGGTTAATTAAATTTTTGTTTATGTAGGCCTTTACACTTTCGCTTATTTAAACATCTAATACGACCGATTAACCACTTTCGATTATTCTAACGGGAGCCACCATACATCCCACCGCACCGTTCTTTTGAATCCAACGATCCTATGGGCTTCCACGCACTAACACCTGACGTATCTTTCCTACTATTTGCTAAACAAAAACCACCGGTATCACCATTGTGGACGTAAAGAGATGTTTGTGGATGTGTACGAGTATGTAACCATATACATTAACCAGTCTAAGCTATTTTATTTAGTCCACGAAAACTACTATTTTCTAAACCACAATTAATAATCGCCTTTATAGGTCCCACATTTCGACCATTACCCAATGATTGGTGCTACGTACATGGAAACTTTAATTTCTTATTGAGAGAATTCTTATTCTCCGCGCACTGCCGCGTAGTTGCATGCCTACCCCTTTTGGAGGTATATGCTCGTTATAGGTTGTAAGACCCTCGGTTTTACTTAACTACAATTCGTGAAACCCCTTTAATCTTTTTAATCGTATCTTTCTCGCCTACATTACAGTAGGACTTAGCCCTATTACCAACAAATTCTAATACTGGACCCCATTAAATACGTCTTTAATTTTCCTACAACTTTTTTTTGACAAGTGTTATATTGTATTTATTATACGCAGGGTAGTCACTCTTTTAAGATAAATATATTTTGCTAGGTATCAACTAATATTAAATTTTTCTAGGGACCCCAAATCTGTAAACAGATTTTAAATAGGACCACCCCATACAAAGTTATGCGTTTTAAAGACCCAAATTATTAATTTTTGCTCATCTTTATTTAACACCATCTTTAGAACCCTTTTTTGCTATGCAAGACATATGCCTCAATTAACCATCTCCCGAGAAATCTAAAACCGCCGTGTCTCGCGAATACCACGTGGAGATAACACGTATACTCTGTCAACCAGGATAGAAGCCGGAAGGATTTGGAAGGTGGGAGAAGAACTTAAAAATTATGGAATCTTAAAACTAATATATACAAATATAAACAACTATCTTATATCTTTACGCCCCATGCGTAGATTGTTGTACTATTAGGAATGATGTACCTTTTGTCATCTTCCTCGATAAACTAATTTTATTAATAAGCTGCGTATGCAAATCGTATTCTTTACCCGGATACATACGCAGGCAAGTACTCGATACCATCCAAATAAAGGTTTGGATGCTTGGTGACTGTTAACATCCGCTTCCCTCGTGTACGCCCAGACACATCCCAGCCCATGAGCACCCCTGCGCATGCACACCCCTGCCCATGCGCAGCCCTGCGCGTGCACACCCCTGCCCATGCGTGCTGCCCATGCGCATCTCTCTCTGTGCGAGTGCTATTTCGGGGTAACGTCACAGCCTTTTATAAATAAAGAACAATGTTATATACTATTATAAAATGTTTATTCTGACATTATACATAACAAATTTAAAAATATTTAATGCCAAGCATGGGTCATTTAAACTTAATTTTAATACAAAGTTATACACAGAAGACAGTCCTTTCTTTATGTTTGTTTGGAGTGGCTTTAATTTTATCTAATTTTATTCGCAGCTTAAAATTTAAATCGATACCCAAGTCCTCTATCTCCTTTTCTAACCAATAGTTTGATACATAGAGACCGTCTAGGTTTTCGAATTGTAAAATGTACCGAAGTTTGCCTCTATATTTAAAGTCTTTGATTCCGCCGACAACCAGATTCATTCCTTCGTGTAATTCTTGCAGCTTGTGACAATCTTTTAATCGCAGCTTTCCCACTATATCCTGCATACGTATCTTGTTAGCTTGATCGACTTCTTCTTGTCGGTATTGGAGGAAATCCTTATTCTCCCACAGACTGTTGCGTAGTTGCATGTCCACCACTTTTGGGAATATATGGTTGTTATAGGTTGTAAGACCCTCGGTTTTAAATGATCCAAAAGGTTCTTTACTAGGCAAATATACAATGTTTAACGGACCCCCTTTGCGTGTGGTGTACGCAAAGATTACGAAACCCGCATTCCTTAGTTCGTCTTTGTTATCTGTCATTTTGATAAATACGTTTTTAGAATAACCTTTTAAAAATATACGGATTTAGTACCATCCTTTTCCGCAAGGACGCCTACATAACTAAAAGAGTCTTTTTTACTAACCACAAATGCATACAACTTGTAGAAACCAGATGTATCTAAGTCAGTCCATCGACACATAAAATAATCTTTTAATTCTTCCTCATTTTCTCTAATAAGATGTTCTTTGTCTAACACATCTTTGTATTGATCGCGTATTGTCGCAGTGTTTTCCATGTAGTCCAATTTTCGCCTTTTTGCATCCATTTCCTCTAATTCCAGCTGTCTTTTCCTTCCACTTACAGCGTATGGTATACATAATAGAGCAATTTCCTTTAGCGTAAACGGATAGAGTTTACTACCAATATTTACGCGTTGTCGTACAACCTCTGGACGAATGTTAGGCGTATCTATCAATCCCAAGTCCGAAATTACTATTTCTTTTGGAATTGTAGAATATGGTGTTGCAGATTGTGTAAAATATGTACTACCTGCTTTAATGTAGCACTTGTGTAAGATTTTATTTTATCTTGGTTGTCTTCCTCCTCTACTATCTCCAAATAATTTACAGGTAAATAGTTAAAACTAAAAGCCGAAAGCACATACTTTATCAATTTTCCCTTTCCTCTGGTTTTTGGACAACTTAATTTGCAAGCCTGTCAATTTCTTTGTATTGCCATTCCCCAATACACGTACTGTAGCAGGTTATTATACACTAAACAGCAGCTATTTTGTAGCTTATCCGATAGCTTACTCCACATTTTGGTAAGTGGTACCGAGTACATTGGCGCCTTTAGGAAGTATAACACTATCTTCCAATAAGGTTAAACAGTCTTTTAAGGGTTTATACACCGTTCCGCACTGACATAGCTTCCAATTGCACAGTTGTATATTGTCGCTTCCAATCGCGTAATACCATGTTCTTTGGCCAAAGTAGACGCAAATGTTTCCTTAAACGTACATCTGGACAACGTAAAAATCTAGTATATGATTGCCAAGTTGTTTATTAACACCAGGACTTGTTATCTGGCACACAAATTTGTTGTAAATCTTAATTCTTGCATTGGTTGTTAGCCATGTTAAACAATCAATCCCGCAGTTTTATCGTTGTCAACTATAATATTACACTTTTCTTCGTATTCTCCCTTATAGCAAAAGTTATGCTTTGTAGTTAAATAATTACACATCTCCATCTTGCTAAATATGCCTGCAAAATCTTGGGTTACATCCATGTCAAAAGATAGAAATAATCTTTTCGACTTCGTCTAATATATCTGGTAGTTCCTCCAATAAAGTTTCCAACTTAACATCTGCTAGTTCCACTTTGTATGGAACACATATAGGATTTTGGAATTTTTTATTAATGCATTCGAGGTCTTCTTTTCCGATAATTTCTTTTACTCTCTGGCCTATCTTGTTACTGCTTTCCAGAGAAAACGGAAGCTTAGCTTTAACACCATGCCTAGCGGAAACAAATCGGTCGAACTTTCTTCGTAGATAGCTGTTAAATGCACCACAAATTTCTTTTTTTAGGATAAACATTTTTTTGTTTGCAGATGCTTGTTCGGTGTCAGAAAGGTCGCAAATTTTAACCAACATTATATTGTCACAAAATGGTTCTGTAATTGGGGGTGTGTAGTCCGCCAGTCAGCATCTTTTCGCCTTCGACATAACAAATATTACCAATTAATAGGTTAGGCCAGCGCCGCGGCGCTGGCCTAACCTATTAATTTTTCCTTTTATCTAACCTAGGTCCACACTTGGTTTTTAATGGAAAAACTCATTAAAAAGCAATTAGTGCTAATGGGTTTTTAATGAGAAAACTCATTAAAAAGCAATTAAGTCATATGGTCATGCGGTCATATGGTCATGTGGTCATGTGGTCATATGGTCATGTGGTCATATGGTCATATGGTCATGTGGTCATGTGGTCATATGGTCATGTGGTCATGTGGTCATATGGTCATGTGGTCATGTGGTCATATGGTCATGTGGTCATGTGGTCATATGGTCATGTGGTCATGTGGTCATATGGTCATATGGTCATGTGGTTATGTGAGCAGGGAGATTAAATTTGGTATACAAGGAAGTAGTTTTGGGTGAGCTTAGTTATAGTAAGACATTTTTAACAACATACTCGACTATTTTCGGTAATATACGCCCCACTCTGTAGAATACATAAGGGAACAAATTTTCGTATTCAATTTAGTATTTGACGGTAGCTAGAACGGTAAACATGAGCGTCTCCAAGGTGATTAACGTTTCTCAACTTCTTGGGAATAAAGTGAAACCGACAAATGAGCGATTTGGATTATGGCTGTTGGCAGAAAATATGTGCAACAATAATCTGCTGACAGATATTGGTAATATTTGTTATGTCGAAGGCGAAAAGATGCTGACTGGCGGACTACACACACCAATTACAGAACCATTTTGTGACAATATAATGTTGGTTAAAATTTGCGACCTTTCTGACACCGAACAAGCATCTGCAAACAAAAAAATGTTTATCCTAAAAAAAGAAATTTGTGGTGCATTTAACAGCTATCTACGAAGAAAGTTCGACCGATTTGTTTCCGCTAGGCATGGTGTTAAAGCTAAGCTTCCGTTTTCTCTGGAAAGCAGTAACAAGATAGGCCAGAGAGTAAAAGAAATTATCGGAAAAGAAGACCTCGAATGCATTAATAAAAATTCCAAAATCCTATATGTGTTCCATACAAAGTGGAACTAGCAGATGTTAAGTTGGAAACTTTATTGGAGGAACTACCAGATATATTAGACGAAGTCGAAAAGATTATTTCTATCTTTTGACATGGATGTAACCCAAGATTTTGCAGGCATATTTAGCAAGATGGAGATGTGTAATTATTTAACTACAAAGCATAACTTTGCTATAAGGAGAATACGAAGAAAAGTGTAATATTATAGTTGACAACGATAAAACTGCGGGATTGATTGTTTAACATGGCTAACAACCAATGCAAGAATTAAGATTTACAACAAATTTGTGTGCCAGATAACAAGTCCTGGTGTTAATAAACAACTTGGCAATCATATACTAGATTTTTACGTTGTCCAGATGTACGTTTAAGGAAACATTTGCGTCTACTTTGGCCAAAGAACATGGTATTACGCGATTGGAAGCGACAATATACAACTGTGCAATTGGAAGCTATGTCAGTGCGGAACGGTGTATAAACCCTTAAAAGACTGTTTAACCTTATTGGAAGATAGTGTTATACTTCTTAAAGGCGCCAATGTACTCGGTACCACTTACCAAAATGTGGAGTAAGCTATCGGATAAGCTACAAAATAGCTGCTGTTTAGTGTATAATAACCTGCTACAGTACGTGTATTGGGGGAATGGCAATACAAAGAAATTGACAGGCTTGCAAATTAAGTTGTCCAAAAAACCAGAGGAAAGGGAAAAATTGATAAAGTATGTGCTTTCGGCTTTTTAGTTTTAACTATTTACCTGTAAATTATTTGGAGATAGTAGAGGAGGAAGACAACCAAGATAAAATAAAAATCTTACACAAGTGCTACATTAAAGCAGGTAGTACATATTTTACACAATCTGCAACACCATATTCTACAATTCCAAAAGAAATAGTAATTTCGGACTTGGGATTGATAGATACGCCTAACATTCGTCCAGAGGTTGTACGACAACGCGTAAATATTGGTAGTAAACTCTATCCGTTTACGCTAAAGGAAATTGCTCTATTATGTATACCATACGCTGTAAGTGGAAGGAAAAGACAGCTGGAATTAGAGGAAATGGATGCAAAAAGGCGAAAATTGGACTACATGGAAAACACTGCGACAATACGCGATCAATACAAAGATGTGTTAGACAAAGAACATCTTATTAGAGAAAATGAGGAAGAATTAAAAGATTATTTTATGTGTCGATGGACTGACTTAGATACATCTGGTTTCTACAAGTTGTATGCATTTGTGGTTAGTAAAAAAGACTCTTTTAGTTATGTAGGCGTCCTTGCGGAAAAGGATGGTACTAAATCCGTATATTTTTAAAAGGTTATTCTAAAACGTATTTATCAAAATGACAGATAACAAAGACGAACTAAGGAATGCGGGTTTCGTAATCTTTGCGTACACCACACGCAAAGGGGTCCGTTAAACATTGTATATTTGCCTAGTAAAGAACCTTTTGGATCATTTAAAACCGAGGGTCTTACAACCTATAACAACCATATATTCCCAAAAGTGGTGGACATGCAACTACGCAACAGTCTGTGGGAGAATAAGGATTTCCTCCAATACCGACAAGAAGAAGTCGATCAAGCTAACAAGATACGTATGCAGGATATAGTGGAAAGCTGCGATTAAAAGATTGTCACAAGCTGCAAGAATTACACGAAGGAATGAATCTGGTTGTCGGCGGAATCAAAGACTTTAAATATAGAGGCAAACTTCGGTACATTTTACAATTCGAAAACCTAGACGGTCTCTATGTATCAAACTATTGGTTAGAAAAGGAGATAGAGGACTTGGGTATCGATTTAAATTTTAAGCTGCGAATAAAATTAGATAAAATTAAAGCCACTCCAAACAAACATAAAGAAAGGACTGTCTTCTGTGTATAACTTTGTATTAAAATTAAGTTTAAATGACCCATGCTTGGCATTAAATATTTTTAAATTTGTTATGTATAATGTCAGAATAAACATTTTATAATAGTATATAACATTGTTCTTTATTTATAAAAGGCTGTGACGTTACCCCGAAATAGCACTCGCACAGAGAGGGATGCGCATGGGCAGCACGCATGGGCAGGGGTGTGCACGCGCAGGGCTGCGCATGGGCAAGGGTGTGCATGCGCAGGGGTGCTCATGGGCTGGGATGTGTCTGGGCGTACACGAGGGAAGCGGATGTTAACAGTCACCAAGCATCCAAACCTTTATTTGGATGGTATCGAGTACTTGCCTGCGTATGTATCCGGAGTAAAAGAATACGATTTGCATACGCAGCTTATTAATAAAATTAGTTTATCGAGGGAAGATGACAAAAGGTACATCATTCCTAATAGTACAACAATCTACGCATGGGGCGTAAAGATATAAGATAGTTGTTTATATTTGTATATATTAGTTTTAAGATTCCATAATTTTAAGTTCTTCTCCCACCTTCCAAATCCTTCCGGCTTCTATCCTGGTTGACAGAGTATACGTGTTATCTCCACGTGGTATTCGCGAGACACGGCGGTTTTAGATTTCTCGGGAGATGGTTAATTAAGGCATATGTCTTGCATAGCAAAAAAGGGTTCTAAAGATGGTGTTAAATAAAGATGAGCAAAAATTAATAATTTGGGTCTTTAAAACGCATAACTTTGTATGGGTGGTCCTATTTAAAATCTGTTTACAGATTTGGGGTCCCTAGAAAATTTAATATTAGTTGATACCTAGCAAAATATATTTATCTTAAAAGAGTGACTACCCTGCGTATAATAAATACAATATAACACTTGTCAAAAAAAAGTTGTAGGGAAAATTAAAGACGTATTTAATGGGGGTCCAGTATTAGAATTTGTTGGTAATAGGGCTAAGTCCTACTGTAATGTAGGCGAGAAAGATACGATTAAAAAGATTAAAGGGTTTCACGAATTGTAGTTAAGTAAAACCGAGGGTCTTACAACCTATAACGAGCATATACCTCAAAAGGGTAGGCATGCAACTACGCGGCAGTGCGCGGGAGAATAAGAATTCTCTCCAATAAGAAATTAAAGTTTCCATGTACGTAGCACCAATCATTGGGTAATGGTCGAAATGTGGGACCTATAAAGGCGATTATTAATTGTGGTTTAGAAAAATAGTAGTTTTCGTGGACTAAATAAAATAGCTTAGACTGGTTAATGTATATGGTTACATACTCGTACACATCCACAAACATCTGTTTACGTCCACAATGGTGATACCGGTGGTTTTTGTTTAGCAAATAGTAGGAAAGATACGTCAGGTGTTAGTGCGTGAAGCCCATAGGATCGTTGGATTCAAAAGAACGGTGCGGTGGGATGTATGGTGGCTCCCGTTAGAATAATCGAAAGTGGTTAATCGGTCGTATTAGATGTTTAAATAAGCGAAAGTGTAAAGGCCTACATAAACAAAAATTTAATTAACCGATAAAAAGTGTGCGATGTGCTACACTTATAAATAAAGTATGGAATGGTGCTTTTAGCGGCCCTAGCAGTAAAAAGGGCGACTGACTTTTCCAAGCAACTACAAGAATAGCAGTAGCGCAGAGAAGGGTATGCATGTATTATACAGTTGCTGCAAAATATGTTAGTTTACGCGTAGCTCGGATGTAATTGACCACGACTTAAAGATCCCTCGGAGGTTTAAAAATTCTCAGCCCATTGTCGTTCGAAAAATGTTTGGAAATTATCAAAACGGTAGCGGGTCGAAGTTTAATGGATGATTGACCGAGTTTTTCTACCTTTTACGAGGGAATCGGAAATTGATAGACATCGAGCATCTAATTCTCTATTTGGACGATATCGAGTACTTACCGGTTCTAGAAATCAATACGTGCGGCCGACCGCTATGCGAAAGTGTAAAAGCCTACAGAAGCAAAATTTAATTATCAGACGAAAAAGTGCGCGATGTGCTATAGAAAGTATAAAAAATGGTGCTTTGCATCGCTCCTAACAGTAAAAAGGAGAGTGACTTTTTCTAGCAATTACAAGAATAGCAGTAGCGCGGCGAAGGGGTATGCATCTATTATACAGCGCATTGTTGCTATAAAATATGTTAGTTTACGGGAAGCTCGAACGTGCACAAATTAAATTTTAATCTATAATTAACCACGGTCGTAAAAATGGGAAATTAATGGGTAATTTGAATACCGCTACATATACTTTCGCTTGGTGATTCATTTGGAAAATATTCGAGCCTATCATTTCTAAAGTATGACGTAGAAGTTATTTAAAATTAAATTGTTGTAAGTATCCTGTAGACAACAAGTTGGTATTTTCTTAGTAATGGTTTAAAGTGTTTTTGGTTATAGTAGCACTGCATCTTCTACAGCACGACTTGCAGACAACTTGTGTGCGTGTGCTACCGCTCTTTTGGATTTTAATATGCACACGAGCCGTATAACATGGAAGACGTTTTCCGGTGTTTCTACTAACGGCATTCGCACCATCGACGAAGCGGACCAGGTGCATGCATTGGCGCTAAATGTATTGGACGAGCAGCGAGGATTATGACGTCATTTAGTTCCCCGCCGAATCCTCAACTTCGTTCGGATGTCTTCGAAACCTTCGGTTTGCATTCTATAAGGAGCATAAATCAGGTACGCTCGAGTAAGCTTTTAGTTAGTTCGCTTACAAGTTTAACTAAAGTGCTATAGTGCGGGTTTTGTTTTGTACTAAAATGGTACCTGCAAACGTTTTAAGTGCAACCCTTGCGGTGCTTCCTATACCTGGAAAAATGCTCTCAAACGGCACCAGAACAAATGTCGTGGTGTAACATCGCCCAGGGTTAAGCCGTCCGCAGCAAAGTACTTAAACTCTGGGTCTTGCGGTATCGCTTTTACGAGAATGGACAGCTTACAGCGACACAAGGAAAAACAGCACGGCATGTCATTAAGCCGTAAACGTTCAACGCCGCCAGCTGTTAAAGGGCCTTGTACGAAACAACCACGAATTATGTGTAAAGTGTGCGAGATGGAGGTGTTAAAGTCTGCATACCCTAGTCATCTACGGAGCAACAAACATAAAAATGCATCAGTTACCGCTACTAACGAAGATGGCGTAGAAATGATTAGCACAGCGTTTAACAACTGTATGGCTAGCTATCGCATAAATAACGCCAGCGTCGACGATGGAGTGTCCGAGTTTCTTTGGAAGCAGAAGGAACGATTTATTCGATTACTTAATAAAAAAAGAATACAACATATAATCCGGAAAATACGTACGAGGTCTTAAACATCATTCCTAATAGTACAGCAACCTAATTAAGGTAGGTCAGTAAGCAATATTTAATTGCTGTTAATTGACTAGCATTTAGCGTACTTTCCTATTTAAAACCCATTACATTGAATGTGTTTACCTCCACGTGGTGTCGCTGGACGGTAAAACATATTGTTAGGTTAACGATAATATGTCTTATTAACCGAAAACACGTTTCCTCTTTTTACATTAATCTTTTTATTACAGGTCTATTTAAACAACACATTAATCTTTTTTGTTACAGGTTAAACTAGTTGGATTCGGGTACACACCGGAAATAATGTTATACTTTGTAAAAATTGTAATTAGTTTATTAAACTGTAAATTGGATAAAATAAATTTTCGCATGCTTAATTTATGTTAATACTGCTACGTGTTTGGTTAAAGGATTGTAGATATTAAAAAGGAGAGGTGATTAGAAATTGATCTTGGTACAAAATCTTAAAATTGGGGTAGCTCCTTTAGGATGATGCAATCTGAAAAATTTAAAGAGATATGGGTAGCTGGAAAAATCTAATATTAATTAATACCAAACAAGGTAGGTTTATCTCGTGGGTGGAAATGTGAAGAAAGATTTATCTCGCAGAGGGTATGTGTAATTTTGCAGGGCGTGGTCCTATATTAAATCTGTTTACAGATTCGGGTTGTGCATAAAATTCTAGACTAACAAGATGTATCGCATGTATAAAAATTTTTATAAGAACGCTCAAAAGTCGCTACAGGTAAAAAATCTTAAAATTCGGGTAGCTCCCTTAGGGATGGTGCAATCTGAAAAATTTAAAGAGATATGGGTAGCTGAGAAGATTCTAATATTAATTGATACCAAACAAGATAGGTTTATCTCAAAAGATGCATTGGTTAGACGAAGAAAACTATTTGTTAGTTTTGGAAGCAAAGAGCAAATTTTAGAGGTTTGAGAGCTTTAAAGGGGTAACTTTGTAAGGAGTAGTCCGATTTTAAATCTGTTTGCAGATTCAAATTCTGCGTAAAATTTTAGACTAACAAGATGTATCGCATGACTAAAAAAAATTATAAGAACGCTCAAAAGTCGCTACAGGTAAGAAATCTTAAAATGAGGGTAGCTCCTTGGGGTGATGCAATCTGAAAAATTCCTAGAGATTCGGGTAGCTGAGAAAATTCTAATATTAATTGATACCAAACAAGGTAGGTTTATCTCGAAAGATGCATCGGCTAGACGAAGAAAACTATTTGGTTCAGATGAAAGATAAAAAAATGGTTAGTCGAAGAAAACTTTTTGGTTCAGATGTGGGAGGAAATGAGGATGCTCATTTGTCTCGAAAGATGAAAAATTTAAGATATTTATCTCGAAAGATGAAAAATGGTTAGTCGAAGAAAACTTTTTGGTCCAGATGTGTGGGGAAATGTGGGATTCTGGGGGAAATGTGGTTCTGGATTTCTTGATTTTACCCTACTGTGATAGATGCAGACTGCAAATTTAAGGGAAATGTGTAAGTTAAATCAGAATAGAAAATAATGAGGGTACGCGTCTAACCAGTTTCAGAATCGAAGACCTAATGCTGATGAGATCATTATAGTTCGAAGGAAAAGTTATGACAGTTCAGCAAACGAGCTTTAATTTTTAATCATAGGTACAAATACAACAATATTTTCAAATAAATAGCTATTTGAACACTCTATTTAATTTCCAATCCAACTGTTCACGCTTTATATAGAAATTCGTTATAACCTGATGGAATTCAGTAGCATAACAATAGAGTATTTAAAAGAATACTTAATATGTAAGGCATGTTTTAAAATAAAAATAGATCTCAGTAAATTAATCTTAAATAAAAACTTGACTGTTGTTCTTGTTCAAGGGTGTTAATAGTCAAATCATAATGTGGGAGGAATAAGTAATAATCCAACCGCAGGTAATCGCATCTGTTGTATTTCAACAAAAGAACCTGACTAAGCTGTGTATAGAAAGAGGATAAATGAATGCGAAAGTTAGAAATAGAAGGCATTTGGTGTACTAACGGTGTGCTGTAAAGTTGAAAGTTATTATTTTAATCTCTTACTGCATACAAACAGTATGCAATGACAAACCGCAATTTGAAATACTAAACATAAGTTTTTACCGCATACATTAAAACTATCCAAGTTTTACGTCAAGAAAAATTGTCAAAGCCCTACAAAATTTGAAAAGTGCTGTCATGCGGACCTTACAGTCAGAACTTGAGACATTTGAATAAAGATACAATAGACTACTTTCAAAACAAGCTTGATCAAAATCCAAATTTGGGGAGATCATTTGTTTACGATATATATACAATAAACATGAAGTTGCCGTAATGCAGCGAATGAGGGCGCCTGGACGCTACTTGAGAAATCTAGATATAAGAAGCTGAAAACCTGGTTTTGATTCAAACTGTCAAACCTCTGTTATTCTAAATGTCAGTAAAAGACACATCTGAATAGTAATATCGATTCCAACTCGTCAAGATGACATAGATTGCTATACTAACGCAACTCCCTTAATTTATCACCAAATTGTTCTATAATAGCCAGAGCTTTTCGGTATTAGAAATTGTGGTAAGTAATAACACCTCGCAAAAGCATGTAGTCGTCTAAAAAATTCTATAAAAGACTAACCATCGAAGTTATTACAGGAATAATAAACTACTGCTTTCCATAAAAAATTCATTGATACAATTGAAAGCTACTTTGTGTAATCCACTGAACCGCTAAATTTTTAATAAGCCTGACACGATTTATAGATTAAGCAGCACCGCAGAGTAGAGACTTTGCTAAAACGTTTTTGTTTTTCTACAGTTGCTTTTCGCGTTAATGTAAAGACTAGTATACAAAAATTCAAATACTTTACAGAAAAAGCAAAAGACAATCTCGTGCTTTCTTAACACTATCATAAATAAACTTTAATCTGCAGAAACAGTTTACGCCCTGGTGTTGGAGCTTTTTTCTTTTCAATAGTCTTGATAATCTTTAAAGCATTGTACAGAATCCTACACCAACAGCAAACATTACATGTTTCCCAATCCTAACTGTCTCTACCACTTTTTTCTCCGTCACCTCCTTTTTCTTCTTCCCCTCCATATACAGAGTTTTTACAATATGCAGATATATATATATATATATATATATATATATATATATATATATATATTGAAATTAATAAGATGAAATAATAACTTAGACTTTTTAAGTAAAGCCCAAATGATCATTTCACATCGAGCTAGTAATTGAAAGAAGGAAAATATAAGGCCTTGGACAGGATTTAAACCTGCATTTCAGTTGTGCCGGAACTGTGCGTTATCCAATTACGCTACCGAGGCCGATGGCTATAATTGGGAAATTTACACATCTAAATCGTGTACAGTACCATATATAAACCTAACTTTCAATTACGTTTAGCATTTTTGTCAATCATATCTGAAATTGTCGAGTTTTTGACTTATGTCAGATATAGACAGGAAGCAACACTCAAAATCACGGCTATAAGCCAAGTATTAATATATAAATATTATAAGTAGTTTTTTACACAAGGTAAGTTGATAAATACTTACGTATTGAAATTAATAAGATGAAATAATAACTTAGACTTTTTAAGTAAAGCCCAAATGATCATTTCACATCGAGCTAGTAATTGAAAGAAGGAAAATATAAGGCCTTGGACAGGATTTGAACCTGCATTTCAGTTTTGCCGGAACTGTGCGTTATCTAATTACGCTACCGAGGCCGATGGCTATAATTGGGAAATTTACAAATCTAAATCGTGTACAGTACCATATATAAACCTAACTTTCAATTACGTTTAGCATTTTTGTCAATCATATCTGAAATTGTCGAGTTTTTGACTTATGTCAGATATAGACAGGAAGCAACACTCAAAATCACGGCTATAAGCCAAGTATTAATATATAAATATTATAAGTAGTTTTTTACACAAGGTAAGTTGATAAATACTTACGTATTGAAATTAATAAGATGAAATAATAACTTAGACTTTTTAAGTAAAGCCCAAATGATCATTTCACATCGAGCTAGTAATTGAAAGAAGGAAATATTTATATATATATTGCTGTGAAACCTCTTGAATCACCTGGTCCGTTGATTTTCTTCTGTTAATCGCCTCGGCTGCTCCTCTAGATAGCTTTCATCCTCATACATAAAAAAAACACATTCCTACCACAAACATCAACGTTAACTCTATTTACATCAATATTCAGAATACATTAAATTTTCAAATTAAATTTCAGCATAAAATTCAGTTTTAAAAGAATTTCAAAATTAATTTTATTATCACTTTAACGTGCATCCAGAATTAAAGTCCTTGTTGGATGCCTACTAATTAATATAACAATATAAGCAGACCGAGTCTGAGTATAAAGGAGCATCTACCACCCTTTACGTTAATTAACCAGGTTTGTCTAATTGAGCTCAAAGACATACCCAAAGTTTCATCATATTCCTGAACATCAAAACAAAATACCCTTTTACTTAAACAAGCAAATTTCATCTTAAAATTAAACTTTTATGGTTAGAACAATTTCACTAATGTCCATTTAAAGTAAATCAATTATAAAGTCATTCAATACACACAAAATGTCAAACAAAATAGTATAATTTACCTGAAGGTTACTGTCCTCGTAGCTTCAAAGTATCGTTTCTTTTAGTTAATCACACCATTCAACAGGATTATATTTACGGCTTCTGATTCTCTACGCTTTTAAATTTTCTCCATCACCATCCATTCAAAGTCGTTTCTGGGCCTTTCCGGAACTCATCTGTGTTTATCTGACCCTTGTTTCATGGATCCAGACACGTATTTGAACCATTTAATTATTAACACCCCGAAAAATAGCAAAGACAGTCATGCTTCTGTCACCAATATACGCCAAAACTGCCTACTTTTGTGTATACATTCGTCGTTGTAAATTTTGCTAATTGGTACAGTGAAACTAAATTTTATTACCTTGTATCTAAGTGCACTGAAGTACATTCATGTTAGCACGTAAATAACAAGCTATTTTGAATCACTAAATATACTAGCAAACTTTAAATTATTTAATCAAACTAAAATGCACGGTTTAACATCTTCAATCAAGTCGCGTATGTACGACATTTTAACGCATCGAATCGTCAAAAGTCTAAGAGAATTTGTTTACATTCATCTCGGTATATATAGCAAAAAGCCTGTCTGTCGGTCGAGTCTCTAAAACGGCCAGTTTCTAGAATTTCTCATGCTCTGTTCCCAGTCTGTCGCCCGCACGTCGATTTTTACGAATTTTCACTCGCCCTATTTAAATCTCAGAAAATTTCTACACGGTACGCAAGCATGTCCGAGAAAAACTAATTGATTTTGTACAGAAATTGTTGTTCTACTTCTGATATTTGTATCCTATTTTTAACCAATTGTGACCCCATGACGTTGCTTAAATCCCGCCTTTTAAAATATGTGTCTTTGCTTGACGCATTTCTCTTTCCTTCTCTACCGTGTTCTTATTGGTGCAACTTGATATTCTTCATTATCGATTATTTCAGTCCACGCGGACTGTTATCTGGGTTTAATAAACCCGTATCGCACATTCTCGTGAATACTAAGCCCCGGTTTCTCCAAGATTCTTTGAAACATTAATTATCTGCAAACTTTACGCCGAATGAGCTTTTTAAATAAACCCAGGTGTTTAAACATACTATTAATTCTCAGAGCCTTATTCCGTGTTATTTTAATCTTGGGTTTTTACAAGTTTCTATAGGTATTATGTTATTAACGGTTTAATTAACTCCAATTAAATTGATTTCTATCCTTTCCTTTTTAGCGAATACAACTTAAATATTAATTATTATATGTACACTTTGTTTTACTACCGGTTACTTAAAATGAGTTAATTAAGATAAATTTTGCACGTAATTTCCATTTGTTTATTTCTTAGGAATAATTACATTACACGCAGAGCTTTTCAATACTGCTTCTTTTGATATAAAGCGTCTTATAAATAATTTAAATTTCTTATTTTTACTGAAACGACCAAGTTTATTTATGCTTCAAGGTTTTAATAAAGCGTATTATTTAATGAAATTCCTTATACACGGTGATTAAAATTATTTGATGTGATTATTTAATTTTCTACCCTGGTCTAAATATGAGTATTTTCCCCCTATTTGAATACAAATAATCCCACTTATTTGAATGCAAATATAAAGCATTTAGACAAAAAAATTACAAAAAAAATGCCTATCTCTCTCTACCCTTATCTATCTATCTTACCTACTTTGTCTCCAATCAAAAAAAATATTTACACCTATCCTATATCCCTATCCTACTCCTAACTCTCACCTAATTCTATAAACTGAACTTATCCTTAACTTCATCCTACTTATCCATCTAATCCTATATACATCCTATATACCTATCCTATTCCTAACTTTTAACTAATCTTCACTATACTTTACTTCCCCCTACCTAATCCTATATGCCTATCCTACTTTTACTCTATTCCTAACTCTCCACTAATCTTATATGAAATATCTATACTTAACCTATCTTATTTTCTTCCTACATTTAATCTTTATTCTCATCCTAAACCTATTTCTAATTATCTCCCATATTTATCCTATACCTAGCTTTATTTTCTATAAACACCTACTTCTACTCTTCTATATACACCTATTCTATCCCTATTCTATTTAAATCTAACTCTCTTATACACCTATTTCTCCTGTGGTGATGGTTCTCCGGTATAAGGGAATAGTAGGTTGACGTGAAACCGTCCCTCTCATTTCCGTACCTACTTCCCTTAATAAATATGTGCACTCCCTACTACTTCCCCTATCTCAAAGGTCCCTCATATGGCAAGTGTAGTTTAGCACATGTCATCCTATCTCTCTTCCCTACTCTCAAGCTTTTACTACTACCTGGTCTCCCACTTTAAATTTTACCCTCTTTCTAATTCTTGCGTTCATCTTCCTTGTATATTTTTCAGCTCTCTTCCTTAACCTCTCCTCACATCTACCAAAAGTTGTTGAATTCATCGTCCCTAGGCACAATTTGCCATGGTCTTTCGGGATACTGTTGCTTGATCAGCATGATGGGACTGGTTTCTGTCACGGTACTAGGGTTTCATTGATGAAAGATTCAACCTTAGACAAATTGTCCTCCCATAAACGATGATTCCTATGTGAAGCTAAACGCAAAACTTAACCGTCTCCTGAATATATCGCTCAGCTGGATTCGCTTGAGGATGCCTTATGCTACAAAACACCACTTTAACGTTTTGCCTCTCCCAATAATCTCTAAATCTTTGATTATTAAAATAAGTAGCATTGTCTGCTAATACTCGTTTAAAAGTTCCTACTTCCCTACAAAATTGTTCCAATTTCTTGTTAGTTCCGACTGTGTTACAATCCCGAGTGGGATATAATTTGGTAAATTTCGAAAACACATCAGTCACAATCAGCACATGTTTGTGTCCTTTTGTACTTCGGACTAGATTGCTCAAATAATCAATAGCAACTAAGTCCAGGGGATTTTGTACGTGTATACTTTGTACCACATCCTGACTCGTACTATTTTTGTACTTTCCTAAAGTACATAAGTGACAAGTGTTGATGACAGACTTTACTAACCCTAAGTCTTTAGTAGAAAAAAACGTTTCCCTAAAAATTAACCATGTCTTTCGGATTCCTATGTGACCATATCTTAAGTGCAGATCTTTGATAATTAATTTTGCTTGTACCCTATCCACCACATACACTTCCAATTCTTGAATTTTTTTACACAAAAAGCCGTTTATCATATGGAAGTTTTTAAATCCCGGTTCGCTTTCTAACTTCGTCCTAACAATCTGTAGCTCCTCACTCTGCTTCTGGTTCCTCAAGATCTCCTCTTCTCCATATACTGAATCATTTTGTAGTAGACTGTTCATGGCAATCATGATGTCACACGGTCTTTTGTTATCCATGTCCCTGTTTCTACTAAACGCGTCTGCTATAAAATTATTTTCTCCCTTAATATATCTAATCTCAAAGTCAAACTCCTGTAGTAACAACCCCCATCGATATACTCGATTATTAGAAAATCTCGTATTCATCAACGCACACAACGCCGAATGATCCGTTTCGATTACAAAATGTCTTTCTATCAAAAAAAATTTTAACTTCGTAACACCAAACACCACTGCAGCCATCTCCTTTTCATAATCGTGTAATTTACTTCATGCGGCTTCAGTGTGCGTGAAACAAAAGATATGGGCACCTCTTCCCCCTCTTGTACTTGGTACAACTCTGCTGCTAATGCACTATCCGATGCATCCGTCCTTAGTACGAAACCTACATCAAATCTGGGATGCCTCAAAATTAGTTGGTCGTGAAATTGTTCCAACAGTGTTAAATATGCTGCCTCTTGACTTTCCGTCCAACTCCATCGTACTCCCTTCTTCAGAAGTTTAAACAATGGACCCGCTTTTTCAGCAAATCCCGGTACAAACTTTTATAAAAGTTAAGGACCCCCAAAAAAGCTCTTAATTTCCTAATGTTATTAGGTCTCGGATATGTCAGAAGTTCGGACAATCTTTCTTTATCGATACACATACCTTGAGTGTTCACCACATACCCCAGAAATTTAACGGTTTTGAAAAAATTCACATTTTCTATATTCAGCCTCAATCCTGCTAACTTAAGCTCTAATAATATCCGTTCTAAATGAGAGTAATGTTGTTCCTCAGTTTCACTAAAAATTAAAATATCATCCACATAGTGTATGCAGAATTGCTCATATGCTCCTAAAATTGCTTGCATTGCCTTAATTAATGCTGCACTTGACGTTGACAAACCATACGGTACTACCTTAAAATTATAGATTTTTCCTCTACGGAAAATCCTGTGTACCTTCTAGAATCTTTGTGTAATGGAATCAGCCAGAATGAATTCCTTAAATCTAATTTACTAAAATAAACTTGCCACTTAATCTCGTCAAAAGCGTGTCCATGGATGGTGGACAATGGAATTGCGGTTTGGTCCGTTGATTAATTTTCGTGCATCCAAACATAAACGAATGCTATCATCCTTTTCTTAACTACCACCAACGGATTTATGAAATGAGTGTTTGATACCTCTATTATGCCATCTTCCAACATTTTATTTAATTCTGCCTTCACCTGCTCCCGATATGCTGCTGGAATTGGATAAACCTTTGCGTTGAACGGTTCTGAATTATCCACTTCCAATCTGTGCTCATAGCCTAACGCTGTGCTTGCTTCTACCCCACACTAATTCTGCATGTTTTTGTAATAAAGCTTGAACCTCTACTCTCCTATCCTCTGGACATCTTATTGTGTTGATCTGTTTAACTTCCTCATCCTCTACCTCTACTACATTAATACTTAACCCCGTGTCATCCTCTGTGACTTCATAACTGCCCTTCCATGGCACTACCCTATTCTTAATCCTTACTACCTTCCTTTCCATATCTATCAAAACCCCTAACTTCATCATACAGTCAACACCTAAAATGCTCTGAAACTTCAGTCCAGGTACAATTACAAACTCCTGTTCACAGCTTAAATCTCCTATATCTATCCTAAGCACCACAACACTATTTACTACAGCAAACTTCTTTTTATTTGGAGCTACTAAATGGCTACGTTTTATAGGCATAATTCTATCACAAACCTTATCCCTAATTTTGCTGACGAATTCCTCCGATATTAAACTCGCCTCTGCCCCTGTATCAAGTAATACTTCTACATTATTTTCAAAAATTTCTAAATTAATAATTGGCAAACATAATTTTTCTACAGTTTCTGGCTCTACTTCCTCCTCAATTTTGAAAAATTCACGTAGATGTTCGTATACATTTACACAGAAATCTAGTGGTCTGTCACGTTCTAAAAATCCTGTCTCATCCTGTTTTCCGTGCTTGGTCCTGGTTGTCCTTCTACAACCTGTGCGTACGTCCTTCTCGTGTTAATATCCGTGTCCCTGTCTCTATTCGGCGTGCTGGTCACAGTCCTGTTTACTTCCGGTAAACTGTTCTGTCGCGTGTAACTAGGTCTTGGCGTCGGTCCCCTAGTCGCACTATTGCTCCGGTATTCCTGTCCTCGTCGTTCCCAATTCGGTCGAAAATTTCTGTTGTAGTCAGGCCGTCTCGGATAATTCGGTGTCCTGTTGTCAAACCTAACTGTGTTAACGTTTCGTTCTCGTATCTCTCTTGTCCGTCCTACACATACATCGTCATATCTCTGCAAATACTCTAAAATGTCTCCCGTTCTGTGATGTTTTGTAAGGCCACGTGTTGTCTAATTTCCTGTTCAAAATGTCGTGATAGGTACTTGATAATCTGTCTGTCCGTCAATGGTGGATTCAGTTGTTTGGCCACACTGTACTTGCGGATGGCATATTGCTCCTAGAACCTGCAAACTCTCCCTTAAATTTTCCTGTAATCAAGTCGTCCCTAATCTGATCCTGTTTGTGATCACTCCAGTAATGTTGTAAAAATTTGTCTTCAAAGTCCCGATACGTGTCTATGTCCTGTCCTACTAAATTGTACCATGCTTCCGCGTTGTCCTTTAATAAAGCCTTTATCGTATTTAGTTTAGTTTGTTCGTCAAATAAATTTCCCACTAGATTTCTTACACTATTAATAAAAATTTGTGGATTTACCCTGTTATCGCCATAAAACTTCATGTGTTGGTCCAATGATACTCCACCTGTATAAAATCTGGGACCTTCCCCCATTAAATTTGACATGTTGTATTTGATACTACTAACTTCGCGCTCTACCCTGCCTAACTGATCCCTACATGAGTCCGTCACTTCAGTCATTTTTACATTAATCTCTTCTTCACAGAACATGCGTACTTCGGACCTTAAATGTCCCATTTCCTGTCGAAGACCTGTAATATCACGCTCATTTTTTTCAACCCTATTTTCTACTTCCCACAGTTTCACGGTAAGACTATCTTTAAATTCTGTAAATTCTTTAGTATTTTGTTCAATTTTCCCGCTTATCTGCTCTAATTTTTGGTTGGACTCCTCCCTCGCTCTATTAGATTCTTCCCTAGCTCTATTAGCTTCTTCGTTCATCCTCTCTAGCATTCTCATTATCATCTCGTTTCCTTGATCCCCTGATTCCGTCCTCGACTGATCTCTACTGCCTCCTGCTTCTTCCATTTTAGAATTTTTCCCACACAATGCACTATCGTCACTTCCAATTTCCACTCCTTGACTCCTTAACCACTCCTTTCTCTGCATACGTTCCAATCACTCACACACACTCTAAAATACTCTTAAATTTATACACACACAAAAACACTCTCTCTCTCAGATCGCCAGTTTCCTGGAATAAACTAACAAAAATTTTATTTGGAACTCGAGCCTCACTTTTGGGTCGCCAAATTATGCTGTGAAACCTCTTGAATCACCTGGTCCGTTGATTTTCTTCTGTTAATCGCCTCGGCTGCTCCTCTAGATAGCTTTCATCCTCATACATAAAAACACATTCCTACCACAAACATCAACGTTAACTCTATTTACATCAATATTCAGAATACATTAAATTTTCAAATTAAATTTCAGCATAAAATTCAGTTTTAAAAGAATTTCAAAATTAATTTTATTATCACTTTAACGTGCATCCAGAATTAAAGTCCTTGTTGGATGCCTACTAATTAATATAACAATATAAGCAGACCGGAGTCTGAGTATAAAGGAGCATCTACCACCCTTTACGTTAATTAACCAGGTTTGTCTAATTGAGCTCAAAGACATACCCAAAGTTTCATCATATTCCTGAACATCAAAACAAAATACCCTTTTACTTAAACAAGCAAATTTCATCTTAAAATTAAACTTTTATGGTTAGAACAATTTCACTAATGTCCATTTAAAGTAAATCAATTATAAAGTCATTCAATACACACAAAATGTCAAACAAAATAGTATAATTTACCTGAAGGTTACTGTCCTCGTAGCTTCAAAGTATCGTTTCTTTTAGTTAATCACACCATTCAACAGGATTATATTTACGGCTTCTGATTCTCTACGCTTTTAAATTTTCTCCATCACCATCCATTCAAAGTCGTTTCTGGGCCTTTCCGGAACTCATCTGTGTTTATCTGACCCTTGTTTCATGGATCCAGACACGTATTTGAACCATTTAATTATTAACACCCCCGAAAAATAGCAAAGACAGTCATGCTTCTGTCACCAATATACGCCAAAACTGCCTACTTTTGTGTATACATTCGTCGTTGTAAATTTTGCTAATTGGTACAGTGAAACTAAATTTTATTACCTTGTATCTAAGTGCACTGAAGTACATTCATGTTAGCACGTAAATAACAAGCTATTTTGAATCACTAAATATACTAGCAAACTTTAAATTATTTAATCAAACTAAAATGCACGGTTTAACATCTTCAATCAAGTCGCGTATGTACGAGCTTTTAACGCATCGAATCGTCAAAAGTCTAAGAGAATTTGTTTACATTCATCTCGGTATATATAGCAAAAAGCCTGTCTGTCGGTCGAGTCTCTAAAACGGCCAGTTTCTAGAATTTCTCATGCTCTGTTCCCAGTCTGTCGCCCGCACGTCGATTTTTACGAATTTTCACTCGCCCCATTTAAATCTCAGAAAATTTCTACACGGTACGCAAGCATGTCCGAGAAAAACTAATTGATTTTGTACAGAAATTGTTGTTCTACTTCTGATATTTGCATCCTATTTTTAACCAATTGTGACCCCATGACGTTGCTTAAATCCCGCCTTTTAAAATATGTGTCTTTGCTTGACGCATTTTCTCTTTCCTTCTCTACCGTGTTCTTATTGGTGCAACTTGATATTCTTCATTATCGATTATTTCAGTCCACGCGGACTGTTATCTGGGTTTAATAAACCCGTATCGCACATTCTCGTGAATACTAAGCCCCGGTTTCTCCAAGATTCTTTGAAACATTAATTATCTGCAAACTTTACGCCGAATGAGCTTTTTAAATAAACCCAGGTGTTTAAACATACTATTAATTCTCAGAGCCTTATTCCGTGGTATTTTAATCTTGGGTTTTTACAAGTTTCTATAGGTATTATGTTATTAACGGTTTAATTAACTCCAATTAAATTGATTTCTATCCTTTCCTTTTTAGCGAATACAACTTAAATATTAATTATTATATGTACACTTTGTTTTACTACCGGTTACTTAAAATGAGTTAATTAAGATAAATTTTGCACGTAATTTCCATTTGTTTATTTCTTAGGAATAATTACATTACACGCAGAGCTTTTCAATACTGCTTCTTTTGATATAAAGCGTCTTATAAATAATTTAAATTTCTTATTTTTACTGAAACAACCGAGTTTATTTATGCTTCATGGTTTTAATAACGCGTATTATTTAATGAAATTCCTTATACACGGTGATTAAAATTATTTGATGTGATTATTTAATTTTCTACCCTGGTCTAAATATGAGTAATATATATGTATATATATATATATATATATATATATATATATACAGTGTGCCTGTCTACTTAAGTTGGCGGCATATGGAAAACTTTTCTATTTTTAGTTTTAGGAAAAAAATTACTTTTTATAAAAACTTCTGTTTTTGTTACACGTACGGATCTTATTATTCAGTCCCTCAATTAACTACCGCTTTCTCTGTAAATACAAGCAATCGTTCTATCTCGAAATTGTCAACACTCTTCTAATCATAGTCGGTGTTATACTCTGAACGGTTTCTTTAATGGTTTGTTCTAAATGGACAACATCTGTGAATGGCCCTTGGTGGTACACCTTCTCTTTCAGGTAGCCCCACAAGAAGAAGTCGAGTGGGATCAAATCTGGAGAGCGAGGTGGCCAACGAATTTCCGAAAACCGATGCACAACTCTTCCATTAAAACAATTTTCAAGATATTGCCTTACATCTAACCTGCTATGGCATGGGACACCATCCTGCTGGAACCATATCTGTTGACGTTTAAGTAGGGGTAGAGCATTAAGAAAATCATATAGTTCTTTTTGTAGAAAAATTAAATAACGGTCTGCATTCTATGATTCTCGAAAAAGGAAAGGTCCGATTACTTCATTTTTAAAAATTACACATCACACGTTAGTTTTGAAAGCATACTGGTCACGAGTTTTGATTGTAAAATGTGAATTAGTCTCACTCCACCAACGACAGTTATGTGAAGAAACTGTTCCATTTGATGAAAATGTTGCTTCATTCGAAAAAAGAATCTGTCGTGCCATAAATGGATTATCTTCAAACTTTCCAACAGAATTCAAAACGTCTATCATGATCTCCTGACTTTAATGCATGAATAAATTGCGACTTTTACGGGTGCAATTTGTTCTTATTCGAATTTTTCAAAGTGTATCTTTACTTAGAGTATTTGGCATCAAGATGCTTTTCTTCGCAAAGAATGTTTCGGATGTTCAATTGCTGAGAGCATTACTTCAAACTCAATCTCATCATTAGTAACCAGTTTTTGACGTTTGTTGGTATATCTGTTTTTTATTTCTCCAAAACTCTTAAATTTCATTAATAGTTTTCTTACTGTTTCATTATGAACCCTTTTTTCTGGATGTTGGTTATTGAAAATGCCGGTAGCTTTACGAAATGTTTTATAATTTTCACCTACAATTAACACAATTTTAATTTTCCTTGCAAACTCAATGTTGCGGGCATTTCTTACAAATACATTTACAAACTGAAGTCTTGACGTTTACTGTCAAACAATTTTAGTCAGTGCATCCTAGATTAAATGTATTAGAGAAAAGTTTGATAAAATAAGAAAAAAGTTGTTTACGATATATAGATATAATTGCATATTTTACCGTAGTTTTTAATTCTAAATAACTTTTTGTAATAACAATTTTCAAAATTCTCAAAATAAAGGTACTTTACTCTTGTACCAAATTCACATTTATTGATAAACCTCGTATATGACTGATAAATTTAGCTGTTTGAATATTTTACTTTAGGTTTCATACCAAGCAGAACTTTTTATAAAGAGTAACTTTTTCCTAAAAATAAAAATAAAAAAGTTTTTCATATGCCGCCAACTTAAGTAGTCACACTGTATATATATATATATATATATATATATATATATATATAATATATATTGCTGAGGATCGGGGATTATAAAAATTCTCGCCCCACGGATTGGGTGCCATAAGATTGCTGTGGATCGTGGGACAGTCTCTGGAACTCCCTAAAACCTATTCAAATTCTAACGTTGGGTCGTCATAAGATTGCTGTGAATCCGCGGATTAAAGGTTTAAGAATCGATAGTGAATCATTAAATACTTTTCAAAATAAAAAGTTCACAATAAAAAAATTTTCTTACTCTGATTTCTGCTTCAAAATATCTTCAGCAGCTTCCCTGGCTAGCTGAGCTGGGCCTCTTCTAGGATACCTAAATTTACAATCATTCTTCCTTCCCACTCACACACCATTCAATAAAATCACCAAATAATACAACAATCATACAATCTTTATTTACCGCTATTTACAAACGATTATTTACAGATATGTACAGTTTGGTACTCTAGTTACAACTCAATAACTGATATTTTTGTAAAGTCCTTGTTTTAAAATTTTAATTGCAACCACATTTAATACAATAGGAGTAAATGGGCCCTAAATAACACCCTATATTTATTGCACACTGGAGTATGGTGAGCTCATAATAACCCAGTTTATTAATGTATGCCTTTTACCTTGCATAAAATTACTACAAAACTAACAAACCCATGTACCCCTTAACAATCCAATTTAAATTCGTAAAGAAATTTAGTAAGCTTTACATACACCTTTTTTTCAATATTTACAATACCTTAATAATTGTAGAGTACACGTATCTTTTCCAATACGTTAAATAACCATAAATAACCCCCAAAGTTCACTCACACATCACAAATAATTCCAACAGTTTATCGAATAATAGCAAATTCAAATGAGTTACCTGGAAAATACTTCAAGTCTCCAACTCCTTCGATGATGCTCTATTCTCCAGAACCCCTTGGCTTTGTGATTATGCGCTCTGATCCACCAGATATTTATGGATGATAAATTCAGTATACGCCGAACTCGTTGCTACCCATTACCATTCCATCACAACATACAAATTCACGTACATTATACTTTTGTTTATAGATTTATTAGCTTGTTATGGTATTAGTTGGACCTCGGTTAATTTAATTCACTCGACACTACACACGTTAATAACTACAAGGCCTCAACTTACCACGTTATAAGTGCTAAAACTATTTTTACTGAATTATACAATTTTTCAATACTCACAAGACTCTACCATAACGTCGGTTGATTATTATACGTAGTCTAAAGTGATGAAAATAAAAAGAGAGCCCTATTAATTTTTTTAGAGTATTTATACAATTCAAACTGCCACCTCTCGGCCACTCTTCACGCGAAATACTTAATTTAAAATAATATTTCTGCAAATTTTGGATATAACCGCCTTAAAGCTTCTAGAAATTCGCATCGTGGACGCGCTATATAATCCAAAAAATCGCATTTATCTGTCGCGTGTTCGTCCGTTGTAAAACTACTCGTTTGAACCAATGATACTGTTTTGTGTCGTCATAAAACTCCGCCTGTTATATTTTTATCTCTGTCTTATGCATATTAGATGTCGCGTTCCAGCCCCACTTGAGTTATATAAAATCGATATTGCTGACGGCGTCCCTTGACCCCACGTGGATTGAGTACGTGCGTTTTGAAATCGAATGCTTTTATACCCGTCTCTATCTGTAGCATATTATTGATCGTGCATCCCTTTCGCTCTTTAAGAAACTTTATTAGCTTGATTATTCGAAGCAACTAACGGTTGGAAATATATTCTATGAAACCCGCGTTATTATGTTGATAAATTCGAAGAAGGTAACCTTTCAAACATGCAGGTGCTCTTAGTTATTGATCGTTTAAAACAACAATTCTAGGAGCTTATATTTTACGGTATTCGATACAATTGACGTCCTTGTCTGCTACCACTAACCCATTTGCCTTCGGATTATTGGTTTTCTATACCCTGGTGTGTTTCTTAATGCTATTACACGTTAAATTAAAATAAGTTAAATTAATTATGCGTTTCTATTTGTTTTTAAAACTGGTTTCCTTTATGAACCTATTGCTTTTCAATCATTAATTATAAAAATACGTCAATACTTGTCCGTTTAAATTAAACAAATGAAATAAATTTTGCGCGTAAATAATTAGTTTGTTTCTCTATACAGAGTGTTTGAAATTGCATTGCTTACCTCAAATTTAACCCTTTGAATCCATAACAATATATATATATATATATATATATATATATATACATATATACATAAAGTTAAAGAAACATTAGGTTCATTCAATAGTTTTCACCAAAAGTTACAATTTACACACGAAAAAGAAATAAACACAACCATCTCTATCATGGACATGCTTATTACTTGTAATTCTGCGGGAATAATTTCAACCAATTGGTACAGAAAAACCAGTTGGAGTGGTAGATACCTTAACTTTAACTCCTATGTACCTAAACAATACAAAATAAATGTCATAAATAATTTAGTTGACAGGGCAATAAAACTTACACATAATCGATATCGACATCAAAAATATAACGTTAGTAAGAAACATACTAGAAAATAATAATTATCCAAAATCGTTTTACCAACCAATAATTAAAACAAAAATTCAAAAAGTTTTTAATAACTGTGATAAAAATAAACAACAAATGAAAGAAGAGCGTATAAGTTTATTGTACAATTCGGGTTTATCCAAAAAAAATTTAAAATGCCTTAATACCCACAATATACAAGTCATCCACAAACCCAACAATTCAACAAATCACTTTTTTACTAATCTTAAACCACAAATTCATCACAATAACCAAACCCACACTATTTATCAAATTAATTGTTTAGAATGCGAAGGATGTTACATCGGAAACTCAAAACAATATATTCACAAACGCCTATATGAACACAAATACTCTATAAGAACAAACAATAACAAAATTACAGCATTAGCGGCCCACGCAATCGAAAAACTACACCAATTCGACTTTAACAATGTCAAAATTATAGGTGTTGAAAATAATGATAAGAAAAGAAACATCTTAGAAACTATTAAAATACACAAACACCCGAACGCGATCAATTCAAAAGTAGACCAGGATAATTTTATAAACATATTTAACAACATAATTCGTTTTTAAAAAATGATTATGAAACTATTTCAGCCTCAGATTCCTTTGCTTAATACAACACTGTAAAGATTCATACATTTAATTCAAGCCTGGTTTAAAACAAATGCATACATTGTCCGCGCTAAATATTTATCAATGATAACAATAAGTTTGTTGGTTACCTAAGCATAATAATTTAGTTTAAGCAATTTAGTTCTTAAAAGAAGATGTGATACATTGTTAAACATTGTTTATTATTTGTCTATTATTAATGTTAGTTATGTTTACGATAAATGTGTTTTATCTATCTGACTAAAATGTTCACATCCTAATAGCAAACTCATTAATATAAAAAACTTTTATATAATTTTGGGTATGTATAGCAATTTTAAAAACTTTTTTGAAATACCTATGTAATATTGTAGGTGCTTAATGATTATGATAGTTTGTACCGAAACGCGTATAGCAATTACGTTATATAGTCATATACGAAAAGTTGTAGTTTTCGTTATTTTGTCAACAACTTTTTTATCCTTGATCACAGGCTTTTCTAAAATAATGTTAACTAGGCCAAAGTTTACATAAAATAAATATAACTTACAATTTGAGAAAATAAAATTGACATCTAAATGAATAGATTTTGTATATAAAAGTTTTGGATTTTATTGCTTTTTGAAGTTGTAAAATTGTATAATTTGTAAAAGTATTAAAATGTCAAAAAAAAATTTGTTTCTAAATTGATGGATTGTATGATTTTGTATGTGTGCATGCAAATTTCTGTCTATAGGAGTGTTTGTGCGCATGTTTGTTTGTGTTGTGTGTATGCGTGTGTGTGAGTGCACGTGAATGCGTTCGTGTGTGTGTATGTGTGTGCGTGCGTGCATATGTGAGAGCGTGCGTGAGTGTGTGTGTATGTGTGTGTGTGTGTGTGTGTGTGTGTGTGTGTGTATGTGTTAAACAGAGAGAGAGAGAGAGAGAGAAGAAGAGAGAGAATGAATGAACATATTCATTTTAGTGTTACTTGAGTTATGTGTTTATGTACTAACAATTCTTGCATTAACTGTTTATCAACTATTGCTCTAAAATTAAGGAGATAGGTATAAATCGAACTTAAACCATTAATATCAGTTCTTTTTTTATTGCATTTTGATTTTGAAAGATATGACACATTTCTAAGAAAATCTTTTCTGTTTATCTTTTTTAAATTCTAAAATTTGAGGATTTTCAAAATCCATTTTGTGATTAGAAGTAATTAAATGTGGCAATAAAGCACAGGAATTTGGCTTGACTTTAATGTCGCTTTTATGTTGTGTTATACGTTGGCTTAGGCTTTGTGAGGTTTGACCAATGTATAGATTATTGCAATCTAAACAGTTAATTTTATATACAATGTTTCTTTGTTGGAGTTTTGGAGTTTTATCTTTTAATTTTGAGAAAAGAGTATTTATTGTTAATATATTTCTTTTAGCAAATTTAATATTATATTAATATTATTTTTAAAGGCTTGAATTAATTTTTGAGTTAAGTGTTCGATGTGTGGTAGTGTTTTGTGTATATGGTTACTTTCGGGATTGATATTGTTATTATTATTAGTGTTATGGTTTGTATTTTATTTGGGAATTATATTGTTATTATTATTAGTGTTATGGTTTGTATTTTGTTTGGGAATTATATTGTTATTATTATTATTATTATTATTATTATTATTGTTATTATATAGGCGAAAAACACAAAATTGCCAATTTCTTTATTTGCTCATTGCTACAGTGTTAATAGAAATAAAATATTGAAAATTTGGATATTAGGGCAGTTCACCATTACGTACCCTACTGTGTTACGTAGTTTTTATCTTAGACATCTTGATTTTGCGTGACGATGTTTAACTTTTTATTTTCTAATAGCCGCCATATTGGATATTTATAGTTTTGAAATACTGACACAAGTCCTTTCCAAAAAAGTATAACATTGGGTATATTTGATTGATTCAAAATATTAAAAATCACGAAACTATGTTTTGGTCGTGGATAACTTCCATTACAAAAAAAGAAACAATTGGTCTATAACAGGCAGAATTCATTTGCAGGGGTAATGAAAACAATAGCACATGTAAAAAATTGAAAACAAATTTCTAGTAATCAAAACTAACTTCGTTATGCACTAAGGGGCTAGTTACAACTAAGATGTAATCAATACCAAATATTATTTACGCAGTTTATAATTGTCGTTCAAATTTAGATTACTAAAAATTAACAACAATTAGAAAATAGCAATAATCAGACACCCTAAGCCCATTAATTATTTCAAAAAAATTGTTCAAATAACCCTCTATTTTGTCATGAGTTACGGCTAGCCTTTATTTAGTTACCTTTTCCCAATTTCTTTCATGTTCGTATTCAAAATGACTTCTTTTTCGGCTTCCTACCAAGGTCTTCCTGTGTGGGAGTGGAACTTGCTACTACTACCCAAACATACCCTTCTTCGGCGAATCCAGCTTCGAACAAAATTTCCTCCGTCTCTAGTTCTACATCCTATTCTACTCCTACTTCTGCTCACCCTTCTTATTCACTCTCACCCCAAACTGTGCCTCCACCACCATTAAAACCCATAATTCAAATTATTGACGCAGGTAGCTTCTCAAGAGTTTGTTCCCGCTTTCTTAAACGATTCTAGTTAAGAAATTCCTGTCGTATCTGCAAGCACATATGTCGCTGAAGTGACGATAATTTCTAATTCAGTCAGCAAAGGTCCTGTTGAAGTTCATGAACACGTATCTTTAATGTCTGTTGCTGTTGCTGTCAAAATTCTACATGTTCCTGCTTTCCTAAATTGTTCTACTCAAGAAATTTCTGTCGTGTTTACAATAACAGCTGTAGCTGAACTGACGATAACTCCTAATACGGATAGAGAAGGTCCTGTTGAGGTTAGTAAGCCCGTAGCTATAATGCCTGCTGCTGTTGTTGTCTAAGTTTTACCTGATCCTGATCCTGTTTGGTTATCTACTATTGTTAAGAAATCAGTTCCTATTGTGGCTGAGGTTTTGTCTGTTTCTACTCTGTTGTCTAACAGTGATGCAGTCTTATTTGATTCTACTTCTTTATCGGACGTTGATGAAACGTTACCTGCTTCTACTCATTTTTGTGAAATTGACAAAATTCTTTCTGATTGTGTTTCGTTATATCATGCTGACAAACTTCTACTTGCTTCTGTTCTTTTAGCTAAGGTTAATGAACTTCTAGCTGATGTCCTGTTATCTAATGTTGACGAAGGTCAACCTGATTCTGCTTTCTCCTCTATTGGGGATGGCGTTCTTCCTGATACTGTGTGTTTTTGTAAGGTGAATGAAATTTTGTCCGGTGCTGCTCCTTCCTTTCATGTTGATAAATTTCATTCTACTCCTTTATCTAACATTGGCGATGTTCTACTTGATATTGCTTGTTCCTGTAACGATGATGAACTTCTACCCGATTCTGTTCCTTTATGTAATTTTGTTGAAGTGTTACGGATTCTGCTCGTTTTCCTACAGCCAATGTTGTTTTTTTCTTTCCTAACTGTGATACTTCTAGTCCTCTATCTAACGTCGTTGAAATTTTATCTACTTTTGTCCCTCTAGTTAACGTAAGTGTGCTCTGCTTCTGTTTCTTTTCGTAAGATTAATTCTCGTACAGCCAATATTTTTTCTCTTTCTACCGTTGGCTTTCTTGCAACCCATTCTAAAAACAAACAACTTAAGTAATTGTAAATATTCTTTCTAAGAATTTCTCAACGTAAATATAGTTGTTTTGAAACGACAAGTTTATGCTACAATTAATTAGTCAAGATTCCTGTTAGGTATCCGTGAGTGCGTTATACCTTCCGATTACTTAGAATTTCGTTCTAGTGGGTTTCCCACCTAAAGATTTGCCGAAATAATATATCCTACTATTCTCCGGTAAAACCGTGTTTTCCAGTTTCAATCGCGTTTCGATAACGCGGATGTTTGCATTTCGACTTCGTGTTATTTTGAACTCCTTTTAAACTTTGATTCTGCAGCTTGTTTGTTGATGCACTTGTAAAAACTACTGGTTCCGTTACTCCAAGAGCGATGCACGTTTCTCCTGTATCAAATGTGTAGATTTGGTGTGGATCGGTAAGCGCTCCTGAGTTGTTAATATTAGTAAAATGTTCTTTTTTTTAGCTCTTAGCTGGAGGCTAAATTGCTTGTTGCGTACCCCGATTATTGCTTGATGTGGATCAACTGTTCTTGCATGTAGACCGCCGTGGCAATTACGGTAGTATCATAGTTGTTGCTGACTACCGAGGCGATGCTGTGTCGATTTGATTCCGAGGGCTGACAAAGTATCCCGACACATGTATGTGATTTGTTTTCCTTTGCTAAAATACACAGGGATAAACCCAATTTGAAATTAGATGCGCTAATGTTTGTTCTGGTAAAATCCTTACTAGAAAAGTTTCGAACTTTAATGCTTCTGCTTTTTGTACTTAACCCATCTGTTTATACGAAAGTATCAACAGTATTCTTTTTTTACTGAGTTAAAACAAATGCTTCGTAAGGTAACATCCTTACTAGAAAGGTTTCTAAATTTAATGTTTTTTTCTTAATTAACCCATCCACTTATACGAAAGTATCAGCATTACTTTTTTTGGTACTGATTAGATTTATTGCATGTTAGCTACACATTGCGCACTTCGTGGAACAATTAGTGAATTTGTCCATAGAGTAAAATTGTTTTATTAAACAGTAACCTTACTTAATTTTGTTTTGCTGTTTCGATAGAAATTTCTATATTTATGTTTTTTATTGTAAATAGAAAATCGTTGGCGATGTATTATTTTGTGTTGCTAGGAACCCCTCCCCTCTCCGCATTGGTAGTTAGCCTGGTATATTTACGTTTTCTTCTAGCTGCGTCATTGTACCGTAGCAAATCGTCGAAAAATCGATTTAGTTTAATTGCATCAAAAAAGCCCATTTTAAAGATATTACAGATTACTTTTTTAAATTTCAACACGCTGTAATTTGGAAATAAAGCGGTTCGGGATCGCGTTTATTAGAACCAATTTTATTATTTGTACAGTTGTACAACCACGCACTCCTTAAGTGTCTTTTATAACTTGTGAAATAAAGTAATGGTGATTTTCCGGTGCCGTCCATTGAGAGCTGCAAAAATATCTAAATCGCTAAAATTGTTTTCCCCCGATATCACATGTTAGGAATTGGTTATTACAGTCCCGTAAACGCGGTACATGCGACACAAATAACAGTTGGTAACAATGTTACATAATGTGAGAATCGACGCGCAAATTTCGATGACGTCACACAATATGCAAATTATTGCAACACATTTTCCAATTGTAACTCAATCATGGTTGGAGTGATTTCATTTACGTCGTCTTTTGACTGCTAGTCGTAATTCGTCTAAACGTTCGAACAATTTTGAGTACACACGACTTTTTAAATGGCCCCATACAAAAAAAATTAAGAAGAGTCGAGTCTGGTGATCTCGCCGGCAACTTTATTGGTTCTCGATTTCCAATTCAGTTTTTTATGCTCAATATTTAAAAATCTGCGAGAAATCTGAGCATTATGAGGGGGAGCACCATCATTTGAAAGAACATATTTTGCACAGCAGCAAGGGGAAACGCCATTAACCTGTTTGATACGTTTCCCTGCGATAACTCTAGTATCTGTAAAGTTTAAATTTTCATCATAAAAAAACGGTTCCATCATGTAACTTCCAATAATGCCAATCCGTACGTTGAATCCCCATTTGACTAAATGTCTAACTTGACGATTTAAACGTGAATATTATCTGACCAAAAAATTGTGTTTTTACGATTAAACCTACCACAATTTGTAAGTCGACTTTTATCCGGCGTATCATCGAATCGGATGTGATTAACTTGGATACCATAAGAGGGCCGGGTACTCATTGGACGAAGTACTGAAAACTTGGAAGTATTGTGTTATACTACGATTCCTTTAGAGACTTGAGACCCCCGGAAGAAGTCGAGAGTTATTTTTGAGGTTGCAAAATTTACTACAATAGTGTATCGGAACAGACTTACAACACCTACAATTGCAAACATTTAGTGCTAATATTTCTTAGTGAAAATGGCTAAAACTACAAGCGTATTTGGTTACGGCAACGTCATATCAACAGGATTCATTTATTTGCCAATTAAATTGAAACAGGGCAGTGAATATGCTTTAGGTTTAGTGGGACTCTATACATGTAACACTGTGCAAAACGTACATCCTGGAAATAATATCTTGTACTTTGACGATTCTGAACAACATTCTATAACTATTGAACCAGGTTCTTACGAATTGGAGGAAATAAACGTATATATACAGGGTGTGTTCAAACAGTGGCTCAGTAACACGTTGAAATGTTCTATACGAAGCAGTATACCGATTGATTTTGGAGTTAATCGTGCAAACAGCATTGGATCCATTTTCGGTTTTACAAATCGTAAACTCGCTGCAAACATCTTACAAATAGCAGACCAACAAGTGATCAAAATATCGGTCTCGAACGTTTTTGTGGAAACCAATATCACCACCGGATCGTCTAGAAATAATACTCCGATTCACAGTATATTCGAATTTAGCTTCTCTGTACCACCAGGGTATAATCTGGAAAGAGAGCCTAACCATGTTATATATTACCCATTAAGAGTATCAGAAATCGACAACAATACAATCAAATTAGTCGATTACTGAGGGAAATTAATAAATTTTTCTCTGGAAACATATACTTGTGTTAGGCTAGAAATAAAAAACATCTATTTTTACAAGAACTGGTACCTGACGAGAGTACGATGTTGGTAAAATGTTTACAGAAGCAAAAACCGATTTATCAGTTTCTACCTGAAAACAATGTGCAAAATCTAGAAGATTACAACGCTCCGTGCATCAAGTATTGGTATATTACATTACTAGTGTGGAAAGTGACCCATTTCACACGAGTGGAAGAGTATTGTCGCACGAGGCGTAAGCCGAGTGCGACTATTTCACGAGTGTGAAATGTCACTTTCCACGCGAGTACTGTACACTATTTGTCCGACGACCACCACTAAAAACAATTACGAAATAGTTATTTTTATGTTTATTTGCAATAAATGTGTACACAATAATGCAAGACAGACAGACAGCTATAAAATTTATTTGACGTTTTGATGTTGAAAATTCGAACGCCTACTTTGTTTTTGTCTTTATAAAATCCGCGACTCTGTTGCTTTTAGCGTATGCATTCTCAATTTTTATTGAAGAAATCATTTCAATTGCAAACTAATATGAGTAATTACATCTTTAGGTAAAACGGAAACTGTCAGTATCGATATACCTATGACTATTTTAAACTGTTATTAGCCAAAACGAAACGAATGAATACAAAAAGATCGAAACCGGTAGTCGTTTGGGTTGCCTAGGTAACTAGCATACTAACATCAATCATATCACTCTAGAGTTGAAAAGTATTTCAACACTAGAGTGATATGTACTTTCGCACTCTAGAGTGATATACTTTACTTTCTACATAAATAAGTAGTGTGTAATCTGTTGTATTCACAAGTGGTCGTCGGAAAAGTAGTATTTCCCATCACTGCTAACTTCATGCAGATGAAAATGATTTGAATTGTACCAAAAACCAGGTAATCATGTTTAAAACCTATTTGCAAATAAATGGATACATATTTTTTTAGTTTTATTAATAAATATTAGGTTTACACATGGGGGTTTGTAGATTTATGTAAATATCGCCATAAATCTCCCACTTTGTAAATAAGTTTTAGTTAGTTTAGAATGATTTTATCTCCATGAGAATAGGGTGAAAGTGCCATATAGAGTGAAATTACCTCAGGGTGAAAGTGCCCTATAGAGTGAAATTGCCTCATAGGGTGAAAGTGTCTTATAGAGTGAAATTGCTTCACAGGGTGTAAGTGCCCCCACCAGTATTGGTTTAGCATGGTTAGCAATTATATAGCGAGCGCTATATGTATAGATTAGTTAAATGGATTAATCTGTGCAAATACAGTACTTAATCAATATTACTAGAAGATTTATGCAAATATTTGAGATCGAGACAAATAAGAATTTAATTTGTAAACGATTGCATTAGGTTTAACGGATTAATCTAGTAGATTTATACAAATATTAGCATAAATTAGCTGAAGAATTTGCATGTATATTCCTTATGAGAGAAAAGGAAGGGTTTTAATGGATTAATCGTAAGTATATATACCATAATGAGTAAATTTAGGCACATCCTGATAGTTGAGCCTTCCTAGTTCAACATTTAGCTCGCTGTGGTTCTTATCTATCCGCAGATTTTAACAATAAAGTACTTAAAGATGTGCCTACTGTTTCTCTTAATTATTATCCAATTATGTGGTGTTATTAAGCATTGTATAACAGAAGAAATGACAGACAAAATGCAAATTGACAGTTGAGTTGTTGATGTTATTAGGATGGTCTTTAACGTAAATAATTATATAAAGCGGTTTATGCGTAACAACCTATGAAATTTTGAAGGACCTATCGCTGCAGAAGCGAAGTTCATTATTAATACTATGATATTAGTTAAGAGGACGAAATTACAACTTCAACTTTCATGTAAAATTGATATGATCATTTTAAATAAAGTGAGTATTTGAAGAACAAAAACAGATCCCGGACAGAATTCGAATTTGCAACTTACGAATTTGCGCTTATCGTTGCAACTTGTTTACGAATATCATAGATTTTATAATCAATTTAATTTGTGCAGTTACCTATTATTTATATTTAATATTAGCTTCAAAAATATAGTTGATCGTCACTTAGACTTGTCTACCTTTCCAATCGAACGAACCTGCCTCAGTTGTTCAATTGCTATCTCGTTGAAGTATAAATTTGAAGGCTACAGGTTCCAGTTCTGTCCAAGATCTTATATTTTCCCTCTTTCGATTACTAGCTCGATTTGAAATGATCAATTTATACGTAGTCTTAAGATTATATGCAGAAGGAAAATTTTTCGAATAATAAATTTAGGTGCTAACCGAAGATAATTTAATCGCAGATCTAACTTCAATAAGTTACCGCAAAGCATGTATACAATTCATTTTCATCCTTCATTGTGATACTTTGAAGTTATTTGAAACTCAGCAAATAAATTATACATGTGGTCTATATAAACTGTAATAAATCCCAGTAGCAATCATTTTATCGTTTTTGGCTTTATATTTTATTATTACATCTTATGGGCAAAATTCCAAAACGACTTTTATAGCAACCGAAGCATTCGGTTTGAGAAATATGAAAGTTTGCAATTAGTATTTCTACAATGTATTTATATCAATTTACCTTGAAAGTTAAATATGTAACTGCATAACAATTTAACTTCTGAGGTAGTGTAGTTTGAAAGAAACTCTTCAAGAAAGGAAGAGGTTAGTGTTTGTATGAATGTCAAGAATTTAATTTACGAATTTTGCAATTTTTCAGATACGAATATATTGTTGTGTTAATAGATTGTTCAAATGAAGTGAAAACATTTCTGATTATACCTAATTTCACAGCCACACTAATTTTTTATACAACTATACCTGCAGCGTAATATTCTCACCTTTTCAGTAGTTTCCTTTATATCTTAAAAGCTTTTCCTATCCAATCCAATCTGAATTTTCACTAAAACCACCGTCCTTATTTCTGTATTGCAACAAATTTCTAGTCGCCCTAAAGTGTACCCACGTATTTGCCATTTTAAAATTCTACGTTTTCTCTACTTCAGTTGCTCCATTTAACTATTTCATCGCTTTCTAGGTCTTCACTTTGAAAAACTCCTCTTATTATCCCTGGCTATACGTTTTTGCTTTTTGTTATATTTTGGGCGCATGAGCTGGTATTATGTTTAACCATCCAACTGCATCGTATCAACATAGCTCGCGTTTGAAATGGTAAAGGGTTTTTTAATAAGAACGGGTTGATGTTGACAGACTCTGTTACCATTTTGTTTTTTTGACGTCGGTCAATCTGTTGTTTATTTTTCAGTTACAGATACCAAACATGGCAAGTTACACGATTGAGCAGTGCGTCCAAATGACAGAACTTTATCATCAAAATAAGTGTTCGTTAGTGCAAACATTAGTGCACTGCGCCCATTTTACGACAGAAGCGGTAGCCTTTTAAAGTCGACTTTCCAAAATTTGGTGACTAAGTTCGACACGACCGGTAAACCATTTGCTAACACCCGTATGCTAAAAAAAACGCCAGATCGGCCGAGAACATCACCGTCGTCTGTGAAAGTGTACAGGAAAACCCCGGGCAGTTAATTTCTGATCGTACACGAGAACGTAGCTTTTCGCAGACTTCAACTTGTCGAATTTTGCGTCGCGACTTGGGCCTACACCCGTAAGGGATCCAATTGACCCAGGATCTCAAAGTTGATGACCCCAGACAACGCTCTTTGTTCGTTGACTGGGTTTCGGAGCGTTTCGAAAAGGACCCCAACTTTACCCGAAAAATCATCTTAAGCAACGAAGCGGATTTTTGAATGCTACGTGCCACACAGCAGACGCCACAATGAATATTCTGCGTGAGCGCTTTAAGGACATGGTTGTCTCACGGAGAAGTGATGTAAATTGGCCACTGAAACCGTACAGGTTGAGTCCGCTAAAATTTTTCTTGTGGGATTTTTTCAAGTAACAGGTCTATGTCAATAAGCCGCAATCAACCGATGCCCTTAAAATCGTAACCCAAGTCTTTACTCAAATTCAGCCGAATCTCTACATCAGAATCATTGATAACCGCTCGGATCCGTGCCATCGTGGCAAGCATCGGTGGACATTTGAGCGATGTGATATTTCATACATAATGGCATACATGAACTTTTCAAATAAAAAGGGAATTTCGTTAATGCCTCATACACGGCTGATTTTATTCACTCCAACTTCGCCCCGCCCTTATTGAAAACCCTTTTAATTCTGGATTACCCCACGACGTTGTAGAACGGATTAAGAAATTTATTAGAAACAATATGTCAGCTTAGACGTATTTATTGACCTTGAAGATCCATATAGTGGAACCAACGTCGAAAGCATTGACAGAGCCCTGCGACAATGTGGGACAGTTAGTAATGGTTATGCTACTAGCGGTGCTAACACATCGATAATTAGAACGGTATGTAAAGGTTGTTCTCAAGGCAGGGTTTTGTCTCCACTACAATGAAATCTTGTAGTGAAAAACCCTTTTCAACCTCTTAACGAGAGAAGATTTTACTTGGTAGGGTATGCACACGACAAAGCTACGTTAGTGGTTGGTAAGTTTGAACAAACCACTGTGCAACCTAATGCAAACGGCACTAAAGTTAACTTAACGCTAGCGGGAAGAAAATTTCTTCAGTGGCTATCAATACAAAAAACACGGACCTGGCGCTGTTTACAAACAAAAGAGAACTAATGGTAACTAGTTGGCTATTTCTCTTTCAAACGTCTTTGTCTCACTCTGAAGAGGTCAAATATTTCGGCATTATACTTGACAGGAAGTTGAATTAGTCCAAACTCCTACAAATAATAACTACGAATGCTGGCTGTGCAGACACACCATAAGCAAACTTTGGAGTTTCTCACCCAAAACTGTCTTGTGGCTATACATTACAGTAGTGAGCTCAATGTTCTGCTACGGTATCGTGGTCTGATAGTCCAGGATCAGAACCGATAACGCGCAGCAAAGGATCTCACATATAATCAAAAACTGGCCTGTTGTAGCATTCCGGGCGCATTGCAATCCTTACCTACTGCAATCTTGGACGTCATTCTAAACTTCACTCCGCTAGAGTTGTATATGGAGATGATGATTCTGAGGGAGGTGCTATGGCTGTGGACCAAGGGTTGTGGATCGATAAGGGCTGCGGGGGAAGACAGTGCAGTTTACATTTCCAATGCTCCACCCAAAGATACTACATTGGCCAGGAGGCGAGTTTTTTGTTGCCTGGAAATTTAGAATTTTGCCGAACCCTTGCCGTTCCAGACAAGGTAGGAATCTTTAACGTGCGTGACAACACTCACACACGGGACCTCCATTTAACCTGTCATCCGAACGAGGGCGTAATTTTTGTGAAAAATGCTCACCTGCCATTTTTCAAGCAGTCGGCCGTGTCGGGATTCTAGCCCAGGTCCTTGGGATCCGTAGTCTTACGCTTACTACATTAATCCACGGCGACGCCTTGCGGGGGAAGACAGCACATTTTACGAGAAACGGTGCGTACCATGCCACTTTTAGATGGAGTGGTAGATTCAATCGCACCCGTTATGGTATTCAATTGGAGCTTCAGAGTTTGTACTGGACCTCGAAGACCAAATCCCAACGGAGATTTCCATCTTTACAAGTAATTTGAAAACAAAAGAAAGTACAGGGACAGGAATTTTTTCGTTAAACTCGACCTTCACGAAAGTACTACACTGGGTGCGCGGAATACTATCTTCAAGCGAAAGTTCTAGTCATCATACATGATTAAAATGCAATTTTGAACGTAGAATACAAAAGAAAACGTACGTATTCTGAGTGACGGCAAAGCAGCTTTAATGGTCCTGAACAAGGAGAAGTTTCCCTCTCAGGGACTTTACATTTTATGGAACGCCCGAAACAATAACGTTAGATAACGGCAGCGAATTTAAAAATGAAACGATACGAAACACTTTAGAACTGCACAAAATAAAAATTCATTTTATAACCGAAAACCATCCAGAAGCCAACGGACTACTCGAAAAACTACATTCAACCCTCCTCGAACAAATCAGATTATTAAGAATAACCTACAAGAAAGAATACATAACTAACTTAATGTCATACGCATTAATCGCCTATAACAACACGATTCATTCATCAACCAATTTTACGCCATTAGAATTAACTTTAGAACATTCAGATTTACGCAACCCTGATGACATATATTATAACAAAGAAGTTTATCAGCAATACGCCAATGATCATAAAAAACTAAAAATAGCTTACGATAAAGTAAAGGATAAATTAGACAACGACAACGAACGCATTACCACAACCCGTAATAAAAATACCGACGCAAATAAATTTTCAATAGGACAAACCGTGTACGAGAAAAATTTCCAAAGCAAACGACACAAAACGGCACCTAGAAATTTATGCCCTTTTAATATTAAAAGAATATCGGACAAAAACATAGCCGTAGTAGACAACGGCAAGATAACGAAATATATTCACTTGAAAAATTTAAGACACCCTGTACTTTCAGATGGACAATCAGCACCCTCACCGTCAACCTCCACCCATGTAGAACGGACACCAAAATAATAATTGAAGACATGAAAGTAACACCGGTATACTACCAATAAAACTAGGCAGTATGCAGAATACCATAGACTATTGGACCTTTGTACAAAAATTCGACTTAACAGAACTACAGCAAGAATTTCAAACAATCAAAAACAATTCTTACCGATTAAAACAATAAATGGACACAACAAAATTCGGAAAGGAATACGCAATCGAAATGATAAACTATGACAGCATAATAGAAAGTATTTTGAGAAACATAGAAGACAAATTTAACCGACTAATACGCACAGAACAAACGGCAAGACGAAAAAGAGGACTAATCAACGGATTAGGAAACATAATAAAAGCAATAACAGGCAACTTAGATAATCAAGACGCAGAACGTTATGACAACGCAATACAACAATTAATCGAAAACCAGAACGATATCAAAACCATAATTAGTAACCAAATATCATTAACTCAATCAACGATTACAAATTTCAACGAAACGCTAAGAAAATTAGTTAGAAATCAAGATAGTATAGTCAATCGAATACAAACCCTTGAAAATAACATGCAAACTACCATGTTAGGCATGCAAGATTTAATTAGATTTAACACGATTTATTAAGAGAACTACTAAGAATTAAATCATATATAACCAACATCTGGAATTAGACATGAAACTTATGGAAGATTATAAGAAACATTTAAACGAACTTAAAACGCCCAAAGTGCACTACGATAACATTAGTGTATGGACAATTCTATTAATTATTTTGACTATTTTATTGATCATTTGTGTAATTTACAAAATGTATATTAGGTATAAAAATAAAGAAAACAGTTTTAGATTTAAGGCAACCAAGGTTAACAAAGAAACAAGTGTACCATTAGAAAATATGAATTTTAAGAAATGAAATTTAATGACCTTATTAAATTAAAAATGAAGAAAAGGAAAACCCTTAATTTTTAATGTACGTCGGGAGGAGTTATGTATCACCCAATTGATATATGTATAAAGAAATAGAATAAGTAGGAAATTATTAGAAAGTGTTAAGAATACAACAAGTGAAGTGCAACATTGTAAATCAAGGACAATTTATAAAAGTTTATTAACGTTCATGAGAACAGATGCGCTACTTTGTATCGCAGACGATAGTGCCACTGCAGATGTCAGGTCACAGGCGGTCACCGACGGTCAGGTACCGAGATTACTTAGAAATTAAAGATTGCAACAATGTAATTATGAATAGAGTTAAGAATAAGCAGCCATGTGAGGGGTAGGGATATTATAAAAAGCCCGGAAGCCCCAGTCGACGACAGTCAGTCCAGCGATCAGCTTTAGCATTGCAGTTTGTTAAACTACTCATTTTAGTACAATTAACTAGTGTAATTTCGATTAAAGTAATATTCAAGTAATTTGTCAAAATTCAATAAGTCAATTCCGTATCAATAAATAAAATTGTTAAGAAGTTTGGAAATGGTTTTTAAAAGGCCGTTCCCAAGCCACGAACCTTAACTCGCGTTACATACTAGACTCCTATGCATCAAATGAGAGGAATCTAAAGAAGTTTTACAGCTAAGCAATTACCATAAGCCTAATCTTAACCATCGTTATAGAAAGGATTTACATAGACCAACAAGTCATTGCCTTCTATCGACAAAAAATGGGTGGTGTTAATCGAACAGATTTGTTCAAAGGTTTGTATGATCACGATCGTAAATCAACTAAATGGTAGAAGAATGTCTTTTATACATATCTAAGTATAAGTGCTGTAATTGCGTGGATTATGTTCAATTATTTACGGCGTGAGAATAAAAAATACTATATCCATCTACCCTTGTAACTCTTTCAGAAGAGCTAATAACCAAAGGCATTGAAAGTACCTCCTTGTCGAAACCGAAAAAGAACCGGTTTTGAAAAAACAAACCTTATGAGAATCCGCTTTTGCACCTTCCTTTTGAGGGTGACAAGAAGAAGATGTAAAAACACCCCATTTATTAAACATACATTAAAATGACTATTGGGCTATGAAACCCTACTCGATGAATATTTTGCAATTATATGCAAGGTTTTAGTTTCGTAAGCTGTTTTGTATTTATTTTATTACTTTACAGTACTTCGACCACTTAAAATAATATAGGATTTCTTTATAATTTACACATGACATAATAATTCTTCATAAACATGTACGGGAATATTCAAACAAGAAATTGCACATAATGCTATACACTACTTACCCGATTTTTAATTGTGCTTTTATTAAGGAAGAAACTTTGGTAAAGGAAATAGTAAATTTCTGCCGGGACTTCTAAGTAAATTCAATATAAATCAAAGCTCAGCAGTTGATCTTAAAATGAATTTTCTCAGTCAGTGGTAAAGTACTTAATTATCTATAAAGATGTGACATGAATCTGTTTCAATACTAAAGCTTTACTTCAGATTAATTTGTATACGCATCACGTCTATCAAATCAAATACCTTAAACTAAATGCAGTTCCATTTATATTCATGGAGCAGCAATTGCACTTGCTGTCTACAATAAGCGAATTAGCATATTACAAATTACAGAAAATCTGTTTCACACCACTGCTTAGTTTAAATTGCAATGCGGAATCTGAATGCAACCATAATAGAGATACAAATCCCGTATAGTCTATCTAAAATACATTTCGCAATAAATTCATGAGGCCCAAAACAGTTACTTTAGCATTAATACAGTTGATTAGTGTTGGAATATGTGTCTAAGATGACTACTGCCAATTATATTAATCTATAATGATGAGAGATCTGTGGAATGTTTTTAGTCTAATATAATTATCAGTGTACCTAAAAACAAAATAGAGGATAACAGTTATTAATGTTTATATGTCTGATTAACAAGTTTTGAACTTTGAATAAAAAACCTTTTTTTACTTATGCTGAATTGGTAGTTCTTTTATATATTACAACAATTAGATATTGCGTATTAAATCACTAACTTTTGGACTTGATTATAAACAGGACTTTGTTACGGTTTTCCGTGCAGACACGAAAAAAAACATAAAAGTTAATAAAGAAATCGCCTACGCCGTATACCGCAACAGAAACAGGGACAGAATGGTAGAATCGAAATCCATACAAATTAGATTTTGGGTTAGTTCAAAAACGTGGGAGAGTGGGCTGGATGATACAGAAAGAACAAATTGGAAACCTCAGTAAAACTATATTATCTACATACAGTTCCGATAGACTATTTACAAAAGTCAAAAACACGTTTACGTAATCGTTCGTCACAACGCGATGAACACAAAGCATCAATTTGCATACTACATATAATTACATAAGTTAGTAAGCAAATATAGTATCTTAGAATCTAGATACTTACTTAAGTCTTCAAACTCGAAATATATACAAAAAAAATAATCATAAATTTTACAGAAATTTCCTACAAGAAAAGAAGTAACATAGTAACATAGAAGTAACATTGTGAAGTGCACCTCATAAAATTTAAAAAATAACGTAACATTAAATTTTTGACGTTGACATTAATAGGGAAACAATCTTATTACTTTGAACACCAGCACAGCTGCAGGATAACAGTACCAACTCGAAATAAATAACAAACCCATTCCAAGTGTTCATTTACTAGGCAGATAGTTAAGCGGTCTCCTCTTTTGAAAGAAAACCGTGCATTTAGGTGCAGCTGTAGTGTAAAGGTATTTACTGCAGCTGGTAGAATTTATTTGTAGTCACTTTGTAACATAAAGTTTCTACGCAGCTGTTTAATTTTATAAGGCAAAATGTTATAGAGCAAAACTTGATAAAAACTAATTTCAAGTGGAAGGAAATCGAGCTTGTTGATCGATAGCTTCTATGATTTGTTTAAAAGTTTTTGGGCGTTTTAGGTAATAGTAGTACGAAATAATATTCATGCAGAAAAGAATTCTTGCAAAGATTTGAATGTAACAACTTTAAACGCAGGTTGATCATGTCAGAATATTCTAATTGTTCATCTAGTACTTTTGTTTTGTTTAACACCCCATATGGATATGAGAAAGTTGCATTTCGTATTCTGTTCTTTAAAATATTATTTGACAGCAAACGACTTCAACTTATAGTTATATATTGTGAATCAATATATATATATATATATATATATATATATATATATAAAATCTACGAAGTGTGGAAATAAAACAATGAAACTGAACTTTTGGGCCAAATGTGGCAATGCTGTACGCCACTTATGGCGGTGATCCCTAACCAAATAATTGTCCAAGCGGCACCTTCCTGCCTAGTACACTAAGATACGCAATTGCTTTTTGCGTTAAACTCAGTAAAATGTCTTAAGGGCCCAAGATAGGTAGAAAAAGAGAAAAAGTATATTTCAATTGATGTTGTGGTATTGTGAATTATTAATCATTACTTTTTTACCTCTTGGTTCATTTGTTTTTAAAAAAAAACTTTCTTCTTTTTATTTGGGAGTTTTTAAAAACTGATACCAATTAACATTTTTATAAAACGTCGTTGTTAACAACATTATTTTTTACAGGCAAGTATTTATTTTATATTTTTAGAATTAGAAATTCTCTATTTATTTTTATCGTAAACAGAATTGACTATAATATCATCGTCACTTGCGGTGGCGGTCCTGTTTCAGTCTTCATATACATCGAATATTTGATTCCTTCCAAGCCGTTGTTTTATTTTTAACTTTTTGTATTTTTTGTACTTTGTATTTATCTCTTTTAGTAATATTATATGTTCTTTGTGGTGAGAATCAAATACAGCATGCGTTACGTTTGATTTATTTTTAACTAAACAAACAATGTATCCTAGTTATTGAGAGTGTTTTTAAATTCATGAAAAAAATTCAAGAGATTCCTCGTTGAAAATTATGGGGCAATTTTACTATACAAAAAAATTCTCAACCCCCCCAATCTCTTAAGAGATATCTCAACCGAAAAGACAGAAATAAAATTGAATTTTTAATTTTTTCAAATCCGAGTTTTTGTAAAAACTTGAAATTTTGGAAAAGTAATTATGGGTATTTTTTCAGCATTACCATGAAATTATAAGGAGATGGAATTAACAGGGCTTATTTTATTCTATTGATACGTTCACTTTCGACTTTTCAAATATTTTTGCTAGTTTTAATTAACCAGTACTTTCCAACACTTATTGCGCACGATTCTTTGCTAAATACTCCATTATTATGAATTTAATTATTTATAGAATATTTGTCTTCACCCGGTATATGTATATCCAAATATTTATCATAATGTAATCACCCCATTTAGTTTGTTAAGGTAAAGATATATCTATGATTTCCTCTTCACATGGTTAATGTTTAATTTAAATGCTTGAAATCTATTTCTAAATAATTTTCTAGTTTTGTTTGTGTTTTTCCTTTCGCTTCACTCTCATACTTACACAAGCGGCATATTTTTGTTTGTTTTCTTTCTATTCTTTTGTTTCACTTCTCGAACTCATCTACGAGTGGGTCCGGATTAGAGTGGTTCAACGGTACGGCCAGCTTGTCATAAGAAGCGTCTAAAGCGGTCCAACACACTCTTCGTACACAGGCGCGCGCGCGCGCATTTCATACACACACACACACACACACACTCCCTGGATACACAAATTTTGTCTGTTTTTTTTCTTTCGTTTCGATCCTTGTACCCACTTCCGAGCGGGTCCGGATTAGAATAGTCTCACAAAACAGCCTGCCTTTTGTAAGAGGCGACTTAAAGCGGTTCAACACTGAAAGGATTTTACAAGTTGAAAACTGTTAAAACCAAATTACATAATTCTTTAGCCCAACCCCTGCTCCCTGGTATAATGTTAATGAATTGTGAAGACATTTGAAAACCTGAACAAAAATGAAGTTATTAATAAAATCGCGTCAGGTAGTAAAGACTAATTGCTATACGTTTTCCTTCAAAATAACTTCTCACACAACTAATTAAAAATATTTTAATCATTGCTTTTAGTTCCTTTTATCGTTTATATGGAATAAATTATTTAGCACTGAGAAGTAAGATAACCTAAAAAATAAATAAGTGCGTGGTCAGGCACTTTTCTAGGGATCTGAATTTAATCGATGGCTCGGATTTCTACCAGACCGGTACTGGATAAAATGACAACTAACAGTAAGCTCCATGAGGCTTTTGGAAAAGAGGTTTTGTCAAGATTTCAAGGTTTAATTTGCACCTCACGTATGAAACTCAAAACTGCCAAGGTGGGTTAAATTGTGTGATCGGCTTTGCGATTATCTTTGAAAATGGTTGTTTCAGTCCGTAAAGCAATTTTCAACCTCAAAAGTATTTCAGTACTATCACAACTACTTTATTCACCACAGCTCGCCACAAAAGATAAATTGGCAGTCAAGGAAGGCTATTTTCAAACATCAGAATGAGTTCAAAGTGGTGTGACGAGAGTCCTAAACAACATTACATAAGTAAAAGCTAACTGTAATAATTCTCTTCGGATGTCAATGTTCAAGTGTTGGGGATCTTGGTAGCCGCGGACTGCTTAACCCTTTTCACAAACTACTGATTATCTGGGAACTAGGGTATATATTGATAAACAATAGAAGGGAAATCGAACGACATGTAACAAGATAGAGCAGGGGCTATGTTCGAAGACAACAAACATGGAAACAAGGAGAAAATCATTGAAAGCATATGTGCGTAACACGGCACAGTACGTCTATCAAATGGGGGCAGTAAGAGAAGCAGACAGAAAAACGGATGAAGCCTTTTGGAATGTTGTACTTCAGATGTATGAGAATGATTGTATGGACAGAAAAAGTTACTAACAAACAGGTTATAGAAATAGTAGGAGAATAAAGATATCTGTGGAAAACAACAAAAAAAAGGAGAAATAGAAGGGAAGCATACGTTGTAAGGCAATTTTGGGGGATTGTGAATGATATATCACAAGCAGAAATAGGAAAAGAGAGGTAGATGTGGACCTAGATCAGACTATTGCTCACAGATAGTGAAATATACAGACTGTGGGAAATTCAGAGAAATGTGTAGGCTGGCACAGAATAAGAAACAACGAGGGTACACGTCTAACCAGTTCCAGGACTGAAGACCTAATTATGATGATGATATAAATACAAAAATTGTGAAAAGATAATTCAAATGTTTTGAAATAACCGTATTTTAAAGCGCCTGCAAAAAAGAACTCAGAGGTTTAACATCCATTATTTTAACATTGAACCGTAGGCAGAAGAAGAAAGATTATAACTACCAAAAGTATTCTGAATTAATGTTTTATTATTTTTAAGTAGTTAAGATTGGATGTATTTGGTGCACCACCACCTCACACTTTCAATCGTCCTTTCACCTTCCACTTTCCACCTTCTTCTTTTTACATTCCAGATTTTTGTTTCAACATTTTACCTTCCACCTTCCACTTATCATATTTTATTTCCACATTCATTTTCCCTTCGCGTTTTTTTTCCAAACTTTTCCTTCCACATTTTACCTTACAGCTTCCACGTTCTAACCGCTACAATTTCACTTCCATATTCTACCTTCCACATTTCACCTTCTGCCACACATCTTCCACGGACCACCTTCCACCTGACGTCTTCCATACCTTAAAATTTCACATCACTATGTTAACGTTCTAGTACTTTGATTTTAACACGTCACTTACGCCACTAGAGCAATCTTTAAGTGTTAACAACTTAAGCAGGGCTACCATCATGTAGTAACTTACACCCAAGATCTGTCTTCTGGTGCCAGTCTAACGCATCCGCCATTTTTAACAGAATTTGCACTTCTACACATCCGCCATTTTTAACACGGTTGTCACATTTTTCATAGCATTTTAGTATAATTTTTTCAACCGCCTTTTATATACGGATACCATATCGAAACAATTTGTATACCAATCCGACATCAAAAATTTCTAATACTTAATTTTTTGTATAAAGACATTGTTTATAATATTTTAGTAACACGATAGGTTTAGTATAATTTATTTTTGATATATAAGTAAAGAATACAAATCATTCCCTGATAATTAAAACCCGTATTTTTTCATCGAATTCTAAAAGATAAATATTTATTCTCCACTGAACTCTAACAATTCCAGCAAAAATGCGTTGTGTAACTATTTTTTAAAAATGCTAAAAATGCTAAAAACATTAGTAAAAAGCACAACTCATTGTACAGCTTTGTTTTGTAAATACTTTGCAAGAAGAGTGTATTTTAGCTGCATTATCCTACTTCGACATTTCTTGATTGTTCTAATGTTGAAAAACCAATTCAGTAGCGGTAATCCATAACTGTCTTACTGTAACAGTCCAGTTAGAAAGATGCTATAAAATGTGATAACAAGTTTTACGACCATAATTCACATAACATAAATCGTATAAGGACGATAAATCACAAATAACAGATAATTATTTCGTTTGACCACAGCAATAAGAATAAACGGCCAATTAGTAGCGTGTGATAAGACTTTCTAGTAGCCCATGAATTATAATTGAGAGCGATAACGGAACCAATTAACATAAATAATAAAAATGTAACAACCTATTAAATATATACAACAGCTACGTTAAAACCTGTAAAACTAATGAAAGTTATGAATAATATTATTTAGGAAAGGTGCGGAAGCCTTTTAAAACCTGTAACGTATTAAAAATTTTATTATATTAAGCCGCGAAATAATGCAAACATTCTATTCAGTAATGACATTTATTTCTGTATATAAAAGTAAGCTAAACTTAGAACATTGCATAAAGATTTATATATAGTTATTATTAACAAAGTATACCTACATTAACAACTGTAAAATTTCGTCATGTGTGCGTTACATTTGTTTATTTTTGAATCAAGTTATTTTCCAAACTGAAAATAAGTTTGTTTAATCAACTTTAAGCAACCTAACATACCAACCTACCCCTGCTTAGAGGCAACACAATGTAACACACACGACAATCATTGGAAATTTTTGCTCAATGGTAGTCATTTCGAACCACAGTTCTACGTAAAAGCTTACCCATTCCCTAACCAGTACTTAAACGAAACGTTCTAGATGAAAGTTGTGTTAGAATGTTGCTATTACAATTTCTCTGAAGTATAATTGCAGTCGTTTTTAGTTTCCCTTGTTCAATTTTTTCCATTATCCTTAACATAATAACTCGAAAAGCAATTGTAGTTTGGGTTTATTGCTCATAAGAGAAGGAGAGCAATTATACTTATTGTAGTGTAGACCAGCTTTAGTTAATGTAACGAATTATTTTTATATAACATTACGTTATGCTGAAGAGCGAATTGCTCAAAGGAGGGGTTGGGCCTACTTAACACAATTCAGCAAGCTTCGGTTAATTACGGCTGTTTCACTGAACAACTACTATATTACAGTCAGGCTTTGCAGGTAAAACAAACCACAGTGGTGGTTCTCCAAATGAGAGTTTTAGCCATGAATGACAAACTACTAATTGCTTTTTAAACGAGGTGCTTAATTATAAAGTAATTGTTGAGTTTGAGATATGACTTTGATTCCGTTTTATCACACGAACTTACAATTTCATGCAAATAATTTGTATTCAGGTCATGAGCATAGCAGATCAGAGCAGTAAATTAAAGGCAGTTGTATTTGTATTCATGAAGTTGCATATATGTAAATTAGCATAAGAGCAGGTTACAAATGATTTTTTGTTTAGATTGAGATATATGATTACTTTAAACCACTCATCGTTATAAATTCTGCAGAACCTCATTATTAGCAAGTGGAATTTGAAATTTTGTGTTTTAAGGTTAGAATGACGAACTAGTATAATACAAAACAGTGCATCAGAAAATTACTATTTGGCTTAAGTTTTTTAACGATTTTTAACTCGTCTATTGGAAATTTAAGCACTAGTCGGTGAACTTTCATTTCAAATATAAAGAATACTTGGCAAATCAAAATGTAATTGAGTATATAGCACAAAAGTGGAAAAACTATATTTTTGACCAAGAGACATAATAACCCAAGGACTACTTGATTGGATATCCTTCGTCTCGATCTAATACCATGAACTCGTCTAAGTTAGTAATCCACTGTAACTATAAATGAGCGCATCAATCATAGCATCATTCCAATTAAAAACTATTACATGGTTTTATCTTAATCGCCCTACAATATTCTCGTTAAGCAGATTATAAATATAGTATTAAAATTTTATGCAGTAAACCCTAATATTTACGAAAGAGGATATTAAGGTTTATGTAAAAAAAAATTATTACCAGATTGTGGTAAATATCGAAAGCGAATTTTTCTCAATCTAAAAAGTGAAACAAATAGTAATATAAATCTTAAAAAGCATCGCACTTGTAAACTGGTCTCTATTTTAGTTAAAGATAGAACTGAAATATGCTCATAGATTTTGCATATATTAGAGTTCAGTCTCGAATCTGCTGGTCGAAATTCTAGCTTGGGAACGGAAACTAAAAAATAAAAAATGTTCGATTCTTTTTATAATATAGCATCATTAAAAGGGACGTTAGTAGAGAAATATAGGCACTCTGGCGCACTCCTCCTCACTACTCTTACTAGGTTTTACATGTAAATTCCCACTATAAAGTCTTATTTTAAAGAGATTTCTTCCTTGAGGGGAGGGATTTCCTTTTTGTGGGGGTGAAATTTTCTCATTGATGCCTCCTTGCTCCCCTCCCTGCTCGTACACCCCCACCATCCTTACCCTAAAAATCATTAACCTAACCACTAAATTTAGGACCAACACTTACAACCACCATATAGGTAAAATCACCACTTCGCTATGCTCTCGGTTACTTAGTTTCGGCTACTTTTCCAAGGTCGTGGTGACACCATAGTCTTTCATAAATAAAGAGGAATGTAACACTATCCTAAAATTTTTATTCTGACATTATGCATAACAAAATTTAAATATGTTTAATGCCAAGCATGGAGTCATTTAAGCTTATTTATAGTACAAAGTTATACACAGAAAACAGTCCTTTCTTTATGCTTGTTTGGAGTCGTTTTAATTTTATCTAATTATATTCGCAGCTTAAAATTTAAATCGACACCTAAGTTCTCTATCTCCTTTTCTAGCCAATAATTTGATACATAGAGACGGTTTCGGTTTTTGAATTGCAAAATGTACCGAAGTTTGTCTCTATATATAAAACCCTTGATTCCACCGACAACCAGATCCATTCCTTCGTGTAATTCTTGTAGTTTGTAACAATTTTTTAATCGCGGCTCTCCCATTACATCCTGCATACGTATCTTGTTAGCTTGATCGACTTCTTCTTGTCGGTATAGGAGGGAATCCTTATTCTACCACTCACTGTTGCGTAGTTGCATGTCCCCCACTTTTGGGAATATATGGTAGTTATAGGTTGTAAGACCGTTGGTTTTAAATGATCCGAAAGGTTTTTTACTAGGCAAATATGCAATGTATAGCGGAACTCTTTTGCGTGTGGTGCACGCCAAGGTTACGAAAGCCGCATTCCTTAGTTCGTCTATATTATCTGTTATTTTGATAAACACGTTTTTAGAATAACCCTTTAAAAAGTATACGGATTTAGTACCATCCTTTTTCGCAAGGACGCCTACATAACTAAAAGAGTCTTTCTTACTAACCACAAATGCATACGGCTTGTATGTATGTATTATGTATTATATTTGGAAGGGTGGTAAGTGCCACGCGCACTTAGGCCGCGCGCTAGGCCCGTTGTGCTACCTTCCTTACACTAACATGGTCTTTCTTCACTCAGCCGCCCGAGTTTGCAGATGAACTTAAGGATGTCAGATCATGATGCGCTATTTATTATGGCCGTATCGGTCTATGTTAGTTGGTTGAATGCTTTTTGCGGGAATAGTGAACATGGTTGTCCAGCGCCTTCTCAATTGCCGCCAGTATGACCTCAGCTTAAGTCTTGGTGATTTTGCCCCAAAGGTTGTTCCTGTCAATCGTGGCTGCGTGGAGGTGCTTGCGACTGCCTCCCCGTAGCTGCCACAGACAGCCTGAGTGGAGTTACTCTTCAATTTCTTTTTCGCGGTCTAGCCTGTGGGGAGGTATCGTCGGACCTAGTCCTCTGCACACTTACCGCCGTCTTGGCTTCCGCAGGCTCGACGTGAAAGTTGTTGTTGTTGAGGTGGAGGTTGTATAACAGACGGCAGATTGTGCATAGGGTGGGTTAGCCGTAGAGCTAACTTTCGGCAGCAGTCTGCGCCTCCAGGGCAGCCTTCCCCCTCCTTTTTTGTTCTGTCCCATCGATACGCTTCTTGTACTCTTGTTGTCACTCTTCCGACTGGTCCTACACCCTAGATTGGAGCTGTTGTTAGTATTGGTGTTGTGGTAGTTCCGGAAGAGCTGCAACATATCTGGAGGCGACTAAGGCGGCCAAACACATACACACACACTCACCTACACACACACGTTCAGCACATACACCCACACATTTCATAAATACACAGTTCTACTTGGTTCTTCTTTCTATCGGTTCCTCCTTGTACTCCCTGACCCCGTGTGGGTCCGGGAATAGAATAGTCCTTTGGTACGACCTGCCTGTCGTAAGAAGCGATTACAGCGGTTAAACAAATACACACACGCGCACTTTATACACGCATAACACATACACACACCCTTCTTACATCCCCACACACACACCCACACATACACGCACACTCACGCACACGCCCACACCTACTCATATACAATTGCACTGGGATTCTGTTTAACTTTCTTTTGTACGATTTTAGTTTTTTTTTGGTTTTGTACTTGGTGTTGGTGTTATTCTTTTTGGTTTTTTCTTTTTTTCTTTCTCGTTCCTTTCGTTCCACATCCGCTCTTTTTTCCTGTTGCTGGTCTTCTTTGCTGTCGGTTCCTAGTCCGATTGTGTTTCATTCATCCGCTCCTGTGGTAGGTGCTTTCTAGTCCGTTCTTCGTTCTTCGGAAACCACGACTTGGTCGACTTTAGGTCTAGTTAGCTATTCTTTTCTTTGGTCCTTCGTTTGTTGAGATTTTTGGTTACCACAGTTTGCAGTACACCGTTTCATTTACCCAGCGCTCTTGCTCTTCCTTTCGTTCTCCCTTGTTGTCCCTTTGCTTACTTGAGGCTTGACCCTTGGGTCTTGTTTTGGCTGGTACTGTTAGTTTTTTCCTCGCTTCTTTCCTTTACTGTTGGTTTTGCGCGAGAAACCAATTTGTTCTCCTGAGGTTGAAAACTTTACTGTTTCTTCACTAGAAGCATTCGTCCTTTGACGACTTCTTTAGTGTCGATGCCATTTCATCTTAGTCCTCCTTGATTACTTATTACCCGTCTTCCCTTACTTTTGTTCTTTCTTCTTATTCTTTCTCCTCTTTTATTATTGGCTCTTCGAACCAAACGAGAATTCCTCTTTTTTTATTTTAGGGTGTTTCTTTTTTTCCTTTTTCTGTTTTCTTTTTGTTTCGTCTTCGTGACGACTTTTTGTTTTCGTTTTCGTTTAACTCTTAAGCGAATTTCTTTTGTTTGGGTTTTGTTTCTTTTTCCCTTTGAGTTTTTCTCTCTGTTTTTTTGGGCCCTACCCACCCCCATTCCTTTTGTTTTCCTACCCCGATCTATTAATTTTGCTGGGGTGATTTGTTACGTTTATTTTCTGTATAAATTAATTACCCTATTTTTCTCCCTAGTTCATTCATTACTCGTTTGAATAAACTCCGTTTCAATCCTTAAATTCTTCAACAACCCCCTATATAATGTACTTGTTTAGAGTAAGTCCGGCTAGCTGAGTCGGAAAGCATGAGACTCTTAATCTCAGGTTGTGGGGTCGGGCCCCACGTAGGGCACCAGAAATTATGCTACGTACCTAGACGTAGCCAGAAGAAAAGTAAATACCAGGCTAACTATCAAACGCGGAGAGTGGGGGGGATTCGCTATATACCAAGAAGAAACCAAAAACAAAACACATCGCCCACGATTATCTATTAACAGAAAAAATAAATAAAGAATTGTGTACAAACAGGCAAACAGAAAATAAATTAACCGTTACTATTTTACAGCAAACAATTATATTATATGGACAATTTAGAAATCTGGATACGAAGTGCGCATCTCCTATTTACACAAAATAAAATTAATCAGTAGCAAATAAAAACTGGGAGAGCTTTTGTCAAGTGTTTTTAAAATTTCACCTAATACTTTTTATAAAGTAACTAATTAGTAGGAATGAATTAACGCGTGAGAGCTTTTGTCGAACGTTTTTACAATTTCACCTAATAATTTTCGTAAAATAACTAATTAGTAAAGCGAAAAACGTGTCCGTTCTTTTGACGTGCATCTTTAAAAATAGTACATCGCACATGTACAGCGATAGTAACGATTAGCGGTCACAAACAATAGTTCTCCGATATCACGTTTCTACACCAAACGGTGATACGAAATATGCCATTGACACACACAAAATAAAACGAGATGCATACTTGTAGTTGTCCAGATACTTTGCTCCCATTCCGTCGGGGTGAGTCAACACAGGAACGCTATGGTCGTCAACATACATTTACTCTGCAACTATAATTGCAACAGCCGTCTACAGATAAAAGTAGTTGGTCTACAGACAAAAGCAGTTGTTATACATTAAGAAAAAACCCATTTGGCTTCCAGCTAAAAAGATGTCAAAAGAGAATCTGATTAGAATGGGTACGCGCGGTGAAACTCACCGAATACATGCAAGTCACCTCCGTGGTGTTTGAACCATTGTTGAATTTGATTCTACAGCTTGTACGTCGAAGTGTTATCTACATTTATTCGTCTCCGTATTTCAAAAAGCGATGCACGTCTTTTTGTTCAATAACTAGGAGGTGTCTTGCGTGTATTCGGCGAGTTTCCGCGAGCGTACCCATTCTAATCAGATTCTCTTTTTAGCTTTCTTTAGCTGGAAGCCAAATGGGTTCTTTCTTTATGTAGAACAACTGCATTTGTCCGTAAACCCCTGCTGCAATTATGGTAGCAGAGTAAATGTATGCTAAGGATCATGGCGTTTCTGTGTTGACTCACCCCCGCGGCTTGCGAGCTAAGTATCTGGACACCTATAGGTATGCACATCGTTTTCTTTTGTGTGTGTCAATGGCATATTTCGTATCAACATTTGGTGTAGAAACCTGATATCAGAGAACTATTGTTTGTGACCGCTAATCGATACTATCGCTCTACAGGTGCGATGTACTATTTTTAAAGATTCGTGTCAAAAGAACGCACACGTTTATTCGCTTTACTAATTAGTTATTTTACAAAAATTATTAAATGGAATTTTAAAAACGTTCGACAAAAGCTCTCACCCGTTAATTCTTTTCTACTAATTAGCTACTTTATATAAAGTATTAGGCGAAATTTTAAAAACACTTGACAAAAGCTCTCACTGTTTTTATTTGCTACTGATTAATTTTATTTTGTGTAAATACGAGATGCGCACTTCGTATCTACATTTCTAAATTGTCCATATAATATAATTGTTTGCTGTAAAATAGTAACGGTTAATTTATTTTCTGGTTGCTTGTTTGTACAGAATCCTTTATTTATTTTTTTGTGTTGATAGATAATCGTGGGCGATGTGTTTTTTTTGTTTCTTCTTGGTATGTAATCGAATCCCCCCACTCTCCGCGTTTGATAGTTAGTCTGGTATTTACTTTTCTTCCGGCTACGTCCATTTCATGTCAAAGATTTCGATTTCACAATCTATATTTTTAGTTTTCTTAATTCGATTCCAATATTTTTACATTCGTCAAATTAAAGTGAGATATCAGGAAAGAAAGATTTGTCATAACATAGCAGTGTGTTACATAGTATCACATATACACATACCTGTACCTAACAAAAGTTTAATTTATTGTTGTTTCCAGGGCGGTATATTATGTAGATACTGCCCCGCATACACATTAATTGAAAGTGTTTGTTGTGGAATTGTTAGCTTAAAGGAAAGTTTTGCAAACTTTTACACTAACAAGTTCTATTTAATTGCGGCAGTTTGAACTGAATGATTACTATACTGTTATCGAGAGTTGGAAGTAAACAAACCTCATTAGTTCTCCAAATATCAGTTATCCAACAGACGACAAAGGACAAAGTACTAATTACCATTATAACGTGGAGCTTAATTTCAAACGATGTTGTTGAATTTGAACGGCGACATTATTTCCACTTTAATACTCAAAGGTTCAATTTTATTTAAATAACTTCTATCCAGGTTAAGTGCATACGAGATTACAGCAGTAAATTAAATGCAGTTCTATTATTATTCATGGAGTTGCATTTACGTGTATTAGCATAATAGCAAGATGCAAATAAAAGCTTATTAGAGAGAAATGTGATATAGTTCCTCTAAAAACGATATAAACCGTTGCAATACTTAATGAAAGGCGAAATTTGTTAAATATTAGGAAGTGGAACATTTGCTATACAATTTTAATAAGTATTTGCCGCATTACGAAAATGAAGTACGAGTGGGTCTTTTAATACCTAGAATTCAAAATAATGTACCTGAAATATTACTACAAATTTGTAGATGAGATAATGGACTGGATACCTGTATATGCTTTTTGGGATGTACCTATGTATTATAAAACCGTGATGAATTACCACTTTATGCGTTTTTTGTTACTGCAAATAGTGCAATATCTAGAGCTTGAACTACATGTGTCTATTAGGTTGCAAGCAAGCAAACTAAGCCTGATGTTTGTGGTAGGAATCCAAAACTTCATAATTTAAATATTATAACAAGTTGGTCCCTATGGTAAAATCTCTAGTTCAATTTTTATATGTTTTAGCACTATAGATACTATTTGATGAGCTTGCAAAGGTTTGGGACTCAAACTAGCCGGAAGCGGCTTTCATAACCTGTACCTTTCGGACATGTTCTTAGTGATGCCGTTCGAGATCGAGAATTCTGTTTCTTGTCTCGATCTCGTCTCGAAATTCGACACAAGATCGAGACTAGAAACGAAAATCTATTTCGAGACGAGAACGAGAAATACTTAACTCTCGTTTCGACCTCGAGTCGAGAATACTCGACTATTCTGGAGTTCACGAAATATCCAGTACACAAAAACAGATTTCAGTAAATAAAGTAAAGGCTGTGTCAGTAAGAACTTCGGAATTCTTGTATTAAATAAAGATCCTATCAAAATAAGAAGATGTTTACCATGTGACAATTTAAAAAATTGAAACAGTTACATTTATTTTAGACGATATTAAAAGAAAAGTTTGCTTCTTCAACTGCCTAGTAGCATCCGAAGAGCATCATCAATGATATTGTGTTACAATAATTGTCTTCAACTGCAGTTCAATTTTCAAATCTAGCAAATCTCACAAGAAATAAAATTAATAACCGACTTTACAATTCTGACTCCTGAAACTTTGTGTACCTATTTATTGTGTTAGTTTTAATAGTTAGTTGTAAAACTATGCTATAAACACAAATTTTACTATTTGCAGTTTCAACTTTAAATTAGGATACTATTTTTTGTTACAATTAGCAACTATTAAATGTTTTTGTGATTCATGAACGTAAATATATCACTTTGAAGGTTATTTTTAACAAGGAAGCAGTATTAATTAGAACAAACAAACTATACATAATCAAGTTTACTCCGTTTAAAGGCCGTTGTTGAATACTTATTAGAATATATGGGTAAGCTGTGAGAACTAAATATTTGTGCTAATTTTACATTTATGATTTTAAGACAAAGCTTAAGCGATGTAGACATGGAGGTTATACTTAAAAAAATACGCTTTCTCAGTAGAAACATTCCCTTTTCAAAAGTCTTAATCGTTTCTTAGGATAGTTGTCAAAAAATGTGTTTTGGCGATTGTACTTTGACTTTATGAGGCATAGCGATTATGTCGATAATTCAGACGCACATTAAGAAAACCTAGCAAAGCATTTATTACATAATACTGAATGTCAATCACAATTTTTTTCAATAAAGGACTACAATTTCGAAAACAAATAGGGACTGCCGATTTATAGAAATTGGCGAAACAAAAGACACACATGTAGAAAATTTTGATGATGTTTTAAATTCCTATAGTTACTTTTGTACTATGGGTTGAGATCAATAAAGAGTACAGACATAAATTTTGTTCAAAAATTATAGTAATTTTATTTGAATTACTTTAGAATGAAAATTCCAGAGTTCTTAGTAGCGCAACATCAACTATTGCAATCTGTAAACCAAATGTATTTAGCTAACCTCCATGTGTAGTTTTGTGTTTGAATTGAAAATTAATTTTAGAAATAAATAAAACAAGCAAATTACTTTTGTTTACTTTTAGTAAACCAAACTATAAATAAAGTATTAATGTTGTATACACAATACTCTTTATAAATCTTAGGGATGGCTACGGGCCGGGCAGCAAAATTTTTTTCGCCAAGCCAAGCACGTGTCGGGCCCGGGCCGAGCCGGACCAAACTCCTCAAGCTTTTCGGGCTTTTCGGGCTATTTCGGGCCGGCTCGAAGTTTATGTAACGAAATATAAAATTTATTGATTTAGTAAAAGACTCCATTTAATGATTTCTTTAGTTGCCTCTTAAGCAAAATTATAATTAACGCTCCTCCTAATATATCGCTTAGGTACAGTTACACACATATTGATAGGTGTGTTATAATAGAAGTAAATCGAAAACGAAAATATCTTACACCGATTTGTGAATTTTGATTTTTTTTCGATAAATAATATTCACTTCTTTCCACTTTTTCAAGAAATTTGAAATAGAAATTCTCCGTGTTATATTTAATTAATTTGAACGAGTATTGCAAAGTATGTTTATGGTTTATTTTATTATATTTATCAAATAACTTAATATTGTGGCCCCGTACTGTAGATTATTTATGAATAAATCGAAACCACTCTGTATATGTAAAAATATTTAAAACTGCACGATTACAAAAAATCAGCTTAATTATATTTAATTATTTGAATGTATCTTTTGTTGAAAAACATACCGAATACAATGCGATTAGGTTTTTATAGCTATAAATAACAGATGGATATAGAAAATTAAAATGTAAATACTAAATACTATTCTATGTTGCGGCTCCTAAAAAGATATAAAGAAAAATCGTGATATTATAAAGGGTATATACAAAAATAACGGAATAGAGTAAATATTATTTTAACAGATGCGTCTCTAGCTGCTGCTATCTGCAGAGCTTAGGCCAATAATGGACACCCATAAAATTTATAATTTGCATTTTAGGTCGCATATTTTAAACAGCTGTAGTAGTTGGTACGTGCGGTAGTAGTTTAACTTTAGAGGTTTTTGCTCCATCGAACTTAATCCTATTACGACTTATTTTCATCAAATTTTGCAAACTAGCAAGGAATGTACCTGATTCCAGCGTGATGGGTCAAAAGTTTTGTTTTTTTTATACATCGTGGAAAACTTATTTCTATTTGACACTCTGCAGGATGTATAATTAATTGCTTGCTTGATATTTACTTGTATAGCCATGTACAAACACTTTACATACACGATGCCACAACGACAAACTTTCATTAAAGAAATATCAAAACTTACAATTCTTGAAAAATTGAAACTTTGCATGTAGGGGTTACCCAATAAGGCAAATTTAGCTAACATATTTTCAACGTTGTACGACTTACGGTTATATCGAAAGTAACTGTCACTCCACATTTTATTGCTTATTTGAATAGTGCGCAAGTAAATTATTATTTTGATATTAAGGTTTGTGAAACTATTTTCAATTGTATTGCTTCCTGGAATTTTTTCTCTTAAAAAGTGCACTTTGGAGGATCATAGAAATGGTATTAATAAACATTTTATTAAAACGGTTTATACGTTGTGTTTGCATAACACCGTAACAAATGTTTCTCAATCTCAATAAGAACACTAACATAGTTTTTACAATTTAATAACGCGAATTTAAAAACTAATAATAAGTTAGAATAAGCAATGAAATTCGTTAACAAATATTTGTACTTTGCTTGAGCTCAATTTATTAAAACAATTATGTATAACTTTAATTTCCGCAATACCATAAACGAAAGCAAAATTAAAGAAAATTAAGCACAAACCGAAATTTTCCAAATAACTGATTATATTTTTATGCTCGTTCATGTCGAGATATAAAAAATGCGGGTTCAATTATAAAAATTACATAATTTTGCAATTCGGAATTTTTCACCTTCTAAAATTGTAAAAAGTATTTTATTGTTTTTATTGAAAAACATTTCTTAAGGTGTAATGGAAACACAACCTACAATCCGTTTTGATTGAATGTTTATTAACCCGATTTTTTAGATCAATAATTCCTGGATGCACAACAATTGAAGATAGTTATACAGGCGTTTAAATCAAAGTAACCATCCATATATGCAATAAAATACAGGATGTGCTATTTAAAATAATTAATATGACATATTTGCAGGACTTCAAAACTATTTTAGCTATAGTTTCGCCTTGTTCGGTAACTCTTATACAAAGTTTCAATTTGCCAGCAAAATTGTAGTTTTTAAAATACTTTTAATGGAAGCTGGGTGTGGGACATCCTGTTTACATGTTTTTTTTCATATTAAAGAGCTAGATTCTTTGTAATTATATGTTATTGTTTTACTCAATACGTAACATATTCTCTATGTACGGCGAAAGCAGCGTTTCCATACTTTTGAATAACCCTGCATATATTAATATTGAACAATTTTATAGATAAGATTGTCGGCCTTTTCTTTCATAATAATTAAAATTTCCAGTAAAGCATGCGACAAAAAAATATTCATAGACAACAAAGTAATATCTACCTGATACGAGAGACCTGAATAGTCAGTTGTCTGAACGGACGCTGACACATTCTCGAAATGTAGACCTATACACAAGCAATTTGTAAAATGGAAATTGGCAACGTTCTTTGTTTAGAATATAGGGAAACAATATTCAGTCGAATATTGAATACTTTTCTTTAAATATGTTACTATATACTAGTAGTAGTACATGAGTTCTAAAATGCATTTTGTTACTTAAGGTTGAAGTTTGACGCAAACCACCTTCTATTTTGGATTGCCTGTGCAAGTGTACATCATGTCCAAATACCTTTGGGATTCTTCGAGGTTAAAATGATACTATAAACTATAATTTATTAAAGTTGATATATTCAACTTTTGTCAAAAAGCCTAATAATAGTAAAGAAGTATTTTTATACAACTGAAAATACATATATTAACAAATGATACTTTCCATTTGAATGTTGAAAAATCTATACATCACTTAAGGTTTTAGTAACATTCCGGCCCGAATCGGCCCGGCCCGAAAATCAAGCCGGACCTCAAGTCGGGCCGATGCGTTTGATTCGGGCCGGGCCGGAGCAAATTATTTCGGGCCAGGCCGGGCCGCATCTAAAAGCACGGCCCGGTTCGGCCCGAATCTATCCCTAATAAATGTATATGTAACGGCATTATTCTAATAATTTATTATTGTGCCAAGAATTTATACACAGCAGTGCCTTTGCCGATTTGTGACTTAACCTATTGCGATGTTTCCGAATAATCAAACCAGCTTTTGAGAAAAGTCTCTGGGCGGGTACACTAGTTGCGGTGACACTAAATTGATCGCGTGCCATTGAAGCTAAACCTGGATAAACAGATTTATGGTTCTTCTACCATTCTAATATACCTTCGCTTTTATTTTCTTTGTGACAATTTAAATAGTTGTCAATTTCTTAACACCAATTGTTTTTCACGATTTGATTTTTTTCATAAATAGAATACACATCTAATTCACCATCGTCACTAACATTCATATCAGAATTTTCGACTAAAAGAGTTGGTTGGGGCTGCGACGGTATGTATTACTTTTCTTTATATATATGTATATCTTAAAATTTTTTTATTGACGCTTCTTTTATTTCTTGCCCCCAAGTAGTCAAATTGAATGTTTGCGTTTTATGTCGTGGATCTAAAATAAGGACGGCCCAGTAGATCCAATTTGTTTTATGATAATGTTTTAACATTTTAGTATGTGCAGCTTGATTGGCTAAAAACAAATTTTCTTTGAGTTCAGATCTCAATGAATTTCTTCTTAAACCCTGAATAGCGTGTTCTATTTTGTCAAGCAACATATTAAGAACTACTACATGAGGTAAAGTGACATAATTTTTTCCACCAAGTAAAGTAGAAAGACTTTTAAAATGCTTTAATAAACTCTGAATTTTTGATTAAAGTTCTCATTCAGATTTAGTAATTTTGTAACCACCTAATTCTTTGTTGTTTTCACTCAATGCATTTAATGCGTTCTGCATCTTAAGTGCGACTAATATCATGTGGTTCGTCGAGTTCCAACGCTTTGAAACATCAATATATGTAGTAGACAAGTACTTTAAATTTGCTGCATCGCAACAACCTTTTAATTTTTGTTGCCATTTTTCAGACCTTTTTATTTTTAAAAACAATTGTCGCAGTTTCGTACCGACGAAAGATTTTCGTTGAAATCTTTGTCCATACCTTCATCTGCATCAGCTTCTTTTTCACAAAACTCATCTTCTTCTTCTTTTACTATTTCTTCAAACTCTGCTCCTTCTTCTGCTTTTAGCAATTTTATCAAATCTTGAACTCCAAGATCTAAAATGTGTGCGAAGCATTTGAAATGCGAATCTTTCCTGTTAAAGCAAATATGGTCGGTTCCTTGTTGTTTTGGTTTGTTATCCATAAGTATTGCTAATTCCGCCATAAATAATGTGTTTGCTGCTGCATTGTCTACTGTTATCCCTTAAATTTTGTGCTGTATGTTTTACTTTTTAAGTGAATGGTAAACAGTTACGGCAATATCTTTACCGGAATGAAATCCATTTGCAGGAACAAAATTTAATACCAGCGATTGTAAAATCCTATCATTGTCAATAAAATGAATAGTAATACCATAATAAGATTTATTGAATACTGAAGTCCAACCATCAACGGTGAGTGAAAAGTTAGAAATGTTTTTCGCAAAAACACTTTTAATTTTTTCTTGCATTATAGCCAACTATTTCAACACCTTCTCTTTCATCGCCGTTCGCTTAGGCAGTACTACGGTGTTATTTAACACACGAAACAATCTTTGTGTAGCATCGTCTTCAAAAAAACTAAAGGGTAAATATTTGATTGCTATACATCCAACCAATAGTTCATCCCATTTCTGTTTCTTGCCAATTGACTGAAATTAGAAAAATAAGTTTTAGAAGATGAATAACTAATTAATCATGATATTTTTGAGGTTTTACAATACTACGTTACTTATACGTTCTACTTACAAAAGTCTAAACTCTAAACAAACGATATATGTAAAAAGAGCTAGAACGGCAAGAAATGAAAGCGATTTAGGAAACTGCCAAGTAAATTTAGAAATTGCAAATAGCTAGTATCACTTAATTCGGTAACGATTATAATTATACCCTTTTTATAACTTACCTTAAGTGAGTTACTACTATATTTGATAATTATCTCCAAAATGGGATTTGATTTTTGTTTTGGCGTGGACGTTCCTGGTTCACAAAAAATACCGTTATACACTGCAGCGTGTTTAAACATTAGGTGTCTTTTTAAGCCGCTTGTATTAGAGCACTTCATTTTTATAACCGTGCTGATTATCTTTTCTAAGCACAGTTTGCATGTCCTGATTTTATTATTCCTGTCTTCCACATTTATGTGGTAATAGTCGCTCACTTTTATTTTCGATATTTTCGCAGTTTTTGCACTGTGTATAAAAGCTTATTCCTGTATATTTGATGATGTTGATGGCCATGATTCGGTTGTGGAAGGGAATGTCATATCGGAATCGTAGTCGTACTGATTATCCTCATCTAAGTTGGTGATGTTCGCACTACAACATGAGAGAACAGGAACATACGTTCGATCAGAAAAGCTGTCATGACTGCTATATGGTTCAGGATTATCGACCCCTTCATTTTCATCTTGCTGTTTATATGAAAAGGCTACTTTTGATCGCTTCATCTTTCGCTTTAAAATTTTAACAGAAATTACAACCTCAAGTTAATATGAATTATAAATAAGAAAAGCCAAAGATACTGAGTATGGTTTATACAAAGTCACGATAGTCCCTGAAACAGTATGTAGAAGTTGGTGCTTAGCTTTTTATGTTAAGGAAGGTTTTTCTTTTTAAAAAGTACGAAGTGATATATGGAGTATAAAATATTTGAACCCTAAAAAGATAACAAATATTCCAAACAATATTTTGTTTAGATGCATCTGTTGAGTAAACTTCTCGATTGTAGTGCAGCTTGTGTGTGTAGTTACAGTAAATAATAATTGAGAGCAGAGAAAACGTCTACTTTATTTGAAAGCTAACACAACAATGAATCCAGTGTCTGTCTGGATAGGTAAAATTAGTACAGAGGCGCTACTAGGCGATGTAGCGGTAAAAATTCAAATTTAAATTTAATTAGAAGGCGTTAACATACCGGCCTCCTTGAAGGATTCTGAACCTTCAATTTAAACATACAAACCTTAAATTAATAAACAAATGTACAACAAAGTATACACAAAAGAAACCAGAAACACATGTTTCTATATTGTAACTATCAAATTTTGATCTGTTTCTGTTTTAGGCGATATGCAAAGTTTGCGTACAGAACGTTTAATCACACCATTAGAACACTTAATATGCACTACACGCACAACATTGTCCTTCCCAGGTGATGTGGCGACAATTCTTTCTAATGGCCAATTGGCTGGTGGTACATTGTCCTCTCTTATAAGCACAAGATCCCCAATCTTCAAATTTTCAGAAGAATGCTTCCACTTGACACGTTGCTGCAATTCTGACAAATATTCTCTAGACCATCTTCGCTAGAAGTCTTGATTGATTTTTTGTAAATACTGATAGCGACTTAACCGATTAACTTGAATGTCTAACACATCTGGATCTGCAACAGCAGTAAGTTGTCGACCAATTAAAAAATGTGCTGGGGTTAGTACATCATAATCATTAAGATTAGACGAAAGTGGAGTTAACGGTCTTGAATTAAGTATTGACTCAATTTGTGTTAAGACTGTGTACAGTTCTTCAAAGTTTAATGATGTTTCATATAATACATGCCTTAAATGGTGTGTAATACCTTTTATACCTGCTTCCCAGAGTCCGCCAAAGTTAGGTGCATATGCGGGTACAAACTGTCAATTTACACCTTCATGTAATGCTTTATGATAAATAGTGTTTCAGTTTTGGTTGATAAACTTGTATAATTCATTAAGTGTAGAATTTGCACCTACAAAGTTTCGACCATTGTCACTGAATATGTTTATCGGCTTGCCACGACGAGCGACAAATCGCCTGAAGGTGGCAATAAAAGCATCAGTCGATAAATTGGACACGAGCTCAATATGTACATTGTAATTTGAATAACGGCCGCTATACTTGCGGCCACGTCTCCAATGCTCCACCCAGAGGTACTACATTGGGTTTAAACGCGAAAATAACCGTGCTTCTTATTAATCCTAACTTCATAATTAATCTACCCTAAATAAAAATTTAAATAAAAATCTAACAAACCTAAAATGTAACAAACCTAACTAACTCTATCAATCTAACAAACCTAAAAATCTGACAAACTGAAACAAAAACTAAAAACAAAAACTAAAAACAGGGTTTAATTAATGGTATCCCTAGCGCTGACCTTGGAGTGTACCCGATCAACAAGACACAAGCAAAAATGAGAGGGGGAGGGATCCGTAATACCGGATAGCAGACGCCGGCTCTGCTTACCAGTGCGACCTGAAGGGTCGTTTTAAAACTATCCAAATCTAGCTAACTAATTTAATTCCATCCCTAGCTTTCCCTATCATTCCCTAAATAATTTATATTATGATTACAATCCTCACAATTCTACTCTTCCTTCCCAAATATATACTTCAACCAAAATGGCGACAGAACCTCAAACAAAACAAATATGCCACAAAATACTACAATACATGCTAAAAGATATAAAGTGTAAATATAAAATAGAAATAAATATAATTATATAAATATATAAATAAATGTCTAATAAACGTTAAGCATATATAGCAGTGCACAAAATAGCAAAAGCATCACCCTATTTATAAGGTGCACTCGCACAAGCATTATGTCGGCTAGCGCCATTACGCACAAAACGTGCTTGTTAAATTATTTCAAAACAACTAATTAATGTAAATCAATGCTTGTGCGAGTACAGCCGCCACAATTTAAGTCTTACCTCGATAATAAAATTCTCCAGCATCCGAAGATCTGGTCGTCTCCCTACATCTAACTTTAACTTACTTCTAAGGGAAGATGGGGTGCACTGCTAAAGTCCTGGTGGGTATGCACTAAATGTCCTGGGGGATCACAATCACTATCACTTCACTTTCAAGTCCTGGGGGAGATGCGCGGTTTCACTCTATTTTATTATCTTTGTTTAATTTATTGATTTAATTTAATGAGGGTTTCTGATTTATTTGTTATTGTTTATTTGTTATTATTTATTCCCGATTTCCCGATTTCCCGATTTTCCGCACATAATTATGAAGATAGGCAGTGATCGTATTAATGGTGTGGGGGTTTCTCGTGCATATTGGACATTTGGGTATAATTATCATGTTTTTTTTTTAATATCAGGTTTTGGTTATATCTATGCCCGTACCCTTACTCACACGAAGTCAATCTAAAATTTTCCAATTCTCCCACCAACCCCACCGAATTTTACACGTGGTTGTCATTGTCTAATCTTGCGGCCCTTCCCGCAAATTCTTTTAAGGCTGTCCAGAACGCCTTCTGGTCGACCACTTCCCCGACTTCCTCTAGGCTTTTTGGCCATGCCAGACCTAGGATAGCTAGTTTGCTATCAGCCAACCCTCGCGCCCTCGCCGCATTCGCAGCGGTCGCTGTTGGTTAAACAGAAGCTCAATATGTACAGCCTTCGTACTAAGACAAATAAAAATGCAAATATAACATTTCATGGATTTGGAGCATCTACCATATGACATTTTTATATTTATTGGGCCTGCATAATCTGTCCCAACAGAATGAAAGGGTGGCATGGTAGCAACTCTTTGAAAAGGTAATTCTCCCATAATGGGATTGTTATTAGTACTACCGTTAAAACGGCGACATTTTACACAATTTTTTGTAGTTTTCCTTGCCGAATTCCTTCCTGAAATAGGCCAATATTTCTCACGAACTATGCTTAATAATAAATTTGATCCCGGATGGAGTCAAAGCTTATGTAATTCTTTAAATAAGAGTTTGGTAAAGTTATGTTTACCTAAAATGACAATAGGATGCTTTTTCGAAAAGTTTAACTTCGATAACTGCAATCTTCCACCCACTCTCATGATACCTATTGGATCTATGAAGGGTGTTAACTGCAATAGTGAGTTTTTAGGATGTAAGCATTTGCCTTGGATTAATAAATTGTATTCGTCTGGAAATGACTCAATTTGAGAGCCATTTTGGTAAGAACTACTAATGTATGATTTAGTTCTGGAAATGTTAGGGGAGCAAAATTTCTCCCTGGTTTAGATTTTAAACAATTGTTTTTAAATCGTAGACACTAAGCAGTCACACGTTTTAGTTTATTAAAAGATGATAATTTTTTAAACAGTGTATTTTCGCTTTGTAGAGTTTTGTTTAAAAAAGCATAAATTTTCACCTTTACTTCTGGTATTGGTCCATGCAACTCTGAATTTATCGTTGGCCAGTGCTCTTCGTTGAGCTGAAGCCAGCTTGGGCCCTGCCACCACAAGGAAAGAGAATGTAATTTCGCTGGCATACATCCCCGTGTGGCAATGTCTGCTGGATTGTTGCTTGAATTTATATGAATCCAATTTTCAATATTGGATAGTGTTTGAATGTGGGTTACCCTATTTGCCACAAATACCTTTCATTTATTAGGTCGTGAATTTAACCAAACAAGTACGATTTGTGAATCCGTCCAATAAAATTCCCTAGCAAAATTAATATTAAGAATTTTCTTGAACCTTTAAGCTAGATCAGTTAACAATACTGCAGCTAGTAATTCTAGCCTAGGTAATGTTATGGTTTTTATAGGTGCAACTCGCGTCTTGGCTGCTAAAAGCTTGATTGAATGTTCACGATTTTGAGTAACACATCTGGGGTAAATGCATGCCCCGTATCCCCTTTCTGAGGCGTCTGAAAATCCATGAAGCTCAAAGTACAGAGCATTTGACATAGATACATACCTCGGAATGGTTATTTTGTTAATAAAGTCTAACTCGTCTTTTAACTTTAACCATTGGTTGTGTAAGTTTGTCGGAATTGATTCGTCCCAACCTAATTTTAGTTGCCACAGTTGTTGTATAACAAACTTAGCTAGTATGATTATAGAGGCTATCATGCCTAATGGGTCATATAGCTGTGCTGTGAGAGCAAGTATAGAACGTTTTGATATGTGAGTGACATTTTTTGGAATTGTGAAGGAATACGTAAATAAGTCAGAATTTGGATTCCACAGTATGCCAAGCGTTTTGCCAAATTTATTTGAAAGAGAGATAGTATCACTAGAGTAATCTCCAATTCCTTGTATATTGCTCCTGAATTTGCGTAGGACAAACCCGCAATCTTTTAAAATATTTGTTAAATTTTCTTTAATATTTAATAACGAAACTTTAGATGATGAACCTGTTATGAGATCATCTACATAAAAATCCCTTTGTATAATTGATGATTCCACGGGGTATGTCAATTTAATTTGCTCGCCTACCTCATATCAGCAACGAACTGCTAAAAATGGTGCACATGTTGTGCCATAAGTTACAGTGTTTAGGTTATAAATTTTGACTTCGTGACTTGGGTCTTCCCGCCACACAATTTTTTGAAATTTTCTATCATCTTCATGGATCCATATCTGCCGTTACATTTTCTCTATATCGGCAGTAAATACAAATTTATGAGTACGAAATCTAGCTATTAATGAAAATATATCATCCTGAATAGTAGAACCTGCTAACAATGCTTGATTTACAGACAAACCTGAAGATGGGTTGCAACTTTCATCAAAAACTACACGACATTTTGTGGTATCGCTAGATTTTTTAAAAACTGCATGATGTGGCAATAAAAAACAATTATTCTCATTGTTTGATATTGACATGTGGTTTAATGTTAAATATTCTTTCATAAAATCAACATATTCCTCTTTAAGAGCACAGTTACCTTGAAACCTACGTTCTAAATTATCAAGACGTGTTTTTGAGATACTGTAAGAATCACCTATCATGGCAACATTTTCTTTGAAAGGCAATCTTACCTTAAACTTCCCATCCGACTCTTTCACAGTCGTTTGGACAAAATATGATGCACAAAATATTTCCTCTGAACTTAAACTGCCTGAATTAGATTTAAATTCGTCTACCTTCCAAAATCTTTCTAAATTATCATTCATTTCTTGCATCGATACAAGAGCTATCTGTTTTGCATCAGGGTAACCATAGACATTCCCCGAAACAATCCACCCTAATTTAGTTTTCTGCAGAATGGGAGAATTGGTTTGCTTTATTTGACCTACACACATCAAATCGTAAAACAATGCTGCTCCAATGAGCATATCCACCGGCCCAGGTTGATAAAACAATGGATCAGACAACTTTATATCAGGATCTATTTTGAAATTTGTAATACTAACTTGAATAGAAGGTAATAGGCTTGTTATGCGCGGAATCACAAGACATTGTATAGATGTCGAAAAATTATTTACACAAGATGCAATTTTTACTTGCGTTTTTTGTTGTATACAAGATACACCTTGATTTATGCCTAAAATTGATACATTTATAGTTTCAGATTTTAGATTAAGTAATTTGAATGCCCTTTCAGTAATAAAATGTGATTCTGAAGCTGAATCTAAAAGAACTCTCAAGTTAACAACTTGCTTATTGGCATCAAGTGCATTAACCCTTGCAGTCGATAATAAAACAGTACAATTTGATAAGAACTGTGAGGAAAAATTATTAATTATCTCGGATTCGCCTATTGTGGCATTCTGAGCTACGGTAGCCGCTTGAACTTCAGACGTACTCGATGTTTGCACCTTTGTTGGTATGTGAATAAGACTATTGTGTTTTTTTTGACAAAGTTTGCATCGTGAAGATTTACATTCAGGTAAAAAATGCCCCGAACGTAAACAATTTAAACAAAGTTTCATACGTTTTACAGCATTGCATCGTTCTGCAGGGCTTAAATCAAGAAAGGCCTTGCAGTTTATAATAGCATGATTGCCCGCACAATTTGGACAAACAATGGTTGTGGTAGTAGAAAAGGATTTAAATGAAATTTCGCCTTTTGGTTTATTTGTGTTCCTTTTTTACTGTTAACGCTTCTAATATGTTTTGTTTGTTTATCAAAAATTCAATTAATTGTTTTAAAGTGTGCACTATTATTTGCATTTTCATTTGAACTGAGCTTGCAATGCCAGTCCTTAGAAGTTTGTACATCAAGTTTGCTGACAATGATTGACACAATCAGAGCATCCCAACTATCAACCGGTTGCTTTAGAGCATGAAGACATTGAATATTATTTTGAACATCGAGACGCCTTAAGCTAATTTGAGAATCTTTAGATATTGGTTTTAATTCTAATAAATTTTGAACATGATTCCCAATGATTCGCCTAGGTTGATTAAAACGTTTTTCAATAGCCTGAAAAGCTATCAGATAATTTGTATTTGTTATCTCTAGAGATTTAATCATATCCAAAGCCGTTCCTTTGACACATGATTTTAAATAACAGAGCTTTTGACTATCAGAGTTCTTCATTGTTATGAATTAGTGCTGAAAATATATCAATAAACTGTTTATATGTGGAAAACTCCATCAAAAGTTGGCAATTCTACTCTGGGAAGCTTAATATTAATTAACTTGTTTGATTTTTCAACAGGACTCTTGCTAGAGGTTGCACTACTAGACTCATGATCCTCAAAATTTTTTGAATACTTAAAAATAAGATTTCTTGCCTTAGAAATAGCACTGAAATAATTATTTTGAAATGTTTCTCTAGCTAAGAGATTTGCATTTAAATCTTCATCAATAGTTTCTATTTCACCCTGAATATCATTAAACTGATCATATACAATTTCAATTTTTATTAAACGTTCATTTAAATTTTGAAGATCTGATTCTGATAAATTAGATTCATCTAATGATTGAATATATTTTGCAAATAAGGTTAATTGACCTGAAAAACCACCACGTTTATTTCTCAATAACTTAAGTTCACTCATCTTTATGAAAGCAAAAGAATGAGTCAATACCTGTTTGTAGGAAAGGGATGGAATTTCTAAGGTATGGGTTCACGGTAACACAGGATTACTAACCCCAATCAAGTGAGATGCAGATATTTTGTTAGTGCATTCCAACTAGCATCCTTCTCTTTCTTGCCTTGTGGAACTAAATAAATGCCTTGTTGAACAGGTAAAATTATTTGTGTATCTTCTGTCCTTTCCTTTACTGGTAGAATAGCCGCCAATTTGTGAATGTATTGGAATTCTATCTTGATGTTGAAATATAATCTTGCTGTATTTTGGATTGAATAATTTAGCAAATTTCTTCTCCAAATTATAATCCTCCTAAAATGATTAAGTATGCTACTGTAGCATTGATAATTACCCTAATGTGCTTGATGTAGTAAAAAGGGTTGGCCTTGCTGGTGCAATACTTCAAACTTCTTGGAAATTTTTTAATAATTAACCAATATTAATTGTTTTTCGCTAATTCGCCGAAGGACCATTTTATGATGAGTAAACTTCTCGATTGTAGTGCAGCTTGTGTGTGTAGTTACAGTAAATAATAATTGAGAGCAGAGAAAACGTCTACTTTATTTGAAAGCTAACACAACAATGAATCCAGTGTCTGTCTGGTTAGGTAAAATTAGTACAGAGGCGCTACTAGGCGATGTAGCGGTAAAAATTCAAATTTAAAATTAAATAGAAGGCGTTTCCTACGAAATATTTATCTTTAGGTAAAAATGTAATCCCAAATTTTGTTGCATCGCCGTTGGTTGATGTATAATCGTAAACTTAATTTGTTGGGTATTTTAAAGATTCATGCAATATTTAACGATTTTGAGATGTGCTAGCATACATTGGGCGACGCTCAATGAACTATTTTTGGTTGAGACAAATACTTGCAGAAAACAGTGATTTGAAATGTAATAGATTTTGCAAAACTATGGTAAAAGATTATAAACCCTTACTTGTCCGCCTCGTAGCCATAATATTACATGATTTTTTTTAGTATAGTATACAATTTTTTGGTTTGTATGCGTATAATTTGCATTAATTGTTATAAGAAAAATGCTGAAATTAAAGGGCATTCTTATTAATTTATTACTTTCAAATGAAAGACTTTCAGTTCGTTATATTAAGAACGATTTAAAGAAAATACCTGAGATAGTGATCAAATAAAACGCAACCTGTATTAAATTTATATTATCAGTTGATTAATGCAATCAATTTTTAGTACTTACAGATAATAAACTGATTGCATAATTTATTTTTTAGTGTTTACTTTCATTTTCCATAGTGTTCAAATGGAAATATGTTAAGGTAATTTTCGCTTAGTTGCTTCCAAACTTTCGGGCTACAGTTACTAGCCACTCACAACAGAAGCAATTTAATTTATTCCAGTTTCAATATTTAAAACCGCATATAGGTACTATCTGAATGTATTGCTCACATAACAATTAGTGGTTCAAAAACATTGTTGCAACTTGCAAAGCATTTTATATGTCGAGAATTCGAGAAATCTCGACTCGAGAACGAGACGAGAAACATCTTTCGAAAACGAGAAGTAAGCATTTCTCGTCTCGTTCTCGTTTCGCGGCATCACTATATGTTCTGTTCCTAAGTTCCATAATTGTTTTGACATATACTCAATTTATAGTGTGATCAGTTCATTAGCTGTACTTTCCGAGATCATTAAAGAAATGCTATTTTTTAAAAACTGCAGACCGCTATTAGTTAAAATGTCCTTTTGCCCCGCATTGTTGGTGAGTTTAGTTCGACGTCTGCCGAAAATTGTTTAATTCTTTAAATAGCCCTTCAGGTGCTTTTCATTGTTGTCCTATTTTTTGTCAGATGCTAGCTTTATTATTAAATTTTTATGTTCATTGACAAATTGTTTTCCCAAATCATTGCCTTACATGTTGTTCCAATCTATCCTTCTTTCCTGACAACTGGTTTTGCTTCCAGTGCGCTTACAATTTTCATGTGCAAAAAATTTAAACCAATGCTTTTATACAGATTTTACAGAATTAAGCATAGCATCTTATAGTATACGTCAACTTCTGTATATAGATCTCCCATTACGACAAATTTCTTTGCTTTTTTTTAAGAACTTTTTACGGGAAATCTTCACGTAGTCTTATTCTTGTTTGAAATCTGCTGTTCTTTCTGAATACTATCCGAAACCTTTCGGTGAAATCTATTTCTTCGAGCATAGGATAATAATGTTACTGCACGTGAAATTAATATCGTAAACGGTATTCTTACCTAGATAATGAGCACGTCCCATTGTACAACTTTCAAAGAGCCCCTTTTTCCTTCTTTACGAGTATTTTTTAAGTTGGTATTTTTGCGTTGCTTCTTTTTGATATTCTACCGGTTTTGTCTTACTTAAAGCATCGTGTAATTTTTAATAATATTGGAAATCCTGGTATGTCATTATCTACTCCTGGTTCTATCTTCATATTTATATTGTCTATGTGCTCTCAGCTTTGAGTATGGTTTCCACATGTTTTGTAAATCCGTTTAGAATTGTTTTGTTCAGTTGGAATTTTTTTATTCTTCAGAGTGCGTTTTCCGTGTATCAACTTCTGTTATTTACTAATGAAATCCGTACGCATCGCTTTGCTAAATCTTTGTTTTCCTCATATTTTTTTTACAAAATTTGTATTTATTTTTCCTGCTTTATTTGCTTCTTATCCATGTTCTTTCCTTGGGCTTCACCTAATGAGCATTTATAATTTTATCTTCCTGTGCATTTTTATTTATTATTTCTGTTGTGTTCTATTTCTTGCTAGTTTTATACGTATTCGTTAAATATCAGATGATTTACTCCACTTCTATACATATGCAAGCATACATCTACACTCGTCTATCCGTTAGATTTCTTTCTTTTTTATTTGGATCAAGATTGCTTGCCTTTATGGTAACTTTTGCAAACGTCAAATAACATTAAAATAGACATCATTCTTTATCGACTTTGGCATTGTATAATTTTTAATTTTGGTGCTAGACCGACGTGTTTTCTGCTATGAATTTCTCTTTCAAAATTTAGTGATTGCATGTATTTCCTTATATTTTTGTATTGTACAGTTTGTTATTATCGTTTCATTTCGATCGTTTCGTCTTGCTGCGCATTTCCTTTTTTTCGCTTCCAATAATTTCTTCAAGTTTATCCATATGTTTCGTTTTTCGTAAATTCATGTCGAGATAATTATCAAGTAGCTTGACTACTATTAATCTCCAGGCATCCATTCCTACCTTATCTACTGTATGTATTGAACATCTTTTCATAACTTTAAAAAATATTTTTAAAAGTCTCGTATTCTAGCTTTTAACTTTAATTTTGCAAAGTTTCAGATACATTGCCATATTTTTAAAATGCCGATAATATTCTACGTACCATGCTCCAAACGAGTTTTAAAGCTGAAAGGCGAGAGTGCTTTGAAGAACGATTGCTTTTTGAGCAAATGATATTTAGCTAAATGAACATTTTTAAGTTAGGTAATTTTTTCGTAATTTGGTGATTTTATTATGTATCTGCAAAGTTGTAAAAAAACCAAATGTTATAAACGAATATAATGAATAATTGATTTTAAAGACTCTTCACTTAGTAACAGATGTTACGGTTTTAATTAAACTCCTTCTACATGACAACAAGACTTTGTTAGTAAAGCATAGTAGTAACATTCTGAAATGATAATGGAATCTACACAGCTACTAAAAAATTTTTATACCGACCTGAAACGCAAATAAGCTATAAAGCTTACTAAATTTTAATGGCTTGCTAAAAAGAAGCATTAAAAGCTTTGCAAGTTACTTCAGTATAAATTGGAAAAGTTTCAACAGTTTTCAGATAAAGGGGTTTAAATAGAGAAGGTGGCAATCATTAAGCTTCATGTTAGCGTCGTGCTATGATCAAACTCTTGGGTTAAAGAATGTTGAAACTCAAAATATTTATGTTATCACAGGAATTTTGTATTTATGGCGGTAGGTGTCAAATGCTAAGGTAAAATAAATCAGAGTTATAGGTTTATTAGCACCTTAACATTAAAACAATTTAATTGTATGCGCGTTTTTGCTTCATATAGTTATAGAGAGAACTATGCAAGGGTCGTCTGTGGTCTATAATAAACTTTTAAATCTAAGCCTTTCGTCCATTTTTAGCCGAAAATGGCTTTAATGGGTTCACAATAATTAAAGCTTGTAACGGGTTTTATTTGATTCATAATTTACAGTCTTACTTTATATATATATTTAGTATTCTCGAGTTAATGAATCATTTATTTCAGCGGTTCTCTTTTATTTGTCGCGGCGTACTAAATGTAATTGCGTTATCCCTCTATTTTATTAAAACATACCAATTTATTTAAAAAAAAAATCATCTTTATAAGTTTAGATTATTACTAAGTGCCCTAACTTAAATCATATTTTTATAAAAAAAAGGAATGAAAATATCTTGCTTAATTAAAGTTTATTGTTCGTAAAATCTTAATATACAGTGTGCGTCCATATTTATCCTGTCCATCCAAAATTTAATATTTATACCATTTATCTGTTTTACATCTTAAATAACGCGAATGCAATTTACCTGTTACAAATGAAATTTTTTCCATTCATCCTAATATCCACTGCGTTAGTCCAACTTAAGTACTCTGTCAATACGAAAAAAAGTTGATTAAAATATAAAAATCGTTTGACGGTACTTCGCCGACAGTAGCATCAGTGGTGTTGCTTAATTTATATTCTAAGGACTTTTTATATTTCTGCTCTTTTTCCTATTTTTATTTATTTTTTTTTTGTATTTAGGAAAAAGGATGAACATAGTACTTAAGTTGGAGTAACATAAGAAGTATTAGCGTAGAAAATTTAAAAAGAATCACGTTTGTATGAGGGTTGTAACGCGTTCGCGTTACTTTAGATGTAAAACAGATAAGAAGGTACATATGTTAAATTTTGGATGCACAGAATAAATATAGACGCACTCTGTATAGTTAAATTTTTGAGCACTGAACGTTAACTAGACATGATATTTTCATTCTTTCATTTTTAGAAATATGATTTAAATTAAGGCAGTTATAATCAAAGACAATAAAAATGTGTTTTCTTAAAATAAGTTGGTACACTTTAATAAAGTGCAAATATACAGCGATAGTATGGAGTAGGATAAAAGTAGCGAAAAATAAAAGAAAAACCTCTGACATAAATGATCCATAATACGTACAATATGTTTTTCATTAATAAATGCGTATGTAACACAAGAATGCCATATATGTGGAAAAGTAAAACTTAAAATTAGGATTCAAATAGAATGCGGTGCTTCAAGCATAAACAAAACCACAGAATATACGTTTAAAAAATAAATTAATGTGTGAGGAACGCAGAATCCGCAAAAACGCAAAATCGTATCAAAGACATGGCTGGACATTCCAAGTAATTGTAAAATACCCTCAATGCAACAGCAATGCAGATTACAAAGGAAATAAGTGACTTTTACGTAATTAGCGTGACAAGAACCTTTTATTTAGCATAGATAAAATAATGTTTCGCTGTATTAACGAATTTTGACTACAATTAATAGAGATTTCCATAAGAAGAAAGAATGATGTATAACGACTTAGAAAATGAAAAATTAGTAGCAAAAATGGATACGAAACGACTGAAGTATATAGACCCTACACCGCAGGTTTCTCGATGCAAAGGAGGCTGGCGTTATATTGTTCTTGAACGTGTTTATATTGGAATTTATATCGCGTTGGCCTGGAATCAAACCATGAAATCATTAGATTAAAGGGTGATAAACTGTATTCACTCTACTACAAAAGGTAGAAATTTAGATAAGTGGAATGGGGTGACCTATGTGTCGCATATGTAGAAGGTGATACATTGGCATTACTTGACGTACTTAAATTCAAAAGATAAACTGGAAATAATTGTAAGTAAAGTTTGCGTTTTCTGTTTATAATTTATAAATGCTGCATGCGGAATATAAAGGTTAAGTTGTAAATGGTTTGTGAATATTTGGTAGGAAATTGAATTAGCGTTAAATAATTATTTTGTTGGACTATCAAATAGCGATGGAACACGTTCTGTTTTAAATTTAAGTATAATAGTATTAGCAAATGAAGTTTGTACATTTCAAAAAGTTAAGAAATAGGAGTACATTAATTTTACAGTATTTTTAATGGAGAATTGAACGATGAAAGGAAAAATTGCTATTAAACTGTTTTCTGTGTAATCTTGATTATGACATTTTCAGAAATGGGATTTATAATGACATTATACTAATATTGGATACTGAAATAGTTGTATGGTAGTGTCATTGATTGGTTTGATATTTCGTTTTTAGGATTTCTGTTAGAAGTACCTGACCAGTTGATGTTAGAAAATAAGTTTTTTTAAGAAAGTGGATTGTCTTCGCGGTTTTATTTATTTTAAACATTTTCGTGGTTTAAAAACAACTCGAGTTGTTAGAGAAGTCATTTTGAAATTAGTGCATTATACTCGCTAATTATCGTCATTCCGCCGAACCATCTCCAATCGGAAGAAAAGTAGAGGTTTGTCATTTGTTATTTGGGGAATTCGTATTTTCAATTTCAACAAGACAAGTAACAGCTGGTCAACGTGGTTGTTATAGCATGATTTCAAGTGCCCAGTACCCGCTTAATCACAGTCAATTGAATGTACCGTACCTACTAAGAAACTACTGTAGGTATGTTTGTTTATTGTAGTAAATTAATTTGTATAGTAATTGCATTTTACACTAAAAATCGTTCATAAAAACTTATTCTTTATCACTGCCAGTAACCAGACGTTTTACATATTTTAAATCACAATTAAAGATCCTCACATTTCGCATTTTTCGCATTTTTCGCATAATCACGCAACAGAAGGTATATTACATCACTCAATAGGTCCGTAGGATGATACATAGATGGCGTTGCTATGTAATAATCCATATGATTTGTAGGAAGTACTAACCTTAAAAAGATATCTGTCAAAACTTCATGACAATCCGACGATTAGTTTACAAGTTACAGAGGTTCAAGTGACGATACTTTTGAGTTTTTCAAAAAAATGAATTCCAAGCAATTTCGAGTGTTGATTTATCATTGCTTTTTGATGGGTAAAAATACCATCGCAGCCAAAGCATGGCTTGATAAGTGTTATCCGGGCTCTGCTCCATCGAGACAAACGGTGGAGAAGTGGTTTGCTGATTTTAAACGTGGCCGTACAGACACTGACGATGCTGAACGCTCTGGAAGGCCAATTGAGGTGGTTACACCGGAAAACATCAAAAAAGTCCACCGAATCGTTTTGGAAAACAGAAAAGTGAAATTGCGTGAGATAGCTGACACCTTGAAGATATCAGAAGGCAGTGTGCACACTATTTTGCATGAACATTTGTCCATGAGAAAACTGTTCTCAAAGTGGGTGCCGCGTTTGCTCACAGTGGACCAAAAATAACAACGTGTCGATGATTCTGAGAGCTGTTTGGAGCTGTTCAACCGGAATAAAAAGGACTTTTTGCGTCGGTATGTGACAATGGATGAAACATGGATCCACTACCACACTCCAGAGTCTAATCGGCAGTCAGCTGAGTGGACTGAAGCCGGAGAACCACGTCCAAAGCGACCAAAATCGCAAAAGTCGGCTGGTAAGGTTTTGGCGTCTGTATTTTGGGATGCGCACGGAATTTTGTACATCGACTATCTTGAGAAAGGAAGAAGAATCAACAGCGAATACTACATGGCATTATTAGTTCGTTTGAAGGAAGAAATTGCCAAAAACGGCCACACATGAAGAAGAAAAAATTCTCTTTCACCAAGACAATGCACCGTGTCACAAGTCGATCGCAACGATGGCCAAATTGCACCAATTGGGCTTCGAATTGCTTCCGCACCCACCGTATTCTCCAGATTTGGCCCCCAGCGACTACTACCTGTTCGCAGACCTGAAAAAAATGCTCGCCGGAAAAAAATTTGGCTCGGATGAAGAGGTGATCGCTGAAACTGAAGCTTATTTTGAGGCCAAAGACGAATTGTTTTACAAAAAAGGTATCGAAATGCTAGAACGGCGTTGGACTGATTGTATCACTCTTGAAGGAATGTATGTTGATGAATAAAATCGAATTTCGCCAAAAAAATGTGTTTTTCTTAGTTATCCTACGGACTTATTGAGTGATGTGTTACTTGTATTCATACGGTAATTATGTAATGTTAATAGAAGTTAAATCTACGTTAAATTTTATTTGGGCTTATTTATGAACTAGATAAGTTTATAAAAGGATAGCTATCACCCCAGTGATGAAGTCGTATTTGGAAGACGCCCTTCATTTTACAAATTTCATTCTTATGACAAAATTTAATGAGTGTTTCTAAAGTATTGTAGAATAAAATAATGTATAGTGTGACGAGATTCAGGAAGTTGAAAGCAAAGGAGGCCTATCCGTAGTAACCTTCTGTTACGTGCCATTTCGTACTTGTAAATTTACTGCCTGCTTGATTTAAAAACCATTTCAATTTTTTACTTATTTGAACAAACAGGTTCGCTACACTTATACTATTTCAAGTGCGAAGTAAGTTATAAAACCAACTTTGCTAGTTTTTATTTAATTCGCAAATCCACATGTTTTTGTTATACTTGCTGGTTCCTTATCTATGCATTTGTTTTGATAATCAAGAATTCCCTGCATATTGCTGTTTTAAAATACAATTGAAAATAGCTTTTGGTTTTGTTGTTCTGTTATTACTATAAGTTCGTGTGTTGGTTCTGTAATGAAGCTTTCTTACTAACACGTTGCTAAAGGTTTCTTTATAAAGTGTACTTCGTGTTTGACATACATAAAACGAGTAATTTAAATGAAAATTGCGATTGTTGGTATAGTTTATTGACTGAGAATCCAACTAGGCAGTTGGAAAGAAATATGTTTATGCTGTTGTCAAGTGAAGGTACAAGTTGGATTACGATACCATTAAAGTGTACACGCGGATTGTTATCAATGATTTTGATACAATGCTTAAAAATGCCATAAATTATACTATTACAAAATCGAGATACAGTTTCCAACCGATTTCAAATATATGTTTAGGTTTTAATATTTGTTATGGTACGTACATTGCCTACATTTTGGAAATGTTAAGAGTTTTGATGAGTAGACGTGGACTGTTTTATTCTGTAAGATTTGCCCAATAGCGGGAATTGTATTTAATTTTACTACTATAAATATGTATTTTTTGTAATTTTATGTTTTTGTAACTTTTATTCAGAATATGCTCGTTTTGCGCCAATATAGAGTAAGTGGTTAAGATTCTGACGACACTAATTATATGTACGTCGATGCCGCTTAATAAATTTAATTAATAAGTTATCTGTTGTGCCAGTTTAATTACAGTGGTTAAAAGTCACATAGTCTGATATCCTAAAGTATGCGGCAACATTTAAAGGGTGTATAATGAAATAGTTCTTTTATTACAGAACACCCTTTAGTTTGATTGAATACATATAATGAATACTCAATGTTAGTACGTGAGGAGTGAAGAATTCAGATTTTTGTCCTGGAACCAGTAATTTAATATTCTCTGCCATTTAAATTTATAAAAGTTCCTCACTAAAGTTATATTTTTTATGTGTTGTGTGTTTATTTATCATTTCAAGTACGTGTGTACTTACAAGGGCAAATTGCTTTGTGGGACCTGTCGTTTTGCATTTTTGAGTAAACCCCTATCCTCAATCTTCGGCTGTGTTTGAATGGGATTCAATTTCTTTCTTTTACTTTCTTACCCCGCAATTGGAACTAGTTCACAGCTAATTACTGATTTCGTGCTTTCTCTCGTGGCCAGCTCGCCTTACGGGTAACCAGTTTTCCGTATAGGTGAAAGATCGAAGAAACTGCTGAGATGACACGGTTTGACTCCCCTTAATTACGACAATAGAAAAACCTTTCAAAGTAGTCATTGTAATGTAGTTCTTTTTTATATTTATACCATCTCAAATGTTTATATTCATTATTCTTTCCATAGGAACCCACTCTCTTACCACAGTAATTGGCGAGTGCTTATCTCAAACTATAGCGAGATCTCCAGACTTCCTGAACAAACTTAAATTAATAACATAATACTTATTTTACCCATAACACAGTTTATAGTTTAATGATTGACCGACGCGATATAAATTCCACGATACACACGTACTTGAACTATCTCGCCCACTTACCCAGCAAAACTCACAAACGATATGATACTGGCCACCTCTAGATCGAAGCGCCTCTAGTCTACATACAGTCTACATACCTCAGTCGTTACTTAACCATTTTTAACTGCTAACATTGTTGTTGAACTTATTCATTAAAGAAGATTATCTCTTCTTCTGGCAATCCTTATTAATTGCGATCGAAATCCGTTAAAACAATGAAACATTATTTTATTTATTGTCACGCTATCTATGTAAAAGTCACGTATTGCTGTTGCAATCAGGACATTTTACAATATCTTGAACGTCTAGACATGTATTTAATATGGTTTTGTGTTGTAGTGGTTTCTGTGTTCTTCACGCATTAATCTGTTGCCTCAATATATAATCTGTGGTTTTGTTTATTGGGCGGATCTATGGATTAAATAGATATGCGTATGACTACTGATTGCAAGGTCCTGGGTTCGATTCCCGATACAGACCGCATGAAAAATGTTAAACAAGGATTTTATAAAAATATGCCTTCGTTCAGATGAGAGATAGAATGTAGATCCTGTGTCTGAATGTTGGAATGCACGTTAAAAATCACTACCTTGTTTGGAAGAGCTAGGGCTGGGCAAAATTTCCAGTTAAGGAAACTCGCTTCTGCTCAATGTTGTTACCTTCCGGTAGAACATTGGGAAATGAAATGTATGGGTTTTGTCTATTGGGAGGTGCGTGGATCCAGGCATCGCTTGAAAAATGTTAGGCAAGCAATTTTCACAATAATACGACCTCATTCAGAGGAGAAGTAAATATAGGTCCCGTGTATGAGTGTTGTCATGCACGTTAAAGATCTCTACCTTGCCTGGAATAGCAAAAGTAGGTCAAAATAAAAATTTCCAGGTAAAAAAAATCGTTCCCTGGTCTTTGTTGTATCTTTGGTTGGAGCATTGAAGAATCAAATATAAGATGTCTTGTTTATTGTATAACGAACCTCGTTTTATTTGAATCATAGTATTCAATTTTATTTTCTCACGTATTTAGCATTCTTGTATTCCATACGTATTTATTTATGAAAAATACATTGTATGCTTTATGGAATACTTTATTTCAGCGTTTTTTATTTGTTGTGGCACTTATCCTACTTAAAGCCATTGCGTTATCTTTATATTTTATTAAAACGTACAAATCTTTTTAAAAAATTTATTTTTACCGCTTTTGATTATAATTTATTACCTTAATTTAAATGATATTTCTAAAAACAAAATTATGAAATTTTAATGTTTAATTAACGTCCATTGTTTGTAAAATCTTTCTAATACAGGGTGCGGCTTTGCTTATTCTATCGCATCTAAAATTTAATATTCATCTCTTTTTATCTGTTTTGTATCTAAAGTAACGCAAACGTTTTACAAGCTTCGCCGTTAAAATGTTTTACAATACCATTTAGAGCATAGAAACAGATTATGCAACAAAGTCGGATGTGTCAGTAGACACGGTGTTTCCGTTACAAACTATAGAAGTTTGAGATAAAGACGAAATAAATTGCTAAAATTATGCTTGGTTCCCTGCCTTCCTTTGGTACATTTGCGTTGATCCGTTAACGGATAAAATGCGAAACAATAGTTTTTCCACTTTCCGTTGAATATGTACATATATCAAATAAATCAGATACAAACCCCTTGTTTTTCCAAACCATTATAGGGAAGCGTGAAAATGTTTTGAAGTGTTATACTAACAGACTACCATTCAATACATAAAACGAATTCTAGTTGGTTTGATAATATTATCTTATAACCTACAAACTTACACACAATAACTTGACCGTTTTACAAGGTCAACGGTGCTATGGATGAAAATTGTTCAACTTCAAGTAACTTTTCTGTTGAAAAATAATAAACGAAAACGTACAAATGTAGATCAGGAAACCTACCTTTATTGTGAAATATTTAAAAAATACTTGAGTGCTTTATTATTCGATAAATATATTTCAGTATGATTTATTATTCCGCTCCCAGTGAAATATGTGGATTAGAGCATTAATATTTTACTTGTTGCTATATAGTTTCGCTCGTTTTTGCAGCACACGTCACAGCTTTTCCAAATGGTGAATAATAATACGCTTTTAAATGAGTAATAAATTTATTTCAATAGTATCATTTATGTAGTGTTATTTATTGAGATCAAGGTACGTGCATGAATCATAAAGAAGTTCATGGCATTTTACTTAAGATACATACACGTTATTTGTTATAATAATTTTTACTTTCATGCTTAACATCACTAACAGACAGTAATAAAAAAGGGTTCTACAAAGGTTTCAATGATATTATCCAATTTTCAAAATTGGTCTTCTGGTTTAGCAAAATGTTCAAAACATTTCCATTTGTCCGACGTTAGATTTTTTAATACCGTTTGTAATAAATTTTCACAGAACGTCATTTAAAATCGTCATTACGGGTAAGTTCTAATTTTACTTAGCCCATTCAAAATCAATTGGATTCGACTCGTAATGGTAGTATAGCCCAACCTCGGTTACTTAAGGGACAAACGGAGTAAGAAACTCTAAGATGCTGTCGTTATTTTTTTAAAAAATTCAGATCCTACTGTAACGAATAACGAATCCTACGACGAAGAGGTCTTTAATGACGATATATTCATTATAAATGTTACCGAATTTGATTTCCCTATGCGAAACATTATTCGGCACAATTATTTTAATGAACTACATATTTTAAATTTTTCAGAACATTTAGGCTGTATAAGGAAACAATTCTGCAGATACAACTTTAATTGTAGGCTAGCTAGAATTTTCTAATGTTGTGTAAGTACCTAACATTATTACAACAAACAAGTTTAAATAGTATTTAATATTTCTATAAACAACAGTATTTTTCCAATTAACCAGTTATTGACATGTTTACAATATTACTCAAGTGCTGGTCCTTAATCTGCAATTTTTTTACTTTAAGGACATGGCAATTTCATCAGTGTCAATAATAATAGTTAAAGTAGCTGAAGCGTTTACCAGGTTATATCCCATATACATTAAAATGCTTTTTACGCATAAAATAATTATACGTGAAGGAAATTTGTTCAACAAGTTGGCATTGTTTCCAGAAGTTGTAGGAACCATTGATTGTACATATACGAGGGTCATTCGAAAAGTAAAGACCACTTTTATGTGACAAATCATGAGTTCTGCCACTATCCCTGACGCAGAGTCGCTCAGCTTTTACTCCCCTTGCGTTGGTTTGGCGGTAACCGCGAGCCGACACAACTGTGTATTGATTGTTTGTACGCCTTTAAAATGTGTAATAGAATCGGCAATCCCGTAGTGTAATACGGTTTTTGAATGTGAAAAGCGTACAACTCTGCCACGCCATTTGAAACAAACGGCGCGAGTAGGTAGTTTTGGGGAATCCTGGAACCACATTTGCTCCAGCATCCACATTTGCTCCCACATCTGGACCAAATTTACATGTAAATTCCCATAAGGAGCAAATGTGGGAGATGAATTTCCGCCTTGCTCCGCCTTGCTCTCCGCCTTGCTCGGACACACCCACATCAACCATTTTGATTACGTCACACCCGCATTCTTTCCACCCGCGAGATTAATCTCTCTCTACATTTTCACCCACGAGATAAATCTATATTCTATGGTATCAATTAATATTAAATTTTCTCAGCTACCCGAATCTCCAGGAATTTTTTAGATTGCATCTTCCCTAGGGAGCTACCCCCAATTTTAAGATTTTTTTTACTGCTAACATTCTGAATCAAATAGTTTTCTTCGAGTAGTCATTGCATCTTTCGAGATAAACCTATCTTGTTTGGTATCAATTAATATTAGAATTTTTCAGCTACCCGAATCTCTAGGAATTTTGATTGCATCATCCCCCAGAGAGTTACCCTCATTTTAAGATTTTTTGCTGGTAGCGATTATACATTATACATTTTTTAGTTATGCAATACACCAAATTAGTCTAGAATTTTATGCAGAATTCGAATCTGCAAACAGATTTAAAATCGGACCACCCCCTGCAAAGCAAACCTAACAAATAGTTTTCTTCGACTAGCCATTGCATTTTTCGAAATAAATGTAGATTGTTTGGTATCAATTAATATTAGAATTTTCTCAGCTACCCGAATTTCTATGAATTTTTTAGATTGCATCATCTCCCGGGGAACTACTCCAATTTTAAGATTTTTTTTACCGCTAACATTCTGAACCAAATAGTTTTCTTCGACTAGTCATTGCATCTTTCGAGATAAATGTACATTGTTTGGTATTAATTAATATTAGAATTTTCTCAGCTACCCGAATTTCTAGGAATTTTTGAGATAACACCATCCCCCAGAGAGCTACCCTCATTTTTAGATTTTTTACCGACAGCGATTTCTGACCTTCCTTATAAATTTTTTAGTCATGCAATACATAAAATTAGTCTAGAATTTTATGCAGAATCCGAATCTGTAAATAGATTTAAAATCGAACCATCTCTTACCATTTTACACACACCCTCTAAATTATAAATTTCCTGCAGCTCATACCTAAAAGAAAATCTAAAAACCATTCTTAAAACTTTTTATTACAGACAATTTTTACTAGTACAGTTTAAATTTTGTAAACCACATTTCTAAATACATATTCACAATTTTCATTCTTAACCTAGAACTCTTCATATCGGATTAAACTTATTAATATTTATTTCTAAATAGAGCATCTTTTACAAAGACCAAACGGACCCACATGTTTCAAATTCCACTGATTTTGTTCTCATGGTTTCGCTTAAGACCTCGTACATATTTTCCAGATTACTAAAAGATGTTATAACCATATTTTTTGTGTTAAAGGATTTCACATCGGTAGTCTCTTCTCCCATTTTTGTGTAGACGCCGTAGAGTTCGCAATAGACCTTTTGTGCTGCATGTTGTATTATTTTTTCATTAACTAATCGAATAAACCGCACTTTTTGCTTCCAAAGAAACTCGGACACTCCATCGTCGACACTGGCGTTCTTTATGCGATAGCCAGCCATACGGTTGTTAAACGCCGTGCTAACCATTTTTACACCATCTTCGCAAGTAACGGTAACTGTTGCATTTTTATGTCTGTTGCTTCTCAAGTGTGCGGCATAGGTAGTCTTTTCCATTTCGAAATCGCATACTTTACACATAATTCTTGGTTGTTTCGTACAAGTCCCTTTAACAGCTGGCGGAGCTGAACGTTTACGGCTTAATGACATACCGTGCTGTTTTTTCTTGTGTCGCCGTAAGCTGTCCATTCTCGTAAAAGCGATAATGCAAAACATACAGTTTAAGTACTTTGCTGTTGACGGATGTATAAGCTTAACCCTGGACGATGTTTCACCACAACATTTGTTCTGGTGCCGTTTGAGAGCATTTTCCAGGTATAGGAAGCACCGCAAGAGTTGCATTTAAAAATGTTTGCAGGTACCATTTTAGTACAAAACAAAATCCGCACTATAGGACTTTGGTGAAACTTGTAAGCGAATTAACTTATAACTAAAGGGTTTACTATTGCGTGCCTGCTTTATGTATCCTATAGAATGCAAACCGAAGGTTTCCGAAGACGGCCGAACGATGTTGAGGACTCAGCGTCAACTAAATGACGCCATCTTTTACCAATCCTAGCTACTCGTCCAGTACATTTAGCGCCAATGCATGCACCCGGTTCACACCGTCCATGCTACGAATGCAGTTAATTGAAACACCGAAAACGTCTTCCATGTTATACGGATCAACAATCGCACCGCGTGCATATTAAAAATTCAAAAGGGTAGTAGCACACGCACACAAATTGGTTGCAAATCGTGTGGTAGAAGATGCAGTGCTACTATAAAAAAAACTTAATAAAACACTTTAAACCTTTACTAAGGGAATACCAAACTTGTTGTCTACAGAATACTTACTAATAAAGCAATTTAATTTTAAAATACTTTTACGACATATTTTCGGAAATGGTAGGCTTGAATATTTTCTTTGGAAACAATCGCAGATTGTCGAAGACACTCGAAGAGTGCACAAACGCGATCACTAAACCAATTAGCATTAATAACGAGTATCCTGTGTTTTCGTAGGTTGCTCATTTCTTAGAACCAAATCTTCCGCATAGCGGTCGGTAGCACGTAATTATTTCTAGAACCGGTAAGTACTCGATATCGCCCAAGTAGAAAATTAGATGCTCGATGTCTGTCAACTTTCGATTTCCTCGTAAAAGGTAGAATAAAACTCGGTCAATCATCCATCTAACTTATACTTCAACCCGCCCCCGTTCTGATAATTTCCAAACATTTTTCAAACGACAATGCCCTCGGAATTTTTAAACCTTTGAGGAATCTATAAGTCGTGATCAATTACACGTTCGAGCTACCGGTAAACTAATAATGCGTTGTATAATACATGCATACCCCCTTCTCTGCGCTACTGCTATTCTTGTAGTTGCTTGAAAAAGTCAGTCACCCTTTTTACTGCTAGGACCGCTGCAAAGCACCATTCTATACTATCTTTAAAAGTATAGCACATCGCGCACTTTTTTGTCTGATAATTAAATTTTGCGCATGTAGGCTTTTACACTTTCACATATTTAAACATCTAATACGATGAATTAGCCACTTTCGATTATTCTAACGGGAACCACCATACATTCCGCCGCATCGTTCTTTTTGAATCCAACAATCCGATGGGCTTCCACACTAACACCTAACGTATCTTTCCTAATATTTGTTAAACAAAAACTACCGGTACCGCCATATCCGTATGTGGACGTAAGCAGATGTTTGTGGATGTGTACGAGAATATGTAACCATATACATTAATCGGTCTAAGCTATTTTATTTAGTCCAAGAAAACTACTATTTTTCTAAACCACAATTAATAATCGCCTTTATAGGATTAACATTTTTACCATTTCCCAATGACTGGTGCTACGTACATGGAAACTTTAATTTCTTATTGGAGAGAATCCTTATTCTTCCACGCACTGCTGCGTAGTTGCATGCCCACCCCTTTTGGGAATATATGCTCGTTTTAGGTTGTAGCACCTTCGGTTTTACTTAACTACACTTCGTGAGACCCCTTTAATATTTTTTATCGTGTTTTTCTCGCTTACACCACGGTAGGACTTGGCTTTTGTACAAACGAATTCTATTACTAGACCCCCAATAAATTTGTCTTTAAATTTCCCTACAACTTTTTTTGTTGACAAGCAGTATATTGTAATTATTATCCACGGGGCAGTCACTCTTTTAAGATAACTATATTTTGTTTAGTATCAACTAATATTAGATTTTTCTAGGGAGCCCAAACCTGTAAATAGATTTTAAATAGGACCATCCCCATACAAAGTTATGCTTAATGTAAACGCGGTTTGGTGGTTATAATATTGATTTCAATCTTGAAGGTAGTATAGTAAAGAGCCAAGAAAAGACCAAGACAGAATAAAAATGTATTAAGTGCAAGAGGGACGCGTATACTTATTTCAGGAGACAGTATACTAGGGAGACCTAAATAATATCGATAATTTCAAGGATATTTAGAAGCAAACACGCGTCTATTCAAAAGTGGGAGAATAGAGCCAAGCAAGGTGATTGGTGTGATTTGTACATGAAAGGCAGAGATCCAGCTGGTGGAAGCATATGTGTGAGATAAAGCTATAGATACAAGGGAGATGAGAGATGTTTATTCAAGTTAGAGGCGTAGACAAATGAAAATGTAGAGGCTAAATTAGAACGGCGGTTGACAGTTTGAAACGACTTACCGAGTATTTTTATGTTCATTATAAAAATTCACAAGAATCTGAGGTTCGTTAGGGGTTCTTTGCTAGAACAACGAGCGGTTAGAAAAATTTTTCAAGAATTATAGGAACATGTGTACAAGTGTACGTGCCAATTTAAAATAAGGAAGGGGCAAATTTTACTTATATAATCACTGACAGAGAGGGGCCGGTCTCTTTCTCTCTTGCTCTTTCGTTTTGATTTCATCCCTCAGTGGTGATAATAGTTACTTTCAAGTGAACTAGTGCAATTAAATAAAAATTTATGTAGAAGCTAATAAAGCACCTTTGTGTGTTAAAACGTTAAAGTGGTATGTAAGTACAAAGCTTATTAAGTTGTTATTGGAGTGCACGGAAATGTTAGAACTTGAAATTGTTTGAATGATGAAAAAAAGCGATGTTTGAATAATAAAAGTTAAGTTTGGAGATTGGAATTTTGGATTGGAAATTGTAAACAGCAGTATGCATGGCAGATATGGTATTGGGACCAGGGAGTTAGCTGATGGACTGGGTATCTACTAGACGGCAGCATCTCCGAGGAGCTAGATGGTGAAAAACACTTAGAAGATAGAAACCAGGTAGGCCATATAGAGCATTGAGTGGTGAATATTTTTATGGTGTTTGTGATTATTTGGATTTGACTTTGATGTGCTTTTATTATTGTTTGATATTTTATGAACAGACATTTATGGGACTAAAAAAAAAATTAATTTGTGAAAATAATTAATGAATTTAGAGATAACCAAATGTTGTAAACAGGTATAGAGGGCTTATTGATATTTGGTAGTGCAGGAAATTTATATGCACTGTCATAGAGTTTTATTATAAGCTCATGCTAAGACAAAAGGGTAACGTAAGGTATGAGGAACGCCCTCTTACTTTAATAAAAATATATGTGTTTAAAAAGTTATTAATGTGCATGATTATTGTTATAAAATTTATTGACCTTTATGAATATACCTAAAGGAATGGTGTTTTAAAATGTACTATGGATCTAATTTAAATAAAGTGATATATTTGGTCAATTGAGTTATTTTTGAGTGTGTGATTGGTGTGAATGTCTATGTAGGTTTTAGCATGGGGATATTGCGAGGAAGTTTTTGGATGTAACAGGTAGGTGTTAATATTATTTAGGAAATTAGGTAATAGGAATTATTGTGAGCAGCCGAGGGCAAGATAGCAGGGTAAACTTCACAGTAATTATAGACAGCCCAACAATGGGGCATAATTCCAGAGACATTCCAGAACAAAACATCACAGTAATTATGGCACCCAATTTGTGGTGCACGTTTCAGCTGGGAACTACACGGTAATATATATATATATATATATATATATATATATATATATATATATATTGACGTGATAAGGAGATCACGAGGGGTAATTGAAACTAAAATACTATAAATAGGCCAATCCAATTATAAGTAAACCGGAAAAATTGAAATTTCCGAAGATTCATTGTTTCGCCCTGTATAAAGATGGTTAATCGTTACTTAGTAAAACTCGTTTCAATTTTAATTACTGAAATCTATGTTTTTTTTTGGAATGCAATTAATTTTAAGATATAAAGCCATTTTTGATGCTAAAAATACACCTTCCGTGCAAAAAATAATTATTCCGCGTGTAAAATATCCGCGTAAAAACAATGCAAATCTTTTACATTTTGACAAACAAACCTTTATTAAATATGTGTGTAAAATATGCATAGAAATCGTTTTATCTACAATTATTAAGAAGCAAATCTTTTTGCATTTTGCAAAGCCATACAGAAAACGGAAGCTCGGATTAGCTAAATTGACTTCCGTGTATGTACTACATATTCTAGAAGCTTAGTAAGCTTTAAATAAATATTAGTCTGGAATACTTTTCATCAATCTAGACAAATACTTCAAATCCTAAGGAATATTGCATAAACCAATTATAAATAAAACACCAATTCATGGAACCCGCGTTATTGTTAAACAGGCAATAAAAGGATTTATAAAAACGCGGTTTAATAGCCTTACGTATTTGTAAAAGAGACCGCAAACCATTAACTCTGTGCGTTGGACAAAGACAAACCGCACGCTTTGCAATGCTCGTAAATTACGTAGTTGGACACTTATTAGATGATGAAGAGTGATTAAAGTGTATTATGTTCCAAACGGAACAGAAAAATTCTCAAACATAATTTTTATATTAAACTCGGTACTGGATCATAACGATTCATTCAAGATTTAATTCGTATAGGAAACGCTCCTATTCCAAGTAATATGTATCAAAGTCAAAATAACATGCGGAATTGCACTGAAATCTATACCTTGAGTAATTTCAAATATAAAAGAATATCGAATGCAGTTATTTGGTGAAACATGATTATTTTGTAAAATACCATGAAGATTAAAGATTCTTTGATACAAAAGCTACATTAAAGCTAATTAATTAAAAATAGAAAATGCACTCTGAAAATGAAGATTCCAAATGGAGATTTAGAATTATATGAACAAAACTGATAAACTGAGATTTTAACGTCAAATTAAAATGGAATCAAGAGGTATTTAATATTGTTAATTAACGTTGGAAATGAGATTATGATGAGCGCTATTTTTCCATTGTAGATATTAAATTTAGATTTTTTTGTTTGTAATTGATATTTAAGTATTTTGTCATTTGCATTTAAAGTAAAGTAAGTCTTAATCATATCTTTTTTTGTAAGGATATTTACCAGAAAGTTTTGACCTTTAATAGATTATCTATGGCACATCATTGGACAATTATATTCTTCTTTCGGGGTAGTAAAGGACAGGTAAACTATCCACAAGATAAGAGATTAGAGTTCTGTAAGTTTTATTAAAGATTGGATAAAGAATATTTTAATAATTAGGTGAATAACTACTTGTTTAGAATAATTTTATATTTGAAAATTATGCTGTAAACGGTTCTACATTCTTTTGTATAAAGGAAAATTGTTTTTAAATGCATAGATGCTTTTTAAGACTGCTGCGTTTGATTACATTTTGTAAGTTCCATAGTATAACTTCCGTTGAACTAGCCAAGTAAAAATAAACTAAAAAGGAAGGTATGTTAATCGCTTTATTTACCATTGCTGTACCGTTGGCACGGCACTCTTTTAGCGGCGCTCCAACCCGCTCCTCTAGTTCGTACTATTTTAGTCACTAATAAAAATTCCAATGACCATTTATTAACCTTTTCTGTTTCCTTACGCAGTTAAACTATGTTTACTTACTACAATTGAACGTAATTGTTGCATTATTTTAAATACTGAATATCTAAAATCCTTTCAATCGACAACAAACGCTTGACTTTAATTCCTTTCTGCTTGAAAACAGCACTTGTTAGTAATACTTGAGTATCATTTTCTTATGTTTTTATTTATTATAAGGGTAACTAAAGAGATTCTACATCTAACGGCAAGTCGAGTAAGCTATAAAGCTCCATAGATTTTATTGACTTCGTAAAAAGAAGCATTAAAATAAAATTGGGGCCTTGCAACTGGCTTAGAGCTATAAATTAGGAAAGTTGTAATAGTTTTCAGATAACTGAGTTTGAATTGGAAACTGGCTATTAATATGCTGTAAAACCTTATTATCTGCATTGTATCAAGGCCACGCCAGTACGCTATAGAATATTAGAACTTAAAAGGTCATGATATCTGAGAGTTTGTGGTTTAGAGCTGTCCATTAGAAACTCCTGATCCAATAACGTTGGTTAATTAGCTTACTGATATGTAAGCCATTTAATTCGATGCATCTTTCTCTTATTGTTCTTTAGATATCAAACCAAAAAGTTCTTTTTAGTAGCATGTTACGTTCCGGTGAAGGACGATAGAGAGTTTGAGCAGTTTTGGCTAAAGTTGGAAAATGGATTGAACAAATGCAAAATGAATGACCGTGTGGTTCTATTAGGTGATATGAATAGTTCGGTCGCAGTACACAGAAAAAATACTGAATATATGGTAGGTCCGTTTGGTGAACCAAGAACGAACAGAAATGGAGATATGTTAGTGAGTATATATACATGAAAAGAGAACTGCTAGTATCCAACGCATAGAATAATCAGACGGACATACACAAGTACACGTGGCAAAGAGGAAATGCAAGAAGTATAAGCGATTTGGTTGTATTTGATGAAAGTTTAAGAAAACTGGTAACAGACACGAGAATAATGAGAGGCTGTGAGCGTGGGACCAATCATTTTCTGGTTTTGTCCAGAATTGATCTTAGCCCAAAATGGGCGTAGAGAAGAAAGCAAAACGCTTGTCGAAAGAGTCAACTCAGAAAAAGTACGGTAATATATTAGAAATGCACTGTATAACTGCAAACAGGAATAGGAGAATACTCTGAAGTTTGAAGATGTGGAGAAAACAGGGGATTGTTTAAAGAATAGTGTGATGAAATGTGTTTTGAAAGTATGTGGAACGACAATGATTAGTACATGTATTAAAAAAAGCATGGTGGAGGGATAAGGTCAAAAAGGTTGTCGGTGAAAAGAAAGTGGCGTATAAATGAATTATTGCAGAAAAATTTATTGAGTTTAGAGAGCAACTTTAGGAAGTTTATAAGAAAGAATGGGCTATATGCGAAAAAAGTAGTGAAAGCTAGCAAAGCGTAACTGATGGAAAGAGAAGGTGAAAAATGCAGAGCGATTTTGAAGTGAATAAAAATTTGTTATAGAAATGGGTAAGGAAGACAAAAAAAGTGTGGAAATATGAGTGTGGAAAGCGTTGTTAACAGTAGAAATAAAATTGTTTGGGACGAATCGAGTGTGAGAAACCGTTGGAAAAAGTATTTTAATACGGTGTATGGTGGTGACAAAAAGGATACAGACGACTGTGCGGATGATGAATAGAGTAGTAATGTACTGGTCGAAAACGTTAGTCGTATAAATGCTGCAGGACTGAGGTTTCTAAGAAGTGTGTGAGGAAAAACATTGAAAAACAAAGTGCCAAAGGAATGGAATAGGGCAAAGTGTGGGATGCAAGCGACCTTCAAGGAGTTGGGCAAGCAAAGCCCGCTTAGATGATTTGAACATGTGGAAAGAATGAATGAAGATAGACTTACCAAGCGTATATATGGAAGTAGAATGACTGGTAGAGTGTAGGAACAGACCGCGTAAAAGATGTTTGGGTGTACTAGAGAAGATTGTGAAAGAACGACAGGTGAAAAATCTTATGAGTAAAAGAACATGCCAAAAGCAATGCCTGAATGTTGCAGAGACAAAGGAAATGATGTGTAAGGACCGAGGGATGTGAAGAAAGTTTGTGAATGAAGTTGCAAGTAAAAGTACTGCAGTAGTCTAAAATTATATCCAACATATTCCTAAAGGAAAAGGTCTTAGGTTTGGTTTCCCCAAAAGGAATTACCGTGATTGCTGATTGATTAATTGATATTTCAAAACAAATGTCGGCATTATTCATAGTTCGTGTTTCAATCGGATATGTCTATACTTTATCCAAGAATTTTAAAAGTGACTACATTGAAAGCCTCTCAATACATTGTGAATGCCATTGGAAATAACACTGTGTTTTATATTATATTTTCTAATCCTGAGGAGGGGTTCAAATTTGGTAGTTAAAAATTTGCATTTGCGATTGGCTCCTGGTAATAAAATTTACACTATATGATACCAAACACCAACCTTCAAAACCTAATTCAATTTGTTCTGTAAACAGCACACGTAAAAACTACAACTCCCAAAACCTAATTCCTTTTTAATGATAACCATACTTACAATGAAAAGAGGAAAACGTATATAGGCAGTTTGGCATCAACCAGAAAGTTAATTCTTGTTGATTGCTTTTCAAGGACCAGTAAACACTAACTCTTGTGATTAATATCCAAGAATCGTTTAATAATCTGTACAAGCTACAATAATTTAAACCATACATTAGATGGTCGGTGATTGTTATTCCGACTAACACACCACTATTCTAGCCTTACGTCGTCGGCGATTGTTATCCTGACAAGCACACAATTACTCTAACATTACCCGGTTGGTTAATATTATCCTGACTGGCACACAGTTATTCTATTTCAACAACTAACATCCACTACTCGCTTACATCGGGAAATATCCAATCACCAACTCTACGACGCCGTTAACCCCAGCTAGGTTTGCCAGCGAATCCCCGACGTTCATCGGTAAAGATGGCATACCACCATAATCCGTGCATCTTACTTTATTATTGTTTTTAGCTTAATTACATTAGTTTTTTAATTAATTGAAAAGCATACTCAGTCTCCAACTTGCTTTTATCAATAGTAGAAGCTTGATCGTATTTGGCACATGTAGCACAGAGATCTTTTTTAGGCTTAAAAAACGAAAAATTATAATTATTACAAAATATTCGACGAAAAGCTTTTTCATTCAATGGATCAATCTTATTTGTTTGGAAAAAATTATTTTTATACAAGGAATACATTTTTTGCAATCTACAAGTTGCTATCTAAGTATAATTTCTTAGAAGATTGACGAACGTAGCGAGATTCCATTACCGGAAAACTTGCAATATGCTGGTTTACCATCCCAAGGCCTATTTCAGATGATTTGTTTCCGAGTGTTTTTTTCCTCGTTTATCTTCTCCTGAGAAATAGTCAACAGAATTTATATTTTTGATCGCAATGTTAATGGGACCGTTTGAAATACATAAGGTTGTTTGAAAAAATTGAGCACATACCCTATGGCCAGTGGCCCTGTACCCAGTGGCAAGCACTGCATTTATCAAAAAAAAAAAACTTATTGAAACACTGCGAGCTGTTTGATTCATTTCATTTATCTTTCAACGTTTCCGTTAATCTACTTGAACAAGTTTTAAAATAAGATCCTTTTGCCTACTATAATTTTTAAAACCCCAATAAGTTTTACAAATTGCAATTCTTTCTTCTTCTGTAAAGTTTGAACTACATTTAAATTTACATTTTGTACAATCAGTTGGTTTAGAAACCTTTGCGGTACAGTCTTTCTTTTTGTTTTTGTAAGGTAAACATTACGATCTTCGAGATTTAGTAATGTTTACCTTCCATTCAATAGTATTACTCTTCCTTTTACGTGTTAATTGCTTGCTTCTTTGTTCTATTTCATAATCAGAGAAATCATTAATATCAGATGAATCGATTGCAGGTGAAAAATGTAAGGTAGAATCTTGAACCGAATCCTCCGAAAAATCATCATCTGTTTCAAAATCATAAGGTACCAACTTATTTCGATTTCTCTTAACCTAAAATCAAATCAAAACAATGTAAAAATACAATATTCTGTTCAAATTTTGAATATCTAAGACTCCAAACAAGAGGATAAGTTTAACATAAAATTAATATTTTAGTCAGGTATTTAGTATAATAAAAACAAAATTGAGGATTGACCGAATAAATTATGTATTAGAAATGAGGAAAAAACAACAAAAAATATTGTCACTCTCACCTTAACAATATTGTTTTGTTCAGTTGCCTCTGCAGTTGCACCTTGTAGGGGTTGCACATTAGCCACATCATTTCGAACAGATTCCTTAAATTGATGTGTTTCGACAATACGTTGATCCTGTTCGACAGTTGTAGTTGACTGAAATATCACAGTAAATTTTTAATTCGAGTAGTACTACTATAAATAACGAAATAATGATACCCCTATCGTGTATCAATGTTTTAATACAATAGACTTGCTTGGTTAATGTCTAGTTCCTTATTCCAGTTCGTGAGTCTAAGATGTGTAATTGCATTTCAATTTTCAGAATATACGTAATTTTTGTCGCCTTGCATACTTTTTGCAACCTGGAACAATAATACCACGTGTAAAGATCGTAAAACTAGCGATTCTAAATGTGAGGTTAAGATGTTGCGATTATTTGTTTACCTACAATATTTGGAATGTTTTCCTTGTGTTTTTCTCGATATCTTACCATATAAATCATTTTTTGAGCTCTCGCTAACATTTTTTCAACAGTGTTCGCTTATTCCTACCAAATAACCTAAAAACACAGCGAAACGAATATTGCTAGACTGCAGTTGTTTACCTTCTAATTCACTAAATATTGTTGCGAGCTACTATTAGGCAACCCATCAAACACACAAGCGCTGTAGGCTCTGCATAGTCTCCAGGATTCGAGAATTCTTCTAGCAATCAAACACTGTTTATTCTCAATGGACCGGGAAGCTTCTTGTAATTTCTAGAGAATGAGTCATATCTTTAACTCAGAGTATATATAAGGCCGCTAATAAATGCAAAGGTCTGTCTATACTAGAATGTCTAATATACATTATACCGTTGTAAAGTAATAGTAGTTGAGCTTTTGGGAAGTTCAAGTATATACATAAATGTTATATGCTGTGTCTAATGTACATGCAGCTTGTAGTATACATAAATAGACAAAGTGTATAATAAATAAATAGTTGTGTTAGTGTTGTTAATGGACCGATCCTAAATAAGTTAGTTTAAGAAGATATTAGTGCTTGTAAATTCATTAGTGAAATAGTGCTTCATCGTTAAGTGGACTAAAAACATCTATAAATAAGGCATATACCGTTAATTAGACTTGTGAACAGTGAGTAATAAAGACTCTGGTTATTACGTGTTTTAAATTAAAGAAGCGCGTTAGCAGTAGCCCGTTACACTGGTGTCAGGCTGAGTTGGGTGATTAATTAAGTCTAAAGACATTTGAGTAGTTTGCATATGCCAGTTACAAGACGTCAAAGTAAAATGGAGGCAGAAACTTTAATGAATTTCCTCAAGGATTTTAAATCCGGTATGGAGGAGAGGTCGGCTAATGTAGAATTGACACTTAGTGAAAATGCTGAGAAAATGGAGGAGAGGTCAGCTAAACTGGAAGTGACACTAAATGAAAACTTAGTGAGGTCAGTTGAACTGGAATCAAACCTTACCGAAAGGTTAGGTGAAAATGCTAAGAAAATAGAGTAACGGTTTAGTGAAAACGCAATGAAAATGGAAGAGTTGAATGAAAAAACGGCCACGGTAGAACAAAAATTAATAGCAAGCTTTATTGCATTGAAAGAAGATGTCACTGAACAGGTAAAAACAGTTGAGCAAAAGTTGGACAGTAAATTGGTATAATTGAAAGAAGATGTGGTGAGGCTTCAAGAACAAATGATTTCACTAACAACGCGGCCACTTGAATTAGTAAACCAAGTTGTAAATCAGAACATTCCAGAAATAAGAAGCATGGAAGGAAGCGAGTTAATACCGTCAAAATTTAGAGTGAAACCAACCACATTCGATGGCAAAACACCTTGGCCCACATATTTGAAACAATTTGAAGCTGCTGCAATAGTCAACGGTTAGTGCAACAAAGAGAATGCTATCTCCCTAATAGTGGCGTGGCCCTACGGGGGGAAACTTTTAACATCTTACAAACGATTCCCGATCACCAGCAGAATGATTACGGCCTCTTAACATCGAAGCTTGAGATGAGATATAGAGACTCTTACCTTCAACAGGTTTACCACGCACAAGTTAAGAACCGCGCGCAAAAAACAAGTGAAAGCCTGCAAGAATTCGAAGCTGACATTGCCAGATTAGTTAGATAGGCATATCCAACGGCACCAGATAGTTTCCTCGAACAACTGGCTGTTCAAACATTTGTGGATGGCATTAAAGACAGTGAAATACAGCAAGCGCTAAGATTAGCACGGCCAAAAATGTTAGATGACGCACTGGCCCATGCGCTTGAATTTAAAGCAGCTAAGCAGACGTCACACAGGATGAGTCACAAAGTATGGTCTGCATTAGAAGAACCTGAGCAATCACAGAAAAGCGTAGAAGAGATAATCAACCGTGTATTTGAAAAGCAAAAGGCGGAAAGGCTTGAAAGACAACAACCGCGGAGATGGGGTCTGCGATGCTGGAACTGCGGTGAAGTTGGTCACATACAGAGACGCTGTACTCAACCAAAACAACCACCGGTTGAGAAGCAAGAAAACTAAAGCAAGTCGACGTAAGGGGGCGAACGTCGACAACACAACGTAGTGCCCCGGAGATTATCATCCGTGCTGCATCGTCGGTGGAAAGTCTGGACAGCATTTATATCGATGGTAGAATTAATGGTAGGATTGTCCGATTACTCGTGGATACAGGAGCAACAAGGACTATTGTGAGACCAGATTTGATTGGTCGTGGAAAAGTGCTACCTGTATCGGTATGTCTTCGAACGGCAAGTGGTAAGAAAATTTCGACTCACGGAGAGACTGCTGTAACGTTGGGAATTGGAGACAAATTAATTAATCATCGGGTGTTGGTAGCTGAAATTACAGAAGAAGTGATTTTGGGAATGCATCTCATGAGAGAATTATGGGGTTCATGTAAACATGAAAGAAAATGTACTTCGGATAGATGATGATGAGATTCCATTTCAAGGGACGAGTAACCAGACGATGCAAGTTCCAATGATTTGTGACATGAAAACACCCAAGCAGGCGGAAATGATAGTGATGGGACGCCCGGATGGTACGCTCCGAGAAGGACGAGTATGCATGATGGAAGCAACTGAATCGGGAATGGGTCAGGAGGGATTACTGATTGGAAGAACGCTGGTAAAGTTTCGAAGCATGATACCAGTAAGGGTGCTAAACATTAATCTCCATACGGTGACCCTGAAGAAAGACATGATTGTGGGTAGTTGCATTCCAGTATGTCATATTAAACGTTGTGTGGACGACACGAAAAATAAACCAGCCAGCGGTTGCTCTCAGAAATGCTGAATATGTTGATACCCTCGTGTCAAGGATTAAACGGCGACCAACTGAGCAAGGTAAAAGAACTGGTCGGACAATATCGAGGTGTGTTTGCACTGGATGATAGTGAGAAAGGAAGGACGAATGTTGTGCAACACAAGATCAATACTGAAGATGCGCAACCGATAAGACAACACCCCAGGCGGCTTCCTTTGGCAAAACGTAAAGAAGCCGAGCAAATTATCACCGATATGGAAGAAGAGGGAGTGATTGAACCTTCGAATAGTCCATGAGCATCCCCGGTAGTGCTTGTCAAGAAAAAGGACGGGTCGACAAGGTTTTGTGTAGACTACCGGCGGCTTAATAATGTGACAAAGAAAGACAGCTATGCTTTGCCCAGAATTGATGACACCTTAGATACTCTATCCGGATCCAAATGGTTTTCGACCTTGGACTTAAAAAGCGGATACTGGCAGGTAGGCTTGGAGCCAAACGACAAAGAAAAAACTGCGTTTACAATTGGAACGGGATTATGGCAGTTCAAAATCATGCCATTTGGATTATGCAATGCTCCTGCTATTTTTGAACGATTGATGGAGTCGATACTGCGTGGACTGTCCTGGAAAACATGTCTGGTGTACCTAGACGACGTGATACTGTTAGGCCGGTCTTTTGAAGAACACCTCAAGAACCTAGAGGAGATATTCCAAAGATTACGCGGGGCAAACCTTACATCGAGCCCCAAGAAGTGTCACCTATTTGGAAAAGAGGTGAAATACCTAGGACATGTCGTTTCGGAGACCGGAATAAGAGCTGACCCTGACAAAATAAAAACGGTACAAGAGTGGCCTACGCCAGCAGATATACACCAACTACGCAGTTTTCTAGGATTGTGCACATATTACCGACGTTTTATACTTGGGTTTGCGTACATTGCCAAACCGTTAACGAAACTAACCGAAGATGGACAAGTATATGATTGGAATGACGACTGCCACTGTGAATTTGAACAACTGAAACGGCTACTAGTTACAGCACCAATTTTGAGTTATCCACGGATGGAGGGGAAATTTGTGTTGGATACTGATGCCAGTAACACAGCTATAGGAAGCGTTCTTTCCCAAGTGCAAGACGGATAAGAAAAAGTTATTGGGTATTTCAGCAGGGTTTTGTCGCGGCCAGAAAGGAACTATTGTGTGACAAGAAAGGAGCTGTTGGGCGTCGTCAAATCTGTAGAGCACTTTTATAAGTACTTATACGGCCGTAAATTCCTGTTGAGAATAGAGCATGCTGCACTGAAATGGTTACTGCAGTTTCGAAATCTTGAAGGGCAAGTGGCAAGGTGGATAGAGCGGTTGCAGGAATATGACTTTGACACAGAACATCGGGTAGGAACTAGCCATCGGAATGCAGACGCTTTGTCAAGGAGACCTTGTTCGATAAACTGCAATCATTGCTCCAAGAAGAGAAAATAAGTGTCATTCATAGAATGACGGTAACCGATGATACTTGGCAACTCGAAAGAATACAAAAAGACCAGGAGAATGACGCCGAATTGGGACGTATTATTGAGTGGAAAAATAGAGAACAACGACCAACTTGGGAAGAAATTAGTATTTTAAATAGGAGCCTGAAGGCATACTGGGCACAGTGGGACTCCTTGATGAAGGAAAATAGAATCTTGAAACGACGCCTGGAATTTGAAGATGGTACTGAGAGACTTCAAGTGATAGTGCCGAAAAGCAAAGTGCAGGAAGTGCTGCAGCACTTGCACGATGGTATTTCCGGAGGGCACTTTGGCGTGAAAAGAACTCTCGAAAGAGTGAGAGAAAGATTCTATTGGGTGAACTGCAAAGATGATGTGAAGGAGTGGTGCCGGAAATGGGAATTGTGTGCCTCTGCAAATGGCCCGGTCACAAAACGGAAAACCCCACTGAGACAGTATAACGTGGGGAATCGTTTTGAGAGGGTAGCCATTGATATAGCTGGTCCGTTTCCTGAATCAGAGAAAGGAAATAAATACATCTTGGTTGCAATGGATTATTTTACCAAATGGCCGGAGGCATATGCTATACCTAACCAAAAAGCCGAGACGGTTGCAGATGTATTTAGTGAGGGAGTTGTTTTGTCGCTTTGGAGTTCCGTTGGAATTACACTCCGATCAAGGTCGGAACTTCGAATCAGCGTTGTTTCAAAACGTCTGCAAGTATCTTGGAATCAGGAAGACTAGAACCACGCCACTTCATCCCCAATCGGTTGGAATGGTTGAAAGAATGAACAGGACGTTAGGAAAGTACCTGGCCAAAGTTGTCTCTGAACATCAACGAGACTGGGACCAATATTTACATTCGTTCCTACTGGCGTACCGATCTTCGGTACATGACAGTACAGGATACTCGCCCGCTTGCGTAATGCTAGGACGTGAATTGCGGCTACCATGTGATCTTCAGTTTGGATTTAAACCTGGAGAAGAGATCGCAGGTGAAGATTACGTTAGTAAGCTTCGTGAAAGATCAAATAGTATTCACGAAAACGTCCGAAAGAATATCCAGGCAGCAAGCGATCGAATGAAATCACAATATGACACGAAAGCACAAGAAGATGGTTATCAACCTGGGGATTGGGTGTGGTTGTATAATCCACAAAGAACACGTGAGTTGTCGCCAAAATTACAAAGACAATGGGAAGGCCCGTACGAAGTGATGAAAAGGATTAATGATGTAGTGTACCGGATCAGAAGATCTCCCCGTGGTAAACCAAAAGTGGTACACTTTGACCGTTTAACATCCTACGCTGGCAACAATCAAGAAGGCTCGAATAATGAGAATGGTATTCGACAAGTTATTAATCATGAGCCAAATGTAGATTTTGAGAGTTTTATGGCGGCGTATGGTGGTTCCGCTAAGGCGAGATTTGGCGTTGTTGTTGAAAAACAGCAAGATCTGTTTAGAGCACCCTTGCACATTGCGTAGCTCAAGATCTGGAAATGTCAAGGGGAATAGCTGTTGTTTTCAAGAAAAAGTTTGGATGTGTGGATGAATTAGTACATTATAATTTGAATTAGGGCCGCTATACTTGCGGCCACGTCCCCAATGCTCCACCCGGAGGTACTACATTGGGTTTAAACGCGAAAAATAGTCGTGCTCCTAATTTATTCTTACTTCTTAGTTGATTCACCCTAAATAGAAACTAAATAAAAATCTAACAAACCTAAAAATCTAACAAACCTAACAAACTCTAACAATCTAACAAACCTAAAATCTGACAAAAACTGGAACAAAAACAAAACAAAAACTAAAAACAGGGTTGTAAATAATGGTATCCCTAGCGCTGACTTTCGAGTGTACCCGATCAACAAGCAAAATGAGAGAGGGAGGAATCCGTAATACCGGATAGCAGACGCCGGTTCTGCTTACCAGTGTGACCTGAAGGGTCGTCTTAAAACTATCCAAATCTAGCTAACTAATTTAAATCCATCCCTAGCTTTCCCTATCGTTCCCTAACTGATTTACATTATGATTACAATCTTCGCAATTCTGCTCGTCCTTCCCAAATATATACTGCAACCAAAATGGCGTCAGAACGTCAAACAAAACAAATAAGCTACATAATACATGCTATATATAAATAAATATAAAGTGTAAATATAAAATATAAATAAATATAATTATGTAAATATATAAATAAATGTTTAATAAGCGTTAAGCATATAGCAGTGCACAAAATAGCGAAAGCATCACCCTATTTATCAGGTGCACTCGCACAAGCATTATGTCGGCTAGCGCCTTTACACACCAAACGTGCTTCTTAAATTATTTCAAAACTACTAATTAATGTAAATCAATGCTTGTGCAGTACAGCCGCCACAATTTAAGTCTTACCTCGATAATAAAATTCTCCAGCATCCGAAGATCTGGTCGTCAGTAACTTACTTCTAAAGGTGGGACGGGTGCACTGCTAAAGTCCTGGTGGGTATGCACTAAATGTTCTTGGGGATCACAATCACTATCACTATCACTTCACTTTCAAGTCCTGGGGAATGCGCGGTTGCGCTCTGTTTTATTATCCTTGTTTACTTTATTGATTTAATTTAATGAGGGTTTATGATTTATTTGTTATTGTTTATTTGGTATTATTTATTCCCGATTTTCCGCACATAATTATGAAGATAGGCAGTGATTGTACTAATGTAGTGGGGTTTCTCGTGCATATTGGACATTTCGGTATAATTATCTTTTTTTTTTTTTTTTATTTTTTTTTAAATTTAATATCAGGTTTTGGTTATGCTCGTATCCTTACTCACGCCAAGTCAATCTAAAATTTTCAATCCTCCCACCAACCCCACCGAATTTTTACACGCGGTCGTCATTGATTGTCTAATCTCGCGACCCTTCCGCGAATTCTTTTAAGGCTGTCCAGAACGCCTTCTGGTTAACCACTTCCCGACTTCCTCTAGGCTCTTTGGCCATGCCAGACCTAGGATAGCTAGTTTGCTATCAGCCAACCCTCGATTTCCCGCCTCAAGCGGGCAGTCGAAGAGCACGTGCTCTGCGCTTTCCGCGCCCTCGCCGCATTCGCAGCGGTCGCTGTTGGTTAGACCGAACCTTTGTAAATACGCCTTCAGGGCGCCGTGCCCTGTTATCAACTGCACCATTTTGTGATCGAGCTTAACCTCGATCTTACCTCTGGTTTCTATGCTCGGTATGAATTTGTGGGTCAACCTGCCCGTGGCAGCGTTGTTCCACCTCTCTTCCCATTGTCGAATTGATTTTTCGCGCAGCTTTCTTTTGATTAAAGACCTCGGTATCGACGAATGTGATATTCGAAAGTCTCCCGTCGCGGCCTCTTTAGCTAATTCGTCAGCCCTATCGTTTCCTACGTTACCATTGTGCGACCTGACCCAACAGAACTTTAAACGTCGAAACTCGAGCGCCGTACGCGCTATCCTCCAGACGTCCGCTTGGAGATCTGTCGAGGTGTTCATGTTTGTTAAAGCCGTTAGCGCCGATTTACTATCACTGATTATATAATACTCGTCTCTGCCCGTATGGTTTATTACGTAATCGATAGCCTCTCGTATGGCTACCAATTCGCACTGGAAGATAGTGCACCAGTTCGCGAGTTTGGTTTGAAACCGAAACACCTCCCTTTCCTGCTTATATACGACAAACGCCGCGCCTGCTTGCCCATCGTCCATACGTGAACCGTCCGTATAAATTCTGATACCCATCGCGTCCTCATCACCTTCGACAAACTCGATCCCTCTAATATCAGCCGGGTGCCCTAACTCAGATACAACAATCTTTCTTGCAATTTCCCTATTACCAAGATTAAGATCTTCGATAATTTCGCGCCCTTTTCCTATATTTATTAATCGTCTATCTCTAATCTCCTAACGATATATTCGATAGGAGAGTCCTACTGATCACCAGGACCGCCTCCGTGGAGGTGGTCCTGTACGCCCTCGCCGCTTTTACCGCGGTTATGCGTTGTACGCTCGTCAATTGACGCATCTCCCGGACTTTACAACCTTCTGCCCATACAGAAGCTGCGTTCAGTATTGCCGGCTCAATTGCTCCGGCATAAACCGTCCTCAGCGATTCGCCCTGAAACCCCACTTTATTTTAGCCGCCGCCATCATTTTGTTTGATATTTCGCCGCCCTTACTTTTTACGTATTGTACGTGCGCTTTCCAATTTAATTTATTGTCGATCTTGACGCCGAGGTAGGTAATACAATCTTTAAACGGATTTTCTCCTCCTAGCTCTAACCTAGGAGGTCTCTGTCCTGGTTTCGTGCCGAAATAAAGCGCCTCTGACTTCGCCGTGTTAAATTTTAATTTTACCGCTTGCGACCATTCGTGTAATTTATTAAGCGCCTCGTTCGGTTTTGTGCGCATATCCATTAACAATCTCGATCTTACAATTAAAAGCGTGTTATCCGCAAACCCAACGATTGAGCATCCTGCGGGCAACTTGACCCTAAAGATGCTCTCATACAACAACTTCCAAAATGTGGGACCAGAACATGACCCTTGCGGGCATCCCCTTTCCACCTCACGCGACAGAACTTCACCCGGAATTTCAACCTGTGCTAATCGCCCCGAGAAATAGCTCTTGACCAAAGACATCAAGTTTCGCGGACAACCCCTACGATCTAACTCGCAAACGATTAATGGCCACCAGGCAGCATCAAATGCTCCTGAAATGTCCAAAGCAACAACGACACAGTACTCTTTGGCATCTCTTGCCTGCTTAATTTCCCCGACAACGAACTCTAACGCGTCGATAGTCGACTTGCCCTCCACGAAACCAAACTGTCGGTTATTAAAACCGCCGCTGTCTCGCACTAGGTGTTCAACACGCGTAGTCATAACGCGATCTAAAACTTTCCCCAGCACCGGTAGCAAGCTAATTGGACGATAGCTGCCCGGATCTGATGCATCCGCCTTTTAGGTTTGGGTATAAATTTCACATTCTGGATTTTCCAGCAACGCGGAAAAACGCCCTTTCTAAACAAAGATTAAACAACCCAACAAAGACACACGGGGCTAACAGGCACGCCTGCAGAGCTGCGTCTGAAGTGATTCCATCATGCCCCGGTGCCTTCTTAGGGTTCATCCTCCTAAGAGCCCTGACGACCTCGTGAACTAGGATTGCCTTATCGGCACCTGTTCCTTGCGCCTTTGCAGCTTCCCGGCGTATTAAATCGTGCGACCCTTCATCCCCTCAGGATTATCCGATGGGAAAAATTTCTCTAGTAAATATTCCGCTGTGGTTTTAAAACCTTCCGTGTATTCGCCATTTGTTTTCTTTATATTACTGAGCGCGATTTTTTGTTGTTTTCCTCTAATTACGCGGTATGCGGTTCCCCAGGGTTCTTTCTCTGAGTTTTGCGTGCAGAATTCTTTAAATTTATTCGTTCGCGTTTCTTCTATTAATATTTTATATTCGCGGTAACTTTGATTATATTCTATTCTCCGTTGTTCTCTTATATCTCCCGAGGCGCGTTGATAGCGGCGCCTTAGGTTACGCGTTTCTGCCCGCTTGGTGGTTAGTTCCCGGGTCCACCAGGGTACGCTGTCTTTAAATGTTTTCTTTTGCGGCATGGAATACGACGACGCGTCTACCACCGCGTCGTTCAATTTTTTCGCGAGTGTTTCTACTTCGTCTGCCTCTCGGCAGTTAATTAGCTCATTTTCGAGCGCAGGGATACTTTCGCCAAATTTTTCTTTAAACCGCTCCCAATTTGCTTTTTTATTACAGAACCGCGGAAATATAGTTTTGGTTACAACGTCCCATGTTATTAATTTATGGTCAGAGAGCGTTTCCTCGTCCGACCTTAGTTTCCAATTACAAATCGTTTCTAACATTTCGTGCGAGACTGCAGTAATATCTATAAAACTGCTGCCTCTATGCGTCTCAAACGTAGGTGAATCATTAGTGTTTATTACACTAAGGTCCCATCCCGTAAAAAGATCAGCAACCTGCGAGCCTCTATCGTCTTCGATAGGGCTGCCCCATAATGGCGACTTAGCATTAAAATCTCCCCCGATGATTAAATTTTTATTCCTACCGATTTTACGCAAAATGTTTTCAACTTGGTTTACTAAGTCCTCGGTTTGAGGATTTTCCGCCGGGAATCAACCGGCGGAAGATACGCGCTGATCACGTAAAATGTATTTAGCCCTGATTTAATTTCGACCGTTGTTAAAAATTCGTTGGATAAATTATTTAGTATTATTCCGGCGCACGTCCCGTTATTTATTATTATCCCGCTACGCGGTCGTTCGCTGTTTGCGTTTAAAACGGTAACCCCCTTCCCAAAACCTGTTATTTTGTGGCTATACAGGTGCGGTTCCTGTATAAGCCCGATGTCGATATTATTTTCGCTGAATAACTTTACGAAGTTATTTGTAGCCCCTTTTCCTTTCCCGAGATTTAATTGCGCGAATTTTATCTTCTTGCTTCTTTTAAATCTATCTTTTTCTTCACGGTCCATAATCGATGTTCCGTGTGATTGCGTTCTTCAATCTCAGCATCGTGGGGCATCTACTCGACTTGGCGTCGTGGCGCGTATCGACCTTCGCACCACCGCCAGTTCTGTCGTTTGCCCTAGCGCAAACCACACAGCAGGGGATTGCCCTCCGGCAATTCTTGAATTCGTGACCGACTTCGGCACAGTTACCGCACCACTGTACCTTCTCCCTGCACTCCATCGATCTATGGCCGTACTCGTAGCACCTGTAGCACTGGGTCATCGAGAAGTGGTCCCGGGCCCAGACTCTTCGCCACCTGAGGTTTATAGCGTCAGCTAACAAACGCCCTCGAAGTGTGGGGGTCACTTCGAAGACTACATTGACGAAGGGATCCCTAGGGCCCTTTCCGCCAAATCTAAATTTCTCCCTCAGGTGGTCTTCTATTTTCAAATCGCCGAAGCGGGGATTCTGGCACGCGATCAACCGCACCAGTTCTTCCGCCTTCATCCCGCTTCGACCCCGGAAGAACGACCCGTGGACGCTTCTTCTCGATGGTCTTCGCCACGAGCTCTTTGCAGTCACCGACAACCTTCGACTGCAGTTTCTTCGCATCTTCTCGGTTTGCACACTCGACAACTACACCGCCCTTGCGAGTTCTACGAGCTCCGACCACAACAAAACCATCACGAGCGGGATCGACCTTCTTCTTTAGGGTCGACATGACGTCATCCTTCTCCCCTGGCCTGGCGTCGACCCTAACTGCAAAGGTGGGCGTCGCACCTGCAGCATACGACGCCTTCCGCGGCATCGGCACCTCCTGGCTCCTGGAACCCTGCTGCCCTGAAACGCAAGCAACCACCGCTGGACTTCCCCCGACAACATTAGCTCTCCCAGAATCACTAGCCACAAGCCGCAGCGCCCTAACCATACCTATAAGTTGATTCGCCGCGTCGAGGAAATCATCCAGGGCGTAGCGAATCCTCTTTCTGTCCTCCACGACGATAGTGGCGGAGGTCGTCGGCACCCTCCCGGAGATGGCCCAGTGCGCCTTCCTCACCCTCAATCTTAGGAGGTCCAGCTCATCGAGGTCGCTAGCTGCAACGCTAACGTCGCTGCTAGTCGACATCTTTCGCTGGGCTCCCGAAGTTGAGGGCGATTCAGGCGCCGCAGCCACCCCAGGGGGCCCCGACTCCCCCGACACGACCGCCGCAGACACAGGCTCCTCTACCTCCTCCTGAATCCCTAACCTAACGTCTTTTAAAATTACCCTTAGCTGTTTCCCCCCAACAGCGCCCTCAGCCTCCGACCTATTAGACTCCGACCTATCTCCCCTCTTCTTCCTGGGCAATGGTTTCTCGTCGCGGTGGACCACCATGCTGACAAAACAAACGAAAAAAAATTACACCTAAAACGCAGCTCAAAACCACTTGACCGTTACGACGCTAAAGAACGACGCTAGAAGAACGCAAAACGTTGGTCCAATAAAAATGTTTTGTTTAATGGTGAACCGTAAGCAACCTTGTATTTATTTAAACTTCGAACCGCCCAATTAAATATTAAATTTTTAACAAAAATACAGCAAGCACTAAGCGTCAAAATAACAACTAGAACCAAATAAATTCCCTAACGCAATTCGTTTCAAAATGTACCGCGAAGAACACTATTTATTTATTTTAAATTTTTTAAAACCACCAAATCAAATTTAAATAAACTAATTACTTCAAAATATTAAAATATATAATTTATAAATAACAACACTTTATTTTTAAATGTGTAATTAACAAAATAAGGTCGAGTGCAATCGGAATGTGGTAACCGGAAATGACCTTTCACTTTATCGCTTGGTAACTAGCACAACCCGTAACTGTTACACCGCTTAATTACACCAAAATCGATTTTAAAAGAACTTCTAAGTACGCGTGTACTTAAATTACGAAAATTTATATTAAAATTGTTTTAAAATTTACAGTTTTGAAGATATTTGTTTGATTTAAAAAGGCTTAGATTTTTGTTTTTTGGTTATTATTTTATTATACGCGCACTATAAAAATTTCACACACTTTTTGGTTGTTTTACCCCGTTTTTTACTTGATTTACGCGGTTTTTATTTTAAATTTACTATTAAAAATGTCTTTTTAAGTTATTCCGAAATTATTTTGAGTATTAGTTTAGTAGATTTTTGTTTTATTGGCCCGTAATTTATTTATTTTATTTTAAAACGCGGATTTAGTTTAAATTACAAAGAAAACGCGATTTATTTAGTTTTTATTTAGTTTAAATTCTGTTTTAAAATTTTTATTTTACTGCCCTGTATTTAAATTTTGATGGCACACAATTATAAAAATAAAACACAATAAAAAGCAAAGCTTCAAATAAAATAATTCAACAATAAATAATAAAACCCTAGATAAACACTTACTGTTATTGCTGAAGCGGGAGCTCGGCAGAAACACGTCCGCTCGCTTCAAGCGGCAACTAGAAAGTGATGATGAATTAGTACAACAGCCAACTGTAGGAAAAGCTTTGGTTCTTCAGGATAAAAATCGTTATGTTTACTATCTGGTCACCAAAAATTCTTCATGGCAGAGACCTAGTTATTGACATCTATGGGAGGCTTTGCTAAATCTCAAGGCGCAGATAATGGAACATGGATTATCGAAACTAGCGGTGCCCAAGCTAGGCTGTGGACTGGATCGCTTAGATTGGAGGATAGTCCGAAATATGCTTAAAGTAGTTTTCCAGGAAACCAACGTCCAGGTCCTTGTTTGTTGTTATCAACCGGTTGCCTACCAAGACCAGGAAAAGTGTATTGACTGTTATTTCCAACGACGCGGTGGATGCACCAGAGGAAATAGCTGCCGATACCGTCATCATTCATCGAATTGGCGTCAAAATGTAGTTACAGTTACGAGACGTAACGGTTTTAAAGAGGGGGTAGTGTTGCAAGCTACTATTAGGCAACCCATCAAACACACAAGCGCTGTAGGCTCTGCATGGTCTTCAGGATTCAAGAATTCTTCTAGCAATCAAACACTGTTTATTCTCAATGAACCGGGAAGCTTCTCGTAATTACTAGAGGATGAGTCATATCTTTAACTCCGAGTATATATAAGGCCGCTAATAAATGCAAGGGTCAGTCTATACTAGAATGTCTAATATAAATTATACCGTTGTAAAGTAATAGTAGTTGAGCTTTTGGGAAGTTCAAGTGTATACATAAATGTTATATGCTGTGTCTAATGTACATGCAGCTTAGTATACATAAATAGACAAAGTGTATAATAAATAAATAGTTGTGTTAGTGTTGTTAATGGACCGATCCTAAATAAGTTAGTTTAAGAAAATATTAGTGCTTGTTAATTCATTAGTGTAATAGTGCTTCATTGTTGAGTGGACTGAAAACATCTATAAATAAGGCATATACTGTTAATTAGACTTGTGAACAGTGAGTAATAAAGACTCTGGTTATTACTTGTTTTAAATTAAAGAAACGCGGTAGCAGTAGCCCGTTACAATATCATTACCTGACTAAAATTTGAAGCGGATGTGGTCAACTAAAACTCACCAACTGCAGTGGTGACTTTTTGCTGCCAGGTCCACATCAAATCACGCAATTGATTAATGTTTAAATTTTGTTACGCCGGTATGAGGTGGTTGTTGTAGCTAGTGAGTTTTTCTAGGAAAAGATTCTTAAAAAACAATGTGCTTAGTGAAAAAATGTTAGTTATAGTAGTTTTGTACTTAGTGAGTTTTCTGTCACCCGACGATGCATTTAAACATCAATAAAGCTTTAAAGCGTTAGAATTAGTTTCCAGTTAGTCGATTAAATGAAAAATCTAGATTTGTGGTAACAATTTTGTCGTTTACCACCTCTAATGCTGTAATTGCAAAACTTTTATATTTCCTTTTATATTTTGCGATTTGTAATTATTTTTAGTTTTATGCAGTACTTAACCTCTCTGTTAATAATGTCTAGTCTAAGTAAATGACACTTTGGAAGTTATAGCATTGCTGATAGTTGCTAATATAAATGGCATACAACACGAACGAATTAAATTAAAGTTGTTTTAATTTTACAACTACGTTTCCTAATGACTGATAAGAAATTATGAGAAACGAACTCGGGAAATGTACATGACCTATTTATTCTGAACTGAAATCTAAATTAAGGCAGCTTTATTACAATGCAAGCACATCCTCAAGAGATAAATTTAATATGCAACTTAAAAATTTTCTAGTATGCTTTGCAGTTGTAGATATGCAAATGCTGGCCACATGGAAACTACAACTAGATTACTTCTTGGAAACAGTAATGAAGTTATCAGCGGAAAACTTTCATTCCTAATAGTACTCTACTTAATCAATGCAAATAGATGCGCAATGGTTGCACACAGCGACAAATTTCTAGTGCGGCAAAATAGCGCCTGGAAAAATACAAAAGCTATGGATTATTAGAAATAAAATTTGGCAGTCGAGCACTAACGACCATAATATTTTGGTTCTTTCGGGAATAACTATTTTTCTGGCCAATTAATAGCGAAATCACAAAGTATTCCAGTCTAAACATCGAATTACCATGTCATCAACGCCTATGTAAAGCGAACAAAAAATTTCTGATATGCTGAAGCGATGGTAAACACCAACGTGTTTATTTTTAACAGCTTTTCTAAATAATTCCAATAAGTTACGTTAAATAGTTAACTTTTATAACTAGAACATAAGGTACACCAACGCCAGGCCACTAGTTTCATGGCATCCACAAATTTGTACATTTGTTACTTGCATGAATAAACGTACTGTTATGAATAAATTTGTTTGATTGCGTAAATTTATATAATGCCCTATGTTAGAAGTGAAAATAAGTGTTGAAGCATGGTAATAAATTAAACATTGACGTTATCGGTATATTTATAGCAAATAATGCTGATTATTTTGGATTTTATCAGTGTCTAGTTGCTTGTGGTTTATCTGGGAATTGTAAAAAATGTATTTTGATCAAGACGCTTACACTAATACTTGTTATGGTCATGGTTTCTATGTACAAGATCTGATGTCATGTCTAATAATCATGTTGTGACATATTAATTTGTAATAAAAATTGGGTGAAGTGGTAGGAAGTGTTTTTCATTTCAAACGCATGTGATTGTTTGGGTTGTGTAGGGAAGTCCGTCCCAGAAAGTGGCCGGAATACCTTAGGAATTCACTAGCAACATTCGTCTTCTTGCGACCATAACGTAAATGACAAGACGAGTTGACCTCCACCAACAATTTTGACAGAACATCAACTAGTCCTTGATAAACCTTTCAGATATGTGAGCAGAGAGTCGGATAACTGTTTAGGGAGTTTTCAAAGTGTATAGCCAACAGAATTTTATTTCATTTAGATAGGGCCCATTCCGCACCACTGGCGTTACCATGTGCACTAAAACCGCTACGCCTGCCCGACTCTTGAGGAAAATTAAAATAATTTACGTATCGTCCATTGGACCTGTAACAAACGTGACGAATTTGCATTAACAACCTTTAAAAAAGAAAAATTAACAGAACTATCAGTTACGAGTTAAATGAGTTTTATGTTATAAATTTTGATTTACCTGAAATGGCAAAAACCCCATAACAATTTAAGGGTGCTCGGCTAACTACAGTCGCGCGGAAGTGGGTTCCTATGAATGAAATTATAAAAATAGTGATAGAATTCGAAATTAGAGACAATAAAATGAAAAATGAAATAGCTGAAATTCAAACAATCTATAGTACACTAATTACTTACCTGAAATTATTTTTATCTTGTCATAATTGAGGGACACCAATCCGCCTAGTCTCAGCACTCCCTTCGATATCATCCTTACATGGAAGATGGTTATTTCGTATGGTCTCCTTTGCTTCGGTTTCATGAATTTTTACCACCCTATACTTTACTTTTTCCTAAAATCTCGTAAAAATGCTCATTAAATTTGTCATATCCACACAAAATTGTAAAACAAAATACTCCTTCCATTACTGGGGTGACAGTATATCCTTTCACAATGAAGTAATTACTATCAACTTTATAAATAAATGCAAATAAAATTCAATTTACACTTAAGCTCTATGATATTAAATAATTTCAATAAAATACAAATATACTTATCTCTAAAAATTTCACAACCTAATTCTGGTCAGGTATTACTAAATGGAATCCTAAAACAAAAACATTATGTTAAATCCGTTATTAAAACTATCACTGCAATTTTCCTGTTTCCCATATTAAATTACATGATACTCTAGATCCTATTTCTAAAGATGCCTATAGTAACAAACATAGAAAATAGTTAAATAACAATTTTTCATTTACTATTATACTTTTTATTAACAACACTATATTGTCACTCTTTTATCAACATTAATTTCAAAATACAACTTAGTTTTAAAATCAATATACACTAATTCCGTAACTAATCTGTTGCGATAAATTAACTACTTTCACTTTGATTAATTTCTTATCACATAAATAGCAACAATATACACCTTTAAAAATCACATGCCGTCCGTCGCGTATTTTTCCCTAGGAGAAATCTAATTACATTTTTTTTATAAATGTTGTGCTTCATTTTCTTTCAAATTACCACCTCCACCACCATCCCCCGCTATCGGATAACTAATTCATTCAGTTCCACCGATTCTAACTACATTTATTTTTCCCACTATAAAAATCGTATTGATTGCGATTAGCATCCGGTACTACAATAGATCAATTTTAATCTATGCTTAATAAAGGTTATTATTACATTAACTATGTATATTATTCGTATTGCTGTTGCAATACTATATTATAAACGTGTCCTTAGTGCTCGACATAGACGATGTCATTTGTGGTTTTTATTTTAAGTCATTGTCCTGGATTTTCACGCTTACCCCCTACTTAAAAGGAACAATGCTGTAGCTTTTGAAGTTAAACTTTGTTAGCTGAATAGCATTTATAGAAACAAAATTTAAAATATCATGTTTAAGTAAGCTTGAAGTGTAATTAGTAAAGCTTTTCTCTACTGCGCTCCACGTTGGTGGCGTCAGTGAAGTTAATTTTTTTCTGCTAAAGGGCTGGCCTCACTCATGGACGTCAGTGAAACTAAATTTAATTTATGGAGTGAGTCAATTAGTGAACAGAACCTCGGTGGACCCACGAGCTTTACTATATTCGCGGCCTAGTCTGGAAATTACTCCAAGGGTGAGCAATGAGTTTGGGCGTGGATATAGGGTGGGCTCGACTACAAACGAGAACAAAAAAAACGTAAATGGACGCCACTGCATCTATATAGACAATAAACAAACTAAAGTATCCTACAGGAAGACGCAGAAACCTATAGGATATAATGATTACCAAAAAGCATACAAATTACAATAAGCAATACCTCTGGAAACCTCTTGGACCTCTGCTCCAGCTTCTGCGATGTCGGACCTGCAAGAAAATGTCACACAAAAAAAATAAAATATAAGACACTGTTTGTGCCTTACAACAACAAAATATTTCGATCTTTATAGATTGACTGTCTTGAATTCAAAATCTCAACAACACCTTACCTATGAAAAAATACTCTACTGGAAATTACTTATTCCGTTTCTATTACCTGGTACTGTATCAACTTTTTTCTAAGTTCCACATTCAAAATTTTGCTTATCTAATTTGGACAATGTTAATTTCAATTAGTGAAATAAAAAGACGAAAGTATTAATTCAAAATATAATTTAAATGGAATTCTCTTTTGTTGCAAAAATTATTTATAAAAAAAATTTAATAATCAATATATAATAAGTTTCAAAAATTTCTTAGTGTGTTTCTCTATAATCAAAATAATCAACATAAAGTAAGTTTCAAAAATCTCTGAATTTGCTTCTCTACATCGAGAGGTCTTAGCATTTATAAATTATTTAATACAGTCGGGACCTTAAACATCCATAAAACAGATCTGTTCTGGCTTACAAAATTTCTCTAAAGAACTTGTTACATAAAAAGTTCATATGGCTTAAGCATGATATGAAATTAAAGAAAGTCTTTTCAACATATGTTAGAAGCAGCATAGGTATTCTACTAATCACATAACATATTACAAGTAAACATCTTTCAATCAAAAGTGGACTTTACACTTATTTTCTCAATCAACATGTGCATTATTTAAGTGCCTTGAATAACACCTTAATTTAATTAATCTAAAAGTTCAAAATTCCTCTTATGAAAAATTTAGTTCTGAACGAAAAAGTATTTGACCTATTAAATTTCTAGGGTATAATTCTCAAACTGATTTTTACGTGAGATTTAAGCATAAACACATCTTGCATAGAAAAACTTGAAATTTACATTCTTTAACAAAGTTTCTTATGATTTAGTAAATATTAAATCAAAGCTTTAACCGTAATTAGTACGTAAAATTAATTTTCAGTAAATAGTTTTACAAGTACCTGATTGGCTCTGCCCCAATTATACAACGGTGATGCTGACAAACGTTGTAGACCAACTAAAACGCATAACATTCCATCTCCTTGAAATTTAGAAAGATGCGAAATATGCCTTTACTAAAAGCATTCTTCGGACAGCTTCAAAATGAGTAATTTCACAATACACAACCAAATTCCAACCCCATTGTCAAGCGTGTTTCCTAAATGTGCTAGAGAAATTGAACCATGTATTAGTTTTATACAATGCTGGTTAATTACACAATGCTCACCACTAATGGACTTCCTCACCACGTGTTGTAACTGTTGCTCTAGGTTGTCTGGGCAGCCTCACGAGAGCTCTATCGTGACGCCTCTACGCGGCAACCACTAGCCCCTCTCCGACGGTAGAGCTATCCTCAACCTCCACCTGCAAACAGGGCCCTTCATCTTTTAACGAAGCGTACTCCTTCGTAGTTGTTTGCAAGATGGTCGCATTCCTTGCCAACACTCTAGTTATCGCGTCACTTTACGAGCAGACGTTGTGTCTATCAATTGCACAAGTGGACTTCCGAACGCCTTTAGCTTATGTAACTCAAGTTACGTATTTGCGGATATCAGAAGTGTAGGAGTCACCCTTGAATACTCCGTATAGGTGAAAAATAATGTAAAAGGAAAGAGGTGTTCTTCCTTATAGTAAAATAAACTACTCAACGACTTCACGCTAAATGACAAATTCGTAAAATAACAACAGTTAGAACTGTTTTTCTTTAGAGATATTTAATGTAACAAAAATTTTTGTTACAAGCTTAATAATTTCTGAAATTTATCAAAATTACTAAATTTTTCTTTCCCATCCAATGTATAGCTAGCGTTACGCAACGCGTTACATATACAGTAGTTCATTAAAACAAAAATTTCAATATAAAGATTTAGTTCAATTTTTTAAGTTGAAGGGTAGAATATAATATTTTGTAAAACAAAGCGGTGCAAGTGTTTCTGTTATACACCGTATTTGCGCGATTCGAGAATTTCCACTTTAGTTACAATGAGATCCAAATATCATAAACGGTTAGTAGTAGAAAGAGAACTACGAGTAGCACTCGTCCATAACACGTCAATATTATAGACTCCGTGCCGAAAAGCAAGCACACCCACTGCATTAAAAGTAAATTAAAATTAATCAAAAATTTATAACGTAACTAAAATTTTACTGGTAACAAAGCTTCTCGAGTTTAATCTGCTTCCAACAAAATACTTATTTATAGACTGGTCCCATTAACGTCTCAAGTGATGAGTATAATTAATAGTTTTTCAAACAGTTAGAAGATGACTGATGTTAAACATATATGTCAATAAGTCTGGATATAAAATTTTGCACCACTTCTTAACACAGACGCCACATAATAATACTTCTGTCAAATAGAATATTTTGCAATTTTAAACTAAATAATGTCTTTTCTTTTTTTTTTCATTAGGCAATTTTGGTTGAGTACTATTCAAAAAGCCTCACTCTTTTACAACAAACAACAAAACAAACCCATGTACTCGTCACAATAAAAATTTTAAATTCCTGATGGAACGTTAATAAGCTTTATATACACCTTTAAATTTCTATTTAAATACCTTAATAAAGTTAGTCATACGTATTATTTTCAATACGCAAAATAATGCACAATACCTTCAAAATTTACTCTCACACGTCGCACAATTTTCAAAGTTTCATAGTTTATAACAACAACAATTTTAAAACGTTACCTGAAATTTCTTGAAGACCTCCACTTTGTTGACGATGCGGTAAAGTTGTTTAGCTATGCTCTGCTGGCCGCTTCTAGCTATTTGTAGAAGAACCCCATTTAAGTTGTGCTGCTTGCGCTGCCTTGACGGTGCATCAAATTCCAAATCCAAATTAATTACACTTCTTTCATAATTGTGTACTTTCATTTAATTTACTTTAAATTTACGTTATTTTACGTCACTTCACGAGCTTGTTTAAAAATAAGTGTTGCTCAAATTAAAATTTAGACTCGACACTTATTCGCGTATCAAATTATGAGGCCAACACTGTACAATTTAATTTAAAATAATTTTATATACTAACAAGCTCGTTCATAGTCTGAAGCGATCAAAGTACTAAGAGAACGAAGTTAAAAGAGAGAGAGCCGTGCTAATTCGTTGAGTATTTATATGATTCGACTGTAACCTCCTGGCCACTCTTACCGTAAAAAATCTAATTTAAAATAACACGTTCTTAAAATTTTGGTTCAACCGTTTTCAAAATCCCCGAAATTTAATAATTTCTGAAATTTATCAAAATTACTAAATTTTTCTTTCCCATCCAATGTATAGCTAGCGTAACGCAACGCGTTACATATACAGTAGTTCATTAAAACAAAAATTTCAATATAAGGATTTAGTTCAATTTTTTAAGTTGAAGGGTAGAATATAATATTTTGTAAAACAAAGCGGTGCAAGTGTTTCTGTTATACACCGTATTTGCGCGATTCGAGAATTTCCACTTTAGTTACAATGAGATCCAAATATCTAAACGGTTAGTAGTAGAAAGAGAACTACGAGTAGCACTCGTCCATAACACGTCAATATTATAGACCCGTGCCGAAAAGCAAGCACACCCACTGCATTAAAAGTAAATTAAGGTTAATCAAAAATTTATAACGTAACTAAAATTTTACTGGTAACAAAGCTTCTCGAGTTTAATCTGCTTCCAACAAAATACTTATTTATAGACTGGTCCCATTAACGTCTCAAGTGATGATTATGATTAATAGTTTTTCAAACAGTTAGAAGATGACTGATGTTAAACATATATGTCAATAAGTCTGGATATAAAATTTTGCACCACTTCTTAACACAGACGCCACATAATAATACTTCTGTCAAATAGAATATTTTGCAATTTTAAACTAAATAATGTCTTTTCTTTTTTTTTTCATTAGGCAATTTTGGTTGAGTACTATTCAAAAAGCCTCACTCTTGCAGTTGAGTAACTGGATAAAATCTTTAATACCACTTTCACAGTTTGTGTGTTTAACAACATAATTCTCTCAATAAGAGCAAAATAAAGATGTGAGGCTGCATAATTCACGATGCTAAACTTGTAACACTACACTACCTCTCTAACGCATAACAATAGGAAGAAAATTTCACTATAGGTACAGGAGAGATCTATAAAAAATTTTCGGCTTGCTATTTGAGCGTTGCAACGTTTTTTCACCTTTTAGCGTCTAATACATGAGCTGCTATAGAAAACATGTCTCGTATATTTTGAAGAAGTTATCCTGATTTAAAAGACGTTTAAGAAGTGCTTGAGAAATTTGGAAGAAAGGTTTCGAAGGTACTGAATATCCAAATTGAAGTTGAAAATGGGATGGCGCACCTATTATAGAAAATCCGTTTATGGGTTTATAAATATTGCCAAACCCTGGACTAAATTAGCCGAAAAAGTGTATGATATGTATGCGATGAAAACTATCAAAATGCGTTCCAACAGCTAAGACGTTTATTGATGAACGCTCTGATTCTATGTTATCCTATGTCGGAAAGCAGAATTTTTATTGCGCGTAATGTCATCATCAGAAGTGAGTTATTTTAGAAGCAGGATGGACAGGAGAAATTGGTTAATTACTTCAATAAACTGCTTTTGAAACCGAAAAAGAATTAACTTTTCACAAGATGAACTATTAGCTATGGTGAAATTGGTAAAAAATTTGTTAGATATATTTACTGGTAAAAGTTTTACCGGCGGGCAGTTTAAGGACCTGTTACGCTCCCATTCTGTTAGCGTACGTAAAATTACATCGTTTTTGGATCGCTGTTTGTATAAAGTAAATACTTTCGAATAGTTTTCAGATTTGTATACAATTTAACTCGCGTGTATTAATTTTAAAAGATAGTTTAATTGAAGATTGGTTTTCATTAATAAATAAATTGCAAGGAATGAATTTTAAATAGCATTATTCGTAAATTATTTTCCAACTTATTGAAAATTATAAACCGCTTGGAATTAATTATAAATTGCATCGTTCTTGGCTTGCCGTTTGTATAAATTTTGTTCCTTATGTATTATCGAAGTTAACAGACGCTCAGATGTTATGGGTAACAACTATTTTATATAAACAGATTAGAGTGCAGTGTAGTTCTGATTACATTTGAAGGAAGTATGCTTTATATGTATCGTGTTTGATTGACCACAAGTGCGGTTGTAAGGTCATTGACGGACGGTTTTAGTGATACGCGAGTTAAGGTTCGTGGCTTTGAGCGGTCCTTTTTAAAAAGACTTCTTTGAACTTTAACAAATTTATTTGGTTTTATACAGAAGTTAATTATTGAATTTTAACAAACTTGAATAATTAGTCTAAGTCGAAATACATTAATTAATTTGTACAGTGAGTTATCAGAGAACTGCAAGGTAAAAGCTGAACGTCTGATGAACTGACTAGGAGTGGAGCTCCCAGTCCTTATATAACTTTCTGCCCCTCACAATTCTGTGGGAACCTGCGGAAGTAATGTCCGCTTACACTTCATAATACATAGTTGCTATCTTAAAAGCTATTCATAATTACAATGTTGCAGGCTTATTCTGCGTAATCTCGGTACGTGACATCCGACGACCGTCTATGACCTGACATCTGCAGTGTCACTTATCCTTGTGCTACTTTGTAGCGTTTCCACTCGTGGGAAACTGAAATCATCATAATATAATGTAATAAAATGTTGCAACGACATTGTTGCACTGTCCTAACATTTCCTAATGTTTCCTAATATTTCCTAATACAGATATTAGTTTTATATGTATAATAGATAGGGGATCCTATAACTCCTCCCAACGTACATTAAAAATTAAGGGTTTTTACCTTATCTTGATTTTTAATTAAATTCGTTTTCGTTTAATCTCATTTAAAATTCATATTCTCTAGGGGTGCATTTGTTTGTTTGGGTTTCTTAAATCTAAAACTGTTTTCTTTATTATTCTTAAATCTAATACATATTTTGTACGTTACATAAATAATCAATAAAATAGTCAATAAAATCAATATAATTGTCCATACACTAATATTATCATAGTGCACTTTGGGCGTCTTGATCTCGTTCAGTTTTTCTTTATATTCTTCCATGAGTTTCATGGCGTGGTTTAAGTTGTCTAATTCCAGGTGTTCCAATTGCATTGGTTTTTGAAGGGTTTCTTCATCTTCTTCTTGGGTAATCTTGATTTGCAGATCGGGTAGATTTGCTAATTTCTTGCTTTGTACTGGATCTTGGTAAACTCTAATTATTTCATTTTTTAATTTTAAATAACAATTTTCCTTAAGGGTGATTAATTTACTTCCGGTTAATGCTAAATTACTTTCATCTTGATTGCAATACATTGTTGCGATTACTTCGGTGGGAAAAATGGCTATCCATTTATTTTCCGTTACTTTCTGAATTTTCATGTTGTTGATTAATACAGGTTTGACTTCACAATTTTCATAGTGATTGGTAAATTTTAGTAGTTGTACTTCGCAAGGACTGTCTTCTTGAATTGTTGTGGTTGTTAATGATTGGCATAAGTATTGATTGGGTGTGACTTCATTACATTTGTCGTTCGTATAACCATATCTTTGTTCATTTAAGGATAGGAATTTGGTTTTTGGAATAATAACTTGGTATGTGCTAGTCATTTTCATTGGAAAAGCAAATAAGTGATAATAATTGTAATTGTTAATCTCTACTATTGGTATTTCTATTAAAAATGTTATATCGTTGTTTTTTACATAGCCTTTAACTATAGCTATTTTTTCAAATATTAAAATGTTTGATTCTAATACATCGAAAGGTAATTTACTGTTAGTTATAAAAGAGTTTTTTCTTAATAATTCTTTTAATAAATCTATTGGTTCTATTATACTTGAATGTAGGGTATTTAATTTTGCAAATGTTACTGCGTTTTCTAATGTTGCTAGGATTTGTTGAATTAAAGTTAGGGTTGATATTATTTGGTTATATATCGTATTGAATCTGATTAAATCTAGCATGCCTAACATTCTTCTTAATCTTCTTTGGGAATGAAACCACTCATAGTTTTTAAAATCTATTTTATTTACGTTTCGATCCATGACTCAGGATCGTTGTCAAAATAATAAAAACTTCAAGTTTGACGTTTATGACACAAATTGAAGGTTACTTTGATTTATTGATGTTTGAAATATTTGGTTTGAGTACACTAAGCAAAAATTTTTAAGGTTTAAAAGAATGATTGCCTTCAATTTGTGTTGCGACCTGGGATCGACTTTCCTATAGTAGCCAATACGCTTAACGTGAAATCAGCTGATTAATTTTTATTGGTGAATTTTATATAAATTCAATAATTTGGGAAACATTTTTTAACATGTTTCTATTTATACAATTGAGAGATTTCTGATTTTATGTCTTAGTTTACCGAGATTCAGTGATGGGGGTTAAGCAACCTGTGGCTACCAAAATCCCCCAACATTTATAATTTGCCGAAATAATGGTTTTCTAGTTAATATGCTTATTGTTATGTAATTAGTTATTGTATGTATAAATAGAAATCATGTATGTAGGCTGTATTTCATGTTAATATTGCAAGGAAAACCCAGGAAATCAGAAATCTCTCAATTGTATAAATAGAAACATGTTAAAAAATGTTTCCCAAATTATTGAATTTATATAAAATTCACCAATAAAAATTAATCAGCTGATTTCACGTTAAGCGTATTGGCTACTATAGGAAAGTCGATCCCAGGTCGCAACACAAATTGAAGGCAATCATTCTTTTAAACCTTAAAAATTTTTGCTTAGTGTACTCAAACCAAATATTTCAAACATCAATAAATCAAAGTAACCTTCAATTTGTGTCATAAACGTCAAACTTGAAGTTTTTATTATTTTGACAACGATCCTGAGTCATGGATCGAAACGTAAATAAAATAGATTTTAAAAACTATGAGTGGTTTCATTCCCAAAGAAGATTAAGAAGAATGCTAAACAAACCACAACAAACATACAGGGAGTATTTACAAGTCAGGTATGGGCCTGAAATTTGTATTTGTTTTAGACAGTTGGACAATCTAAACCTAAAGCTATCGCATTCCAAAAATTCACTCACATTCCTAATAAAGTGCTGAAACAACGAAATAATACCAAAAGGATTTAGAATCAAATTTGGAAAGACAAGCAATAAACTAACAAGAATTCTCGAAAGAGCAAGTTACAGTATGATGAGGGAAAGACTACAAAACCACCGACACATTATTTATAAGTTAAAACAAGATATTGAGGGCATTATAAATTTCATACGAATAAAGGTAACAAAATATGATTTTGATAAAATTCTCGTTAGTGCAAAACCTACTACGAATCAGTATTTTCCAAACAAAAGAAATTCACATAAAGAAATTTAATAACCTATTTATAGAGAAAAATAACACACAAACTAAAACGTTAGAAAACAGGAACACCATGCTAAACACCGTGATAAATTTATCAAACAGAACTATTAACGACACAGAAAAATCAATTCTTTCAAAAGGCCTTAATTTTGCAGTAACACCAAAATCAATACCAACCTTTGAAATAATTAGTTGTATTGAGAAAACAGCAAACCAACTCGAAGAAGATCAAGCAAACGAATTTAGAATACGATGTAAAATCGAAATAGAAAAGAATCACAAAATAAAGCCAAATGTAGTAATAACGAAATAAAAGCAATTCGCAATCTAAAAACGATAACTCAATTATAATTCTACCTGCTGACAAAGGCAATGCAACAGTAATAATGAATAAAAACGATTATAACACAAAAGTCAACGAACTATTGAACACTGAGAATTACACCAGTTTAGAAACGGACCCAACAAAATCAATTGAAAATAAAATATACAAAACTCTATTTAAATGTAAAATGAATTCGAAGACAAAGAAAGAAGTAAACTAGTCCCACATTACAGTAAACCACCCCACTTTTACGGTCTACCAAAATTCATAAAAAGACATTCCTCTAAGACCTATCGTAAGCTCAATAGATTCACCATGCCATAATTTAGCAAAATTTCTACTAAAAATTATAAATCCATTAGCAGGCAAAACGGATTCTTTCATTAAAACAACCAACACTTTTTAGAAAAACTATCAAACATAAAAATTGAAAATACACACACAATGGTAAGCTTTGATGTAGTAAATCTCTTTACAAATGTCCCTATAAACAAAACGCTTAACATTATAAAAACAAACTCGAAAAGATGGCAATCTTAAAGAAAGAACAAAACTAAGTATATCATCGATTATGGAATTACTTGGTTTATGCGTAAATACCACATATTTTCAAATAAATGATCAATTTTACAAACAAAGCTTCGGAATGGCAATGGGCAGTCCACTATCCCCAATCTTCAGTAATATATTCATGGAGGAATTCGAAAAAGATGTGATATTCACACAAGAATTGAAACCATTGATCTGGTGGAGATACGTTGATGATGTTTATGCTATTTGGCCTCATAATATAGAATTAATTAAAAACTTTGTACAGTCAATTAACGAAATAGAACCAACTATTAAATTCACATATGAATTAGAACAACATGGAAAACTTCCGTTTTTAGATATTCTAGTTAGCAAAAACGATACAACAATTAATACATCGGTATATAGAAAACCAACGCACACAAACAGATACTTAAACTTCGATTCAAACCACCCACAATGTGTCAAACGAGGAATTATCAAAACCATGTATGATAGAGCAAAATTAATATCATCAAACGAAGAAATTTTAAAGAAAGAAAGACCTAATCAGATGTACACTAATAGAAAACAAATATCCTAAAAGAATAATAAAGAAAGAAATGAATAAAACCTTAAAAATAAAGAAAAGAAAACAAAAACAACGATACACACCACAAAATGCTCTCAATACCATACATAAAAGGATTCTCCGAAAAATTCAAAGAATAGGAAACAAATTTAGAATTAAAACAGTATTTAGAACCAACAATACACTAAGAGCACAATTAACAAAAACAAAACCCAAAAACGCAATACAAAATTCAAAAACTGTATCTACAAAATACCGTGCGAATGTAATAAGTTTTATATAGGAGAAACTTCAGACCATTTGAAGTTCGATTAAGAGAACATAAATCATATATAAAAATAGAAAATTTGAAAAATCCATGATTTGCCAACATGCATGGGACTCAGTCATAAAATAAAATGGGAAGATGCAAAATTATCGACAAAGAAAAACCACCAAAAACGCAAAATCAAAGAAGCTGCCTATATAACCCTACATAAAAATAACTGCGTTGCAAACGAATCCGTGACTTTCAGTAAACAATGGATTCCATTACTAAAAGAAATAACAAAAGAAATAACAAATGAAGATCAAATGCCCACAATATCTAGGTAGCATTGCAAGTTTTTCCTGGGTTTCCTTGCAATATTAACATGAAATACAGCCTACATACATGATTTCTATTTATACATACAATAACTAATTACATAACAATAAGCATATTAACTAGAAAACCATTATTTCGGCAAATTATAAATGTTGGGGGATCTTGGTAGCCACAGGTTGCTTAACCCCCATCACTGAATCTCGGTAAAATAAGACATAAAATCAGAAATCTCTCAATTGTATAAATAGAAACATGTTAAAAAATGTTTCCCAAATTATTGAATTTATATAAAATTCACCAATAAAAATTAATCAGCTGATTTCACGTTAAGCGTATTGGCTACCATAGGAAAGTCGATACCAGGTCGCAACACAAATTGAAGGCAATCATTCTTTTAAACTTTAAAAAATTTTGCTTAGTGTACTCAAACCAAATATTTCAAACATCAATAAATCAAAGTAACCTTCAATTTGTGTCATAAACGTCAAACTTGAAGTTTTTATTATTTTGACAACGATCCTAGGTCATGGATCGATACCTAAATAAAATAGATTTTAAAAACTATGAGTGGTTTCATTCCCAAAGAAGATTAAGAAGAATGCTAAACAAACCACAACAAACATACAGGGAGTATGCCTAACATGGTAGTTCGCATGTTATTTTCTAAGGTTTCTATTCGATTGGCTATACTATCTTGATTTCTAACTAGTTTTCTAAGGGTTTCATTAAATTTGATGATCGTTGATTGTGTTAACGATATTTGATTACTGATTATAGTTTTAATGTCGTTTTGATTTTCTATCAATTGTTGTATCGCGTTATCATAGCGTTCTGCGTCTTGGTTATCTAAATTTCCGGTAATTGCTTTGATTACGTTTCCTAATCCGTTGATTAGTCCTCTCTTTCTTCTCGTCATCTGCTCTGTAGGTATTAGTCGATTAAATTTGACTTCGATATTTTTCAAAATACTTTCTGTTATACTGTCGTAGTTCATCATTTCGATTGCGTATTCTTTTCCGAATTTTGTTGTATCCATTGACTGTTTTAGTCGAAAATAATTATTTTTGATTATTTGAAATTCTCGTTTTAGCTCGGTTAAATCGAATTTTTGTGCAAAGGTCCAATAATCTATAGTGTTTTGCAAACTGCCTAATTTAATTGGTAGTATACCGGGGTTATTCTTTATGTCTTCAATTATAATTTCTGTGTCCGTTCTACCTGGGTGGAGGTTGACGGTAAGGGTGACGATTGTCCATCTGAAAGTACAGGGTGTCTTAAATTTTTGAGGTGAACATATTTTGTTATCTTGCCGTCGTCTATCGCGGCTACGTTTTTGTCGGATATTCGTTTGATTTTAAAGGGTCATAAATTTCTCCGTGCCGTTTTGTGTCTTTTACTTTGGTAATTTTTCTCGAATACGGTTTGTCCTATGGAAAATTTGTTTATGTCTGAGTTTTTATTACGGGTCGCGGTAATTCGCTCTTTATCGTTATCTAATTTGTCCTTTACTTTGTCATAGGTTATTTTTAGTTTCTCCTTGTGGTCTTTAGCATATTGCTGATAGATTTCTTTGTTATAATGTATATTGTAGGGGTTGCGTGAATCTGAATGTCCTAAGGTTAATTCTAAGGGTGTAAAATTTGTAGTTGAATGAATCGTGTTATTATACGCGATTAATGCGTATGGCATTAAGTTGGTTATGTGTTCTTTCTTGTAATTTAATTTTAATAGTCTGATCTGTTCTAATAGGGTTGAATGTAGTCTCTCAATTAGTCCGTTTGATTCAGGGTGGTTTTCCGTTATAAAGTGAATTTTTATTTTGTGTAATTCTAAAGTGTTTTGAATTGTTTCGTTTTTGAATTCGCTTCCGTTATCTAATGTTATTATTTCGGGTGTTCCGTAAAATGTAAAATAGTGTAGAAATCCTTGGGTTACGTCTATACTATTTTTTGAAGTGATTGGTATTGCTTGTCCTATTTTCGTAAATGTGTCCGCGATTGTTAAGTAACTTTGTGCTTCTACTACTAGAGTATCTGCATGTAATTTTTGGAAAGGTTTGTCTGGTGTTTTAGTTAACATTAAGGGTATCTTTGGGGGTTTTCTGTCATATTTGGCTTTATCACATAATTCGCACTGGTTGATAAAGTCTGTAATTAATTCTTTCATGTCCTTGAAATAGTAACGTCTTATAATTTGTTTTAGGGTCTCGTTTATTCCTCGATGGTTGGTCTTTCCTTCGTGTTGGTTTCTTATTACATCGTTTATTTCGTCAGGGTCGTCTAAGGTTATTAATTTTCTTGTGCATCTTATAAGTTCGGGGCCAGAATTGTTAAATAGTTTTACATATATTTCTGAAAATCGTTTGTATAAGTTTTCTGTGTTAAAATAAAAGTAAAATCGTTTTTTCTCGGGGGTGTATTCTTTTAATATTTTAATTATCTGTGATTCATTGTCGTCTTTAGTTATTTGAATTTGGTAAATTTTCATATTATCCACTTTCGTGTATTTTACAGGGTTGGGGTTGTTTAAAACTTCTGTGATTATAAATTGATTGGGCTTCATGTCTATAGCTTCGTTTAAAATTTTTATTGCGGTTTCCGGTTCGTCATTTTGTGTCGAATGTATGGTTTCCATTTCTTCTGGGTCTTCTCTGACTTCGGTTTCGTCTACGTTTCCTGCTAATGATTCTGTCTCAAGTGCGTTAAGTTGGATTCTACTTAAAGCGTGTGCATTATTGTTGTAAATTCCCTTTTTGTATATGATCTCATAATCATATTCTTCTAGTCTGATTCTCCATCTTTGTAATTTCGAATTAAGTTCTTTGAGTTTGCATAGCCATACTAGTGGTCTATGATCGGTATATATATAGAATTTCCGTCCGTATAGGTACGGTCTGAAATATTTTGTTGCCTAAATTATGGCTAACAATTCTTTCTCTATCGTACTGTATCGTTGCTCTGTTTCGTTAAGGGTTCTTGATGCGTAACTGATAGGTTTGTCGTTACCTACTGTTCCTTGACTTAATACTGCGCCTAAGGCTACATTTGATGCGTCCGTTGTTAAAATAAATGGTTTCGAAAAGTCTGGGTATTCTAATACGGGGTGATTTGTTAAAATGCTTTTGATTTTATCTACTGCTTTTATGAATTCTGAGGTATGTACAATTTTGTTTCCCTTTTTTAAACAAGTGGTTAGGGGCTTTGTTATTTGAGCATAACCTTTTATAAATTTTCGGTAATATCCGCTAAGGCCTAAAAATCCTTTAATCTCTTTATTCGTTTTGGGTATAGGGTAATTTAATACAGCGTTTGTTTTGTCGGGGTTTGGCATCACTCCTTGGGGTGTTATTACGTGTCCTAAAAAGGTTCCTTCTTTCTGTAGAAATTCGCTTTTGTCTAGTTGTACTTTAAATTTTGCGGTTCTTAATCTTTCGAACACTTCTCTTAATCTTTCTATGTGCTCCACTAATGATGTTGAATACACTATTATATCGTCTAGGTGCACAAGGCATTTTTCGTTGTGTATCCCTCATAGTATGTTATCCATTACTCGTTGAAAAGTTGCGGGTGCGTTATTCAGTCCAATTGGCATCCGTTTATACTCGTAGTATCCTCTAGGTGTGCTAAAGGCTGTTTTCTGTGTATCTCCTTCTTCCATTTCTACTTGATGGTATCCTGATGCTAAGTCTAGCGTCGAAAAATATTGGCATTTGCCTAACTTGTCTAATATCTCTGTTATATTCGGTAACGGGTATTTGTCGTCTACCGTTTTTTCATTTAGTTTGCGGTAATCTATTACCATTCGGTATTTCCGTTTTCCTGATGCGTTTAATTTCTTTGGTACTATTAGTACGGGGCTGCTCCATGGTGAATTGGAGTGTTGTATAATATCTTGATCTAATAGATCGGCTACTTGTCTGTCAGCTTCTTCCTGACTTGCCTGGGGTAATCTGTATGCTTTGGTGAATAGGGGTTTGTTATCCGTTAGCTCAATGTTGTGCTTAACTGTATTTGTAAACGTTAGGGGTATTCCTTCGCAATGGAATATATCGCGGTATTCATAACATAATTTTTGTATTGCTTTTTGTTCTTCGTGATTTATGTCGCGGTTAAATCGGATATTATTTAAATTTTGTTTTAACATTTCGTCTTTTTCTGCGGGGTTGTAATTTTCGTTTGGGGTTTCATCTATTTCCATTTCGTTAAAGTTTAATTCTTCTATGTTTATCGGATTTGTTAAAGATAGTTCTACGGGGATATCATTTGAGTTTAATATTGTTGTTGTGGCGTAATTATTTTTGATTTTTACTAATGCGGTTCGGGTTTCTACTCCTTGTTGAAAAGTTATGTGGTTTATTATTCCTAAGTTTTTATTTGAATTTACGGGAATTCTTATTTTTTTTCCGTTCGGGGTTCTAATGTATATTTTTCATCTATTTGGGTATTTTGAAATTTAATGGGGATTCGTCCATACTTGGTTCTTAATAATCGGTTTTTGATATCTATGTTGGCTCCTAATTTTCTTAGAAGGTCCATTCCTAATAGTCCGTCATATTTGTCATTAAATTCAAATATGCAGAATTTGTGTTTCATCTTTACGTTAAAGGCTTTTGGTAAAGGTATGTTTGCTACGAATTGGTGTATGGTTGTTTGATGGGCGGTTTTAATTTTAAAGGGTTCTCTTTCCACGTAGTTTAAATACTGTTTCTCTGCTGTTCGCGGGCTTATTAATGTTTTAGAAGATCCGGTATCGATTAGTAATTTAAATTCAGCGTGGGGTATTTCGATATAGGGTAATACAAGGTGATTCATATTATTTAGATTTATTACGTTAGGTCGTTTATAAAATGGTCCATGTGAAAATGCGAACATGTGTTCTCTTCGTCGTCTTCCTCATAATTTTCGTGTGGTTCTTCGCGTTCATACTGGTTTGATTGATTTTGTTCGTTATTCGTACACGGTTGATTATTATTATTCTGGTCATCTTCATACTCTTCTACTTCTTGGTAAAATAGCTCTTCTGAAGTGAAAGTGCGTTTTTGATTGGGGTTTGGTCTTATGTGCGTTATTTTTGTGTTAGGTCTGGTGTTACCAGATGCGGTATCCATTGGTGTAGGTTTGTAATAATTATTGGAAGTATTAGTGTTTATCATTGGTGAGTTTCTGTTAGGATTCGCGTTAAATGCTGGTCTTTGTTTATTTATATTTTGGTTAAATCTCGGCTGAAATGCGGGTTTGGAAAAGTTCGAGTTAAATGTTGGTTTTGAGAATTGTTTGTATTGGTTGTTAAAGTTTGAATTATTAAAATGTGGATTATTTGTTCGCGTTTGGTTTGTTTGTGCATTGAATGAGTTAAATTTTTCTTGTGGATTTATTTGTCTTGCGGGTTGTATAGTTTTCATTGGCGTGTAGCTTTTATTTGCGTTGGGGTTATATAGTCGGTTTCTATAGTACATTACGTTTTCTTCTTCAATTATCATATTCATTGCTTGTTCTAAGTTTTGGGGATGTTGAAATCTAATTTTATCTGAAAGTCTTTCGGGTAGTGCATTTAGATAGGTATCTAATGCCATCTCGTCATACATTTTAGTTTTTATAAGTCTCACGTTTGGGTTGGTTTCTTTGATTTTGAGTTTTGTCAAGATTAAGCTTCTTACATCTTGGCATCTCACTCCAAATTGATAGGGTTACTGATTGTGTTCCATTCTTAGGCTGGTTAAATCCCTTACTAAACATTTTAAGTTCCGTTGATCGCCGAAATATGCAATTAATATTCGTTTATACTGTTCCCATTCGTCTACGTCTTCGCGACTGGCTATTAACGTTTGTGCCCTTCCGGTTAGTTTACTGGTAATGAGGCGGATCAGTAAAGTGTTTCTGTCGTTATTGCCTGGCTTGTAAAAGGTCTTTAAGAATATTTCGCTGGCTGAAATGTAATTGCCGAATAAGCAGGTGTCATTTCCATTAAAGCTTGGGATCATTTCGAGGTACAGTCTCATTTCATTAGTCATCTTGGCTGGGGTAATATTTGGGTAATTTTAAAAAAGTAAAAAAAAATTTTTTTTTTTTAAAAAAAGTTTGGATTTATTTTGTAGTTTTTGGGTGTTATTTAACGCTTTTTACGCTTGGTATTAGTTTGGTTGAGTTTACTTTTGATTTGCCGATTATTAATTTTAATTTCCGAAGTTTCAATAGGCTGGGTTATTTTTTGTGGTAATTTATCGGGTGTGAATGTTTTGCGTTATTTGCGTCAGTTAAAACTTTTCTAATTTTTAATTATGTCGATTTTATTTAGGTGCGTAATAATTGTCTTGTTGGTTTATGCGATTGTAAGGTGTCTGCAATGCTTACAATGTTATCTGCTACAGGATGTTGTTATTCACTTAGTTGCATTTGCGTCTCTATTATAAGTTATTTTTAATTTTGCCGTGGGTGTAACTTATTACTCGCAGTGATTTTATACAATACAATTTGTGCGTCTTTAATTTATTGAAATGTTTTTACGTTTGAATACGGTTGTAATTTAAGTTTTAGTACCGTACTTATTTATTCTCTTGAGTAGTTTTAGATTGATACTTTGATAAAGTTTCTGATCGTAATTTTATGCTGTTTACAATGCTTGAATTCTGAAAGGTTTCGCGATGTATTTAAATAGCTTTTGATGTGATTTATTATTAGATTTTTATGCGTATTTATTCAAGGTTAGTTTCATTCACTTTTGATGAAGTATGAGTGTTGGTTTTACGTTCAATTTGAATTCGCGCTTTGTTAAATCTCGTATTAAGATGTGGTTTTTTAATAATAGAATGCGATTTGTCTATTTACGGATGGTATTTGAGTTTGAATCGTGGTGTTATAAGGTTTTTTCAATTGCTCGTGGTTTTGCTTTCGCGTTTTTATTCTTGGTGTATTTAAATTAATTTTGCGCGTCAGTTAATTCTTTTATTGTGGGATTATAAATTTTTAATTCTTGTGTTAGTTGGGATTGTAGAATTAGAAGTTCTAAAATTTGTTGCGCCAGTTAAGATTGAATTAGAAATTCTAAAGATTTCTTGCGTTAGTTAAGTTTTGATTCAAAAATTCTAAAAATTTTTGTGCCAGTTAAGGTTGTCGAGTTAGAGGTTTTAAAAATTTTTTCGCGCCAGTTAAGATTTAATTTCTCAATCTTAAGAGGTTTGGTTTTGTTTCTAAGAATTTTTCCTACGTTAGTTAAAACGTGATCTAGTCTCTTGCGCTTTGCGACTTTTTTAATAATTGTCTCTAGTTTTTGTTTCAGAATAATTTTTTTTCAGTTCTTAGTCTCAGAATTTTTTTTTCTCAAGTTTTTGTAAATTTCTCATATATACAAGTAAAATAATAATAAATCTTCAATAAAGGCTTGAAGATAATCTCTAGCAATTGCTAAGTCGATTATTTTAAAAAAATGGCATAAAATTTTTGTAACAATAATCAATATATATATAAATAAATCATAAATCATAAAACTAGCAAATATCAATTGTCTTTGTTAATAATAAAATAAATTTCAATTGGTTTAGGAAAATGAACTTACACTAGTTGCTTGGTTGCTTTCATTGATTTGTTTTCTTTGTTTCTGTTTTTCTTTTGGCTTCTTGGATTTGATCTATGCTTGTATCGCCTCCAATTTTTTTCTTTTGTTGAATTCAAACTATGCTTGTTTCTCCTTCAACTGCTGGACTTGAACGATGCGTGTTTCTTATCCAACTTTTGTTTTTGTTCTGCCAAATTCGGAATTGAAATTCCCGGACCACCAGTTCCTCGAAGTTGGATTCGCTAGTGCCCTTTTGACATCCGTTACGACTGCGCCAGTTAAGGTTCGTAGCTTCGAGCGGTCCTTTTGTAAAAAGATTTCTTTGAACTTTAACAAATTTATTTGGTTTTATACAGAAGTTAATTATTGAATTTTAACAAACTTGAATAATTAGTCTAAGTCGAAATACATTAATTAATTTGTACAGTGAGTTATCAGTGAACTGCAAGGTAAAAGCTGAACGTCTGATGAACTGACTAGGAGTGGAGCTCCCAGTCCTTATATAACTTTCTCCCCCTCACAATTCTGTGGGAACCTGCGGACGTAATGTCCGCTTGCACTTCATAATACATAGTTGCTATCTTAAAAGCTATTCATAATTACAATGTTGCAGGCTTATTCTGCGTAATCTCGGTACGTGACATCCGACGACCGTCTGTGACCTGACATCTGCAGTGTCACTTATCCTTGTGCTACTTTGTAGCGTTTCCACTCGTGGGAAACTGAAATCATTATAATATAATGTAATAAAATGTTGCAACGACATTGTTGCACTGTCCTAACATTTCCTAATGTTTCCTAATATTTCCTAATACAGATATTAGTTTTATATGTATAGTAAATGGGGGATCCTATAACTCGCGTTGCGTCACTAACTGTGTTTTTGTTGATTTTCTGTTGGAAATAAAAGTGGTAGAACTTGTGGACTCGACCTGCACGTGCGTGTTACGGAACATTGACCTAGTGATACGCGTTGCTTTACTAATTGTGTTTTTTTGTTGATTTATCTTTTTATATTTGAACTGTGTGTGCGATCTAGTTTTCGTGGTCCTTTTTATCAGAGTAGGGCATACTTTGGATTATCCAAATACAGTTTTAAGCTTGAGTGCTTCAAAAAAAATGATGATACAGTTGTAGCAGGTTTAGTAGAAAAAAAGGTTGCTTCTTATAAACAGGTATCTCATTCACATGTAAAGACAGTTGATACTGTAGTTTCTGAATTTTCTAACCCCAACGAATCTAAAATAGATCGTTGTTTGCTCAAAGTTCGTTATTCAAAAGCATTAGATTTTTCTTTGTTACCATAGGTAGCAAATAAAACACCTCACGTTACTGTTAGTTTAATGCATTACATCGTGCCTTGAAAGCCCGTGATTCTAAATTTTTATTACCATTTTTTTTACGATTTGTGTTACAAAATATTTCGAAATTATTGTCTCAGGAAATAGAATTAACAAGAATTTATCAATGCTACATAGTTCCATCAGCATGATAATGTCTGCTGCTAACACCAGTGAAACACGTAGGTGTGATTTAGTGTAAAGTGTAAGAAATTCCATCAACACCCTCACAGTCAAGGGTGAAGTGCTTCGTTAGTGCAGGACATCGTGAATCCCACACTCCAATTGCAAGGAAGCGTTACTGAAGGACTTTTTGTAAGTTGAACTATTTCCTACTTGTTATTACTTTAAATATCTATCCGTTGTTTTGCCGTATCTTCGTCGTTCTGATACCTTTTACAATAGACTTGCCTGCTATTAAGAAAAAAAAAGAAAGAAAAAAAAATCAATACTACTGAATTACTCATATCAATTGTGTCTTACCTATTTATCTTTTGTTAACATTTTGTCTGATTTATGTTTAATTGGTGTGTGAGGAAACGTTTCTGCTGCTCCCCAATATTACCTCACTTTGTGATAAAAATTTTTGTAACGCTTTTATCGTGATTATATTATATAGTTTATCCAAACAGTTTTATTTACATTCTACAAAGTACTGAATAATTTAGACTTATCATTGCTGCTATGCTTATTCTTTTTTTTTTCAGGTTTGCTTAACTATTTTTCTTACAGGTATTGTCATTAACTCCTTACCGCCGTATACATTATATGTCGGTCTGCTTTCTACAACCCCCCCTAATCTCCGATTGAGCCCGGTCATTCCGTGATATCTTTGTGTTACGCACGGCTACGAGACAACGTAGCAAACCCCAAAAAGCAAGTTGCCAAATGAATAGAAAGACTATAGACTTACCATTATAACATACTACATTAGGTTGTCAAATCATTGTGACGCAAATGTCCTGCCACGACGGCCTTGCCACGATGATTTGCCCTTACTCTCTGCTAAAAACAAAATTCGATCTTCTTTGTCAAGCAACCGTGATCAACGATAATTGTTTAAGATCTAGGTGTCGCTTTAGATTGGAAAACCAGAAGAGAACGTCAGCTGTGGCAGAATGTTAATCCGTTGAATAGCACACGTAATTCCTTTTGAATACAGTGGGAGTCCCTGAAGGTATTACACACACAATAGAATGGTTTATACAAAATGATAAATAAGATCACCGATTTGATTTCTCAATTTGTAAGCTTCCATAGGGTAAAACAATGGTGAACTATGCTAATCGAATACCACCTCATAACAGTGATGACAACGATAGTAATACATACAGGAAGAAATGAGACAAACAAAAAACCGCCCCCGCCTGTCCTAAGTTATAGTTGGTTGATGTCTGTGAATAGCGACACCGGCAAAGAAAGATTTGGAGTACCCAGGCGGTCCAAAAGAATCTATTCTGTGTGCCGTCAAACTCGCAGATTGTGTATCGTCATGTATTATTACATATCCAGGGCTTGTTAGAGTGCTTAGAAATAAATTTGGTGGTCTGTACCAGTTTTATCGACAACGAATGATGGGAAAACTCATACAGCTAAAGTACAAACATCGTCCTATCTACTTGGTTACCAAGAAACTTTCCTCTGGTAAACCAAACTACCAGGATCTGTAAAAAGCACCAATGGGCCTCAAAAACCAGATTATAGGATTAGAGCGCAAGAAGTTGGTCATACCTAAGTTTAGTTGTGGACTGGATAAATTGAACTAGAGGAAGGTACTCAACATGCTAAGGGAACCGTTGCATGTGACTAAGAACCAAATCTTGGTGTGTAGTATCAATCAATCCGTCAATTACTACGTCCATCAACAACGGAAATACAGAAATAGTTTCGCCGCAAGGGGTTCCAGCGGTCGGCTCGCACAGTGTTTTGGAACAAACGTTCCTTATGGGAAGACGGGGGTTTAATATTACACTAACATATGGCAGTTAAGGATCTCCTTTTTAAGCGAGAGTTTAAATTCCATTAAAAATAGAATACCCGTAAGTAACATCTACGAGAAGATATTTAGAGACATTTAACAATTGAATAAATATCAGAGAAAGGCTCTTATATATTCTGGTAGTTTCTAGAACGATAGTAAAGATAATGTTATCCTATATAAAGAGACCGACGCAGCGCGTTGGCGACCCGTTGTAGATTAAACTTCGGTGATCTTTCGAAATTTTGATCGACATAGTTGTTAAAATATATGTTCTGAGTAGGTAAGTAAGGCCGGTTTGACTTCAAAACGGTGTACGCGTATGTTTTTCCATGTAACATATGCGTGCACCGTTTTGAAGCCAGACCGGCCTTATATACTTTCAATGTAAGATACGTGTGGACACGTTTTTAAGTCAGACCGGCATTATATTACTTTCAATGGAACATACGTGTGTGACTTCAAAACACACGTATGCTACGTTAAAAGTGCGTGCAGAGAAAATGCGGAGCTGTTTTGAATTCGGTTTTCTAGCGAGAAGTTATTAAGTAGGTCAGATGCAAAATATCGCATTCAAGTCAATTGTGTTTAATTAAAGTGGATTCTGATTTATGTTTTTTTACTTTTGTTTAGAGGCTGCAAATACACAAACGTGTCCACACGTATGCTACATTGAAAAAATGTAGATGCGTGCAGAAAAAAAAATGCGGAGCTCTTTTGAATTCTAGCGAGAAGTTATAAAGTAGGTCAGATGCAAAATATGCTAAGGCCGGTTTGAATTCAAAGTGCGACCACTCTGCAAATACACATGAGCCGGTTTCAATTCAAAATGTGTTCACTCTTGTGATAGGTTGAAAAGTAGGTTAGCAAAGTACGCAGATGGTGATAATCTGCTATATAAAGAGATTGCTCCTAATATTAATTAATTAGTCGAAGTTTACTGCATATATTTACGTACCTACATATACAAACATGTATATAATTGATATTCAGGGATTTAAATACAAGAAAAACGAGTTTGTGTGCAAAGAAATTGCTGTTTTGGACTTGTTGGAAGGTGTTTTTTTTTTTAAACTGCCAATGCAGTCTAGTTGTTTGAGCCAAGATCATATAAAACATAACGACTGGGTGACAAGGAATATTCATGGTCTTTCTTGGGATGAATCTTCAACGGCTGCAATGGTGTCATCAAATATAGCGCTTTATTTGAAGCAAATTATCCGAACCGGTGAAGAAGTTAGTGTGAAGGGTCTAGAAAAGAAGAAATGGATGGAAACCTATCTAATGCAAAACGTTGTAACTGATATGCTTGCACTAGGTTGTCCTAAGCTATCGGAGTTAAAAATCAACAATCGTTTACTATGTAACATCCATTGTTATAGACACAGCAATAATAGTCTGCAATGTGCAAAACAAAATACCTTGTTATTAAAAGAATGGTTTAATAATAATAATAAAAAACAATAGAAAGATTGTGTCTGTATTATTGTAGTCAGTAAGAAATTTTTAATGCTGCTGTCTGCAGAAAAAAAGATCAGCCAGCACGAATGGAACTCTCAACCCTGAAAGCAATTATAATTGATCAACGCAATATCTCTTTACTGGTTTTACAACATTTAACAAATTGTACAAATATCTTGAAATTTGTCAAAGACAGACGCACAGACAGACTGATTGCATCAATTTCTCATTCTCGCTTTTAAAAAATAACAAGTCGTAGTTATTAAATCGTGAACACAGTTATCTGCAAGAAATATATATAAACGGGCAAATTTATAAAATGCTCCAACTTCAAAAACTAGAAATAAATCTATTGAAATATGTGCTATGAGTTATTTACTGGTTACTGGTTTCCCAATGTACAGACATCTTGAAATTTGCCAAAGACATACAGACAGACTGATTGCATTAATTTTTCATTCTCGCTTTTAAAAAATAGCAAGTCGTAGTTATTAAATCGGGAGTAATGTGAAATGAAACACACAATGTATTTTTCTTTATTGTAATTTATAAAATACATATATATATATATATATATATATATATATATATATATACTATAAAGGGGAGAGGGAAAGAACTGGAGTACAGACTCAAGTTTAATCAAAACAATTAGTGAGGTGAGAAACGATGCTAATTGGCAAAATGCTTTATCTTCGAGTGAATATTACTTTGAAGATCAATAATTATACTTGTCCAGAAGGTGTTTGACTTTTAATTTAGAAATGAAATTAGTAGCAGTCACATGTAAAATTAAACGAGGATGAAACATATAAAAAGTTTGTCTAAATATGCTTTTTAACATTAATGAATATTATTATACAATGCAATATATATATATGACAAATAAAAGGGTATTATCGTTAGAAATACGTATTACTTATATTGAGTTGCGGAATTTGTCTAATGATTTAGTTAAGGTTAAGCAGATCCTTAGGGATTCTCTACCTTATAGCATTTACAATACCTACAATAGCAAACAGGGAGTTGCGTACAATAGGTTTTTTGTTACAGTAAAAGTTAGAAATATAAAGAAATTTTCAGCCTTGAAACGTTCGCAGTGTAACAACGAACAGTTGTATTTAAATAACAGTAAATGGTGGGTCAACCTTAGTAGTATTGCCATCCCTGATTATGTAACGAGTTTCCTGTCGTTGGTCCCTAACTTTACTCTTACTTCATCAGTCAGTAACATCAATATTGGGAAACTTTTGGCTGATGTTGAATCTATTTTTGAGGTTGTGGATAAACCAAAAGAGGGTAAATTACGGTTACGGTCCGCTGTGACTAATCTCATTACTAATTTCTATACAAACCCCATACATAACACCTCTTTGGATAAATACAGTAAGATGTTGTACGCTACTAAAAGTTTCTTAAGGACAATTCCAACGTCTCGGTACCACGGCTGACAAAGGAGCAGTTACTGTGATTATGGATAAACATGATTATGTTTCTAAATCTTATCAGTTATTGAATGACAGGTATACTTACAGTAAAGTTACTAAAGATCCAACCTTCTCGATACAACAGAAGGTTAACGATCACTTGAAATTTTTGTGTAGTCGTTCCATGATCTCTAAAGATGACCTGAAGGGTTTGGTAAAGAATAATTGTATTTCGGGTAAGTTTTATGGGTTGCCCAAAGTCCATAAAGTGGGGGTTCCTTTACGACCTATCATTTCGTGTACTAATACTCCAACATATAAAGTGGCATCTTTTTTATCTCGTATCCTGAGTAAGGCGTTCCCCTTAGAAGGCTGTAATGTCAAGGATTCATTTCCTTTTGTGGATAGATACAGGCATTTTCAGTTACCGGATGACCATATTCTCATTTCTTTGGACGTTTGCTCCTTATTTAGCAACATTCTTATTGGTTTAGTTGTGGAAATTATTACAAAGAAATGGGAGTGTATCCTTCCTCATTGTAATTTTGATTTGGATTCCTTTATTGCCACTATGAAATTGGTCTTTAACAACACTTACTTTACCTTTGACTCTGGGTTTTATTTTCAAGTCTTTGGCACCCTCATGGGGTCGCCGTTGTCCGCGGTTATTGCCCAGATAGTGATGGATTGACTTGTGGACTATGTTATCAATTCTCTCCCATTTGATGTTCCATTTATAGTTAAGTACATGGATGATATTTTATGTTCTGTCCCTGACCATTTAGTAGAGTATACGTTGTATATTTTTAATAGCTTTAATTTCAACTTGGTTTTAAATATGAGAAGGAAGTGGACTCTCGTATTCCCTTTCTGGATACGTTGGTTCTTAGGTCCTTGACTAACCAATTGAGGTTTGACATCTATAAAAAAAACCTACAGATTCGGGTAGGCATGTTAAATTTTTGTCTAATCATTCATTCCGGCATAAGTTAAATACAATCGTCTGTCTAAAACAGCGTATTATCAGCATATGTGAACCGGAATTTCGTCATAAGAATTTTAAACAATTGGAGTGTACGTTGGTGAATAATTCATTTCCCAGAGGTCTGGTAAACAGAGTTCTTTTTTCTAATATGTTGCAGAACCATTCTCAAATGGTTTCGGATACCACTAAATTTAAAAAACTTCCCTATATTCAGCAGTTAACCCCTGGAATCGCTAGAATACTTAAACAACCTGATATTTTTATAGCGTGCACTTATGATAATACAATTGGGCGGTTATTTACTAAATTAAAGGATAAGACGGACAAATCGTTGTGTAGCAATGTAATTTACCAAGTACAGTGCAGTTGTAAAAAAATTACGTGGGTCAGACGAAGCAGTGGGTCAAGAACCGGGTAATACAATAAAAGAGCGATGCTAGGATCGGGAAGTCCTCGTGCGCCTTGTCTTCTTATCTTTTTGCCACCAATCATATAGCGGATTTAGATGGAACAAAAATTTTAGATTTTGAAGAGAATTACCACAAGAGATTATTCCTAGAATCATTTTATATTCTCCAACAACGGGACCCATTAAATAATAAGTTTGATGTAAAAAATTTGAGTACTGTTTATTCAGGTCTGTATAGATTTCACAAACGTATATAAATTCAACGTGGTATAAGGCGTATACAGTAAATCATAATGTTTGTTTTATTTGTAATATATTTTTTAAGTTGTCAATTATCCACCTGAATGATTGTAGTTCGTATTGTATGTGCTCCATTCCATTACTAGTATTTAGTTTGACTCGGTTCTTTTATAACCCCTTTTGGGTATAGGATTGTGTGTTTTTTATTTTTATTTTTAACGTAAATGCTAATTGAATATTAAATGTGGCCTAATCTTAGTAGATATTTCCCCTATGTATGTTTTAGTAGTTATGTAAGTAACCTTGTTTGTACTTTTTATATCTTGTGACTTACCTTTTTATGATTTTTTAGTCTTTGAAGAAGACACAGAATTTGTCGCCGAAACGTCGAATAAAATTACGATCTGACATATAAGTCTAGTTAATTTTGAACGAGTGTATCCTATGAGTTCACAAACCTTTGTTTTTATCTATATATATATATATATATATATATATATATATATATATAAATATTTTAGGAAGTTTTTTTACACAAGGTAAGTTGATAAATACTAACGTATTGCAATTAGTAAGATGAAATAATAACTTAGACTTTTATGCAAAGTCCAAATGATCATTTCAAATCGAGCTAGTAATTGAAAGAAGGAAAATATAAGGTTTTGCACAGGATTTGAACCTGCATCTCAGTTTTGCCGGAACTGTGCGTTTACCAATTACGCCACCGAGACTGATGACTATAATTGGGAAATTTACAAATCCAAATCGTGTATAGAACCATATATAAAACTAACTTTCAATTACGTTTAGCATTTTTGTCAATCATATCTGAAATTGACAAGTTTTTGACTTATGTCAGATATTCGTCGTTGTCCGCCTATCGAAAGACCTGTGCACGTCCGTTGTCACTAAACCGTCATTTCTTTATTAATGTTTCAAACCAATATTTTTTGAACTTATTCCTCTATTTCTATCTCCCATTTTAAAAATTTCGTTCTCACCATTTGTGCATCTAAAGCTGTAAGGTCGAGTTCAGTGACATCCATTCGTGTGAACGAACATTGTTCTCACGCTTTACAGTTAACACCGTTGTTTACACACATTAAATTTTATGGTGTTTTATGAGTTTGTGATAAGAAGTGTGTATTTTTATGGCTACTGTTTTTTGAACTCGTGAGAATGTATACAAATAAACGGAATATACAGGGAAATTACCCGAATGTTTATCATGTAGTTTTTCTAAATGTAATAAGGGGATTGTAAGGTCCCGATATTTATTACTAGTTATATTTAAGATACATTGGATGCTTTTCTGTTTATTTCTGTGTCCTATTTTAACCTTATAATAAAATATCCACGTTATCAATGTAAACTATCAAAGTTTCTATAAATGCTTCGGGATATGTTCGTGAAAAGCACATTTAAGTAATTGAAATTAATATATTTTTTTCTACGACCTACTATTTGCTCAAGCAATGCGCGAGCATTGCAGTTTGTAATAGTCCAAATAAGAAATTGAAATCTAAGTACGTTACAACTAGAAAATGCAGGAACATCTCAATTTTTCTTTTAAAGTAGCAAGATAAAGACAATGACATTTACAACAGATGTAGCAAATATTGTTGGGTAGCGTAAAATCCTTATAAAAAAATTAGCAAAATACGAATATAGGTCTGAGTTTAATATGTGGCTCTGAATTTTGAATTGAAAATAATGGGTCCTTCTCTTTATCACAAACTAAAGAGTATCTCAATTTCGTAAAAGGTCTTGGGTGAATTACCATTGGCAGCTACTTCCTAGAAGATATATTGTACTTCACATTAAATAGCTTTGCTAGTCCATCACGAGATTGAAGTCTAATGAATTTTTCCTGTGTGAAGAAATCAAATGAAGGCAATTGAAAGTTACGATGATGTATAGTACCGCATACGATTTAGGTTTTGTGTATCTTTCAAATTGAATTGACTTTTTTCTAATAAACCATACGCTTGTGACTCTTAAGTACTGTCTATTAAATAAAGAAAAGTTGCCATTCCTTATCTCCTTTAATTCATACATATTTACAAACATGACTAAGTATTTATACCCGATCATAAAGACACAGACTTTCTTTAAAAATATCACTAAATAATAAAATTTTATTATCTTATGGTTACTAAAGTTTGAAGTTGCCCTTTTATTATGTATCTTTATCTCTAATTGTTTCCTGGAAACTTTGCTTGCACATGTTATATACTTCACTTTCTAATTTGGCTAAAATTCTAATTAATTAATAAATAGAATAACAGCCTTTCAAACCTGTTTATAAAAATAATATTCTGAAAATAACTTCCTATTTCACTTACAACTTAACCTAATAAATTAATCAAAATGTGCTGAATACCGCAGAAAATTTATTCTAATTAAAACAGCGCCATACAGTTTTCAATGTAAAGTGACAAAAACACTGCTGATTATTAACATAATAATAATTTCGTATGGCATCATTTTCTATCTTAAGCTTAAGTTCTCAACGGCGTTAAAAAGATCTTTTGAATTAATACGCAGATTTACCATCATTTTCTTCATATATTTAATTCAGTCGAGGGCACAACGTCACGAAATCTTTTGTTCATCTTTACGGATTATTTTTATAACGTTTGCATATTAATTCTGATCAGTAATGAACTAGTAATTTATTCAAGAACTTTTTACAATAGCTTCCAATCAAGAACTTCAAGTAATGCTCCTCAACACTTTAAATCAAGATGAGTAAGGCAGTGAGCCCGAAATAACAAGCACGAAATCAAAGAAGCTAAATTCTGTGTACCCTTTTTTGTATTGTAACGAAAACTCTTTTGATTACACAAGCTTTCTGACTCGTAGCTACAGTGAAATTCTGAAGTGTTCACTCAGGACGATTTCTTTCCAGCTAATCGCAAACGGTACAAATACTAATTTCTTAAAGCTACATTGTTATTCTCTTAATTACTATCGAAGCACCACTCTTAACTATCAAAGCATGAAGTGTTAATTTATGTCGAATACTACAATAATTTGTATCACATAGAGCTATTTATTTTAACGCTGTGTTAGCAGTACTTTGTTTCATATCATGACTTTATACAGTCGACTCTCGTTAATTCAAACCTGCGATAATTCGAACCTCTCTATAATTCAAAGTTATCGCGAGTTCCCTACAAAATCTCTTTATATTTCGAACTAGATCAATACATTTTTATGAACTTGGTAATTCGAACGAAAAAATCTGCTATATACTAACAAAACGACGCGTTAATTCGAACTCATCGGCGTCCAACACTCGACAATTCGAAGTTGCAACGAGTATCAACGAGCTTTTGTTCTTGTTCTGATTAGTTTGACTATTTGACACACACTTCTTTTGTTTAGTTATCATTCAGTTATGTACTGTTACTTTTCGTTGGTATACAGATTAAAATTTTCTGTTAGTCATGAGCCTAGAAAGTATAAATGTTTAACGATTGCTGAAAAGAAGAAGTTAATCGAAAAAGTAGAGAAAGGTGAGAAGAAGAGTGATATTGCAAAAGAATTTAAGATTCCTCTGAGTACTCTCTCAACCATAATAAAGCACAAGGAGAAAATTAATGCTGCTCAAACTGCTGGAGTACGGAAAAGAACTACTATAGGTGAATTTCCTCGTCTGGAAGAAAGCCTGGTCATTTGGCTAAGACAGTGTAGAGGACAAAAGTGTCTATTAGCGGAAACTTGTTGAAAGAAAAAGCAAAAGAGTTCGCGTCTATTCTAAGCATCAAAAACTTTGCGGCAAGTGAAGGGTGGCTTACAAATTTCAAAAGAGAAATGGAGTTGTGTTTAAAAAGTTTGTGGGGAAAGTGGAAGTGTTGATAATGTAGTTTGCTTAGATTGGCACGATAAATTGAAGACCTTGATTGAAAACTATGATGCCCGAAACATTTTAATACTGATGAAACTGGCCTATTTTTCAAATGTTTACCGGACAAGACGCTTACCTTTAAAGATGAAAAATGTCATGGGGGAAAACATAGTAAAGAGAGGTTGACAGTTTTACTTGCAGTAAATATGGACGGATCGGAAAAACTTAAACCCTTACTGATAGGAAAAGCAATGAAACCGCGATGTTTCAGAGGTGAAATCGTTTCCTACTGATTATCGTGCTAACAAAAAAGCTTGGATGACGACAGAATTTTTTAACAATTGGCTTTTAACAGTTAATGGGGACATGAAACGACAAAAGCGGAAAATTTTACTATTTTTAGACAATTGCACTGTCCACAACAGTCCTCCTACATTGTCCAACGTGAAACTCTACTTCTTTCCGCCAAATACAACTTCTAAATTGCAACCATTGGACCAAGGGATCATCCATAATTTTAAGACGTTCTATCGCAAAGAAATTGTTAAGCTCGTTTTAGAATCTCTCGACAAGCAGCTAACTGCAATCACGGTTCTGACAGCTATTTTACTGATTGACAAGGCATGGAGAGCTGTAACACCCTAACGATTCTCAACTGCTTCAAAAATCCGGTTTCTCAAAGAAGATCAGGAAAATCTTCCAATACTTATGGATGATGAAGAACCAGCAATAGAACCATTAGTTGACATCAGCGGTGTGAGTTTTTCTGACTTTGTTCAAGTGGATGAAGATGTTGCTGTCTCAGGTTCACTAACCGATGGCGAAATTTTATCTGCGACAGATACGAATGCAAAAGTAACGATGAAAATGAGGACGATACATCAGAACCTTTGGCAGAGGTGTCAGTTAAGGAAGCAAGATCCTCATTCGATACCTTACAAACCTTCTGTCTACAAAACGAAAGTGATGAAAAAACATTTCAGGCACTTTTTCTCTTAAAAAAAATTATTGAGCAGTCTGAGCAGCAGCAACGTGCTTTGAAGCAAACCAGTATAACAAAGTTCTTTCGAAAGACTAATTAATTCACATTATGAATACATGTATGTACACGAATGTACCTCTAAACTTTTGTCATTGTTATAGAATAGCAGTTAATATATAATAATTGATCAACACTTAATAATTCAAAGTTTTATTTATTTTCTCTCACAAATTTCGAACCATTTGATATTTCAAACACTCGATAATTCGTAATATTTTAAAAGTCCCTCGAGTTTCGAATTAACGAGAGTCGACTGTAATCAAATCTAGAATTAGTATTATAATCACAGCTTGAATTGAAACTAAATTAAGTGGTGTTCATAACAGAAATTTATTACATAAACAATAATTCTGGACTATTTTAAAGGTGTGCTAGAATTATGCAAATAACATCTAGAGGTTTCTATTGTAAGCTTAACAGAGTTCTTAAATGCAGCCTTTTGTAAATGGCCAATCAAGTCCATCTGACGATGTCACAGCATAGGATGGTGACCAAGTATCTTTTGTCTACAGATGTCTCGTTAACGTTCAGCTGTATTATTTTGGTAAAGGGGAGATTAAGCGTCACTTTGTTACAATATCATAGTTACTCACGTTTGTAATTGTTAAATGAGTTGTGAATGGAGCTAAATCTAAGCGCTAATATGCTGTTGGTTTTTCTGAATTATTATCTAATCAATAAATTTTTACTAAACTACAAACTATGAAAATTGTACTTTCCGGTATAAAAGACAACTGCTTCTAGGATACTCTTCGTCCTCATTAGATTATTTCAATAACTTGCATCTTCAATAAACTATAATTGGCATCTTAAATTTCCTTGAGCTTTGTGTAGGCTCCCTTAAATAAATTTTCTTATCAGTATTTAAACAGCTTGTGATGTTCGATAAAAGAACTACTTGGCGACATTTTATATTGCTTGGATTTTTGACTAATTAATCTATTAAAGCTTAGCTTTAATTACTAAAATATATAGAATGTCTATTTTACATAAGTTAAAATGTAGAAGTTACACCTGCGATTTCGAAAATTACCCCCTTTAACAAAAATGCTATTCGGTAATGGGCGTGAATAAAAGGAGGAGAGTAAGAATCTGTCCCGAGTTTCAATGTAAACAGTGGCGTACCTAAGAATTGATGGACTCCTCTGCGAGAAATATTAAATGGGTTCCCTTTGTATAACTTGTAAAATGTATCCCTCTTTACTGTGGCTGTTATGGAATAAGCTTATTTTAGTTGCACTTTTAATAAATAAATGTAACACATTCTATCCTGGTTTTCGTTCCGTATGCGTTGCTAGGCAAGTTGTTAAGCAACTAATACGAAAATATTTACTTTATACGGTTCCGCTTGTTCCTATAACCCATTCGCTTTAACTTTAGGATGAAGTCACAACTGAATACATGCTACATTGACAATGTTAGTTTAAATTTTAATATAGTTAATGAAAGGTACACGAATATTCCCATTGGTGAGAGGAATTGGTGGTAACTCCGTACAGAACTGCCAACCTTTATGTGTTAAATGACAGTATTCTTAAAACGGAATTCTAGGTAATCATTTACATTCCGGTGCTAACAATTTATTACTACATTTGACGTCATCCTAAACTATATTAGTGAAATAGCCCTTGAATCTTATTTGCAATGATGACGGAGTTACCATAGATAAATTTGAAACAAACATCATCATCTTTAGGTCTTCAGTCCTGGAACTGGTTATATTCGTACCCTTATTGTTTCCTATTCTGAACAAACCTTCACCCCGTACTATTCCCCAGAAATGCCTTAAAACGTATCCTCTCCTTCTATTTCCCCTATTTTTTGTTTTCCACATTTTTATTCCTCTACTATTTCTATATCCTATTTGTTATTAATTTTGTCTGTCCATGCTACCATCCTCATACATCTGAAGCACAACATTCCATAGACGTACTGTGCTGTGCTCCACACATATGCTTTGAACAATTTTCTTCTTGTTTCTATGTTCGTTGCCTTTAAACATAGCTGCTGTTCTTTCTTGTTTGATGCAGTTCGGTCACATTTTATTGTTTTACAGTTATACACCCTATTTCCCTGATTTTCAGTGGAATGTGAAGGGGGGCGTCGCCGTGGATCAATCTAGTAAGCGTAAGACTACGGATCCCAAGGTCCTGGGTTCGAATCCCGACACGGCCTACTGCCTGAAAAAAAGCAGGTGAGCATTGTTCACAAAAATTACACCCTCGTTCGGATGAGAAGTTAAATGGATGTCCCGTGTGTGAGTGTTGTCACGCACGTTAAAGATCCCTATCTTGCCTGGAACGGCAAGGATCCGGCAAAATTCTAAATTTCCAGGCAACAAAAAACTCGCCCCCTTGCCAATGTAGTACTTTTGGGTGGAGCATTGGAAAATCGTATGTAAGATATGTGAAGAAGGAAAAGCAGCCTTTGGCTGTCAAGTTCCGCCAGCGCTTCAACCTTTGTCGAATTAATAGTTTTTCCAATATATCCTTTTGCACAATCAACATTAGTTGAAAATATTTCACAATTAACACCTGTAGTTGTCTAGAATAATCATCAGATTTAAGTGCACTTATTTTTTCGTCATTAGATTTTACGTCTTGAAGCTGGTTGGATGTGTACCTCAACTTATTTATGTTCTGAGTTAGCCTACACAGTTCCCTGAAATTCTCACAACAGCCTATATACAACTTGATTCCTCTTCTATTGTTTTCTACTTATATGCCTAATTCACAGAGATTCATGAGCATATGAAGGGGGGCGGCTCCGTGACGTAGTGGTATGTGTGTGAGTACTACACCCAAGGTCCCAGGTTCGAATCCCCACACGGTTCGCTTGAAATCGCTTGGATGAGAGGTAAAATGGAGGTTCCCTGTGTGAGTGTTGTCACGCACATTAAAGATCCCTACCTTGTTTGCAAAAACAAAAAGGGTTCGGCAAAATTCAAAATTTTCTAGGTAAAAAAACTCACTTCCTGGCCAATGTAGTACCTTCCAGTAGAGCATTGGAAAATCACATGTAAGGTATGTGAAGGGGGTAAAGTAGCCTGTGGCCGCCAAGGTTCCCTCAACACTTAGACGTTTTTCCGTATTAATAGTTTTTCAGTAAATCCCTTCGCACAATTAACATTAGTTGAGAATATTGCAAGACCAATACCTGTAGTTGTTCATAATAATCATCATGTTGTGACATCCCAAAAGTGTAGTTGTAATGTCACTGGTTTTAGAATGACTTTTCTTATTGTTTTAGTACTTCATGCTACTTATAATTATAGATTCTTTTATGAAGCTCAATAGGTAATATTTTAGCAAAGATTTCCAAATGATTTACTTAGTTCAAATCTAAAACTAGTAGTAGGGTATTTAGTGACGTTCTGCCGCCTCATTTCCACCCGAATCCCTCATTTCCACACAGATTTACATGTAAATTCCCATAAGGTGGAAATGAGGAGGTGGAGGTGATAGTTTGGTGGAAATGAGGAGAATCCCTCATTTTCACACACATTTATATATAAATTTCCATAAAGCGGAAATGAGGAGAATCCCTCATTTCCACACACATTTACATGTCAATTTCCATAAGGCGGAAATGAGGAGAATCCCACATTTCCACACACATTTACATGTAAATTCCCATAAGGAGCAAATGAGGAGGAGCAACTCTCTCCTTCCTCATTTGCTCCCTCAATGTAAATTCCCATAAGGAGCAAATGAGGAGATTCATCTCCACATTTCCACACACAATCCACATTTGCTCCCACATCTGGCGACAGTAATAAATAACATTACCAAATTAAATTTTGCACAATAGTTTTCTTCGACTAACCAATGCATCTTTCGAGATAAATCTATCTTGTTTGGTATCGATTAATATTAGAATTTTCTCAGCTATTCAAATCTCTATGAATTTTTTAGTTTGCATCATCCCCCAGGGAGCTACCCTCATTTTAAGATTTTTTTACCGCTAACATTCTGAACCGAATAGTTTTCTTCGACTAGCCATTTCATCTTTCGAGATAAACCTATCTTGTTTGGTATCAATTAATATTAGAATTTTCTCAGCTCCTTAAATCTTTAGGAATTTCTTAGATTGCATTATCCCCTAGGGGGCTACCCTTATTTTAAAATTTGTCACTGCTAGCGATTTCTGACCGTCCTTATAAATTTTTTAGTCACGCAATACATCTTGTTAGTCTAGAATTTTATGCAGAATCCGAATCTGTAAACAGATTTAATATCCGACCACGCCCTGCAAAGTTATACCCTTTTAAAGTCCTGATCCCCTAAATTTTTGGCTCATCTATGACATATGCTTTAACTGACACAAAGAAATAAGCACACAAAAGTTTAATAATTTATTTTATCCAATTTACAGTTTACTAAACTAATTACTATTTTTACAAAGTATAACATTATTTTCTTTGTTTAACCAAATCCAAGCAGGTTAAAGTAACCTGTAACAAAAAATAGAAGTTAATGTGTTGTTTAAAAAAAACCTATAACAAAAAAGGATTAATGTACTGTGTAATAAGAGTGGAAAAGTGTTTTCGGTCAATAAGACATATTGTCGTTAATCTAACAATATGTGTTTTTAATATGTAAATAGGAAGGTCGACTTTTACGTAATCATACTCCGAATTACATGTGAAAGCTGTACAAAATTTCTTTTTAAAAGTGTATATCTTTTCCAAACAAATACGCAATTACAGTAGGAAGGTACGCTAAATGCGAGTCAATTAATAGCAATTTAATACTGCTTACTGACCTACCTTAATTGTTTGTACAAGGAAACACAATAAAATATAGTAACTATCTTATATATTTATGCCCCATGCGTAGGTTGCTGTACTATTAGGAATGATGTACCATTTGTTGTCCTCGCCCGACAAACTGATTTTATTAATTAATTGGGTATAAAGTTAGTGTTTACATGGTTTCGTTTAAGACCTCGTACATATTTTCCGGATTACTAGAAGACGTTATAACCATATTTTTTGTGTTAAAGGATTTCACATCGGTAGACTCTTCTCCCATTTTTGTGTAAACGCCGTAGAGTTCGCAATTGACTTTTATTGCTGTAGGTTGTATTCTTTTTTCATTAATTAATCAATAAATCGTTCTTTCTGCTTCCAAAGAAACTCAGACACTGCATCGTCGACACTAGCGTTCTTTTTGCGATAGCTAGCCAATACGGTTGTTAAACGCAGTGCTAACCATTTCTACACAATCGTCGCTAGTAGCGGTAACTGATGCATTTTTGTGTTTTTGCTTCGTAGATGACCAGGGTATGCAGACTTTAACACCTCCATGTCGCACACTTTACACAGAATCCGTGACTGCTTCGGGGAAGGCCCTCTAACTGCTGTCGGAGCTGAACGTTTACGGCTTAATGACATACCGTGCTGTTTTTCCTTGTGTCGCTGTAAGCTGCCCATTCTCATTGTTTAAGTACTTTGCTACGGACGGATGTATAAGCTTAACCGTGGACGATGTTACACCACGACATTTGTTCTGGTGTCGTTTGAGAGCATTTTTCCAGGTATAGGAAGCACCGCAAGAGTCGCATTTAAAAACGTTTGCAGGTACTATTTTAGTACAAAACAAAATCCGCACTATAAGACTTTGGTTAAACTTGTAAGCGAACTAACTTATAAACTAAAAAGTTTACTCTAGCGTACCTGATTTATGTACCCTATAGATTGCAAACCGAAGGTTTTCGAAGACGACCGAAGGAAGTTGAGGATTCAGCGGGGAACTAAATGACGTCATATACCTTGCTGCTCGTCCAGTACATTTAGCACCAATGCATGCACCCGGTTCGCATCGTCGTTGGTGCGAATGCAGTTAGTAGAAACACCGAAAAACGTCTTCCATGTTATACGGATCAATAATCGCATCGCGCACATATTAAAAATCCAAAAGAGTTATAGCACGCGCACACAAATTGGTTGCAAGTCGTGCAGTAGAAGATGAAGTGCTACTATAAACAATAACTTAATAAAACAGTTTAAACCTTTACTAAGGGGATACCAAACTTGTTGCCTACAGAATACTTACTAATAAAGCAATTTAATTTTAAATAACTTCTACGTAATATTTTAGAAAATGGTAGGTTTGAATATTTTCTTTGGAAACAATCGAAGATTGCCGAAGACTCAAAGAGTGCACAAACGCGGTCACTAAACCAATCACCATTAATACCAAGTATTCTATGCTTTCGTAGGTTTCTCATTTTCTAGAACCAAATCTTCAGCATAACGGTTGGTAGCACGTAATGATTTCTAGAACCGGCAAGTACTCGATATCGCCCAAATACAGAATTAGATGCTCGATGTCCGTCAACCCCGATTCTCTCGTAAAAGGTAGAAAAAGCTCGGTCAATCATCCATCTAACTTAAACTTCGGCCCGCTACCGTTTTGATAATTTCCAGACATTTTTTAAACGACAATGGGCTTCCACACTAACACCTAACGTATCTTTCCTATTATTCGTCTTTAAATTTTCCTACAACTTTTTTGTCGACAAGTGTTATATTGTATTTATTATACGCGGGGTAGTCACTCTTTTAAGATAAATATATTTTGCTAGGTATCAACTAACATTAATTTTTTCTAGGGACCCCAAATCTGTAAATAGATTTTAAATACAACCTCCCCATACAAAGTTATGCCTTTTAAAGACCCAAATCACTAATTTTTGCTCATCTTTATTTAACTCCATCTTTAGAACCTTTTTTTGCTACGCAAGACATATGCCTTAGCCAACCATCTCCCGAGAAATCTAAAACCGCTGTGTTCCATGAACACCACGTAGAGATAACACGTATACTCTGTCAACCAGGATAGAAGCAGGAAGGATTTGGAAGAAAGAAAGATGGGAGAAGAACTTAAAAATTATGAAATCTTAAAACTAATATACACAGTAGATTTACAAAATCTATTCAAATATAAACAACTATCTTATATCTTTATGCCTCCATGCGTAGATTGTTGTACTATTAGGAATGATGTACCTTTTGTCATATTCCTCGATAGACTAATTGTATTAATAAGCTGCGTGTAGAAATCGTATTTTTTACTCCGGATACATACGCAGGCAAGTACTTGATACCTTCCAAATAAAGAATTGGATGCTTGGTGATTGTTAACATCCGCGTCCCTCGTGTACGCCCAGACACACCCCTGCCCATGCGCACCCCTGCGCGTGCGCACCCCTGCCCATACGCACTGCCCATGCGCACCCCTCTCTGTGCGACTGCTATTTCGGGGAAACATCATAGTCTTTTATTAATAAAAAACAATATTATATACTATTATAAAATGTTTATTCTGACATTTACATAACAAATTTAAAAATATTTAATACCAAGCATGGAGTCATTTAAATTTAATTTTAATACAAAGCTATACACAGAAGACAGTCCTTTCTTTATGTTTGTTGGAGTTGTTTTAATTTTATCTAATTTTATTCGCAGCTTAAAATTTAAATCGACACCCAAGTCTTCTATCTCCTTTTCTAGCCAATAGTTTGATACATAGAGACCGTCTAGGTTTTCGAATTGTAAAATGTACCGAAGTTTACCTCTATATTAAAAGTTTTTGATTCCACCGACAACCAGATCCATTCCTTCGTGTAACTCTTGCAGCTTGTGACAATCTTTTAATTGCAGCTTTCCCACTATATTCTGCATACGTATCTTGTTAGCTTGATCGACTTCTTCTTGTCGATATTGGAGAAAATCCTTATTCTCCCACACACTGTTGCGTAGTTGCATGTCCACCACTTTTGGGAATATATAGTTGTTATAGGTTGTTAGACCCTCGGTTTTAAATGATCCGAAAGGTTCTTTACTAGGCAAATATACAATGTTTAGCGGAACCCCTTTACGTGTGGTGTACGCCAAGGTTACGAAATCCGCATTCCTTAGTTCGTCTTTGTTATCTGCAATTTTGATAAATACGTTTTTAGAATAAGTATACGGATTTAGTACCATCCTTTTCCGCAAGAACGCCTACATAACTAAAAGAGTCATTCTTACTAACCGCAAATGCATACAGCTTGTAGAAACCAGATGTATCTAAGTCAGTCCATCGGCACATAAAATAATCTTTTAATTCTTCCTCATTTTCTCTAATAAGATGTTCTTTGTCTAACACATCTTTGTATTGTTCGCGTATTGTCGCAGTGTCTTCCATGTAGTCCAATTTTCGCCTTTTTGCGTCCAGTTCCTCTAATTCCAGTTGTCTTTTCCTTCCACTTACAGCGTATGGCATGCATAATGAGACAATTTCCTTTAGCGTAAACGCATAGAGTTTACTACCAATATTTGCGCGTTGTCGTACAACCTCTGGGCGAATGTTAGGTGTATTTATCAATCCCAATTCCGAAATGACTATTTCTTTTGGAATTGTAGAACATGACGTTGCAGATTGTGTAAAATATGTACTGCCTGCTTTAATGTAGCACTTGTGTAAAATTTTTATTTTATCTTGGCTGTCTTCCTCCTCTACTATCTCCAAATAATTTACAGGTAAATAGTTAAAACTAAAAGCCGAAAGCACATACTTTATCAATGTTTCCCTTTCTTTTGGTTTTTCGGACAAGTTAATTTGCAAGCCCGTCAATTTCTTTGTATTGCCATTCCCCCAATACACGTACTGTAGCAGGATATTATACACTAAACAGCAGCTATTTTGTAGCTTGTCCGATAGCTTACTCCACATTTTGGCAAGTGGTACCGAGTACATTGGCGCCTTTAGGAAGTATAACTTACTATCTTCCAATAAGGTTAAACAGTCTTTTAAGAGATTATACACCCGTTCCGCACTGACATAGCTTCCAATTGCACAGTTGTATATTGTCGCTTCCAATCGCGTAATACCATGTTTTTTGGCCAAAGTAGACGCAAATGTTTCCCTTAAACGTACATCTGGACAACGTAAAAAATCTAGTATATGATTGCCAAGTTGTTTATTAACACCACGACTTGTTATCTGACACACAAATTTGTTGTATATCTTAATTCTTGCATTGGTTGTTAGCCATGTTAAACAATCAATTCCCACAGTTTTATCGTTGTCAACTATAATATTACACTTTTTTTCGTATTATTAACCTTCAAATAATTTTTATTAGTAATTATATACATTGCGATTTTGGGGACCTAAGGTCCTTAAGTAATATTGGGGTAAACAGTATACTTATGTTACACGTTGTAAACCAACTGCATGCAATTGGCCCACTTGAATGTATGAGGGATTAACTACTTAATCGTTTTATAACTAACTATATAAACATATGTTGATTTACTGTACCTCTGTATCCCTAACAAGGAGTATTAAATTCGTCTAATTGTGTTAACTCTTTCAGTAATTCATACACTTGTGTTTACAGGGCCAGAGAATCCAGGGAGGTCTAGTCTCAAGCTCCACAACAGTTAGCGGAATTGTGATGGCAGTTCATGGTGGCGAGTTAGCTAATATTCATGTATAAGTGGGAGTTTGTAAGATCTGATATTGACTGAACTGTGAATAGCAAACCGTAATAACAGTGTTTCAATCAATAGTTGCACGCTAGTGTTTAAAGCATTAATTTTAATAGACAGGTTATATTTCGTCATACAAATCTTATTTGAAGTTAGGTGTAACAATGTTTAAGTACAGTTATTTCTTTCATCATTAATTTTTTATCTTGGGGCTGGTTGGTTGGATACCTCCATTGATTTCTATTCTGAGCTAGCCTACACGTTTTCCCGAAATTCTTACATCCTACATCTTTCATTATCTGTGCGCATTAGTCTAACCTAGGCCTACCTCTACTTCTCTTTTTCCCTATCTTTGCTTCTAATATATTCCGCACTATTCGCTTATGTCTTAGTATGTGATCTATTATCCTCTCTCCTATTTTTTACTTTTGTCCACATATTTCTTTCTTCCCCTACCACTTCTAGAACCTTTTTGTTCTTAACTTTGTCTGTCCATAATATCTTCATCATACGTCGGTAGCACCACATTCTTGTCTTCTTCTGATACTACCCAGACTTCACAGCCATACAGTGGTGTGCACCACACATATGTTTTAAGCAATCTTTTCCTTGTTTCTATGTTTGTTGTCTTGGAACACAGTTGTTGTTTTTTCTTGTTAAATGTAGCACGACCTTGTGGTAATCTTTGTTTTATATCTGTTGTGCTTTTCCCATCTTACGCTATTTCGCTTCCTAGATAGCAAAAATCCTTAACCTCTTGTAAGTTCTCGTTACCTATTTGTATTCTTGTTTTTTATTTATTTTACCCTCTTTTACACACTAGAGCTTTAGTTTTATTTTTGTTAATTTTCATACCGTATTTTTCTGTTAGAACTGCTTCGATTTAATTAAGAGCAGCTTCTAACTCTTCTTTTCTAGATGACAATACCGCTATATCATTTACAAATCTAAGCATTTCAATCTTTTGTCCCTTCATAGTAATTCCAAATGTCTTCCTGAATTTGACAGTATTCATTGCCTCTTCAATGTACCAGTTAAAAATTAATGGTGATAAGGCACATCCCTTTCTCACCCTTATCCTAATATTTACTTCTTTACTTTCCTGCTTAAATTCTATTACCGCTGTTTGCTCTTTGTAAAAGCAATGTACTATTCGTCTATTCCGAAAACTCATTCCAATCTTTTTAAGTATTATAACATTTTTCACCATTTTACATTACCGAATACTTTTTCAGATCTACAAACCTTATATACATGCTTCCCCTTTTGTATTTCTTTCTCCATTATCACCCTCAGAGTTAAATAGCCTTCCGTATTCCTCTGGTTTGCCTAAACCTAAATTGATTTTCTCCTACTATTTCTTCAGCTCGTTTTTCCATTCGTCTTTGTACAATTCTAGTTGATATTTTTGAAACGTGCACCATCAAACTTATTGTTCGAAATCTTTCACATCTATCCGCACCTCTTTTTTTGGTATAGTTAACTATTATGATAAGTTTGAAATTTTTGGGAATCTCGCCTGTCTCATACATATAGCTTACAAGTTGGAAGAAAAGTTCTGTTACTGCTTCTCCAGCGACTTTTAGAGTTGCTGCTTGCACCTTATCTGTACCCGGAGCCATACCATTTTTTTCATCCTTTAATGCAAATTCAAACTCATCTCTTAATATAGGATATCCCAAGTCATCACTTTTAATGTCTGATTCTTGTTCTAATGCTGTTAGTTCCTCACCTGCATATAAATTATCAATATATTCTTGCCATTTCTCTACATTTTCTATAACGACGTTTCCATCCGCGTCCTTTATATTTTTGCTATATGGTTTTATATCCCTAAAATTCGTTCTAATTAATTTGTATGCTTCGTCTGTCTTTCCTATTTCCATCTTAGTTTGTACCTTTTTGCACTTTTTATCAATTCATTGTTCTTTAGTTTTCCTGCATTTGCGAATAATATTCCATTTTATGGCTTTGTATCTGTTTCCCTGTTTCAGCTGAGCTATTTTTGTATTTTTGTTTTTCTTCTATTATATTCAGGATATCCTTCGTTATCCATGGTTTATTTTTCTTGTGTATACCCCAGAATATCTCTGGCCGCCATGTCTGAGCTGAATTTAATGTTATTCCATTCTGTTTCTACTTCCTTAGTATCCGAAATTTTCCTGATATCTTTCAGCAATTCATTTGACTTATTTTCAAATCTTTCATGGATATCTTTATCTTTTAGCTTCTCAAAGTCAAAGTGCCTTTCTGCGTTCCTGTTTTTTAGGTTTTTAAATTTAAGTGCGGCATTCATAATTACGATGTTGTGGTCAGTGTCTATATCTGCTTTCGGCTAGCTGCTACAGTCTTATACTTAATTTCTAAACCGTTGTCTAACAATAATGTAATCTATTTGATATCTTCTTATTCTCCTGGTATCTTCTACATGTATCGTCTTCTAGCATGATTTTGAAATAATGTATTTGTGATGGGTAAGTTGTTCTTATCGCAAAATTCTACCAGCCTATTTCTCCTGTCGTTTCTCATGCCTAAACTAAATAAACCTACTATCGCTCCTTCCCTACTCTCACCTACCACTGCATTAAAATCCTTCGTAATTATGAAATTTCAGTGTCCTTTTACGTATCTTAGTATGTTTCCGATATTTTTGTAGATCGCCTCTATCTTTCCTCACTATGGCTAGAAGTGGTCATGTATACTTGTATTATTACTGTATTTACCGGCTTAGATTCTAGTCTAACCATGAGTACTCTTTCGTTCTTTTGTAAGTAGTTTTCTACAGGTCGTCCTATCCTTTTTCGAATAAATATCCCCACAAGCGAATTTCCTTCCTTTGATCTTGTATGAATTACTCTAAAGTCTCCACTCCAAAAATCCCCCGCCTCTGACCACCGGACTTCGCTGATCCCTACTATGTCTAGTACTATCCTATTAATTTCGATTTTCAGGTTCTCTAGCCTACCTACTTGCTTCATACTTCTGACATTCCACGCTCCGACTCGCAGAATGTTCACCGATCATTTTTATGCGTTCGGATCACATCCTCCGAAGTAGTTCCCTCCTGGAGATCCGAATAGGGGACTATTTTAACTCCTGAGGGCCATTATCTTTACTAAAAATTTCTGTACGTAGTGTACTTGGGAGGTAATATGGTGGCTTCCCGTTGCCTTCCACATCGCAGTTGCGTGTCTTAGAATGCCATACCGACCCCTATGGTCTCTGCCACTCTAAATACCAAAAAAGCGCTACCCTTTTTCGGGACCTGTCTTAGTCTGGTTCCTCACTAAAGACCCCACTAATTTGGTTAAACTTATAGTTCGGCTCTTTAACTCATTGAAATACGCAAGCAATTCTACCCGTTCTAGTATTTTAGAACTTCGTCAAGGTACAGGTCTGTTCAGAATGTGAAAAAGCAATAAACCAACAAATGTCAAATCAATAATGCTAATCTGCAAAGCGTTTAAAATCTCTAAAGCAAATTCTCTATAAGGAATGGTCATTGATAGTGAAAGCAAATTGTAACTGACGCCTTCAAATATTGTGGAAGCTGCAAATGCGACTACTTTAAACTTGTTACCAGAAACTTTAAAAAAGATGTATAAGACTGCTTATAAATTGCTCATGGATTGAAAAAGAGATCAAAAACAACTTCTTATTCTGAAAATTTTATATTTGCGTATTTTAATGAGTTAGGTATGAGTCTCCAACATTGTGGACGCATTATTCTATATTGACAGCAACTCTCACCATCCATCATAACGTGAATATAGCACGTGAATATAGCAAATTAAGACCTTTTCCCAAACGGAAGTCAAATGGATATAAATCGAAAAAATCTAAAATTTTTACCACAATGAAAATAGTTATTTATTATACAAGGGAAAAAAGAACTATATTTTAGCTCGAGATGTGTTTGTCTCCAGACGCGAAGCGGAGGAAGACAAAATATCGAGAGTTAAAATCTTACATTTTTACCCGTGTATGATACACTATTTTTTGCTGTGAGAAGCAAAACGATGATTTAATATTGAAAAACTATTACAATATATTAATGTCAAAAAATCAATCGATGTCAAATTTGAAGATTCAAGCAAGTAGGCTGTTGTTCTTATAGGAACAGTTAGACTTGCGTTTCTAAGCACACCTTTAAAGCAATCGATTATCTGTCAATTTAATTCTGCGCGTGGTTACCTATTTACACATACCCGGGAAAAAAGTACTCATTTTTTTCCCGGGGAAAAAGTACCTTCATAAAAAGTGACATTTTGTTACCTGTCAAGAAACATTAAATGTCAAATTTTTTCCCGTCACAGAAAAAAATTAATTTATTATTGAGGTCTCGAATCAACAGCATCTCCTAACAGAAGTATGTAATTACTTAGGGAATAGTATGTTCATAGCTAGTTGTATTTTGTTTCACGGAATTGGATTCTTCAGTATTAGTCACAGTTCCCGAAACGAAAACGAAAATTGTACGGAGCCATAGGGTAACAGTTAGTTTTTATAAAATCATAAAAGAATACTGTAGTCTACGTCCATCAAAAGTTTGCAATTCTAGTTTCTTCTTAAATTACCAGAAGGGAAAGGAAAGTGGATATCAACAATATTGATGCTATAGGTAAACAAATCGCGACATATTTAAAACTACCAAATCCGGAACTATATACTGGCCACTGCTTCCGGAAGTCTTCGGCCACAATTTTAGTAGATGCAGGAGATCATATAATATCTTTGAAAAGTTATGGCGGTTGTAAATCTACAACAGTCGATTTTTTAACAAATAAGTTTAATATGAGAAATAAAATAAAAAATTCAATCGATAGGACTTCAGATGTCCTATCAACATTCAAAGACAAGGATATCCAAGGTCAATATAATGTCATTTTTGAAAAAACACCAGCTACAATGATATTTAATAATTTCAATGTAACTTTTAATAGTGTTAAAAATAATTAAACTAAAATGTAAACCTTAACCAACCTATTCAGATTTATTATAATAATAATTATAATAATAATAATAATAACAAAAATGTTATTACATTTCTAAGGTAGGTACTACAGTCGTAGAAAAGGTATAGTGTACAACACGCATGGAATGCAAATTTCTCACTCGTTTGATTTGCAGCATTCACCTTTGGCTCGTGCAGCCTATCATACTCGTGAGAAATTGGCATCATTCCATGCTCGTTGTACAATATACCAATGCAATACTTGAAATACTATAGAGTTTTATACATACCAAATGCTTAGGTTCTAATTATAATTTAAGACATAGCAAACATATAAGTAAACAAAAATTTCAGTTATCGAGAGTTATTCACGATAACTGTTCAAAACGAAGTGCTTTTGTTGATAAAAGCTCATGAACTACACTTTCCACTACAATGTTTTTAGCTCTCCCTCTCTTTCAATAGAAAGGAATAGCTGAGTTCCAATGAACTAAGGCTCAATTGGGATATGGTGTTACGCAATTAGGTCTTAATTAGCTTAAACTTACTGAACGATCTTTCGGAAGAAGCGGTGGTAACTAGCAAATCTAAATACAAATGTAATTACCGTACACAAATCCGGCACACTACTGGCGATAGAACAGTCTTCTACCATCACTAACTCGGCCACTTCTTTTACCGAAAAAAGATTTTTAATTATCTCTTTCATTATCGTTCGAAAACTAAGAATTTGTTGAGGAAATATAGAAGACAAGTCATCTAGATAAAATTCAGTGTTTGCTTTTTTGATAATTTCTTCATTAAGCCAAACACTGAGATGTTCTGACTGTAGAATTGCGAATTTGGTAGAAATATCGTTCATGCTAAGAAAACGTGTAGTCAGTTGCTGAATTATGACGTCTAGAAGCACATTCAACACGGTTATTTAAAAATTTTCTTCCGATTTTTTATGCGTTCGTCTACAGCCAATTGAACAAAAAATTTTTTAGTGTGACGCTGTCGTTTAGTTACAAAAGTAGGGACTATTTTAAGGCATTTGCAACGTGTTCGGCATCTTTCAAAATATCGCTGAAAGGTGACTTTCTTAATTCGATCATCTTATTTTGAACTGTACGTAAAAGTAATGCGACTGTTAACAAATCAATTGAGGGTTGTTGTAAATATTTTGAAATTACATTAATAGATTATAATTGTTTACATTGGAAAACCAGAATCAGGATGAATTCGAAGGAATTTACATCATTTTTAATTATTAGAGCTTTTCCTTTTCAGATGTTTTATTTGATAAAAAAATTATATTTTCGAGACACATCATAACAGCAACCAAATTCGTTCTTAAAGAAAGCAGGCAATCAAATCTTGATGACCATCTAGTTCGACATAACCTCTTGAGTGTATATTTAGAATTTTTTATTTCGTTTAAACTATGCAAACGTGGCAAACTTTCATTAAAGTAAACGTAATTTCGCTCCTCGGCAGTGTTAAATTTGCAAATTTCCAATATATCACTGTCGGCATCATTTAATACTAGATTTGAATTGTGTAAAATGCAGTGTACGTAAACGGCTGTTTGATTCCAATTTTTGATACGCGCTTGAAGACCCCTATATTTACCACTCTTATTTGTAGCACTATCATAACTTTGCCGTCGTCACTTTTTCAAACCAATATTATTGTTCTCAGGGATAACTACAACTTCGTTTCCGAATGACTGTTCGAATTTTTTTAGTTTATAAGATCCTATAAAAGTTTGGAAAGTGATTAACTTATTTTTTGGATCCGCTTGAACATATTGAATTACAACACTCAATTGCTTTATGCTACTAGCATCTTGAGTAGTATCCAGCAAAAAAGTAAAAACACAGCTTGTCTAATTTCACTTAACATTGGTCTTAATAAAGAAGGTGTATTAGTTCATTCTGTATTTTTGGACTGAAATATTTTACTTTATTGTGTTCATTCTCAATGTGACTTTTAGTTATTGATCATACAAAGCCAACAAATCAACAATATTTTAAAAATTTTTCTTATTCTGGAATAATTGGCTTTCATCGTAACCCCGAAAAGAAATCTCACATCTTCTCAAAGTTAAAATAACATTTATAATTTTAGATAGAAAAACAACAACTTTTATTTTAATGTTTTTAGCAAAATGAGATATTGTTGTTTTATTATTTTACCACTGATCGTAAGTTAAACAAAAAGTATGAGAACCACAGAAGATTCGTGCTTAGCTTTTTTTTTGTTAACCCTTGCCAGTCGTTAATGGTACCATTACATCATGCATCAATAAAACTTTTGCTCTCCCTGTCCGAAAAGAGCCAGCACACATGACAATAAACTACATTTAATATTGTCGATAAAAAAACCAAAATCTATGGACATCTTGGAAAGTTTTAGCTTTAGTTTGATCGTACTCGTTACTAAAACTTCTCTTTTGACATCAGATCTTTAGGAGAAGGGTCGTTTGACTGAGAGGTCCTAAACTGATAGTTTTTACCTCCATCTCAGCATCTAAATCTTGAGCGTCCTAGGTCACTGTCTCAATTATTATTGCAGTACTCTCGAGCCCAGCCACAAAGGAATCCTCTTGTAATTTTAAGTTACCGTCAGTTTGTTACGTTCCAATTTTGATTTAAAAATTTCCCTTGTTAATTCATAAGTCCGCTTTACGATAATTTTGTTAAATCAACTACGTTGCTATTCTCACATCCGTCAACTTAATTAATAATAAATACGCTGTCTAATACTTTTCAACTCAAATTCCTTTTGCCTTAAAAACTACAAGTTTCTGCTACAATTAAATAGTTTACATCCTGTATATTTTATTTGTCTCCAATAAGCAAGTTTATGATAAAATTTAAATAAAGCAATATACTGTTTAGGTATCCGTGGGTGAGTTATGCCTTCCGATAACGTATAATTGCGTTCTAGTGGGTTTCCCATCTAAAGATTTGTCGAAATAATATAGCCTACTATTCTCCGGTAAAACCGTGTTTTCCAGTTTCAATCGCGTTTCGATAACGCGGATGTTTGCTTTTTAAGTTTGTGTTATTTTGAACTCCTTTTAAACTTTGATTCTGCAGCTTGTGCGTCGATGCACTTGTAAAAACTACTCGTTCTGTTACTCCAAAAGCGATGCACGTTTCTCCTCTATCAATGTGTAGATTTGGTGTAGATCGGTAAGCGCTCCTGAGTTGTTAATATTAGTAAAATTTTCCTTTTTTTTAGCTCTTAGCTGGAGCTAAATTGCTTGTTGCGAAGCCCGATTATTCCTTGATGTAGATCAACTGCTCTTGCATGTAGACTGCCGTTGCAATTACGGTATTAGCTTGGTTGTTGCTGACTACCGCGGCGATGCTGTGTCAATTCGCTTCCAAGGGCTGACAAGATAAGTATTCCGACACATGTAAGTGACTTGTTTTCCTTTTCTAACGTACTCAGGGATAAACCCAATTTGAAATTAGATACGCTAATATTTGTTCTGGTAAAATCCTTACTAGAAAAGTTTCGAACTTTAATGCTTTTGATTTTTGTACTTAACCCATCTGCTTATACGAAAGTATCAGCAGTATTCCACTGATTAGAGTTATAACAAATACTTCGTATGGTGAAATCCTTACTAGAAAGGTTTCTAAATTTAATGTTTTTTTTAATTAACCTATCCGCTTATATGAAAGTATCAGCGTTATTCTTTTTGGTACTGATTAAATTTATTGCATGTTACCTAAGAATTGCGCACTTCATGAAACAATTAGTGAATTTGTCTATAGAGTAAAACTGTTTTATTAAATTGTAACCTTAGTTAATTTTGTTTTGCTGTTTCGATAGAAATTTCTATATTTATGTGTTTTTTATTGTAAATAAAAAATTGTTGGCGATGTATTATTTTTGTGTTGCCAAGAACCCCTACCCTCTCCACATTGGTAGTTAGCTTGGTTTTCTTCCGGCTACGTCATGGTATGTAGTATAATTTCTGACGCCCTGGCGTGGGGCCGCGATTTTTTTTGTGATTAATTTCTGCTCCGAGTGTACTTTAGTTAATTTTTGCTCCGTTTTTTTTTATTGTTAGTGCCTAAGTTCCTACATGACCCGCATTTTCTCGGTCTGATACTACTTATGTGTCGTCCCTTACGCTAAATATTATTGGTGGGTTAATTTCAGATTATTGGACTTGTGTTTTCGCCAATAATTGTAGACCCTTTGAAAGCTCTGGTGCACAAGATTTTTCTTTTTCTTCCTTCCCTCTCTGTATATTTGGTTCCCCCCGTCAAGTCTATTCTATTTTGTTGTTTCGCTCAAATTGGTGTTCCTGCAGCAAGTTTCCTCCATCGCAACTGATCTGGTGACCGTCGAGACAGAGCTGATGGGTGTATTATCAAAGGCTCCCTCAATGTCCAAAAAGGCACATAGAAGGATCTCTTTGTTAGCTAGAGTCTTTTCGGCCCTGGAAACCAGGTGATAAATAGCTGACTCTGTTAAAATTCATGCTCAAAAAGCAAACTAGTTCGGGTGTAATGGACTAATTGCCAAAACACTCCCCATGATATGCCTGTCAAGCAGTTCTCCATCGTCTTAAGAAGAAAAGACATAAGATTGTTGGGCCTGTAAGATTTTTGCCTGTGAGTGGTCTGTACGACCACGTTTAGCAATAAAGGCTACCCTAGTTAACCTCCAACTGCGCGGAATATATTGGAATGCCAAGCTAACCCTCAAAACTCTGCAGATCCAGCTCAGCAGAAGGTTTGATCCGTTTTGTAGCATGGCTGAGATAATCGCATCAGTGCAGGGAGATTTATATGGTTTGAAAGTATTTAACGCCCATTTAATTTTTTGGAAGGTAATGACCTTCTTTGCTACTTGCCCAGTCCTCCTGAGCTGTCCTCCTTTTGTGGGCCTTAGGCCCCTAGACTTGCCAATCAAACGGTGATTGTTCCAGTTCCATCAAACCAGGAAAGTGAGTTCGGAACAAAAGAGCCATCGTCTCTTTCCCATTCCTGGTAAAAATACTGTCTCGCATGGACAGTGAGCCAATTGATCTCTGGGTGTCCTTTGAGGGAATTCTTTGAAGTCCTGCACTTTCAGGATATTCTTCGATATCTTTGCAAGATCTCCTCCATGATTTTCTCTTGGCCTTCCTCAGAGCTTTGTTATCCTCAGTAAGAGTCCGCGTGTACACCTCCCATTACCTGATTTTTTTGCTTTATTAAATAGTTCTTACCTGTCCCCTCAGTTGTCTAAGTTTAGAGTTCTACTATGGAACCTTCCTGGTAGTTCTCCTCTCCAACTGAGGGCAGTTTTCATTATATGCTGAAGTAACCACGTTGGTAATATTTTCCGCGGCCATTAACATATCCAGACCGCTTTTTACTGATAAAACTTTGCTTACAAGGTACCGATCCAGGTCCAACTTATAGTTATCTCAGTTTTTCCGGGGTTACGATAAAATTCATTCACCTGGTTGAGCTTGGTAAAGGAAAATTTGATGTATCTGTAGTCTGAACAGCTCTCCTTATCAGACACTTGCCAGTATTTACTAGGTTGCTTATATATGGCGAACTTATAGTTCTACCAATGACTTCCATCCTATGTCTATTTACGAAGGTTGGAGTATTACCTTTATTCAAAACCTCTAAGTGATTTGCAATTATGAATTGCATTATTGCTACACCTCTAGGATTAGTCTTAGTATTGTGTGGTGAGCATTTGCGTCGCTACCAATGACGAGGTGAAATCCATCCGCTCTACACCTAACCATCAGCGCCTCTAGTTCCCTTGAGGGCGGAAGGTTAGGGGCGTAGAACGGAAGATAGGCCGGTCCGAGTATAATTTCCTTCGGCCCACTTTCGCCTAGTACCACCCTGACCGCCACAAGGTCTTGATGACAAAATTCTGTAAGCTGCAACCACTTAAGGTTGTTGTTGATTAGTATACATCCCTTGGGTCTATCAGTGGATTTACTATATACAAGTGCCCCACCGATTGAATCCAGTCCTAGCACCTTTCCCTTGCAAATTCAAGGTTCCTGTATAAGGGCTATGTCGCAGTCCCCCATCAGCTTACATAGGGCTGCTAATCCTGCCCTACTGTGCGGCAGGTTCACTTGGGCCACCCTTATCATCAAATGAATTGCTCTTGATAGGCTTGAACAGGACCGTTCTCTGCTCGTAGTAGGCCTACAACTTGGATTGCTTTAGTACCGCATAAGATCCCGGATCGACTGAAAAGACCAGGATAGTTCCTTCCTTATCAGCTTTCCAGGAAAGCGTATGCCAGCCACCCGTTTGCAGACTGGGATTCTGCTTCGGCAATCGGGTCCTGGCAAACTTTCTCCTCGACATCTCTGTAGGGGATTCATACTAGAAACTTGGGTCTCTTCGGGAGGTCCGCTGCGTCTACTACTGTAAGACACGCACCCTCCCAAAGGCCTCTCTTGGTCTCTACATTGTATTTAACACACCCCTTAGCCTAGGTTTGCGCAGGTTAGACAAAGAACACCGTTGGCCAACCTAGCGCCATCGAACTGAGGTGGGTTAGAGCTTCCTGAGGAACTGCGTGCCCATTAGTTCCGCCTCCGAGTGTAAAAGAAAACCTTCTAAACCTTAATTTCTTTACAAAACAGCCAATAGTAGAATACTGTAAATAGAAAATTGACATGCTTCATGCACAACTGTGTATTACAAATTTATATTAATTATGGCTATGTGTTTTGTCTGATATGTAAATAATACGGAAGATATGCAAATATTGTCGAAAACACATGTGATTTACTTCAATGTCAATATCTGCATGAATCAGAAGAAACACGTGTAAATTGTTTGGACAGCCTTCAAATCCAATGAAAAATTGCAGATGCATAGTTGCCTGAACAAACTAACCTAAATATTTGCAAATAGTATACGCACTTACTAAACACAACCGTGTAATTTATTTTCCCCACAGCGTATTTTCCATTTTTTTTATATACAGTATAATCATCGGTAAACCAGTTTTCAGTACATACTAAGCATTGATGAATTGTGTTAGTCCGACAATTTTTAGCTTCAATGCTAACCATTACTGTTAATGTTCATCGTACGAGTGTCGCATAATAACAATAATAATAATAAATGCAATTACCGTTATAGAAGATCTTGATTTATACTATACCGTTGACTCGCTCGTTGACTTCTATAATAAATATACACATTTTTAAATCGTTTTTTATAGTTAACAAACTTTATAATACGAATCGTAAAGGGAACGTCTAGACAGATTAACATCTTTGCAAGGAGGTCTCCTAACACAACCTTTTTATATCTCTTTACCAATATACAGAAGTTTGTTTTACGTTGAGTTTAGTGCAGTGCTTCTAAATTGTAATTATGGTGTATTCAATTTCGGATAAAGTAATTGAAGAGCTGTAAGTTTTTATTCCTCTCAATTCACACTTTCACTTTCAGGTTTTATTTACTACAATGAATCTTGTCTACATATGTAAAAATCTTAATTAAATATTAAGCAACCCCACCTTTTATTTTTGGTTAATTTACAAACCGGTGCAATTTGCTAGTTTCCTCGTGTTAGTTAATTGAAGGAGCATAAATGTCCAAAACAGCAATCTCCATAATGCTGTTTTGTAACTGTTATTTAATTCAAGGCGTGTTCAATAATTTATAATAACCAGTATAAATACATTTGTGCTTATATGGTAGATGACTATGGATTGCATAATACTATGTTCACTAAGTACTTAGATGTCCAAGTCCAACATTTCTGTTCGCATTTAACCAGTAATTTTTCTTAGTTTAACTGAACCCGCAAGCGTGCAGGTAAATTCAAGTAAATCTTAGAAAAATTTACTCAAAAGCCAAATTCGAATTTTGAAGAAGTCTTTGAAAATCAATAATACTACAACTGTATTCTAAAGATATTATATATGCAAAGGATAAAATTCTTTTTACATGCTTTAATAGCAGTAAACAAGTCGATTGCTTTGCTGAGATCTATACTATAATAGTCATTCGTTTCTATGTTAAACACAGCCAACACACCCAATCAATATAGACTTATTCTGTGTCGCAAATAGATTATTAAATTAAGTTCACAAGCAATTTGTTTTGAAGTTGTTACGGTCACTGATAAGCTCAATGATGGTAGGTATTGACAAAATTATCAAAGGAGGAGCTGTTGGTAGTAATTTTCTTCGAATCGTTTTCAAAAATTTTAAAAAAGACAAGATTTACATACTTAATTGCTGAAACTAGTTGCAACGAAAAACTTTTTGAGGTGCATTTGCTATTTCATCATCTTATGCATTTCAATTAAATTTTGATGTGCATTAATTAAAAATAAATCATCTACAGCATCGAATTCATGAAATATTTTGCTAGTTTCCCAATTAGAATTATTACTTGAAGAAATATGTTAATATTGTACTAATTTTTTCATTGAGAAATCGATGGTCGTAAAATCCATCACACTATTTCTTAGCAAGTCTTTTTTTAAGTTCTGAGATGCGCCCCAGTTTTGCGCAACTACTATCTCTACCATTGTAAAAACTTTAAAATCGCTTCTCATCGCATATGTATCTCGAAGTGCCTGTTTCATAATTCCGTACTTTTTTGGAGTATGCTCGAGCTTAAATTACTAACACCAAATAATTTTGCAAGTACAACAGTATTCGTCGCAACTTCAAATTTTTCATGTTGAATTGTGTTTATGCTTCTGCTAACTGAACTTGCTCACATTTACTCCTTTCATGTATTAATTATCACAAAGCTTTCAGTATAGCTTCATATTTTACTTTAATTACTAACAAATTAGGTTCGTGCATTTAAAAATAGTATCTGATTCATCCTATGGAACGTAATAAATTCGATATATTCATAATATTGTCGAAAAAGTTATAAATATCTGGCAACTGCATATAATATTTGTCTATTTCAGTCACACCTTTAACAGCATCGTTTACTGCTAAATTTCAAAATGTGTGCAGCTCAGTGAACATTAGCTGCTTAAGATTGTATCATTCTTATACGCGTTTGAACTTTGTTACCAGCAGCATTGTGCGTTTAGCCTTTGCAACTATTAGTATTTAACCTACAGAATATGTATTATCTGATTACTTACATGTTTGGCAGCTAAATGAAATATGAAAAGGTTTACTCGATAATCTTCTTTATAATTTTTACACATGGGTAAGAGTAGTACCATTGGGGTTTCAGGGCGCCACCGCGGCCACCGCCTGCCACTGCTCCGGCCACCGCCGCTCCCTAACCTCTGATGTCACAAATGTCATGTTAGCCATCTTAACACAACTGTCACTTTGACACATCCGCCTTCATGTTTACGTCACGACGGCCATATTTGCTTATGTCACAATTTTTGTGTACGACATACCATGTAGGGACATATAGACGTCATAAAATTTTGAGAAAAAAAAAGGTTGACTGCATCCTGATTCGAATCCGGGTCATCTGAGTACAAACTAAGCACTTTAGCTAATATACCAAGATAACCATGTGCAAATTATTACTACATGTGATTCATATCAAAACAGCATAATTTTCTATACAAATTTTTTAATATATATATATATTCTTATGCTGCACCCCGCTCTTTTTCGCGCCTTATTTTTATTAATTTAATGATTTATATATTATGTGCAAATATTTATTTTACGTTACGTACTTTAGCAACGTTTGGTTGGTTAATAAAGCAAAAATGTTTTAAATATGCCTTGACTATATGAACTCTTTCTTCCCAGGGTATCCACCTACTTACCGTGGGTTCAGTGGTAAGTAGATGTGCAATGCCCAACCAAACTGCACTATCTTTTGTTTTAGTACCTTTTTATAATTTACTTTTGTATATGCCAAATTTTATATGATCCACGTAGCTTTGTGCCAAATTACTTACTACCACAAAATTTCTGACTTTGACGTTATATCACACAGTACTCACCTGTTCTATACGTCGTTAACGGCCTCTCTGAATGCTGGCTCAAAATCCTTCTCGCCGTATGCGCCTTCACAAGGTTTCACTATCACTTTGAAAACTGCCGTCTAGCCTCCAGGTATCTTTTCCTTAATTTTGCTGCGCCCAAATCTAAAATAAATATGACCCGAATTTAGAATTTAGAATACCCTTTTTTATTTACTTCCCCTGCGCTAATTCTTCCGGTGGTATTTCTTCTTTGACTCGTACGATTCCACTTGCTACTCTTACGCTGTCTTCTATTTTTGCTTCTCTCGTTCTAAATCAATACTTCCGCCTTTAATCCGCTCGTTCCAAATCAATCCTTGTTCCTTTTTAAAACCACTCGTTCCAAATCTATCCTCGTTCCTATTTTCCACTCAATGCCCCCGCTACACATAAAACCATATCCAATTCAATCCTAATATATTCTTCACTCTTATAATTCCTATTCGATGCCTTCTGCCTATATAAATCTCGTTCCAATTCAATCTTATTTTCCGCCGGTTCGCTGTCGCACTAATTCCAATCTTAACTTTTACTCGTGGCCGCTATCAATTATTCATTCACTATTGCTTATCCTTACTTTTCCTTTATAAATTAAACTCGTACAATTCAAACTCATTTATTTAATCTTCAAAAAAATATTTAAACAATTTAGCGCAGTTTTATAAACACGTCTTAATACAAAAATATTTCGAAATCGACTCCCCTGTTTACTTATCCTAGGTGATAATTACAATATTTATCTGCCTACTCTTTATTACATAGTATATAAAAAAAAAAATCCAATAACGTCGTATCACCAAGTTCGTGTCACTAATACCTAAAACTTTGTCTTTTGCACTTTCCTATTTTTATACATAATGTTCAATCATTGGTCCTAAATATCGCACAACCTTTCAATCATATTTGACAATGGTATTACTTATAATTTTGATTTTACATGTTTGTCCAAAGGTTGATTCTAGTAAAAATAAATGCCGAAATGTTACACATATGAACCTGGATCTGCGTGGTTAATAGTGGACATACATAGACGCATCCGGTTTTCGGTTGGCAAATGTACGTTCAATGGCCTATTAAACTACAACTCAGTATAAAACCTTGAATACTGTGTGTTTTATCACGTCATCAAGTCATTATAATTTACGTCTTGGCACTTACATTTCAACTAACATTTCAAATACTTTAACGTATGTAAAGTACGGCAAACATACATTTTTAAATTACGGGATCTGATATATGGCTCACTCTATTTGGCATACACCACCCTCAACACAAAACAACCCTTAGAACCCTTGTAGCTCCTACTGACACTACAATATATATATATATATATATATATATATATATATATATATATATATATATACAATAGATTACTTAATTGTGAATACATCTACTAACAAAATTCATTTCGAATAAATACAACGCTCTTTCGAGCGCACGCTTAAGTAATATCTTCGTGTAGTAGGCCGTGAGTTAGGTGATCGTTCTTCATTCGCAGCTGCTTTAGACTTGATTGTTGGACATACATTTGGATATCATTCGTAGCTTATCCAACCCTTTCACATAAATCGTAACATAAAGCGGTATCATCTTTTGTGAGTAGCGAGAAAAACTGGTTATAAATGATTTCTTAATGGATTTTCAAAGCGAAGTCATTGCAAGTACTTCCATAGACATGCGTTATGTTTCTTCAAATTTTCACTAAAGTATATGTAATCTAAAAGCATATTTAATACATCCTGACAAACTTCGTCGTTTTCCACATCTAATACCACCACTATACATATATATATATATATATATATATATATATATATATATAATAGCTTCAATTACTTCATAGGGTTCTTGGGAACTATTTCACTCTGATGAGGCTTAACAAGCCGAGACCGTCGGTCAGTGGATGTTTCCTCCCCTGTGAAGTAATAAAGCTAATGTTTTGTAATGGCTATATAACTACCAGTCCGATTTGTATTTGTCAATAGCTCTTATTATTTTCATAAGAGTTTGTTTACAGATACATCTTACTTTATATATATTGCTGTGATATCTTGCCCCACGGTTTAGGCGTACATAAGAATGCTGTGTTAACCCTTATGTTGCTCAACCACTTGTGAAAATGTTAATTTATAATTTTCTTTTGCCTCGACTAGCTGATTCAATTAAATAAAGCAATTCCACAATACACAGTATAATGATTAAATATTTACAACTTTTTCCCCTTTTAAATATCTTCTCCCTTTTTGAATTATTTACGTCTATTAGATTTTTAGAAAATGAAGCCAGCAAAACGAGCTTTTATTACATTTAGAGACCTGTTGAAACGTTTCAAAAATGTCTATAACTTTTTATAAATATATTCAAGAAACCCTAATTTGTCGGCTCTTACACTTTTAAATGATTATTAAAATAAAACAGTTTTAAAATAAATCATCAAAAATATCTAACCTGAAGTGGCTTTGTAGGAGCTCTGCATTCCTAGGAATTGAAGTCGACATCCTGGCAAAATTTAGTATCCAAATCGTTATTCCAATGAAAGTTTTTCATTTCCGTAATAGAATATTTACCATTTTCAGAGATCATTAAATTGTTTGAACAGACAGCATTTTCCAGAGTTTCGTATCCAAAATTGTATTTAAGATCGTAATGGATCGTTATTAAAAGTTTTAACAAGAATCGTAACGTTATTTCGATTGTGGTTCAGAACGTAGTTCTTCAGATCGTAATTATTGCGAATGTAATTAATCAATGCAACAAGACATACAACCTTTTTATTTGCACTTAATAACAAGTTTCCATTATTAAGACAATATTTACACATTGGTACATACAGTTTGATAAAACTGTTACCATCTCAATCTTTAAATCTTTTAAAATTTTATGATTTTAATATATTTCAACAATTTTATCTCAGACGAGTAGATGGGCCCGTCGTGCAACCTTAAATTGATCTTTATCCCGGTCTATTTTAAGCTCAGTATAACGCAGTTACTCTAAATACTTCTAAACATTGCATTTTTATTTAAATAAAGCTAAAGACCCGTTTACTCCTTACAACAACATTTTTATATCATCAATAACCATTTTTAAATAATCAATATTAATTGTCCTGCACATATACCCCTTTAAATGAGGTTTTATGGTAATAAAATACACCCCCAATAAGTCAAAACACTCAAGCACAAATTATCAGCACAAATGTTCGCAACAAATTGCTATTAAATCGCTTTCGCAGTATTATAACCCACCACTTTACAATTTTTAAAGACTCTTTCGATCAAATAATAATGCAACTATAGAACGAACTAGCCTTACATCTAAGACAAAATCACCCTACTACTAAGACGAATTTGCCTCCGTACGAGGACGAATTTTGCCCATCCGTTTAATTACTACGCCGTCTTTGTCCGACCCATTCTGCATAACTTCTACACAACTAAACGATAATTAGCTGAAACTTCATGCCAAAGTAACTTAATTTATCATCATTCCTTTGTCCTTAATATTCCCCCGCCAACTTAAACTGTAATCCAGCAATTTATGCCAAATACGCACACACATTTCGGAAGCAAATTTTTCGTCTTCTACTTAAATAGAAAACTCATCTAACTACAAATCCAATTACTGGCTAGTAAAGGATGTAGAGAACTACTAGACTAAAAGTGAGAATCAAAGTGATCAAGTTATAACAACCAGCAGTAAACATAAAGAATTTGTGGACGTATTTTGTTATGTATCAACTCGTTTGAGTGAAGAATGAAAATAAATTAGCTAAACTTCATATTGTATAAAAAAAAGCAGTTGATTTGGTTTTCTATTTTTATAATAAGCAAACTTGTTCTAGTCCGGCCTTTAACAAATGAGGGACAAACAAAAGCAAGCTCAAATTAAAACAAACTAATTGTTACACATTTTATAATATCCGAATTTAAAGAATTAAAATTGTGAATAGTTTTCTTTTATATAAAAATTCAATGGAATAAAGTCACCGTACTTTTGTATCTAGTTGAATTAACTAGTTGGTATGCATGCCTCATGTTTTAAGGGAAGTTGTTTAATACAACCGGTTTCCATGAATTCCTTGAGAAATTCGGCAACAGAGTAAATCACTCATAATGAACTGCCAGGTGTGGATAATCACTCAGTTGAAGTTAATCTGCCGCGTTACAGGGTTCTAACTTGGTGGAGACATAAGATTTATTCACATCAAATGTACATGGAAGTGATGAAGTGGTATGAGAAGCTATTGGGCTCTACCACCTATACCCTACTATTTTTTCTAGCTGATGGGATAAACAACTCTACTACAAATATCTCGGAACACCTAATAGTAGTCCCAAAAGAATCCGAGTGGTACCTAAGAACGATTCGCTCTGAAAAATCTTATCTACACCTAACTATCGAATAGAATACATATAATAAGACTAATCCATATCACCGGCTGTTTTTACAAAGTAACTCAGGAGCTTTGAAGTATATGAGAATAATAAAGTATTTACAAACAATATCTAATGTGAAACGGCTATTTTAAGCAACAGCTTCGAATTTTTGACGACTTCTACGTTAACGTTATCGACTTGTGCTATGCACCTGTAGTATATAATATATTATTAAAGTAAAGAATGGGATTTAACCTTGCAATAAAGTTAATAAGAAATAAATGATTGTTTAGTATTTACCATAGGAAATAAAAATTATTATACATATGAAATGTTATTTACGACTGGAAATAAATACTTCGGCGAATATTTTTTAATTTTTTTTTTATTCATTTCGAAAATTGCTACAACATCAAACACAAAACAGCGATGCTCATGAAAATTTATCAAGATAGATTACATGATTTGACCATATCATCATAATCTTTAGAAACTAGAAATTCTTCTAATTGGATTTAGATCTCAAATTGTTTCAACCATGAAAGTACAAAACTTCCAAATTAAAACGAAACCATAATCCCCACAGATAAATGTATTCTCTTAAGTTTCAAAATGTGCGTCTCGTTAGATTCAAAATGTGCTCCTCCTATGTTGCATGAATTTAGTGATGTTTTCCTGAATGTTTCATCGTGAAGGCGGAATGCATTCTTGCAGTCGTCTTAAAGAAATCACATTCACCTTACTAAATAATAGCAGGTTTCAGGTGTTTACGATGTTAGTACCCAATTTTCTTTTTTTTCTACCACACCAGTCACGGGAATCCGTGCCATAAATGCAGATAATCTACAACGAGTTTTTAAAGCTAGATTTTTGAGCTCACAATCTCTGCATTTCCAAAACTGACACTTTGACTTTGACATGCTTTTAAAAATGGTATCAGCAACACCAGAAGAACCAAAGAGTAAATCTTTATCACACCTATAAGAGAATAATAGAATTGCTTTCTGTACATTCCACAAATTTTCTGTTACTCATTTTAGTACAACTATTGTATAAAAGGTGCAGGTTAAAAATAAAACATTTTTCTAAACTTTTTGTTTGCTACTTTCGATTTGCCGTCGCAGATCGCATTTAATAAGCACGCTGGCTCCATCTCACGAGCCGAAACTTGGTCGAACCTGCTGTAGTCTATTTTTTGCTAATTGACTTGTGGTGTACTGGTTGTCTGGAGTCACCTTATTAGTGACATAAACTTATTAACTTTAACATTAAATGTATGACACGCACCGGAAATATGTTTAAATGTTTTTGAATACGTAATTAAATTGCAAATCTTTTTTACACTACAACTGAAGTCACTTTAGTTTTTATAGTTGCCGAACGAGTTTCTATATTGAAGAATTGGATGTCGGAGGTTCACGACGAAAACCTGGGCCTGGTGTTGTGTAGGTAAATGTGTCTATGGTTGTAAGTAACTCCGGCCCGGGTTACATTAGATACAATGCGGCGTTTTGAAATGGTGATTGGAGTCGGATTTCGATAGCGGCTGGTGGGCTGACGCTGGCGTAGGGCGGCTCTTTTGGTTAGTAGAAATTGAAGTGGGTTGATGGCGAAATATTTGCAATTCTAGAATGCTTATTGGCGTCACGTGTTCAATGAGGCGATTCGGATGGCTATGGCTTTGGAAGTGGAACGGGTTTAAGCTGTATTATGGGAGGATCGTGTACGTGGTATAGAGGGTGTTCACTTCATTATATCTGTTAGATGTGATGGTCACAACGAGATTATCTGAAAAGAAACCTTACTGCACAAGACGCTTGGTTTCTTGCGTATTGCACTATTTTTAAGTTCCTGCCAAGAAGCTTCGTTGATTTCTTAAGGAGAGAACATAAAAAGGTGATTTGTTCTACAATGTGGAGTTCTTTTGATACCAATGTGTTTGTATTTCGAAGAATGCCGGACCAGTCTATTATTGACTGATGGGTGTTTTAAGCGTGCATGTAATTTGCTTGCATGCTACTAGCTTTTTGATCGGTTAAAAGTATGGTGATTGCATAGTCCTACAGGCTCATAGAATTTTTAATCCCACTGCTGATTATAGTGTAAATAAGAAAAATGTTTTTAACTCGTTACTTTGTAGTTTGTTTTTAAACTCTTCCACATTGAAAATAATTGGTAGCGATATTTATATCTCGTTTATTGGGTTAACCTAACCTAAGGTACCTGTCTGTTTAGTCAGGGAACTTTTTAATATAAATTACTATAACATAGCAGTTACCGTTTCGAATGTAACAAATTAAACATTTGTCTTACAAAATGCGATTGTTTTGGCACAGGTCGTATCGGGGTTATCTAGAAATATTATACACGAACGACCGCAAACATTCTTTCACCTTAAGTCGATTTCCTATAATACAGCTCACACCTTTTATTATTCAACTGAAGGTTGCACATGTAAATTCTATTCAGTAGCAATAAAAACCTCTATAACTTCGGCTGTGAGAAAAAGTGAATTACAAAGACCTTTTTTTAACACAGGTGAGTAGTAGGTTGTATAATAAATAATAGAATATATAGAATTACCATGCACATACTTCGACAGGTATGTTTTATGACTGGTGCATCTAGATACGAAATTAATATTTGCTGTACCTTTTCAATTGTTTATAAATGAAAGTACTTTCCTGTAGTAGTCATATATCGTAAACTAGATCAGATATTTACTTTATAACCTTCAATTATAGTTATTGCTAAAATGTAAATTATGTGGAATAAGTAATTTAATTCGTCTATCTTAAGAGAAAGCGAATACGAATTAACGTAGATACACAAATATAAGTGTGATATCCAAAATCAGTAATAAATGCAAGTTAAAAATAATGCAGATTTTCCAGTCATCGGCTATTATTTATACCTATTAATCTCAATAATAATAATATAGTGATGATTTTGTAAATGGTTCTGTGCTTCATTGGGTGATTTATAATATATGCTATAAATACCCGGTTTTCACTTAAATTTTGAATATCTGAGACTTCTTCAAATTTTGAATTTTAAAAGAACTAATCTTTTTGCAAAATACAGTGATCCATTTCAAATAATTTGATCGAAGTTATAATTCTTACCTCAAATGGTTTTACATTGTAGCGTTAGCAGTACAGTTGACATTATATTGTATATATATAATATAACCGTATTTAAGAGGCGTTTATTGTATAATTTAGGATATTGGTATTTGCATACATAAATGCTCACCTTTCAAAATCTCAAACCTCTGTAGAATCTAAACTGATCAGCTATTATAAATATTGACGCTTGAAAAACAAAACGTCGGAAAAGCCAAGATTATAACATCGGTTTCAAAAGGTAGGCCGGCGAATTTTTAGAGTAGTATCGGTCAGTGGGCGGCAATGGGTTTAGCAGTCTTTAAATCCCAATGCCGATAACGCAAGAACAATGCGAAAGAACGAAATCAGAACGAATTGCTCGCCCGCACTACCGGATAACAAAGAAAAGGATAGAAAAGCAAGAAAACGGATGCCGCGCTAAATACAGTGGGAGATTGCGGTTGTGTAAATATGAAACGGCAGTACACACCAATCAATTCACCTTTTTTTTCGAACATCTGTGCCTGCAAGAATAATTAAACACAAGACACAAATAAAATATAACTCTAATAAACATTTTCTAGGAATTTGAATAGCAAAACAAAATTAAATTATATGGACAAACATCTCTATCTCCACTCCTTTTTAAATACTAATTATACCTAGTAACAATAACATCAAAGGCTGTTGTAAAAACAAAAAAGCTATGCACGTATACACCCCTTAAATGTTGCTGCATAATTTAGAAAAACAAACTAAATGGATTTAACAATCCTAATTAATAATAATCTGTATTGGCACAGCAAGCAATTAATACTAATCATATATACACAGCGGCAGAAACCTACATCATTTAAATACTTACCCACTATCTTGAGGCAGACCGAATTCATTCTGAATAGAATTGTTGAAACATATAAGTACACAAAAAACACACATATTTACAGTACTACATTTAAAGGTAAAATCACAAATTATTAGATAAATCTTATAATCTAAAGTGTTGCTCTTAACATTGCTAGAATATTGGTCAACTACATACCATTCAGGAGTAAAGCAAACAGTTCTCGGTCATCATCATATAGTATTCCTTCCTACAACTGTTACCTATCTTATACCAACTTGATCTACATACAATACGGAAGCCAGACAAAATTGCTGTACCACTAATGTAAATTTCTGTAATGCAAGAAATCAGACCTTAGTTCTGACAACCGAAGGATGTTGAATACAAATTCGGACTAAAAATATAAACATTTTTATTAAAGGAATTTCACTTTTTAATTATTTACAAGTCACATAAAAGGAAACGTACGTCTTTCATCATAAGCATTTGCAACTGCCCGATTTGTCAGAGATGAACCAATGCGACCAAGCGCCAAATATTCAGTGAAGTGGTTTAACCAATGTAGTTATAAAATTGTTTTCCAAAGAAATAATTACGTAAACCCCATATATAATAGATACAAAGTTGAGCAGGAGCTTATCTTGCCAAGATAATACGACTGCTTCACCTAATTACCATTAACCATCAACATTCAATAAATTCCTAATTAGTAGTGGTTGCATGTCTAGACAAGGGACCAGAAAGAATATAGACAAGCGAACTCGTGAATTTAACAAAGGACAAGCACAGTTGGGTGCCTAACTAGGCGGTCTTGAAGTCATAGAAGTGGGGTCACCGTAAATTCAAATTAGCAGAAACTGAAATGGTTTTTAAAGTAAGGAGGCAGTAGATTTTTATGAAATGAAACGTAACACGTGTTAGTTACGTGAGAAATATTCGATTCTAAAGTGTGTATGTCAAAACTTATCGGTAAACCGTCAAATTGGCAAAAAGACGTGCTAGTAACTAGCGTCTAAGAATTGCATTAATTTTACCAACCTTTGAAACTAAAGTTGATGACAAATTAGGAGTTAATAATGTATTTGAAAGTCAAAACTTTTGTCCTTGTGCACAAATGTCTTGAAAGAATATTATAGTTTACAGAATTTACAGTATGCGATACGTCACACTTAACCGTGATTATAAATCCATTACTAAATCTTTAAAATAGGTATACCTTCAATAAAAACTTATTGCTTACAATTTATATTTACATCTATTAAATACTTGGGCGATTTTTAAAATTATATAGCGAATTGCAAACATACTATTGCGTGTGTGGTGTGTTTGCATGCGTGCGTGTGTATCGGTGCACGTATACGGATGCGTTTGTGTATGTGTGTGGGTATGCATGTGTGTTTGCGCGCGCGATTGCTTGAATTTGTGTGTGTGTGTGTGTGTGCGCGCGCGAGCGCTTGTATATATGTGTGTGAGCGCACGTGCATGCGTGGGTGCTTGCATGCGCGCGCACGTGTGTTAAAGCGTACAATTGTGTGGTCTATGTGGTATGTGTGTGTTTTGTGTATGTGAGAGTGTCTCTCTGTTTCTCTCTCCTCTTTCTTGTATATATATATATATATATATATATATATATATATCAAGTAGCTTTTTTTACACAAGGTAAGTAAGATAAATACTAATGTATTACAATTAATGAGATGAAATAATAATAACTTAGACTTTTATGCAAAGCCCAAATAATCATTTCAAATCGAGCTAGTAATTGAAAGAAGGAAAATATAAGGTCTTGGACAAGATTTGAACCTGCATCTTAGTCTTTCCTAAAATATTTATATATTTAATACTTGGCTTATAGTCGTAATTTTGGACGTTGCTTCCTGTCTATAACTTTAATAGTCAAAAACTTGACCATGTCAAATATGATTGACAAAATTGCTAAACCTAATTGAAAGTTAGGTTTATGTATAGTTGTGTACACGATTTAGATTTGTAAATTTTCCAATTACAGTCATCGCTCTCGGTAGCGTAATTGGTAAACGCATAGTCTCGGAAAGACTCAGATGCAGGTTCAAATCCTGTCCAAGACCTTATATTTTCCTTCTTTCAGTTACTAGCTCGATTTGAAATGATTTAAAATGTTGGAGTTTTCAAAATGAAATCAAGCACAGCAATATCGCAAAGCATTTGTGTTTCGTTAAATGCGTCGTTGCGAATAGATGTTTATTGTGGTGTTCCCGTAAAATTAGCAGTGTAAATAGTTTCAAATAATTGTTATTCATATCATGCCACTAACACGCGAACAGATGAATGAGATTAATAGTTGTGTTTTCTTGGCAATTCAAAATATTTTGATTGATAACAAAGAACTAGTTGATACAATTGATAATCGAGTTACAAATAACATATTAGAGAATGTGAACAACAAATGGCAAGAATTGGAAACCCGCATTAAAGTAAATGCAGAAAATCTAGAGCTGCGATCAAAATTGGATTCTCTTCAGCAATATACACGTCAGAAAAATATACGCGTGTTTGGTATGGCAGAGTCGCCTAATGAAAACTTGCAAAATGCAGTGCTAAGAAAAATTAATATTGTTCTGCCTGAGGATGAAATAGATCGTTTACACCGAGTAGGAAAGCTCTCAGATAACAAAAATCGCCCTGTTATCTTAAAATTTTTGTCATACAAATTTAAGCAACTGGTTATGAGCAATAGTTCAAAGTTAAAGGGTGGTGTCAGCGTTCTTCAAGAAGATCTAAATAAGGATAAGCTGACATTATATAGTAAAACTATAAAAAAATGCGGTCCTCGTAATGTATGGACCATTAATGGTAATGTTTTCGTTAATCTTGGTAATAAAAGAATTGATATTAAAAATGCGGATGATCTATTGGCCTTGTGATAACCATTTAGATAACCGATGTTGCTTTACTTATGATAAAATAACTTCTCTTTGTTGGAATATGCTATTACACTAAAAGTAAGCTGTGAGCTGTGGGTGGCATTCGTTACATACACCGTTATTTAGGCATATTAGAGGTAATAGGGGACATCATATTATACATTATTCGTTTTAAAAAATTTTTTTCTTTTGTTTTGTTCTTACATAATTGTTTACTAATTTCCCTTTAATTAAATGACAGATAATGAGTTTTTAAAGATTACACATATTAATATTCGCTCTCTAATACCTAAATTAAGCAAGATTGAAGAAACTCTTATTTATTATGAATTAGATATTTTAGCTTTAACTGAGACATGGTTATCTGTGGATATCACATCTAATTATCTAACTTTCAATAATTTTAAGTTGATTCGCAAGGACCGTGGAATAAGGGGTGACGGTGTTGCATTTTATTTACGAAATTCATTAAACGCTACCTTAATTAAAACAAATAATAATATTGAACAACTTTGGATAGAAGTTTCTTTTATTCAAAAAAAATTATACTTGGTGCGGTTTACAAACCACCGCACACTAATTACAAGTTCTTCATTGATGAACTTGAAGAATCGTCTATGCTATGTACACCTATATCCAACGACATAATCTGTCTAGCCGATTGTAACATAGATTTCCTAACAAATATCATCCTGCCACTATCTATTACAATACAATGCTGGAGTCATTTAATTTTCAACATGTGATAAAACCGCCCACTAGGTTTAATGCATTACTTGATGTAATTATTACATCTTCTTTGGATTTAATCTTTGACTCGGAAGTAAAAGATTTTAGTCAATCTGATCATAAGCTTGTCATCTGTTCTATTTCAAAGTTTATCTTTAAAAAATCAAATACCTATCTAACGTTTCGAAACTTTAAAAATTTTAAATCAACTGATTTTCACTTAGATTTAGAGTTACTTCCTCTTGATACTCTTTATCATATATCTGATGTTAACGCCAAGCTATTATACCTAAACAGTTTAGTTATAAACTTGTTCAATGAGCACGCATCCTGGCAAGTCGCAATTTTTAAAAACAAACCCGCTCCCTGGCTTACTGATAATATCAAATGTCAAAAAAAACTTAGGGATAGAACGAAACGTAAGTTTATTAAAACTCAATACAGAACCGCGTGGGATTACTACAAATATTTACGGAATTACATAAACTCTGCTATTAATAATGAAAAGCGTGCATATTTTCAATACAAATGTCAGAACACAACTAGTAGGCAAATGTGGAACGAATTACGTACGTTGAACATAAACAAGCGCCGCACACAGGCAACTGAATTAAATGAAGCTGATTTAAATGAAATTAACAATTATTTTGCACATAGTGTTTCTAACGCTCCCATTGATCAAGTTACATTAAAGTCTGATTTGAATAGTAAACGAGTAAACTCCATCTTTTGAATTTCACCTTACTGATTCAAAAAAGGAGCTGAAAATGATCAATTCCTTGAAAAGTAATTCTTACGGGTCCGCTAAACTGAATACTCTTATGATAAAATATTGCTGTCCTTATATTGTCCCATGCTTATTTCACATACTAAACACCTGTATTATGGAAAATATTTTTCCAGACTCGTGGAAATTAGCGTTAGTTGTTCCGGTGCCTAAAGTTGATAATCCTATTTCATTTAAAAACTATAGGCCCATTAGTATTTTACTTTCGTTATCTAAAACATTTGAAAAAAAATCAATAATCAATTGCGTCGCCATTTAGAAGATTATAATATATTGCCGCATTGTCAGTCTGGTTTTAGACCTTGTTACATTTAACGGATGACATAATATCTTCCTATGACAATAATTGTTTCACAATTCTAATCCTACTGGACTTTACCAAAGCATTCGACACCATCGATCATCAAATGCTGTTAGCTATTTTCCATCACAATGGGATAGGCCCTAATGCATTGGAATTATTAGCAAGCTACCTTAACAATAGGAACCAGATACCAGAGTTAGGATTGGAAGTAATATGTCATTTATTTATTTATACAGTATGAAATATTTTGTCTCATACAGAAGCATATAGGACATTTACAACATCGTTTCTTTCGAACACTTATTTACTTAATAATGTTTCTCATCTTACGTTTCTTACAATTTACAGAATTAAAATCTCTTCTCTTATAGATAGTTTATCTGGTTTTGATTCCACGCTTGTAAGGTTTATTTGGCCAAAAAATTGTTGACAGATAATGTATTAAAAGGTCAAAGTGTTTTGAACTCCGATCATAAACCTTCCTGGTAAAGACCCTTACAAAAAAATATTATATGATTAGGACTTATTCTAGTTTAGATTTAAATGACAAATACTAAAACATCAGTTACAAACAATATTTAAAAAAAAAAACTGGTATACTAGCGTGGCATGTTTTAAGGTTAAGACGATTATACAAGAAAATTGTCATATAGGATCGCATTGATTCAGAATTTAATAAAGCAGTGCATTTGTGAAGTACACCGTTCTGGTCATGAATCAAAACAATGGCGGTGGGTAAGACCTGATAAGGTTTTTCACATGATTTTGCATGGCTAACTAACGCAGTAGAACTAGCTTGTATTGCTGTGCTTGCTTGGTTGCTCTGAGGAATTGTCGAAATTAATGTTGCAAAGTAACTAGTCAGAAGACAAAGTTAAAATGAAATTAAATAAGTGACCGATTACCTACTTATGCACTGGTGGAAAGTACCACCCAATGCAAAACGAAAAGGTTGGTCAATGGAAACCAATGAGTTTTCAGCCAAATAGTAATGAGTAATTTTGCATGGCATTGGGAAAGTAATTCGAGAATTAAAAAACAAAAATGAATGTAAATATTGTTGGTTATTTTGCAAAAAGAAAAGCCCGTGACCACTTTTGCTGTGTTGCAGCTCATCAGACGGACGCATCTCTTTTTGCAAAACAACCAACTAAGATTTTGACTTATATACAAATCCTGGTGTATTTATATAAACAAAATATTTCTCATGCAGGTAACGAATATCTAATCGTAACATTTTCGTCTCCTTGCGAGATATGCAATTAGTGGAGTCAAATTAGACGAAAAACGAGCTTTATCTCGGAACTGGTTCAACCAACTCGAATTTTTATGATTTATGGCTTAAAATTTCACAAATTAAATATACTAAAAACCCTTTATATAGGTTAAAAATTGCCGCTTTTTACAGGAAATATGAAAAAATGCGAAAAAATTGAAATTGCCCGGTGATTAATTTTTTGAACGTGCTTTCTTGCATTCTGTTGTTTGTAACTGTAAATAATTATTCACCATAAGTTTAGCAATTGAAATATAATTTTATTCATATTACACAAAGATTTTCAAATATCTTCTACATCTTCTAACTCGTCTCCTTCAAAAGTTATGGGCGCGCAATTGGTACAGGTTTGTCCATTTCAAATCCATAACTGAACCTGCACATATGCTTTTTTCAGATGTTTTGTAGCTGCAACTATTGTGCACGGCAAATTTGTTAACACGACTGTCCTTTGCAATGGTTGCTTTAAAACATTAATATCTGTACTGATTTAAATTAGATATAGATTTTGGAGCGCCATATAAAGCGAGAATACATATTACTCCAGCTTTAACAATGTTTTCTGTACTTTTATTTTTGTGTTTGAAAACTTCAGCAACCTCTTGTAAAGATTTTCGTAATTCAAACATTGTTGCAAATTTGCTCTTTCTTTAATAAAAAATGCCGATGCCGTATCACAACCTGCAAAAGCGTGTTGAAAAAGCACATGTTTTTTGCAGTTGAGTAATTCATCCAGACTGGCCGATGAATATATTTTTGTGGTGTTTTTCCTCTAAGAGGTTTCAAAAAATATATTTCCTTTGTATCTGTTGTTAAAGCTATTAATAGCACAAGAACATCAATGTCTTCAGCCACTATGACAACATTGGAAAAAGATTAATCAATTGTTGTGGTCACAATTAGTCGATCGGCATCGCCGTCTGCTTGTTTTGAACAAATGCTATTTTCTGTTAAATATTGTCTTAATTTAGTTATAAATCTAGCTTTATTATTGGCATTTGAAAGAAACTTTTCTTGCGCGACTTTCAGCTGCATGTCTTCTTTGAAAGCTTAATCAAGTGATGAATTTTTTACAGATCGGCGATTTCGTTCTGCTGCTTTAGTGGTGTCTGTTTCATATCCGTCAAGTACAAAGTCACGTTTTTACCGTAATACCTATTAATATACCTCACATAACTATCTAATATTGAGTTCAATTTTCGGTTAATTTGCCGTTTAATACGATGTAAAAGGATCCTACCATCAGTGACATAAGCAAATTTGTTGATATCGTTGACACTTCTTGAAGAGTATTCGAAGATACTGTAGAAAGTAGATTTCTGGGTTTTTCGCATTCCTGCGTCGTCGTGTAATGATAACGGGTAAGGAGCTAATTCATACTCTTGCAAATCGACATCAGATTTCTTTAATACGCTAATACGTTGAAACAACAAAAGAGGATCAATTGGGAAGTTTTCGTTATTTATTTTTATTTTATTTTTTACAGCAAGTAAAGGCACGATTTTTGTGAAGTTTTCAATTTTAAATCTCTAAAGTTTTGTCCGTCTATTTTTTTACGGACTCAATGCCTTGATTAAAGGCATTGTAGTAATTGATCTTTTCGTGACCAATAATACCTGTTGCAGTATTCATAATTACGTCCAAGTCGGAGGATGGAGCGTGAGACTGAAGCCATTTTTCCAATTTTTGAACATCATCAGTGGTTCTCGCATCTGTAGAATCAGCATGTTGGTGGCTTTTTTTAAAGGATATATTACAGAAAGTTTCCATTCCTTCAATAATATCATTCGTGCAAGCAACTCCATTAATCCAGATAGACGACACTGTCTGTGACTCCACGTCTGAAAGGTCCGCCTTCGACACTCGTTGATCATGCGTCCTTACGAGACCCTACCAAAACATCTGCATTCTTTGTCTCTTTCTACATTGAAATCTCCTCCAGAAACCTTTTCAACGTTTTATTATTATATGCTTGAAGACTTTTTAAAGTTTTAGAATTGGTATTCAACCTAACATCATACATTGATTGCGTTTTCTCTTGTACAACGTTATAATAAAAATATAATTTAAATAATTTATTGAATAAATAAAAGAGGGCAATTTTTAACCTATAGGGGTTTTAGTATATTTAATTTGTAAAATTTTAAGCCGTCAATCATTAAAATCCGAGTTGGTTGAACCAGTTCCGAGATAAAAACCTAATTTGACTCCACTAATTGCTTTAGCGAAAGGTCGCATTACATCCTCAAATTCCATAAAAAATTGTATTTCTTGTTCCGAAGGCCTAGTAGTACTCAAAAAGTCACATATCTCATGTATTATGTCCTTTGTATTATTTTCTTTTAAGAAACGACATAGCCCTACTACGGAATCATACATCGAATTCCAACGGGTATTTTTTCGCACCTTATACAAAATTTGCAGTTACATTGGACTGTTTAAATTTATACCACAATGCCTGACACTTTCCAAATTAACTTCTGCAAATTTTTTTTATAACAGTACTTTCATAGAATTAAGAAGCTTAGCAATTGCATTAGCAAAAAGTGTTTTTGTATTGACTCTGCATTGCAGTTATTTAGTAACTAGTAATAAAATTATTAGCGAAATTTTATTTGATTAAAATAAGTTCTGTGCATCGTGTGCATATTAGAAAATAGTTAGACATGTGTTTTGAAGGACAAAATACATAAATTTGGATTTCCTTGCAGTATCGTGTTACTATTCTTTTGTTTACAGTGCTGCAGTGTCACATTGCTCTAAATTTTTTACAATTTAAAAGTATGCATTATTCTATAAAGTAAAGGAGGGGCTGGGATTTGCCAAAATTATATTCCTTGTTAAAAAAAGGTGTAGTGACATTAGGTTCGAAATCTTTGTTTTAAAGCAATTTGTCGTTGTCAGCCATAATATTTGAAACGTGTTTAAAAATAGTAATAAAGAAAAGTTATTGCAACAAATGTCAGTTGGAAAAACAAAAAGACTATTAGGGGGGTAACATCGTAAGCGAAAAGCTAACAAAAAGACAACAGAACGAAGTTAGCTGTATCTATAAAAAAATATTTAGAAACCGGCAAGGATCCAACAATTGGCTCAACTAATGGTTCTTCATTCTCTCAATCAATTTATATGAAAATTGAGGCGAAACAGAAACAACACCTGAAACGTTGAATAAAGAAATTGAAGAAAAATTGGCGGTTCTGGTTACAAAAATGAAAGATGAAGATATTGAATTTAATGACGCACTCGTTTGGACGGAGGAGCTATTAAATAAAACAATTGGTAAAAGATGCACCATATTGTGTAGACTACATAGATTTTTCCGGAAACGACTGCGTTACATTTTCTAAAAAATATTATTTTAGTTAGGTGGCAAATGGGGAGTATATTAAACGTGAATGGATTATTTAGTCCAAATTCAAAGACGTTATGTGGTATATTGCTTTTGCTGTAAAAAAATTTCAGGTTTTCTTTCCAATATATTGTAGGCTTTTGTGATTGGAGTCAGTATAGAATTTTAAAAAACAGGAATTAGTATTTCACATATCAAGAATTTTACTGTCTATCGCAACAGTGTTTAACACCAAGAAGGAAATCTAATAAACTATATAAGCGCGACAATAGAAACTTTTTAAAAGGAGTTGAAATGATGTCAAAAACAAATCCAATTATAGCTGGATATTTTAAAATATACAAATTTCTAAGACTGTAAAGAAGAGAATGCTTCAATATCTGGAAAACAAATTTTAAAATCAAGTAATCCAGGTGTTGGCCAATAAAGTAAAAAAACAGTATCCCTAAAATGTTGTCACGCAAAGTATTTTTTCTTCATCTTAGACTCTAGGTATGGCAGGATCATATTGAACAAATGTTATTATACGTTTTGTAGTGACTATCAATAATTAAGTACAGACAGTGGAACATTCTTTTGAATACTCCCTGTATGTTTGTTGTGGTTTGTTTAGTATTCTTCTTAATCTTCTTTGGGGATTAAACCACTCATAGTTTTTAAAATTATCTTTATTAACGTTTCGATCCATAACCTAGGATCGTTTTCAAAATAATAAAAACTTCGAGTTTGACATTTATGACATAAATTGAAGGTGACTTTGATTTATTGATGTTTGAAATATTTGGTTTGAGTACACTAAACAAAAATTTTTAAAGTATAAATGAATAATTGCCTTCAATTTCGATTCTCGAAAGAACAAGCTACAGTATGATGAGGGAAAGACTACAAAACCACCGACACATTATTTATAAGTTAAAACAAGATATTGAGGGCATTATAAATTTCATACGAATAAAGGTAACAAAATATGATTTTGATACAATTCTCGCTAGTACAAAAACGTACTACGAATCAGTATTTTCCAAACAAAAAGAAATTCACATAAAGAAATTTAATAACTTATTTATAGAGAAAAATAACACTCAAACTAAAACGTTAGAAAACAGCAACATCATGCTAAACACCGTGATAAATTTATCAAACAGAACTATTAACGACACAGAAAAATCAATTCTTTCAAAAGGCCTTAACTTTGCAGTAACGCCAAAATCAATACCAACCTTTGAAATAATTAGCTGTATTGAGAAAACAGCAAACCAACTTCAAGAAGATCAAGCAAACGAATTTAGAGTACGATGCAAAATCGAAATAGAAAAGAATCACAAAATAAAGCCAAATGTAAGTAGTAACGAAATAAAAGCAATTCGCAATCTAAGAAACGATACCTCAATTATAATTCTACCTGCTGACAAAGGCAATGCAACAGTAATAATGAATAAAAACGATTACAACACAAAAGTCAACAAACTATTGAACACTGAGAATTACACCAGTTTAGAAACGGACCCAACAAAATCCATTGAAAATAAATTATACAAAACCCTATTTAAATTTAAAAATGAATTCGAAGACAAAGAAAGAAGTTAACTGGTCCCACATTACAGTAAACCACCCCACTTTTACGGTCTACCAAAAATTCATAAAAAAGACATTCCTTTAAGACCTATCGTAAGCTCCATAAATTCACCATGCCATAATTTAGCAAAATTTCTACTAAAAATTATAAATCCATTAGCAGGCAAAACGGATTCTTTCATTAAAAACAACCAACATTTTTTAAAAAAATTATCAAACATAAAAATTGAAAATACACACACAATGGTAAGCTTTGATGTGGTAAATCTCTTCACAAATGTCCCTATAAACAAAACGCTTAATATTATAAAAAACAAACTAGAAAAAGATGGCAATCTTAAAGAAAGAACAAAACTAAGCATATCATCGATTATGGAATCACTTGGTTTATGTGTCAATACCCCATATTTTCAAATAAATGATCAATTTTACAAACAAAGCTTCGGAATGGCAATGGGAAGTCCACTATCACCAATCTTTAGTAATATATTCATGGAGGAATTCGAAAAAGATGTAATATTCACACAAGAATTGAAACCACTAATCTGGTGGAGATACGTAGATGATGTCTATGCTATTTGGCCTCATAATACAGAACTAATTAAAAACTTTGTACAGTCAATTAACGAAATAGAACCAACTATTAAATTCACATATGAATTAGAACAACATGGAAAACTTACGTTTTTAGATATTCTAGTTAGCAAAAACGATACAACAATTAATACATCGGTATATAGAAAACCAACGCACACAAACAGATACTTAAACTTCGATTCAAACCACCCACAATGTGTCAAACGAGGAATTATCAAAACCATGTATGATAGAGCAAAATTAATATCATCAAACGAAGAAATTTTAAAGAAAGAGAAAGACCTAATCAGATGTACACTAATAGAAAACAAATATCCTAAAAGAATAATAAAGAAAGAAATGAATAAAAACCCTAAAAATAAAGAAAAAAAAAACAAAAACAATGATACACACAACAAAATGCTCTCAATACCATACATAAAAGGATTCTCCGAAAAAATTCAAAGAATAGGAAACAAATTTAGAATTAAAACAGTATTTAGAACCAACAATACACTAAGAGCACAATTAACAAAAACAAAACCCAAAAACGCAATACAAAGTTCAAAAAATTGTATCTACAAAATACCGTGCGAATGTAATAAGTTTTATATAGGGGAAAGTTCCAGACCATTTGAAATTCGATTAAAAGAACATAAATCATATATTAAAAGTAGAAAATTTGAAAAATTGATGATTTGCCAACATGCATGGGACTCCAGTCATAAAATAAAATGGGAGGACGCAAAAATTATCGACAAAGAAGAAAAGCACCAAAAACGTAAAATCAAAGAAGCTGCTTATATAACCTTACATAAAAATAACTGCGTTGCAAAGGAATCCGTAACTTTCAGTAAACAATGGATTCCATTACTAAAAGAAATAACAAAAGAAATAACAAATGAAAATCAAATGCCCCCAATATCTAGGTAGCATTGCAAGTTTTCCTGGGTTTTCCTTGCGATATTAACATGAAATACAGCCTACATACATGATTTCTATTTATACATACAATAACTAATTATAAAAAAATAAGCATATTAACTAAAAAACCACTATTTCGGCAAATATCTAAGTGTTGGGGGATCTTGGTAGCCACAGGTTGCTTAACCCCCTACACTGAATTTCGGTGAAATAAAACATAAAATTAGAAAACAATAGAAGGGAAGCTAGCTCAGAATATAAATAAGTGCAGGTACGTGTCCAACCAGTTTTGAGATGAAGATCCAATGATGATGATGATGAAGCATATTAACAACCCCTGTAAAACAGCATTGGTATCTGACAAGTGTAAACCCGCAATAAGGTTACCTCACAACCATATACAATCTCCGTTAAACAGTATTAGTATCTGACAAGTGTAAACCCGCCATAGGGTCGCCTCAGATCCATATACAACCTTCATAGAACAACATTGGTGTCTGACAAGTGTAAACCCGCCATAAGGTTACCTCAGAACAATGTTAAAATCTACCAAAGAGGTAGCCTAAATCATAATGATTTTCCCTTCAAAATAAATATAAAAAAACGACTACTTAAGCCTTTTAATAATGCAATTGCACACTTCTTTAATAACCATCCTCTAAATTGTATAAATAGAAACATGTTAAAAAATGTTTTCCAATCCCCAAGTTATTGAATTTTTACAATAAAAATTACTCAGCTGATTTCACGTTAAGCGTATTGGCTACCTAAAAAAGTCGTTCCCAGGCCGTAACACAAATTGAAGACAATTATTCATTTATACTTTAAAAATTTTTGCTTAGTGTACTCAAACCAAATATTTCAAACATCAATAAATCAAAGTCACCTTCAATTTATGTCATAAATGTCCAACTTGAAGTTTTTATTATTTTGAAAACGATCCTAGGTTATGGATCGAAACGTTAATAAAGATAATTTTAAAAACTATGAGTGGTTTAATCCCCAAAGAAGATTAAGAAGAATTCTTTTGAATTTCATCCTATACTGGATACTACAAGAGGAGGTCTATTTAATTTTGTCGTCAAAACTTTAAAAAGTATTGGTGTTAATATTATAAATATGAGATGACAGCAGTATGGCAATGAGTCTAATATGTATGGAAAACAACGAAGAATTTTGGAGATAATCTATAGCATATTTTTTGTACAGTGTGCAGCACATTCTTTAAATCTCATTGTGAATGATGCTGCAAAGGATACTCTAGAAGTAGCGGAATTTTTCAATTTAATGCAATAAATATGTTTTATTTCGTCTTCTACACAACATTCGCAAGTGTTGAAAAATCACATTTATAATCTACCTTTAAAATTTGTTATATGACTAGATGCAGTGAGAGCTTAGGGACATCAATTGAGTGAAATTTATGATAGTCTCATGCACATCGTTGAAAGTCAGAATTATATAAATACAAAACTTTTGGCAAATTATTTAGCACAAAGTCAAAACACTCAAATTTGTTTGATCTGTGATGATTTAGTATGATATTCTGGTACAAATTGACAAAAATAAGCAAAATGTTGGAATAAAAAAAACATGGATTTAGAAACATGTACCGAATCATTATACATCTTTTAACATTTATTGAATCTAAAAAACCTAGGAATCATTCCAGAATGCGTTGCTATATTAATTGGTTCAGTACATACTTATTACTCGATATCAACCAAAACTATTTTATCTGCATTTCAGTCTTCACGAGGAAATAAGTATTACATTGTATAGCATTAAATCAAAAATTGGGAGGTGAATTAATATATGGAGTATTGTGTTAGGTAGCATACTTAAGTAATTGAAATAATTATTTCGAGCAAGGCTAAAGCTATCGAGGGAACGTTTAAATTAATTAAAAGCGATTGCTATAAATGTTAGTTGTGTACTAAACCTACATGAGTACTAAACGTAACACAATCTAACTGAAACTCTGAGATTGTTCCTATTAGTTAATTGCTTGCAAATTGATTAAGATTGGACGCTTCTAAACAAATGTGTTCGATAATTATTTAAGATTTATTTATGTAACAGATAAAGCCTATCTGATGTTTTTAATATATTTATTTTGCAGAGACATGACAACCAAGTTTAAGAAGGTCGACACGAATGATACCGAGGAAAATAGATTTGGATCGAATGAGACATGGAGGATTTGGAGAAACGTCTTAGTGATAGGATTTGCTTTTATGCTACACTTTACCGCATTTTGGGGTGCATCAAATCTGCAAAGTTCTGTCAACGCAGATGCTGCACTAGGAACGTCGACTCTAGCAGCAATTTATGGATCTCTTCTCTTATCAAATATAATTTTGCCAACAATGGTTATAAAGTAAGTAACTACCCTATGTATAGCACAGTAAACTGGTGATATTGCTTCAATAAATCCTCCGTATTTCTATGACGCAATGAATTTAATAAATAAATTTTTCTATCGCATCACTTGAAGCAAAAGTCTGTATTAATAAAACATCTTGATCTAAACACTTGAAACACTGAAAAAGTAACTTATTATATTGCTTTTTTCTTTTAGAGAAAAACAATTATACTTATTAATTATACTTATACTGCACGAAATCTTTCATATAACGGATTCGTCAAGGAATTACATCCTTTAAGGGGTTCTTCTATTCTGAGCTATACGTTTATTAAAAGAACCTTTTAATCTACTGTTGTATATACAATAATAACAATAAGGAAACCGTAAATTGCGCGTATTTAATGAAGCATTCCATCCATCCAGGTATAAATTAAAACACTGTCAGAAGTCAAATGAGAACTTGATGGCCCCAAAACAATGGTAATATAAGTGTACAACTACTGACTGTAATAGGCGATTTACCTGAAATTTTCGGATTAACCAAATTCTTTTGACAGTCAAAAGATATAGCAATCATATACCCTTGCGTTTTCTTTAATTTCTTGAAAATATGTCTTTGCTTTTGTTGCGTCTCAACACCAATAGCTTACTGTCTTTCTAAGTCAGCTTCTGATTAAAATTTTTCTCTCAATAAAATACAAGAAGAGCAAGCATTAGCGACAGGCATAGCAAATCCAATATTATAATCTTGAGTAAAAATTTTGCAAATAAAAGTTTTGTCATTATTAATTCTTTCCCACGCTACCATTGTACTTACACCAAAGCTTAGAAATGTTTAATTCGTTGGATAAACATTACCTAGATAAGGTTTGCATTGACAATAATGGCTTTCGAACCCTTTCAAGTTTTCTATAAATACTTTAGCAGAAACTTTACGCTCTTAATAAGTTTTACTACGTGTATTTCCATCTCTGTTTTCTTGTGGTATCTTGCCACTGAATAAATGAAATCGTGTAATTTGTTTAACCCTATATTTAGATATAATTAAAAATTTCAATTTAATTTGTAGGTTAACCGAGAATAGGAAACAATGGAGGCACGCGTCTAACCAGTTCCAAGACTGAAGACTTAGTGATGATGAAAATTTCAAGAAAAGATTTTGGACACACTTGAAGGCCACTAAGCGACTTTACGTAGTATTTTATTGAAATCAGTTTACGACTGCTCTCTTCTTTAAATGATCTGTTTCTTTTTGGCAGAGCCGTTTTGCAAAACTTTAAAATATAGGCATCTTGCTGCAATTTAGTTTGGCAACTATAAAAATCTGCATAAAATTTGTAAATATCTTTCATTGTGAGTTTGTTGCATTTATATGTTTTGCCATCATGTTTGCAGTCAGGACGTTTTTGGAGGCTAGAAACAGCATACATATAATAGTAAATAAAATAAACAGTATTGTGTACAAAGTATTGGGTGGTTATTAGTGTAGTTTATTCTATTTTTGATTAAATAATTTTGTGATAGTAACTCTATCGTCTCAGAGCGGGTTTAAATTACCTTTTTTTTCTTTTTTATTTGTACCAAAATTTTATATCGATTAATTTGTTGGATTCCTAAAATTGTTAACTTTAATCACCTAGTATCGAAACTAGATCGCTTCCATATTTTGCAATATGGATAAATGATTTTCAATGATTGTATAACAAAATTAACTATCACAACACAAATGAAATAAAAGTTTACTTACAGTTGGATATCTTACATTCCATACCACAGTGTTTGTATGTTTTATTTCTCACAGTTTTTTTTATTATAGATTTTGCGACTTCATTTTCTAGGTTGTTCTTTTCTGAAAAATCCAACATTTGTATGAGAAATAATGAAAAACTGTACTAAAACTTCCACTTGTGTTACTTATCTGTCACTTAATTTTGACAGGTATCAATTTACAAAAATAAAATGGTTATGAGCTAAATATTTGATGTAAATGGAATTCTTTCTTTAAATCAGAATTTAAGTTGACGTTCTTTCTGGCTTCTTAAACAAAGAAAAATTTTTAACAATTATTCCTTCTTAAATACAAATTACACAAGTCTTTGATATAATCTTAAAATTGTAATATAAAATTACTTTCCTTGCCATTTCGAATGGACCTGCACCTTGCCGTAGTTCTAGATTACTAGAACAGGTGAAATGGCTTGCGCGTTCTAATGAGCTAAAGAGCCAAACTACAGGTCCAACCAAAGTAGTAGGGTCGTTAGTGAGGAATCAGACCAAGACAGGTCCCCAAGAGAGAGCTACGGCTCTTTCGGTACTCAGATTGGCAGAGACCATAGGGATCGGTATGGCAGTCTAGGACATACTACCGCAATGTGGAAGGCAACGGGAAACCACCACATTACCTCCCAAGTACACAGCGTACCTAAATTATAATAAAATGATTGCATTCTCTGGGGTAAAAAATTCCGGAGTTAAAATAGTCCCCCCATTCGGATCTCCGGAAGGAGACTACTTCGGAAGATGCGATCGAAAACTTCCGAATAAGAGTCGGAAACATTTTGAGAGTCGGAGCGTGGAATATTAGAAGTATGAACAAAGTACTTAAGCTAAAGAACCCGAAATTGAGATGAATAGGTTAGAACTAAACATAGTAGGGATCAGCGAAGTTCGGTAGCCAGAGGTGGAGGATTTTTGGAGTGGAGACGTCGGGGTAATTCATACAGGAGCAGAGGAAGGAAATTTGGGTGTGGGGATAGTTATGCAAAAAAAGATAGGACACAGTGTAGAAGCTTACTTACAAAAGAACGAAAGAGTACTCATGGTTAGATTAGAATCTAAACCGGTAAACACAGTAAAAATAGAAATATACATGCCCACCTCTAGCTACAGTGACGAAGAGGTAGAAGCGATCTACAAAGATATCGAAGACATGCTACAATATTTTAATGCAGTGCTAGGTGAGGGTAAGGAAGGATCGGTAGTAAGTTTATTTGGTTTAGACACGAGAAATCACAGGGGAAATAGGCTGGTAGAATTTTGCGACAAGAACAATTTAATTATCACAAACACATTATTTCAACATCATGCTGGAAGACGATATATGTGGAAGATGCCTGGAGATATAAGAAGATATCAAATAAATTACATTCTTATTAGACAACGGTTTAGGAATCAAGTAAAAGACTGTAGAAGCTACCCAGAAGCAGATATAGGTTGATATAGGCTTCACTTAAATTTAAAAAATTGAAAAAAAGAAACGGAAAAAGACACATTGACTTTGAGAAACTAAAAGATAATGATATGCAAGAAGAATTCGAAAAAGTCTAATGAATCGCTGAAAGGTATCGGGAAAATATCTGATACTAAGGAAGTAGAAACAGAACGGAATGAAATTAAATCCAGCTTTGATATGGCGGTCAGAGATATTCTGAGTTATACACAAAAAGAAAATAAGAAACCATGGATAACAAAGGATATCACACGAAACAGGAAAACAGAGATCCAATGCCATAAAATGAGAAATTATTCGCAAATGCAGGAAAGCTAAAGAACAATGGATTGATGAAAAGTGTAAAAAGGTACAAACTAAGATGGAAATAGGAAAGGCAGATAAAGCTTACAAACTAATTAGAATCAATTATAAGGATATAAAACCGTATAGCAAAAATATAAAGGACGCGGGAGGAAACGTCATTATAGAAAATGTAGGTTAAGCGGGTAGATGGCAAGAATATATAGGGAATTTATATGCAGGAGAGTAACTAACAGCATTAGAACAGGAATCAAATATTAAAATGTTGACTTGGGATATCCTATACTTAGAGATAAGTTTGAATTAGCATTAAAGGGTCTGAAAAATTGTAAGGCGCCTGGTACAGATAAGGTGCAAGCAGAAACTCTAGAAGTCGCTAAACAAGCAGTAACAGAACGTCTCTTCCGACTTATAAGCTATATGTATGGGACAGGCAAGATACCCAAAGATTTCAAACGTAATACGTAACACCATAGTAACTATACCAAAAAGAAAGGTGCGGATAGATGTGAAAATTTTCGAACAATAAGTTTGACAGTACACGTGTCAAAAATATTAACTAGAATTGTACGAAGACGAATAAAAAAACGAGCTGAAGAAATACTAGGAGAAGATCAATTTGGGTTTAGGCGAAACAGGGAAACACGGGAGGCTATTTTAGCTTTGAGAGTGATAATGGAAAAAACAATAGAATAAGGGAAAAGCGTGTATTCGACAATGTAAAATAGAAAAAAATGTTCGAAATACTCAAAAAGATTGGAATGAGTTATAGGAATAGACGAATAGTACATAGCTTATACAAAGGGCAAACGGCGGCAATAGAATTAGAGCAGGAAAGTAGAGAAGTAAACATTAGGAAAGGGGTGAGACAAGGATGCGCTCTATCCCCATTAATTTTTAACTTGTACATTGAAGAGGCAATAAATACTGTCAAATGCAGAAAGACATTTGGAATTACTATGCAGAGACAAAAAAATTGATATGCTTAGATTTGCAAAATTATATAGCGGTATTAGCAAGGCAGAGTTAGAAGCTGCTCTTAATGAAATGGAAACAATTCCAACATAGAGATACGGTATGAAAATTAACAAAAATAAAACTAAAGTACTAGTATGCAAAGGAGGGGAAAATAAATCAAAAACAAGAATACAAATTGATAACAAGAACGTACAAGAGGTTAAGAATTTCTGCTACCTACACTGAGAAAAGGATTTTGTTGCTTCAACTGAAAATTAGTTGATTCAATTAGAATTTTGATTTGTATATAAACAATGATCTATATGCATTAAATAGAACATAATAAAATGTTGGAAAACCGATTTTGAAGCAAACAAACCTAAATTTGCACCACAATAATTATGGCATTTACTCAAATCGCTATTAATGTAACTTGAATGTTAGGTATCGTTACTTCAATTGCTTGTAGGTTTGATTTGAATTATTTAATACTTTTATCAAATAAACTGTTATGTTAAATCAACACGTTGAATATCCCACTTACATATAAAAATCATTGAAGCAAATACTTGAAAGGGTTTGTAGCATTAAAACAAACTATTCAAATTTTTCAACTAACCAAAAAGCGTCATTGGTTTAACTAACCCATGTGTTGAGCAGATAATAATAATTAAGCTAAGTGGCTAATAAGGGTTCAAGTAATAACATATTTTTGGTTTAATCAAACTTTTATTGTGTTGAATTGAAACATTTAGCTATCAAATCAATCATTTCGTTGCGTTGTACATTGTTTAGAAATAGAATTAGTTTAAACATCCAAGGTAGTTTGATTCAATATGCAGCTTGATCGATTCCGGCTTAATGAAGTTATTTTAACCATTTTTTTTAATACAACTTGGCGATCAACAAATGAGTTTGTTCATCCCTAACAGATTTTTAAAAAATATTGATTTAAAATAACTTCATTCAGTCACATTATCAAGTTGTATATTGAATCAAATCTCACCTTGAATGTTATATTAACCCTAGTTCATCCTGCATGTATGTCAGTTTAGCATCCACTTCAATTTTATAAAAGTGACACTGATTATTGAAAGTTTGTTTATTCCTTGAGGTTGCCATCGATCTTTGAAGTTATACGTTCGCTTATATAAGTGAATGCTAAAAACAACGCATTTAGTTATGGGCAATGAGACCAATTTATAAGTAGGTACTTACGTGTTTTTAGACGAAGAGATTTTGCTTAAACATAGTACAGCATACTAAATTTATCTTCCATGTATTTTTACAGTTAGTTGAAATACTTTTATGGAAACTAACACAATAAACAATGCGAAATAACGCTTGACGCCATGTTGACGTGTCGCAGTCGGAGGGTAGCAGTATATTAAAGATATAATGTGCGCGCGCAGTACAACCAATACGCAGTGTCGGACACTTACTGAAAACGATTGGAGTTCAACAAATAACCCGACGTTTGATTTGGCAATCGTAGTTTATTTAAATCAACAAGCTAAAGTACGTTTGTTTCAATGTTCAGTTTGTCACAAAACGTGTTCATTTGACACTTTTTTCAGCATTCATTTAACTAAAATGGATTTTTTTCAACATTAATGTAGTATTGGACTAAAATATGAAATTTGTTGACAATATTAGTTTGTATTAAATACGACTGATGTTAAATGAAATTCACTTTTGCATTCTTTTATTAACCAACTGTAATAATGCATTCAAATAAAACAAATTTAAGTCAACTAATTTTTTATGTTAGTTTAACCATCTACAAGCGGTTCAGTGAATATAGTTTCGTTTAGAACGACTAAAAAATATTTGATCAAATGCATTACTCTTCAAAACAACAAAATTGGTTGTATCAACCAAATCACTTTTCTCAGTGTAGGAAGCCAAATAACGCAAGATGAAAAAAGCGCCAAAGATATAAAACAAAGGTTAGTATAAGGCCGTGCTACATTAACAAGAAAAAGCAACTACTGTGTTCAAAAGCAACAAACATAGAAACAAGGAAAAGATTGCTTAAAACATATGTGTGGAACACAGCACTGTACGTCTGTTAAGCCTGTAGAGTAGAAGAAGCGTACAAGAAAAAGGTAGAAACCTTTGAAATGTGGTGCTACAGACGAATGATGAAGATATTATGGACAGATAAAGTTAAGAACAAAGAGGTACTAAAAATGGTAGGGGAAGAAAAAAATACGTGGAAAACGGTAAATAATAGGAGAGATAAGATGATAGGCCACATACTACGGCATGAGGAAATAGTGCGGAATATATTAGAAGCAGAGATTGGAAAAAATGGAAGTAGAGGTAAACCTAGGTTAGACTAATGCACACAGATAGTGAAAGATGTAGGCTGTAGGAATTTCAGGGAAATAGGTAGGCAAGCTCAGAATAGAAATCAATACAATTACGCATCCTTCTTAAATACATATTACAAAAGTCTTTGATATAAGCTTAAAATTATAATATAAAATCACTTTTCTTGATTATTTTTAAATATTGTTCTTGTTACTCTGCTTCAACTATATTCTTACACGTTCAGCTTCTATAGACTCTTGATTTTTTTATAGTTTTGTTTGGTCGTTTCTTAATCGGTGTATTATATACATTCTTGCTTCTCCTAATATTAATTAGACATCTGACATTTCTATCATTTCCAAAAACTAGAGAGTTGTCAATTTGGGTTTTTTTTTATTTTTAACTTCGATGTCTGATAGCTTCACAATACATCTACATACAATGGATCTTCTATATTAATTTTTAAAAGATAACTCAACAAACTATATTCTTAAATTCACCATTAATAAAAACTTCTCTCACCAATCTCTCTATTAAAATAATAATAATCTTTCCATGGTAACTTCATCTTGGCTAACTATTAGTCTTTATCTATTTTCTACATACTTTCTCTTATTCTAAATACAAATTTTTTTATTATATATTTTATTTTATCATCTGTATAAATAATTGTCTTTGATCTAGACAACCTTACACTAATTTTTTTATAAATCTTCTTTGCTCTTTTCTTAAATCTATTTTTTACATTTTATCATTGTCTCTCATTCAATATCTCTAACCCAGCACTCTATATTTAAAATGGATTTCTTTGTTATGTCCACCAGAAAGGACTTGCATGTCAAACCAACAAAATAACCCCACTCAAAATAATATTAACACCTTGTACTTTTTTCTCACTCTTATCCATACATAACCAAATAACCCTTCCTTGTTGCGCTTGTTGACCACCTGCGATTCCATAACTCGCGCGCATTTCGTTTGCAAAGTTCATAACAATAATGAAAACTTACTTAAATATTAAAGCTTTTGTATTCATTAATTTTTAATATAAAATTTGTTAAGTCAAAAACGTGATGTTTATGCATAAAAAACTTTAAACGATAAGTAACTTGGCTAAAATGCAGTTATTTAAAATACAGCATGCAATTTCAGCAAAAGTAGGCAGTTCTAAATCAACTTATAATTTGCTTGTGACTTCTAAGTATAGGTTGATATAAACATTTTGAACTCAATATAAAATTCAGTAACATATCACTTGCAGTAGAATAAAAATCTGGTTATCATTCACAGAATCAAACCAGGTTTGGTACAAAAACTATTCAGTCCTACGCTCGATAAACCTTGTTTAGTTGTTATCTAGCACATGCAAAATTTATCAGTTGACCATACTAGTCAATGCTTTAATTAGGTTTCCAATTTCAATTAATATTAAAATTATAACTAAAACGTCCTCCGAACATTACATAAACAAAATATAAAGACAAATTAATGCCATAAATTTGAACATTAGGATATCCAATACAAATTAGAAATCGTATGTGTTAAGTAGTGCTAAAATATAAGGTGTTACTAAAAAGAATTGTAAATTTTGAAACTTTCCGTTGATCCTACACATTTCGAAACTATTTCATCAGACTATGGAAGAAGCCAGCACGGCCACTAAGCGCATGTTAGGCACCTCTTCGCCGCCAATAGTTAATGCAATCTGATCAGTTCTAGAAATTTTTAGTACCCAAATTAAGTGACCCTAGAACCATCTTTAAAACCATAAGACACATTTTCTAAACAATACCACCCACAAACAACTGTACACTATTATATAGTAACAAGATAACAAGTACCAAATTAAGAAAATTAAAACAAATTTGAATCGTTTTCAATAACTTAATTCAAGAACTTGCTATTGTTCTAGAGTTGATGTATAAACGAGGTCGAGTAAACAAGTGTCTTATCGGTATACAACTCTCAAATAATATTTAATTATACTAAGCAACAGCACAAGATCTGAGAATACTAATTTGACATTTAGCACTCCCTGGTAACTCGGAACCGGGAAACGAAACCTTACAGAACCTTACAATAACTGCAACAGTGAAAATAATGAACACTTTAACATCACCAAACCCAAACCAATCCATCCTTCAACCTGAACAACACAAAAGCCAACCTAACAGAGCTCCAACTCAAACATAACTATACACATCTGCACTCAAAACAATCAAGCAACCAATTTTTTCAAAGGCTATCAACTCTGTCGACAACCTACAGCTAAAAAAATACATCTATAAAATAAGTGGTATTGTGCAACCCAAAAACATAATAGCAGCATCGAGACTATGAAACGGCAGAATAGGCATATACTTAAACATCAGAGAACTTGCTGATAAAATAGTCAACAATTATGCTGAAACAGAGATAGATAATCATAAAATGAATATAAGGAAAATGATCACGACGAGTAAAAAATTGATTATCTCTAATGTGTGCCCCTCGATTCCCCACGAATTTATTGAAGAAACGCTAGTCAACCTTAAAATTAAAGCAACATCCTGAGTACAATCTATTTGAACTGGTATTCAAGATCCGCATATATGCACATAATCAGCTTTCGTCGGTTTGCCTTTATTAACCCCGAAGAAACACAATCGGTTCCAGCATCGGACCTAATAAATTTTGAAGGAGAAGACTACAGAATTTTTCTACAAACCGACGAAACAAGAAAATGTACAGCTTGTAATAAATATCACCCTACAGCAGATTGTACCCTTATCCACGGTAAAAATCTACAAAATATGTCAGAAAGCAATAAAATGAAAGAAAATATGAGTGTGTAACGTTTACATTCCCCCCAGTCTAAATCTAACCCAACAGGAACTGTAAAATCTCATTGACCAACTACCTCCACCCTATTTGATAGTCGGAGACTTTAATGCACATAACCCCCTACGGGGCGGCGTAAATACCAACAAAAATGGCAAAATCGTTGCAAAAACTCTAGAATCCGACCACCTAATCCAACTAAATGACAATAGACCAACTCATCTGAATGCAAAAACAAACTCCTTCTCATCAATAGACTTCTCTATTAGTCACGCCGATATAACTGACAAAATAAAATGGGATTCTTTACCACACTGCTATAGCAGCGATCACTTTCTCATAATGTTAGACTAAAATATATACCGTGAAAAATTAAGACTACAAACCTACTTGGAAATTTAATGAAGCTAACTGGGACAAATACAAAAACATCCTAGATAGCAGCAACCTATCAGTCAAGGCAATCCAAAATATCAATGACGCAATAGAACAAATTATAGGCACGATCCAAAGTGCTGCTAACATATATACCAATAATACACCACAGTAGCAAAAAAATGTACAACGTACTATGGTAGAACACTGATTGCAAAAATGCAATAAACTAAAAAAACAAGCTGTCAACAAATTCAAAAGATAGCCAAATACAGACAACCTTATTACCTTTAAACAACTCAAAGTCAAAGCATGAAAAATCTTGAGGGACGGTAAAGAGGCGTCGTGTACAAAGTTTATTGTCACAATAGACTACAACACTACAAATAAACATGTTTGGAACAAAATAAATAGTATCAACAAACGACACACAACTTTCATCATCCCTGGTCTAAACGCAATAAGCGGAATAGTAACTGGTCCCGGAGATATAGCTGAAGCGCTAGCATTGCACTTTCAAAACACCTCCAGCACGCAACAATACTCGACTACCTTCCAGCAAATTAAAATAAATGCAGAAAATAAGCCACTACAACACATTAAAGATGAATCAGAAGAATACAATAATAACCTGAGCATACAAAAACTGTAAGACGTATTAATGGCTATTAAAAATTCTAGTCAAGAACTAGATGATATACACAACATCATAATTAAACAACTACCTAACACCTTTAAAACAACAATTCTAGAGTTTTACAACAAAGTTTGGTGACAGGAATATATTCCATCGATATGGCAACATTCCATCATTGTGCCCATCCTAAAACCCGACATAGATAAAATGGAAGCAAATAGCTACAGACCCATATCACTAACTTGTAACATGTGCAAAATTATGGAAAAGATAGTGAACCGGAGATTAATCTGGTGTCTCCAGAAACACAAAATTATATATAAACTACAATGCGGTTTTAGAAAGAAACATTCAACGATTGACCAAATTAGTAGACTAGAGTCTCATGTAAGAAACGCATTTATAAACAATGAACGATTAATAGCTATTGCATAGACCTGGAGAAAGCCTTTGACACCACTTGGAAACACAGGATAGTACAAATATTAATACAAATTTGGTTAAAAGGTAGAATAGTTGATTTTATACATATCTTACTCCTCAATAGAAAAATTTAGTGTAAGACTGAACGAAATATTCTCAAACACATACGACGAAAAGACTAGTATTCCACAAGGATCCGTATTAAGTGCTACCCTATTTTTATGTGCCATAAACGATATTCTAACATGCATAGACAAACCAGTCAAGTCACTACTATATGCCGACGATCTACTAGTATACTGCTCTAATAAAAGTGCCAAAGTCATCCAAAGCAAACTACAAAAAACCTTAGACAAAATAAATCATTGGACTACCATAAACAGCTTTAAAATATCAACTAATAAGCACAGTGCATACACTTCTCAAAATCTAGAAACCCAGAAAACCCCGAACTTAGATCAACAGCAATATACTAAAATCTACATAGGAATTACACTATTTAGGAATAATTTTTGACACCACACTTACATGGGTGCCGCCTATAAAACAATTAAAATCTAAGTGCGCAAGATCTCTGGACATACTGAAAGTAGTATCACATAATAACTGGGGGGCAAAGAGAAACTCACTAATGACTATTTTCAAAACATTAGATCGATCAAATCTCGACTATGCAAGTTTTATATACGGCACAGCAAACAAACACTTTCTAAGCAGTGTATAACAGCGGTCTTAGAATAGCAACAGCTGCATAGCGAACAACCCCTGTGATGAGTATATACAACGAAGCTAGTGAAGCGTCATACGAATACATAAATAAGCAAATACTCTTAAACTACACTTTAAACATACTAAACCTGCAAACTCGTCTAAACTACTCAGAAATTAAGAACCCTCAGTACGAAATATTATATAAAAAACATACAAAGAACATAAAACCCTACACAATTAGAGCAAAAGATGAGTTAACCTCTCTTGATTTCATCCATCTCACCCATAATATAATTCCATACCTTCCAGAAACAAATCCCCCCTGGCAAGTAGATAGTCCAAAGCTACATTTGGACCTTGCACAATACCCAAAAACGACTACTTTACTGGCCGATTACAAAAATAAGTTAAATGAAATACTGAATAGTAATTATAAAGACTACCAAAAGATATAATACCGACGGATCGGTTACAACAAATAAAACGGGCTGTGCTATCATATGCGAAAAATACAGTGAAACCACCCGGTTAGCAAATAACACATCCATCTACACAGCGGAATTATACGCCATCATTAAAGCGTTGGATTACATTAAAATAGTTGTAACACCCAATATGCAATAGTTACCGACTCACTGAGCACATTGTACTCGATGGCAAATAGTTTCTCCGACAACACATTGGTTAAATCCATATTAAATAAAAACAACCAACTAAACAAAACTGGAAAAACAACGGTATTTATATGGAAGGCGGCTCCGTGGCGTAGTGGTATTGTTGTGACTACTACGCCCAAGGTCCCGGGTTCGAATCCCGACACGGTCCGCTTGAAAGATGTTAGGCAAACATTTTTCACAAAAATACACCCTCGTTCGGATGAGAGGTAAAATGGAGGTCCCGTGTGTGAGTGTTGTCACGCACGTTAAAGATCCCTACCTTGCTTGGAACAGCAGGGGTTTGGCAAAATTCCAGATTTTCCAGGTAAAAAAAACTTGCTTCCTGGCCAATGTAGTACCTTCGATTGGAGCAATGGAAAATCACATGTAAGGTATTTATATGTATGCCTGTAACTACTACGCCTAAGGTCCCGAGTTCGAATCCCGACACGGTCCGCTAGAAAAATGTTAGGCGAGCATTTTTCACTAAAATACGTCCTCGTTCAGATGAGAGGTAAAATGGAGGTCCCGTGTGTGAGTGTTGTCACGCACGTTAAAGATCCCTACCTTGCTTGGAACAGCAAGGGTTGGGCAAAATTCAAAATTTTTCAGGTAAGAAAAACTCGCTTCCTGACCAATGTGGTACCTTTGGGTAGAGCATTGGAAAATCACAATTAAATTTATATGGATACCATCTCGTACAAGTATCAGTGGAAACGCAGAAGCGGACAAGATGGCAAAGAAAGCTTGCAACAAGGCCGTAATAGACGAAACACAAACAATCTTACGAAATTTAACAATACATGCCAAAAATATACTAAATGAAACATGGGAGCAACAATGGGAAAGTGTAGACACACAAAACAAACTAAGAAAGCCACGAGAAACAACTAAATATAGAAACAAACTAACAAAAATGAAACTGAAGAGAAGAGAAGAGGTTAACATAACAGGACTTAGACTAGGACATACTAAATTAACACACTAACACAAATTACATCAGCTACCACCACCAATCTGTCAAACATGTCATATCAATAACGGTAGAACATATCCTAACTACATGCTCAGAATATAAACAAGAAAGACAAAAAGTGAACTACAGAACAATATATCTGATATTCTCGCCGATACCACATAATGCTATTCAGAAGCTATTACTTTTTATCAAACTTACAAAAATTATGTTGTAAAAGCTTACACAGCGCTAATAACCTGTAGCTGTTGAAGCGTAAAGAAACTAATAATAATAATATTTTTCTTATTTTTGAACAACAGCGGATGGCCGGAAAATATATATTTCTCGATGTAAACAAATTGGTATGTTTAAAACGAATTCACAAGGTCACCCTGTAACTATGGTCTTTCAATTTATTAATAGATATAGGATTTTAGGATTAGATAACAATATGTGGAACTCGTTTCGTTTAAAAAACTGTATGACTTTCGTTGGATCTTCCATCCTCATAAAAAGTTAAGAGAATTTATAGAATTTAAGGATATATACTTATAAACAATTGTATTAATTCTTCTAAATATGACATTACCTTTTTGTAATACAAATCAATAAACGTGATTTTCCTTTTTAGATGGTTTGGGTGCAAGTGGACTATAGCAATATCATTTTTGGCATACATGCCATTCATCGCATCGCAATTTTATGCACAATTTTATACAATGATACCTTCTGGATTACTTGTTGGATTTGGAGGAGGTCCCTTATGGTGTGCTAAATGCACGTTTCTATCAGTCATATCAGAAACTTATTCTCAACTAACTGGAGTAGCGGTTAATGTAGTTGTTACTCGCTTCTTTGGTGTGTTTTTCATGTTCTTCCAGTTATCGCAAGTTTGGGGAAACCTTATTAGTTCTGCAGGTAGGCAAAGTAATACCAACAACATGTACATCAGTCTGTTTAGTGCTCTCGTCTGGCACAACTTCAATTACGGATATGAATCTTACTGTTTCCAATATTACTTTGGTCAACAGAACATTATTAACACCTGCGCATCTGATGCCTGATGATGTACGAAATATATGCGGAGCTAATTTTTGTCCAGGAACAACCTCTCAAGTTAATCCTAATTTGGAACCACCGCCAAAGGAAAAAATTCAACTTATTGCAGGAATATATTTGGCATGTATGGTAATCGCTGTTCTCATTACAGCTTTTGGGGTTGATTCTCTTAAAAGGTATTGCTTGATGCATTTAGATTGTATTAGAGTTTATAATTTACAGGTATGGAAAAAATCGTACAGGAAGTGCACATGGCTTATCAGGATTAAAACTGCTTGCTGTTACGCTCAAGCATACACTCAAACCTTACCAAATCTTAATTCTACCAATTACAATGTTTATAGGTGCTGAACAAGCTTTCTTAACAGCAGATTATACAGCCGTATGTGAATTTATGTAACATTTCTAAAACTCTATTCATTGCTTCTAGTCATTTGTATCCTGTGGATGGGGAATTGGCAACATTGGATACGTAATGATTTGTTTCGGTGTAGCAAATGCCATTACTGCAATATCAGTGGGAGGTATCGTTAAGAAAATAGGACGAAACCCTATGATAGTATTTGGATTTTTACTACATCAAGCTATTTTAATAGTCCTTTTAGTATGGAAACCCCATCCTGGAAATAAACCAATATTCTTTATAATAGCTGCTCTTTGGGGAGCATCTGACGCAATCTGGCTCGTGCAGATTAATTGTGAGTATATTTATTTAGATATTAGTTAAAGGATACACAAAGTGTACTAAAGAAGTTTGACCACTTTCTCTCTCAAACTCTCTAAACTCAAGGATTGGTTAGTTTTTAAAGTGTAAGACAACAGCTTGGGCTTTATTTTCAAGGGAGCGAATTTTAATATAATACGCACACTCAGACATCCAACTCCCTGAACCTAGTCAGCAAAGCTGAGTTTTCTAAATAGCAAGTTACATCAAATAACACTGAGTTTGCATAATTTTTTTCTACATAATTGTATAAGGTTTTTAGAGATACTTTTCTTTAATTCTGAAGATAATTTAAATTGCAGTATTTATTTGGAAATGTTAAAACTTTGAATTAGTTAAATTAACAAATGTATTGCTGAAAATGATCTCCACCCACCTTATTACAATGATTCGATCCAGCTTCAAGTTTTTTTCCTATATTTGCCTGTACTTCCAATATCAGTAACCGGTATTCTGTTACAATCAACTGTCGCAGCCCTTGTAGATTTGCACAAAACGAATATATTTTTTTAGTTTGAGTATCCTCAGAAAAATAAGTGCAAAAGCAAGTTTGGATAAATTTCCAGATCAGGAAATGGGAATCTCAGTTGACTGCCTAGATTGTGTGATTTGTCGTGTTGGACTTTTTCCTGTGGAGATACGTGAATGAGAGGGTCAATACTAATGCTTTACAAACTGTTTAGAGTTTGGAAGATAACGTCTATGATATTATTCCTAACATCGAACCAGAAATGGGTAAAACTTCATACAAATCACTGAAGAGTGACTATTAGCCCGAAAGGTCCGGGCGGACATTTAGATAATGTACCTCACACTTAACCTCCTTATTTATAATTTGAATTTAGATAAAGAAGTTGTCTACGTTTGGGAAACCCATAATTTCTGAACAAAGCTAGATAGGTTTTGGTCCTCTTATAGCGACTTTTTAAAAAAGCTTCTTCTGAAAACTCTATTAACAATTTATTTGAAACAGAATTACAAGTTAATTTCTAATTACAAGTACGTTATATGCAGTAATGTGTAGAGATCGAAATAATTCTAAGTTGACTTTCACTATTTTAAATAAACTAAAATTACGGTGAGTAGCTGAACTACCAACAATGTTAAACTTGTGAAGTTCTAGACTGACTAGCCATCTTGGGCTCCTGAGGGTATTTATGCTATTTCTGCCCCTCACATTGCTTATGGAAACTGCAGTACTAAGTAATAATCTTAATACTAATAATTGCTGTCTTATTGTCTACTGTGACCTGCACCTGCAGTGTCATGTTACGTCTGGAATACAATGTATTCACATCCGTTCTCATGCCTGGCTTGTGAATTTTCATTATTTATTATATGTTCTTCAATTTATAGATTGTAACAATCTAACTTAAGTTTTAATAATCCTGTTTGATTACATAATCCTGATTTGGGGGATATGTAACTAGCTACAAACTAATACTTTCAATTTTCTTGACGTCCTCAACAGTATTAATACAAAGAGCAAATTTACCACTAAATATGAAGGAAATGGTTCTATTAACTTTTTTAATCTACAAATAACTAAAACCGTATTCAATAATTTTAAATTTATTATATTCAGGAGAGTAATCTAAACTGACTAGGTAATTTCCGCCCACTCACGCTACCATTGCTACCCTTGGCAACACAAAGTTGCTTTTTTTATTGTTATATTATTACCTACTCGGTGTTCTTTTCAACAAATGCAAGCATTTGAAATAAATAAGTTTCCTTAAACCCATTTCTATAAAAATTGCTATAATCCAAAAGACTTTGATAAAATAATAACTAAGACCAAATTAAGAAAACAATAGCTTAACATATAAGCCTCTAAAAATTACAGCTGTCAAATTAAGTATGTCGTCTCACAATTCATTAATTTCAATATAAATAATAAAATGGACAATGTTTTTCGTAGATTTTCTGGCAATATAAAAATTTCACACAACGCTCAAAACACTTTAAAACGCCCTCCAAGTACTTTGAGGCTTTACCTGGAAACCTGAAAGCGTGCACTTAGCAGTTGTAATTGATGATGAATGCCCTAACTAAAGAGCCAACCACTCTTACGAGTTCAATAGTTTAAATTAATACCTCTTCAAATTCAATATATCCATATACTCCAATCAATACCTTTAATATTAGTAAATGTAAAAATTTTAGAACCAAACATCAATTTCTAGACACAATTTAACGATAATAAAATATTAAAGCTACGGTGTTATTTATGTTTTCCTGTTGAACAAGTGATCCGCCTGCAGCACACTCACTCTTCAATTCACTACATCCTCTAGCTTTAAAACTCTAATAATGGATTTAAACACTTTTAAATATAACATTCTTGTTAACGTGATCAAGTCTTCCGCACGCTACGTCTAGACCCTTTGGCGAACCCTACTCGACTCCCCACACCACCCTGCGCTAACTTACTTGCTACTTAAAACGCAATACGGGACGTCCTGTTACACTACGCAGTTTAGAACCCCCATGATAAATTTAACTCAGTTTTTAAGCATGTCTTGGTAATTTAGATGAATCTATACCAATACATTTTTTGGTTACCTTACGATACGGTAAACTTTACAGTTTTAAATTACAAACATCATGAATACCCAACGAAAGGCCATTGACATCATCCTTCACTTCATAAGAATTTGTTCCATGCCTCGATATTATGGAAGTCGGACCGGTATATACCTGCAGTAAAAAGAATTTTTTATTTCTTTTTCCATACCGAGGACTAAAAATGGGTCCAACCTAGTACCTTATCGCCTTGTTCAAACTGAATGCACTTTTTATGTATTTTGTTCATGACCTAATTTACGCTTTTTAGCCATAGACTTTAATTCATTATCTGTAATGGTCATAACTTCATCCCTACTTACATTTAACGAACTGGCAAGGAAAGCAATGTTTTTAACCATGAGTTTATCGATCGGTATTCCAAAATGCAATTCAAAATGACTAAATCCTGTAGAATCATAGACAGCTTTGTTAATGCACTTCTTTATTTTATCCAACACTAGAGCACACTCTCCATAGGCCAAATCATACACCGATTACAAAGCGCGCACAATCTTACGATACACGTGTTCTGTCATACCCTGTAGGTAATCCGTTGATGTATGGGCAACCCTGACACCTACGGTTCCCAATGGTTCCCTCCACTCCTGAATACCATTGCCTGTAAGTGTGAATTTGGGTTTGCCAATCTCTAACAAATACCTGTTTATTAGACATCGCAAAAAAGCAGTCGCTGTAGCAAGCATGAGATAGGTCAACGAAACCAGCTTACTGAAAACATTAACTACAATCAATAACTAAGCTGCACCCGCACGTAATACGGACCGAGGACACACCTAATCAAAACACAACTTTATTAGGCGCTTTCAACAACACGCTGTTATATTCACCCTAAACTTTAACAGAACTCTTTGTATATGACTCAAGTTGCACCCAGAAACGATTTCCCAAACAAAATGCTCATCCCAGAGAAATAAGAATTTTTACACAACGTCTGAAAAGACTTTTCCTTCACAACATGCCGATTATCCTCGTGTTCTGGAAAAACACATTCTAAGACCAGACTATTCTTCGTGATCCCGTCTAAATAGAACTCCTTCATTCTCCAAATTCCAGCCGGAATATCTTTTTGCTTCCGCTTCAGACAATTCAGCTTTTATTTTTGCACAAAATTTGTCCTCTCTCTGCTTTTCAACTCTATTTCCCATGCTCAGCTTAACCGTTTTACACAAATTGTATTTTTATTATCATACGAGCCTCGACCGAAACCCCCTTGAAGATTACCGATTCACCTCTTCCTTGAGTGGATAGCGGGATAATGTGTATGCGAAAACTTTCTTCTTACCCGCAAAATGGGTAATACTAAAAGTATACTCTTGGAAATATAACATTACATGTGATTTTCCAATGCTCCACCCGAAGGTACTACATTGGCCAGGAAGCGAGTTTTTTTTACATGGAAAATTTTGAATTTTGCCGAATCCTTGCTGTTCCAAGCAAGGTAGGGATCTTTAACATGCGTGACAACACTCACACACGGGACCTCCATTTTACCTCTCATCCGAACGAGGGTGTATTTTTGCGAAAAATGCTCGCCTAACATTTTTCAAGCGGACCGTGTCGGGATTCGAACGCGGGACCTAGGGCGTAGTAGTCACACACATACCACTACGCCACGGAGCCGCCTTGGAAATATAACACCCTTTTCCCCGAATATTCGCGAATTGATCAACTTGCACGACATTAAAGAAGATAACGACTTGTTATCGGTAACTACTGCTAATTGACGTCATATAACAATATTCGCAAACTCTGTAAGCAATGCAATTCTGCTAAAGCTTCCATTTCTGCAACACAGTATCTACTTTCAGAAGCGTGTAACGTACGACTCGCAAATGCGATTATCTTCTTCTCTCATATACCCGGATTAATCTGAAATAGACAACCATCCGGACCCTGTTTGAATTAGAAGCGCAGAATCCAAATACGGATGCTTCAACATAATAATCAATAAAAAAATTATTTTAATGTTTTGAAAAACCTCCTGCTGCTCTAAACCCTAACACCATCGAGCACACTTAAACTTTCAAGAACGATCACATTAAATCAGCTTGTTTTTCGCAAAACTACGCTCGTAATTAATGACCCCCAAAAAAACCCTTCACTGTCAAATTTTCCGCGGCACCAGAATCTAATTAATAGCATCTACCCGGGACGGATCTACCGCCAGTCGTTAAACTGAAATGATATTACTCAAAACGACATTCGATTTCATAGCAAAATTGCATTTTTAATTTTATTGTTATACCAGAAACTTCCAACTTATCCAATATCATAGTTAAATGAATTAACTGTTTTTCTACTCCCTCGGAATAAATAAGGAGGTCATCGACATAAGCCATCACATATGATTTCACTACTGGATCTAAAATCTTTCCCAAAGCCCTTATAACAAACTCTATAGAAGTATTCAGCTTAAATGGCAAAGTTTTAAAAATATTCGTATTTTCTTCATATAGTAATTCAGTTAATTTTTGGTGCTCGGGTTTAATTGCAATTAACCAGGAGCCCGCCGTTAAATCCAATATACTTAAACACTAACCTTAAGAAAAATTATACCACAAGTCCGGGGGTTCAGGAGTCTAATCCTATCTATCACCATACGTTTGTTCAAGAACCTTTTGTCCAAACAAACCTTTATGGTACCATCTTTTTTTAACCACCACCCGCGGACTGATATATTCGGTTCTTCTAGCCTCGGTTGTCCCACGCTATCATCTCCTTTATCTGCCGCTTCATCTCTTCTTATACGCGTATGGAATAGGATAACAGCCGATAAAAAAGAGGTACCATCCCACATTTCGATTTCATGAAAATATTTATTTGTCCGACCTGGCCTATCCGAAAATACTGACCTGTGAGACGCTAACAGCTTATACAAACATTTTTCCCTAGAGAAACTCTCAGTCCGATTTACTGCTACCTTAATTTGAAACATCTTGTAGGGCACTGTCCTCATTTTTAACCTAAACTCATTGCAACAGGCATAGAAATGTGACAAACTGTTAAGCGAATATCCTGTTTTACTGCCACGCTAAATTCAATACACCCCGCTAGTTCCTCTGAAATATCAATTTTCAAATTCTCTGGCTTATCTGCTTGCTTCATACTTCTGACATTCCACGTTCCGATTCGCAAAACGTTACCGAGTCTTCTTCTAAACTTTCCAATCACGTCCTTCAAAGTAGTCCCCTTCCGGAATTTTTTACCCCGAAGGATGCCACTATCTTAAATAAAAATTTAAGTATGCTGTGTGCTTGGGAAATAATGTGGTGATTTTCCGTTGCCTGCCACATCACAGTAGTATGTCTTAGAATGCCATACCGATCTCAATAGTCTCTGTCACTCTAAGTGCCGATTGAGCTGCTGCTCTTTTTCGGAAACCTATTTTACTCTGATTCCTCACTAAGACCCCCTAATTTGGTTAAACCTGTAGTTCGGCTCTTTAGATCATTGGAACAGAAGTGCATCTCCATTTCTATTAAATAGCATATCCCGACTTCTCTTTTCCTTCCTGATACTGCCATTATCGTTATAGTTTACAGTATTCGTGACACGGAGGTTTGGACCATTATTACCATTATTATTCCAAGCATTCTTTCTATTTTCGTGACGAACACCACTGTATCACGCTAGCTCAAACCTATAAGATTACTATTACTTTTAATATTATCAGAAGTTTGATAAGCCTTATCGATTACACTTGCGTATATTTCTACCTCTTCTGATGTTCTAGGAACGTAATTTATAATTCCACGCAGTATCTTGCTCAAAAAGTGATTTTTTAAAAGCCAAATAAGCTCTTATTCCTCCAAAGGTACGGTTAAGAAGTTTGCTTCCGTTACCAGCTTTCAAAATTAATTTGCTCTTGCACCCCTTTCGTAGCATCCAAATCTAATCTTGTGAAAAAGTTTCCTTTCTTCTTCCACCCCCAACAACAGTTCTTAAATGACTCCTTAACTTTATTGGAAGCTTTCAGCGATTCCTCTTTCAGCATTCCCCAGTCCTGCGCCAAACCACGTCAATTATTAGCAAACTAAAAAAATCCTTCTAGTTTCGGGTATCCTTGCTTTAAACAATATTGCCTCTATTTATATTAAAATTATGGGATACAACTGTCACTCAGGAGGAAAACACAAACTGGTACCTTCAAAGCTTAATACCGCTGTATTTATTACAACACCACTGGTTTCTCGTGAGTTGCACCCTCACTATTAATTTCATTAATTACTACCTCATTACCCTTTCCTTGCTCCCTAACAGAATCAGATACACGATTCGCCTGGTTACTCATTTATTCATACTAAGAGAAATATTAGTGTCCATTTGTTCAATAGACTCCATTAAAATAACATTTTGACAATTCATACTGCTAACACTGCTGCCAAATGCTTCGACGCTTCTGCGATTTCGTTCTCAAGGCCATTTAATTAACCTTTTGTAAGCCGGTTTTAACTTTACTTCTTGCACTATACACATTTGGCATCCGTCTTTCTATGACACATTGCCATACTTTAATGCGGGCACATAGCAACATTCAAGTTCTCGACGATACCGTATTAGGCATTACAACTCAGAAAATTATTTACTGAAACTTCGATGATGTTTTTGTAAATATTTAAACATTTATTCACCTCGGTTTTCCATACCTCAATCAATACTACACAATAATTAATGTAGCTGAGTGCGCTACAATAGACAAAAATATTTCAATTTTAGTTTCCCATCACCACTGGGTTTCTATTACTATTATTGGATACCCGCATTAAGAAAATAATACCGTATCGTTGTTATGACTTCACTATACTTTTTTCTTAAGTTCTATAGAGTTTAGTCAAAAAGCATCAACTTTATGTAAATTGCTATAACGGTTTTGCTATAACGGTTTCCATACTTTGAATATGTAAAAATCCTCTGTTACTGGCCACTGTTGCTATTAACGCCATCGTTTTTTAATGTATTTGAACCGCACTTTGTTCAGACCCGATTTGGGGCCGGTTTAGTGTGCGCCACTCTGTATAAAACGCGTACAGGTGTGACAATTTTACTTTATATCCACAAACTAATCTATTCAAGAGGTTCTGTCCACTTTACACACAAACTTAATTTATTTGTTATTAGTATCATTTATATGTATTGTTTTTACTTCTCCTTAACTTATTTGGAACGTATGTCAACTATTAACTTCTAGTTATAGGAAGTGCCAGGCGGGCGTAAATATAAACTATAGGACAAAACGTAATTTTAATCTATATAATTACTCAATTTAAACATGAACATAATATATTTGCATAAGGTCACAATAATTTATAAGTAGCCATCTTGTAGATGCGTCATCCAATCAATAATAATATAAGAGACGGAAAATATAGTAAAACCAATCAACAGTAAAGGCGGTTAATTTAAATAAAAGGCAGAATGCCTACAGCTTCGGCCATTCTGACATTTAAATCGGCCTCGATTTACAATACTAAATTAAAATAATGCTCTAGTATACACACAAATATACTTCAATAATACATAAAATACAAAGTTTCATGACTTATACCATAACCGCATGTTTGCAACGTCACAAACACTTTCAAACGGTTTTTGGGTAACTTGAAACCCTTCAATATCACAAATAAGATATCTGTCATGTCGCCAACATTTTTTAACTAAATAAGGTCCCTTGAATTTGGGCAATAACTTTTTATTTACACCTGGGGTAGTGTCAATATTGCTGATCATTACATAATCTCCTTCATTAAATAATTGTGGAGGTTTATGTTTTTTGTTATAGTAAATTTTGTTCTGAGCCTGGATTTTTTCAATATGACTACTAGCCTCTTGCCTAGATAACTCTAAATTCCTATCATAATCATTGCTTTCTAAATAGAATTTCAAATTATCGCTAACTTGGCCAACTTGGTTAATTCCGAATAATAATTTTGACGGTGTTTTACCAGTTGACCTATTGACCGAATTGTTAACTCAAATTGTACCTTACTCAGAACTCGATCCCAAGTATCAACTGATTCAGTAAGTTTGGCTATCATGGGGATATAAAACCTGTTGGATCGTTCTATCTGGCCATTAGCCCTTGGAACTCACGGCAATCAAAATATATTTTAAATTAAATTCGAAAATAAATTCTTCCAATAGATTGTTGGTACAACAAGAACCTCTATCAGAAATAATTCTACTGGGTTTACTATAAATTACAAAATATTGTTTCAAATGTTTAATCACTTCATTTGAGTTTGTGGTTTTACAAGCAAATAGTTTAAGAAATTTGGTGAAGCCATCAATTACAGCAAGAATATATTTGTTGCCTTCTGTAGATTTTTCTAATGGACCACCATGATCTATGTGTAAGGTATCAAATGGAAGATCACCCTTAGGGATATTATGCAATAATTTTGGACTTTCCCTGAACTTGGAGAAAAAGCAATACATTTTAAGCATTTTGAAATGTAATCTTTAACTTTCGATTTCAGGTTTGGAAACCAATAAGTTCTTAGAGTAATTTCAACTACTTTGTCAACTCCAATGTGTCCTAACTCATCATGGCAACTTCTAATTACATTATCTTCCATATTGCTTGGAACATAAAACAAACCGTGATCATTCAATTTCCTGTAAACCAATCCATTTCTAATTTTATAAAATTTATCCTTTCCTCACTGAAGTTTATTTCTTATTTTTAAGATTTCAGAATCACAATCTTGTTTACTGCTTAAATTCCTCTCAAATGTGTTGTCCTCTATGATTAAAACAGATTCTTCTGGGCTCAAGCAATCTACATGCCTCATTCGGGCGTTATCTCTATGCTCCACAACATAATCAAAATTTTGTAAACTGAGAGACTACCTAAAAATTCTGGGTTTTACATCTTTCTTATGTAATGCTAATTTCAAACTATTACAATCTGTAACGATTTTGAATGCGATTCCTTGAAGGTAAACTTTAAAACGTTTCAACCCATTAACAATAGCCAACATTTCAAGTTCAAAACTATGGTAACAGGATTCTACTTCAGTTGTTCGCTGACTAAAATAAAACACAGTGTGAAATTTGTCATCATCTTGCTACTGAAGCAAAATAGCACCATAACCTAAGCTACTTGCATCGCATTGAAGTTGGGTTTCACTTTTATGCGAATAAATTGATAAAACGGGTTCTGACGATAGTAAAATTTTAACTTTATCAAAGGTTTCTAATTGTTCAGGATGAAAAACAAAAGGAACATTTTTCTGTACTAAATCGTATAAAGGCTTAGTTAGGATTGAAAAGTTTTGTATGAACTTCCTAAAATAGGAGGCTAATTCAAGAAAACTATGCAATTGTTTGGTATTTAGTGGGATGGGATAATCCCTAATACATTTAGTAAACTGGTTATTTGGTTTTATACCTGTCGTATCAACATAATACCCTAAGTAGGTAGCACTTGATTGTACGAATGAACATTTATCAAGTCTTAATTCCAATTTATTTTCTACTAAAATAATCAATACCTCCTATAAAATTCCTAAATTTTGTTCGAAAGTTTCAGTGGCAATCATGATATCATCAATGTAAATTGTAATTTTGTTTTGACGCGATAAATCCCTAAACACAGTATTTATATACCTAGTAAAAGCATTAGGACTCTGTTTCAAACCGTAAGGCATAAATAAGTATTCATACTGACCCATAAGAGTCACGAACGAAGTGTATTTCTCCGAATCTGGGCATTTTAACATGAAAAAAAGCATTTCTCAAATCCGAAGTTGTGAAATATTTTTTCCGTTTTAAATTGCTTATCTGATCTTCGATTAAAGGTAGGGGGTGATTATCTCGTAATGTAACTTTGTTCAGAAATCTATAGTCTACACATATTCTGTACTCTGAAGTTTTTTTTCTAACTAAAACTATTGGCGAACAATATTCGGAAGAGCTTTCACGAATAATGCCCTTTTGCAATGAATCCTCTACTATAATGTTAACTGCATTATTTTCTACAAACGCTAATCTGCGGGGTTTGATATAAAAAGGCACATGATTAAAATCGAGTGTCAATTTTAATTCAAAATCTATTTTAGGTTGTGTAGGCCTATCAACTGCAACATAATTTTGAACAAAAATATTTTGAACTGGTCTTACATATTCTGGTTTAAGACCATCGTTTATTCTTAGTACAGGGGGTTCCTTAGAATCAATATAATTAATAGCAGAAATTTCTGCAAAATCTCTATCAACACTATTGAGTTTTCTAGTTTGGATATGGACAGTATCTTGATCAATAACAGTTACTAAATTAGGCTTTGATATAAAATCTCTACCAAGTAAACATTTGAAGGGTATTGCATAATCCTTAGCAACGTAAAATCTAACCAAAGTTTCGAAATTTTCAACTAATAATGTGGTTGTGATTTTACCTACAGGATCCAACCTTGGCCCATTTATTCCTGTAAAAACTAAATCATCGATAGGATCTAAATCCAAATTGCTTACTAACGAATTACAAATTAAAGAAATTGAGCTTCCAGAATCTAAAACAGCATTAGTGCACAATTTAAAACAACTTGCTTCAATACATACTGGTACAGTGTATGCTTTCTTTAAGTGAGTATTTTCTTAATTCAATAAAAGTGACGTGCGTTGTTGGTTAAGGATGTAGAAGTAGTAGTAGTTCGACTATATCTTGCATAATTATTTTGGGGACATAAACTTCGCTGATGCTCCGATGAACTACGCAGGTAGCAAGTTCCTCTTGCACGTGTTGGTTTGGGGCATGAAGTAGAATAATGTCCAGTTTCGTTACAATTATAACAACGAGATTCTGACGAGCCTATTGGTTTGACTTTTTTTACAGTTTTAACGGGTGTGTATTTTCCGTGTAATATCTTGGGTTCATTGTCAATTTAATAGTTCAATACTATATCTTTAAAAATCTCTTCAAAAGTGGTATGCGTTTTTACCATAATTAAATTTGCTAACTCTTTAGAAATTAATCCTATAGCCACCTGCTCTTTTTGTTCTTCAAGACTTAAACCTAGCTGTTTACATAATCGAATTTTGTCATAAAAATAAACACCAATATCTTTTTTCGAACATTGCGTTCTAGCCGTTATTGTTTTCCACATTGCCGTTATATTAGATACGTGTACAAAAACTTTGGTGAATTCGTGTTTGAAATCATCAAAATTATGAATGCAGCCGTGTTTAGTTTCAAACCAAAATGCGGCGGCACCTGCTAAATGGAATTTGGCAGCTTCTAACATAAATTCCTGCGGCCAACCATGCAGTTTTGCAGTAGATATTAATTGATCTAACCACTTATTGCTTGAATTAATATCACCGTAAAACATTTCAATTCTCTTAAAAAAATCTGGCATAATACTATAAGTTTTTTGTTGCTATTGACCTGTCAATAATTTCAACATTACAGCATTTTGCTCTACCATCATTTTCATTGTTTCTACTAACGTATAATCACTTGCTTCATGCTTAAAATCTTCTGTCGGTTTAGAACTTGTTTGATCCACTTTAAATTCGGGGGGCTGACCACTTGTAGTCATTTTTCCAGAATAAAAGGTTTCAAACATATCAGTTTCAATTGTTAAATCATTCGAATTTTCCATAAATTTCACCTAACCGCACTTTTTCGGAGCACGTGTTTTATTTTCTATATTAATGAAAATATTGTTCTACAATTCCACTTCTGAAGTTGTGGGAAGTGCCAGGCGGGCGTAAATATAAACTATAGGAACAAAACGTAATTTTAATGTATATAATTACTCAATTTAAACATGAACATAATATATTTGCTTAAGGTCACAATAATTCATAAGTAGCCATCTTGTAGATACGTCATCCAATCAATAATAATATAACAGATGGAAAATATAGTAAAACCAAACAACAGTAAAGGCGGTTAATTTAAATATAAGGCAGACTGCCTACATAGTAGATTTATTAATCTTCAAGTGTGCTTATCCACATGTAAATTTTATTATGTCAGCAGCTGTGATTTATATTCCAAATATACAGAGTTATTCACAGTGGATGGTCAATTAGACGTTTACGGAGAACTACTCAACATAGCGCTTTCAATTTTTGGTCACTTATGTAAGCGAGCATGCTCTCTCAATTTAAAATATTTTCAACTATGCAGTGTTGCCAATTCTAATAAAACGTAGTAGTAACTTTGTTATTTTAAATGAAATAACCTATACCTTAGGTCAGTTTTCGATTCCTTGTTTAGTTTTGATTAATGTTTCTTAATACTGTAGTATACTTATCTGTCATAGTTTTCGAGATTTTCATAATTTTCCGTTTTTTTATATTAGGGAAACGTGACTTCGATTAAATGTTGATAAACCTATGCTTCTAAACTCTATGGAGCTCTAACTTAGGTTGGGGTTAGTTAAGACCCAAAGGCACCACATCCTGTAACCAAATCCTCCAGTAAACATACAGGGTGATCCAGGCGCCATTGTTCCTTACTTAATTAAAAAAATTATTAAATGTTTGGATTTTTAAATGGAACACCCAGTATATTATTTGCAATTCAGATAGCTGATAAAATTAATATTTTTCTATGTATACTATTCCTATACCTAGTTTTACTGGTTTTGGAGTTTTGGACTTATAAACAAATATTTAAATAACTTTATCAAATTGTATTTTTTTTATTAAACAGCCTATAAATTTTTGACGCTCTGTTATTGCTTATTTTCCATCGTTGTTACTTTGTGCTTCTTAGTGTTGCATACTTATAAAGTAAATTAAACCTTGCATAAAATGGCAGAAAATGTCTATTCAAATACTGCTCTTATAAATTTATTTATGCTACATGGAGAATGTGGTTAAATTATAAGCCGCACTTGGCGAAAATTTAATGACATGTATCCAGATTTACCGGTATTAAGTAATAAGAAATTTAGACGACTGCAGAAAAGTTTTATAAATTTTGGTTCATGTTTAAAGGTTTCTAGACAGGCCCCCAAATCCGTAACTTCTAACGAAGAAAAGAAAATTAATGTTTTAGCATATTTTCATGCCTTTCCACAACCTTCAATAAGATTGGCATGACACGAATTGAATAAAAAGAACGCTTCTACACAGGGAATACTGGCTAAAAATAATATGTACGACTACAAGTTTATAAAAATACAAGCACTTAAACCTGGGGATAGTCCACAGAGAATTGAGTTCTGTGAATGTTTACTTAATGCATATTCAAGAAGATTCACATTTTTTAAGAAAAATTATTTGGACTGACGAGTCAAAATTCTCTCGTAAGGCATACAATAGAAAAAACAATATCTTTGGACTAGTGAAATTTCTCACCTTATGAGAGATTCTGCGTTTCAAAAAAGATTTAGCTTCAATGTATTTTCCTTAATAATGGACAATGAAATTCGATATTTAATTTACGACGAAAAGTTAACTTCTCAAAAATATGTAGAAATTATATCCACAGTAGTTGAGGATTTTACAGATACTCTTCCACTGGCAAAATACCGCAGCAGCTGGTATCAGCTTGATGTGGCTGCAGTACATTGCACGGCTAAAGCTGCAAGCTCTACAACATTTTTGAAGATCGATGGTTCAGACGATTGGTACCCTGGTACTGGCTTCAGAGATCCCCCAACTTATCTCCGTTGAATTTTTATCTTTGGGGTACAGTGAATCAAGCTTTTCAGTCCCTGATACGTGCAGAATTTAGAAAATCTACCATAGAAGGCATGTACAACTGAATTTTAAAATGTTTGGTGGAAAATGGTCATCGTTTTGAACAATTACTGCAATAAATTATTTATTAGATAAGGGTTTTTACCGCCATCTTGTACATAGGTCTTTCGTTTAGCATTAATGCATTCTTATGGTTACTTAGTTGCATTTATTTGATTTAATTAAATAATATTGGCTATTAATCACAAACTAGTCGATTTAAAAATAGGAACAGTATACATAGAAAAATAGTACATTTCAGCAGCTATCTGAAATTGTAGATAATATACAGGGTGTTCCATTTAAAAATCCAAACTTTAAGAATTTTTTTAATTAGTAAGGAACAATTACTGGAGGATTTGGGCCTTAACTAACCCCAACCTAAGATAGTTCCATAGAGTTCAGAAGCATAGATTTATCAACATTTAATTGAAGTCACGTTTCCATAATAAAAAAACCAAAATAATGAAAATCTCGAAAACTATGACAGATAAGTATACTACAGTATTAAGAAACATTAATCAAAACTAAACAAGGAATCGAAAACTGACCCTAGGTATAGGTTATTTCATTTAAAATAACAAAGTTACTAATACGTTTTATTGGAATTGGCAACACTGCATAGTTGAAAATATTTAAATCGAGAGAGCATGTTGACTTACATAAGCGACCAAAAATTCAAAGTGCTATGTTGAGTAGTTCTCTGTAAATGTCTAATAGGCCATTCACCACCCTGTATAGCGCTAGGTGTATTTTACGTTATTGCTCTGTTATTATTATTGTAAAGTTTTAGACACCACCAAACGTACCTCAATTTGCACATCTTTAATCGGTTCAATACAGGTCTAATTATTCACAAATATACACCAAGGTTCGTTAATATATTGAGCTGCCGCTATATAGACGATATGATTTGAGTAAGGACCGCTACACTTGCGACCACGTCCTCAATGCTCCACCTGAAGGTACTACATAGGCCGCTACATACACCACTGATCTGATAAGAATTGCAATCATATTTATTACACTAAGTTCGTTCTTAAAATGAGGAGTACACTATGCTTACTACTAATTTAACGAGGAACGTGAATACACCATCAACTTATTTACACACCACTAATAAACTAACATTGTAATTTACATAAACACTAGAGGTATTTATTTTAACAATTAGAACAACAATTTACCTTATTTCCGCTTGTGGTTAATACTCACGTTGAACTAACTGTCTGGTCATACAGTTTACATTAGGGATGGCCACGGGCCGGGCTTTGGCCCGGCCCAGCCCAAAGCCCGGCTTGATATTCGGGCCGGGCTTCGGGCCGGGCCGACAAATTTTTTTTCGGGCTCAAGCCGGGCCAAGCACGTCTCGGGCCCGGGCCGGGCCGGGTCAGACTCCTCAAGCTTTTCGGGCTTTTCGGGCTATTTCGGGCCGGCCCGAAGTTTATGTATAAAATTTATTGATTTAGTAAAAGATTCCATTTAATGATTTCTTTAGTTGCCTCTTAAGCAAAATTATAATTAACGCTCCTCTTAATATATCACCCAGGTACAGTTACACACATATTGGTAAGTGTGGAATAATGGAAGTAAATCGAAAACGAAAATGATTTGATTTAAACAGATTTGTGAATTTCGATTTTTTTTTCGATAAGTAATATTCACTTCTTTCCACTTTTCAAGAAATTTGAAATAGAAATTGTCCGTGTTATATTTAATTATTTGAAGGAGTATTGCAACGTATTGTTAATTGAGCTGGTTTATTTAATTATACTTATTAATTAACTTAATATTGTGGCCCCGCACTGAAGATTATTTATGAATAAATTGAAACCACTCTGTATATGAAAAAATATTAAAAACTCACGATTACAAAAAACCAGCTCAATTATATTTAATTATTTGAATGTATCTTTAGTTGAAAAACATACCGAATACAATGCGATTAAGTTTTTATAGCATTAAATAACATGGATATAGAAAATTAAAATGTAAATACTAAATAATATTCTATGTTGCGGCTCCTAAAAAGGTATAAAGAAAAATCGTGATATTATAAATGGTATATACAAAAATAACGGAATAGAGTAAATATTATTTTAACAGAGGCGTCTCTAGCTGCTGCTATCTGCAGAGCTTAGGCCAATAATGGATATCTAGAAAATTTATAATTTGCATTTTAGGTCGCATATTTTAAACAGCTGTAGTAGTTGATACATGCGGTAGTAGTTCAATTTTAGAGGTTTTTGCTCCATCGAACTTAATCCGATTAGGACTTATTTTCATCAAATTTTGCGAACTAGCAAGGAATGTACCTGATTCCAGCGTGCTTCAACAAAAGCCGTGTAAATTTGGATTTATCATTTCACTTAAAGGTTTTAGTTACATTCCGGCCCGAATCGGCCCGGCCCGGCCCGAAGCCCGGCCCGAAATTCAAGCCGGGCCTCAAGCCGGGCCGATGCGTTTTGGTTCGGGCCGGGCCACCGGGCCGGGACGGAGCAAATTATTTCGGGCCGAGCAGGGCCGCGTCTAAAAGCCCGGCCCGGCCCGGCCCGAATCCATCCCTAGTTTACATATCGAACTATATACCCTCCTTATTGTTCAGAAAGTCGGCGTATCATTCTCGCATTTTTTCAGTATATTCAAACGTGTCAATCATATCATAGGTCGCTTAATGATTTTATCCTTTCATTTTAGTCTGATGAGAATGTTATATTTTAAACCACTTATTGTCGTTGGCGACGTATGTTTAATACTGAAAACGCTCAAATCGTTTGATGTACTTATTTTGTACGCCGACGCCCATTTTACTAATTAGATTTAATTGCAGATGACAAGCAAGCATAATTTCTTGAAATCATAAACCATTATATTTTGTTGATTATAATATCATATATTAGTTGAATATATTTTTATATTCCTATTAACAGTACTTATTTTTCTTTTAGCTCTTAGTGGATTGTTGTTTCCTGGAAAAGAAGAAGCAGCGTACAGCAACTTCCGTCTTTGGGAATCGACGGGTTCAGTGATAACTTACATTTATAGTCCTTACTTATGCACTAACGTTAAGGTTTATCTCCTAATGGGACTCTTATGCATTGGGGTTTCAGGGTACACTGCTGTGGAAATTTTGAATAATAAATGTAAGATAAATAATGAAGACGCACATAAAGGAAAATTTCATCTCGTTGATAGTAATAAAGAATCTGAAAATCCAGAATAACGTTTAGTTGGATTGTACGTTTTAAACAATTGCATTTAAATTCGCTCGCATCTTTTCTATTTGTAGCATTTAGGAAAAGCAAATATATCTTGTATATATGTAGCTCTAGTTAATTTATATATTAACAATAGTAAATAGAAAAAAGCTGACTGATGCAGCATGTTCCATATAACAAAGATAAAAAAAAAAATTTTAAGATGGATCGTGTAATATAGACACAATAATGTCAACGTTTTGCCCGTTGTCGTAAGGGGCATCATCCGAACAAGAATTAGGGTACTACTTGCAAACGTACTCACTCATGTGCCCAATTGAGTCAAGAAGTGTCTATCAGCAAAGTAGTGTTTGAGAAGAAGTTACTTCTGAACTAGCGGAACCATTAGCCCAATAAAACCAATATGTTTCTTGTAGCAAAGTAACTAAAAACAGCGGGAAAGTTACTGTTGGTATAACCCTTATCGTTTGTGACGTTCCTTATATATATATATATATATATATATATATATATATATATATATATGTTATTTTAAAACACCCTATATATACAGGGTGGTCCGGTTTTCATTAGCCAGCGTATATCTTCTGAAATATGCAAGATATAGAAAAATTTCATAGGAAAAAGTTGTTTGAATATATTTTCTCTACAAATTTAAGGCATTAAGTATTTTTCATGGCTTACTATATTTGAGCAATAATATGTCACTTTGGTTTTTTAAATAGAACACCCTGTATATTTTTTTGAAAAAATACTCTACTTAAAATTGTCTTTACGGCAATATACCACAACCAATGAGTTCTTGTCAGAATATACTAAATAACTCAAATAATAGAATTCCAATAGGAAACTGTGATTATTGTTTATTTCCTGTATAAATTAATAAATTGAAATTTTTTTATACATACATCTGAAAATAATAGCTAACAAGAAAACTAATTATCTTAGTAAATGTTCAAATTGTTCACCATTACATTCTAAACATTTATTAACTCCAATAATTAAATTTTTTCTAGCATCTTGCAGCATGACCGGGGTAATTAGCAAGCAAGCTGCTCTTATTTTTGCGATTAACTCTTCAAGATTTTGAAAAGGGGTAGAATTAGAATTACACTCGATCTTTTAAAAACCCTCAAACAAAGAAATCAAGAACTGACAAATCAGGTGATCGGGGAGGCCACAAAGTCGGTCCCCTATTACAGATCCAGTTCTGACCAAACTCATTATTTAAATAATTTGTAACATTGATTTCATTATGTGGTGCAGCGCTCTCGTGTTGAAACCATATGTTTCGCCTGATAACTCTGAAAATATCATCTAAGATATCTTGAAACGAAATTTGCAAAATATCTATTTTGGGTTAAACTATACTATTAAAGAAATATGGACCCGGTATGCAGTCACCTACTATACCTATCCACACATTCACTGAAAATCGTACTTTTGAACGGGTTTCAACAAATTGCAAAGGATTTCTATCATTCCAATAATGTGTATTTTTTCTGTTAAAAATACCATTTGTATGAAAGTTAGATTCATCAGTCCAAAAATTCTCTTCCTATACATTCAATATCCATATACAAAAACCAACTCGGCTGTTGGCATAATTGGGATGTAATGTTTGAACCAAATGCATCTTAAATGCTTTCATTGAATGACGCCTCAAAACATTAAAAATCTGTCGAAACGTTTAGTTCAGCTGCAGTTTGTCTCGAGAAACTTTAGGATAAGGTCTAAAGTAGGCCAAAATAATCAATTTATGTTATACTTGATTTCTGGTGATAGTTGAAAAGCTACCATTGGACCTTAAAGAATTTTCTAAATTCTTAAATGTATTTATATTTGGTTGTCTACGGTCAGGATATAACTTTCGATATAAAACTGCAGCTTGGCGTTTATTGTTGTTTGACCTATGAAGACAGCATAATATATCAACTTTTTCATTGTTTGAATAATTCATTTCCATTATTTTGCGCGAAACAACTATTAAGAACACAATAATACTTTTACTTATTTATGTGACAAATAATTGTGAATAAACAAATGAAATACTGCAATGGCATTTGTTAACAGAAATAATCAGATTGAAATTCTATTATTTAGGTTATTTAGAGCACTTTGAATAGAAATCATTGATTGTGGCATATTGCCGTAAAAACAATTTCAAGTAGAATACTTTTCCAAAAAAATATACAGGGTATTCTATTTAAAAAACCAAAGTGATGTATTATTGCTCAAATATAGTAGGCCATGAAAAATACTTAATGCCTTATATTTGTAGAGAAAATATATTCAAAAAACTTTTTCCCATGAAATTTTTCTATATCTTGCATAGTTCAGAAGATAAACGCTGGCTAATGAAAACCGGACCACCCTGTATATATATATATATATATATATATATATATATATATATATATATATATATATATATATATATAGGGTGTTTTAAAATTGCATGGCACTATTCTAATGGAGTGTTCTTTATGCACAAAATAAACATAAAATGCTAATAAACATATGCCCTAAAATGTACCCCTATGGAGTTATAACCCCTTTAAAAAGCCTAGGTGAAATTGAGCTTTTTTAATTATCTTAAGAACCACAAAAGATATTTTATTCGGATTTTTGTTGCCTACTCATATGCCGAATAAGATAGGCTTGTCCATTTTTCGATAATAAGATCAGGAGCATCCCATCCGGAGGGGGGGGAGGGCAATCACGTTTAACCCTATAATTTTTTAATGCCAGAATTGGAAGCTTTTGACATTTCTGAGTAATAAAGAAGTCGATATCTGTAGCGGTTTTCGACTTCAAACAAGAGTGACTATATTACTCAGAAATGTCAAAAGATTATAATTCTGGCATCATAATTTATAAAAGCTTTCACACAAAAAAGTTGTAGTGTTAAACGTGCTCCCCCCCATGGGACGCTCCTGATCTTATTATCGAAAAATGGATAAACCTATCTTATTCGGCGTAAGAACGTGGGTAGGCAACAAAAATCTGAATAAAATATCTTTTGTGGTTCCTTGGATAATTAAAAAAACTCAATTTCACCTAGACCCCTTAAAGGGGTTATAACTCCCTAGGGGTATATTTTAGAGCATATGTTTATGACAAGTTCTGTTTATTTTGTGCTAAAGAACACTCTAAAATAGTGCCGTGCAATTTTGAAACACCCTGTATAGTCACATTTCATTTTTACTAGTTTCTGTATTGGTAAAGTCAACCAATAAGATTAAGTTATTCTCTTTAAGAAATATACTTTTTTAGCTTGCTATAATTTTAATCTAAGGTAAAATTATTTTGTATCATATATGATCCATATTCGAAGGTTGTCAAATTCATATGTCAGTTTTAAGAGTTAGAGGTATTTCAGTTTTTAAGAGTTAGAGATGATGTCATCATTGTAATTAGTACAGGTATGACTGTTGTTTTGATTATTAAGGAATTATGCTGGCGCTAAAAATCTTATCATCTGAGCGCAAAAGGTCATATGCAACTTGTGCTGACTCAAACAATTGAAAAGTTCCTCTTTCTGATTCTAATTCCATTATACGTAGACTAAGTAGATATAGGTTAGATAAGAAACAACAGCACGAGGTATATTCATTTTTGTAAGCTTAATTTATCCGTCCGAGGTTTGCGGATTTAGAAAGTGTAGATCCATTTTTCACAGAGCACTTCGTACATAACATCTAAACCATCAACATGCCTCTTTGGTAGATTAATCACCTTGACTAGAGGTCATCCAATAAGGCTAAGTATGTTAGATAATTCCCTGCTAAGTGGGTCAGTGTCAATATTAGGGGCATATTAGTTTCCAAATCGACAAACCTTGTGTTAGAAATAACCATGTTGTGGTGAACGAAGTCATTAGTAGCATATTATTGAACGATAAGTCAATCACCCGTCTACTAAAATAATTCAAAAAAAGCTTCTGAAACTATACCAGAGGGAAGGTTTGTAACTAAATAAACAATCACAAGTTAGTGCATGAACTGACGGAACATACCTACAATACGTCTTTGTTTAGATTAAGCTTATTGTTAAATAGATTTGCATTATATTTGATTATCCATACTTGTTCAAGGTTGTATTATGTATATGTAATGAAAACGTAAGTGTGCTATATAGATAGAAACAAGTCGTATATAATTCTATAAAGATATGCGTATATTTGATTTTTTCCATTACTGTAGTGGTGTAGTTACAGTTTCGCTGCAATAAATTGTTTGGTGATTACCTAGAAGCGTGATTGAGTATTCATCTAGCATTTGCTTTCAGGAACCTTCTTTGCAGTTTTAGCAATCCTAAGTAGGTCTACGTGTTTTTTAGGGTCCATGTTTGCTTTAGGTTTAAATTACTATTGTCTTTAATGAGTGTTTAGGTATATTTTTAAGCCAGAATCACTCGCCCGATCTCAGATTTTAGCACCCTCTTGTTATTCTTTCTAGGGCTTTTCCCTTGCAAACTTGCAAGATTAGGTGGCCTCCAAGACGTTCCCCGATAAAAACGACATCTTATATTAGATATCATTCTGGAGCCCTCTTCAAACACTTACACCACTCGTCATACAGAGTTAGTTGGCAACCAACTTTGTTTATTCAATCGGGTTTTCAGTATTTTACCGAAGCGGGATTTTTAACGAAGTTATTCACCGGCGGCTCCGTGGTGTATTTGGTATGCGTGTGACTACTATGCCCAAGGTCCCGGGTTTAAATCCCGACACGGTACGCTTGAAAAATGTTAGGCAATCATTTTTCATAAAAACACGCTCTCGTTCGGATGAAAGGCAAAATGTAGGTCCGTGTGTGAGTGTTTCACGAACGTTAAAGATCCCTACCTTGCTTGAAATAGCAATGGGTTCAGCAAATATCAAAATTTTTCAGGTAAAAGAAGACACGCTTTCTGGACATTGTAGTGTCTGTGGATGGAGTATTGAAAAATCAAATGTAAAGGGTTCTTCACCGAATTTTCCGTGAATTACCGCATACATACTCCGGGGGTCAAAACTGTACGTAACAAGTTGTGTAAATATGCTTGGATGCATGTGGTTTGCACTGATGTGTACTAGATGACGCTTTTTAAAAAGAGAGAAGTTAGTGACTATCATCTTTCTTGGGGTTGTTTGAGTTCCTATTAACATTATCCTCCTAGTAGAGGTTTCAAAAATATTGTAGCTTTTATGGCAGGAAGCAAAATCAATAATGGGTCTTGCGATTTGAATCACGTAATATAGACACTAATAGAGTTGATGTTTCGTCCGGTGATTATTATTTGCAAGAGTGAACAATGCAAGATTAGTCTTACACATACGCTTAGGTGCATGTTACGGTTTACGCTTCAATGAACTCAAAGCCACTTTCCATATAGAGGGAAGTTTGTAACCCTTATCTCTGAATGTAGTATAGAGTAAGTACAACAACAGTGCTAATTCTAATCAATATCAATGCCAAGACATCATCTAAAATGGGTATGCGCGATTCTTCTTTAAGTTAGTTCATATAGGTCAAAGTTGACATTAATCTAAACTGTGTAGGGATTACGGTATTAAAACGTGATATACATATAGAGATTCTCAAGTAGAAGATGAACAATTATATTGACATTGCTAATAAAGAAAGCCAATCTCACATGAAGGCTTGCGTAAAGTGATATAATAATATTCTGCTGCCGTATGTTACGAATGTAACTTTTATAGTTACTCATGGTACCAGGACAGAGGTAACTACCTCGAGTGCGTGTGCAAAGTGAAAACTGTAGTTTAGCCAAAATAACTGCTCAGTTGGAGTTTACAGTTCAAAGCAGATTATCAAAAAGTATCAATTGAAAACCGCCAAAGCGAGTGATCTCACTGAACTTGCTCTGCAGATCTAGCTTGCTGGTTCAGCGCCAATCGTCAAAAAACTTTTACGCAATTGAACATTTAATAAAATAAGTTGTAATAGCAGATACGAAACAATAAAAGCTTAACAAGGACTCATAATACAGTTTGTTGGAACGCTGGATCGGTAATCCAGAAGTAGCTAGTTCAGATCCAGTAGAAACGCTTATTCCGGAGGTTTAAAATTACAGGTTTGATTTGAAAATGTTAACACATATGCGTCAAAGTTTCATAGAAACAAGCTAAGCGAATTGTCACTTGTAAAGTTGCATATGCTGTATCGATTTTTTTTTGACGATCACAAATCCTTTTCAAATTATTTATAAAATACACAAACAATTAAATTTTACGATGTGAATAAATATTTAGATCATGGCCGTGTACCCCAATCACAAGCCAAATATTATTTTATGGTATTGGTTTAGTTACTATTAGTAAACGTTGGTCGTTTGAATGGCATCTCCAATGTCAGGTGATTTTATTTGAGTTCTGCGCATCGAACGGACGATTCAGTCTGGTACAACCACTTGTGGAGTAACAAGCACCATGCAATTGAATACGGTCCACGCCAGCTACCTGCGTGTAGCGATAGACGTTGCCGCTTGACCAAGTGCAAGATGCACTTGATTTTCTGTGTATTTTAATAATGGTAAGCAGATTAAATTATTGTTGTCACACTAAATAATTTTATTACAGCGCCCTATGGATTTCTGATAATGAATTCCTAAAATTTGTTAATTTTGATTTCACTAAATTTATAAAATATGCTCTGTGGATTTTCTAGTTATGGTGTTATAGAATTTCCAATAATAATTTCTTTAAAATTTGCTAATATTAATTTCAATTAACTTATTAAAAAATTAACATAAATGGTTGGCGAAATTTGGTCTTTGTAATTATCAAGTCTATTCTCACTAACGTAAATGTAATAATGTTTATTCTGCACATTAAGCAATGATAAGATTGCGAGCTTACAAGTTCAAATATCGTATTTCATTTTCCAATTACCGTTAAATAATTTATCTTTAACTTCAAATTCGTGTAAATGGTTCCAGTAAGGTTCCGGTGTATTATGCAATAAAATGTGGACAATACGTTGACGTCATTTGTTTGTCAAAGGATCACAGGCCAGCACATCTGGATTCGACGACGTAATTGTTTCAATGTAGTTTAAAACAATTGTTTGCAAGGTATGCGTTTTTCTATCACTTTGACATAACTACAGCCGTTCGCCTATCTTAACAGCGAGGCAGATGATTGAAAACAACATTGTAGCAATTTATGATTTTTGTTTTACCATGTAATTACGAAAACTTTTGCTATTAAGAATTTATCACAGTTTGAATCAAGGGTTATATATGATATTATTGCAATTGAATATGAATACCTTCATTTAATTCTAACAAAGTATTTCATTCAAATTCAATCACACCTTAAGTAATTAAAGTAATTACAAGAACTAATATTTTTAGTCTTTGAATATTTAATACACATTTGTAAACCAAGGTAACAGATCTGTGTATTTTGGGTAATTAATTTGGAAAGCCTTGTAAAATTGTTTAATACGTTATTGATATTTTTTTATTCTTAGTAAAGACAGTCATAATTTTTATATTCAATCAATGTGTTGAAGACTTTAGACCACATTTGTGATGTATATTTTGTACATAAAATTTTATTACTTAGAAAGCAAAATTTTAATTAAGGAACAACCATTAAATTCAATAGCATAATTGTTTTACTTTGGACAAGTGAGTTAAAAGATATGGTAATTGAGTTAAAGAGGTAAAAAGGTATAAAGACGCTTTCATAAAAGTAAAGTCTATAACAGTGACTTAATAAAGAAGCACTAAACAACTCCTTCGAGAAACTAAATGCCTAAATTGGTTCATATAATAATGTTTAAATTATTGATATAAATGGCTATTCTTTTTCTTTTATAGTATAAGGTAGCAGAGTACATCTCTAGTGTCCTTCATTTTTATATTAATAATATTTTTTACAGCTCGTGCTTTAGCGGTAAATACGATATTTCTCTTTAAGGACTTCCAAGCCCTCCTTTAGGGCAAACCCGTGATTAAAAAAATTTAAGGACTTGGTGGCGTTCCTTTTGCACCCCCTATTTTAGTATTATTAGAGTCAGTAAGTAAACAATGTTTTGTCGTAAAACCCACGACCATTCCTCATAAGCTCTACCCGAGGAATAGACCTCTAGCTTAGTCGGAAGAATGTCGAGATCCCTTCCCCATAAGAAGATTTCCAATTTAGCCCTAAGCTAATAATTCACACTCCGATATATTATATATTGCAATGCAACTGCAAACACTATCGGGTTTGTGCATGTAAACTTCAGAGGTTTCAGCTTTATATCACTGGTTCTACGATTTGAGATAATGTTTGCATTATTGTCGCATTTAATCGTCTTTTGGTCACATAATCTGCTAGCTGGTCTTCTAAAAAGGATTATTTAAATGCAACAAATTTTCTTGAAGTAAATTCGTTTTCCAAAAACTCAGGTTTTCGAAATCAGAATGTTCATCAACGCATATTCAAGCTTAACAATCATGATATGAACCTAGATAGATAAAAAATTGTTTGATATGTACAAACTATATTCAAAGTTAAATCTTTTCTATCGATCTGCTAAATAGCTGAAAATAGGCGCCCAGGCAGCACTCGTATACAAAAGATTATTGAATACATAAAAATTGATAAACAAGCTTATCAGCACAGTACTGACCTTGACTTTGTGATTTGTGTAGTATGTGTAGTCATTTCTCGGTGGTAGGGCTCCACGAGAAAAACACGCTCGTTTATGGGACTGCACTGTACGAAGGCTGCGAACCGACGACGCTAAGGTGCACCACAGCACACTGAACTTGAAGATTTGAGCTTGCATCTTTAAGATCAAAATGTTTTGCACCAATAGCTGTCACTATTGTCGTAACGGAAGAATTTGTATGTACAATATGTTTCAGTAATTCACGTAACTCTGTCATACAGAACATTTAGTGGCAAACTTTCTAGGATGACGAAATTGTACGTATTGTACGTGTTAGTCATTAAAATCAAAGAAACATTCTTATCTAGTGTGTTTCTTGCCTTGGGTTGCGAACTGTGCTGTGCAATTCATCTCTGATATACATCTGCATGATCGCTTTCTCTTTCAAAAGAAACTTAGGGAAGCAGTTGATTGTAAAATCCTATGACGCTATTGTAATGAAAGATGCCTACACGTTATATAAGTCCAAACAAAACATGTGTGCCGTAAATCATTGCTTATAGATATCCTAATCAAAACACATTAGATCTACGCGGATGTTTAAAGTTGAGATTGATTGTAGTTTCAGGTATAATCGGTTAACACGTTATTCCATTATGGAGTTCATGTAAACAATTTACATGTGATCAGCCGAAGTAGTTAAAATTATTTCAAGTTACTTTTAATTAAATTTATATTATCAACTTTATGTAATTTCGAAATCTATACATTAACAAGATTTATATATCCTATATATATATATATATATATATATATATATATATATATGATTGTGTTGAAATTAGCAGGTTTTAGGTCGGCTGGTAATAAAGAAAACTCTTTTTTATGGCCTAAATTTTCGCATATATTTTTATGTTCATCAACGCATATTCAAGCTTAACAATCATGATATGAACCTAGATAGGTAAAAAATTGTTTGATATGTACAAACTAGATTCAAAGTTAAATCTTTTCTATCGATCTGCTAAATAGCTGAAAATAAGCGGTATATACTCATACCTTTTAAACTTTAAAGAAAAATATAAAGAACAATAAGTCTATGAATTGATTTTACAAGTGCATTCTTAAGTACATCTAACTATAATAAAAAGCACACTCACATACACACACACACACACACACCCACCTACAAACCCACTCCTTCTCTCTCTCCCTTTCTCTCTCTCTCACACACACACACATCACACACACACACACACAAAATAAATACAAGTGCATTCTTAAGTACATCTAACTATAATAAAAAGCACACTCACATACACACACACACCCACCTACAAACCCACTCCTTCTCTCTCACACACACACATCACACACACACACATACACATCACACACACACACACACACACACACACACACACACACAGACACACACAAAATAAATACTCACAATACACAAAACACCAAACAATATGATACATTCAATATTCACCTCCTCCTAATATAAACATACACATGAGGACGCTATTATATGTATCATATTAAAATTAAAACAAAAAAAAAAATTAATATATACATAACATACACACACATGCAAGTTAAACAAAAGATCAAGATATATATAAAATCATTTAATCAAAATTGACTTTTACTTCTATCAAACCAATATTTTATTTCATCAAATTTTTATATATACACATTATTTCTTTTAATTATTAAAGAAAATTGTTCTAAAAATTCTTCAGAATAAGCTAACGTAAATACCCTCACTGTAAGTAGTTATTTTATTCACTTTAGTAGTTTGTTAATAGTTTGTACGTTTTAGTTATTGCCTGTGATCAAGCATAAAAATATATGCGAAAATTTAGGCCATAAAAAAGAGTTTTCTTTATTACCAGCCGACCTAAAACCTGCTAATTTCAACACAATCATATAAAAAGAAGGTCGTTACAATAAAAAAAAAGTTATATATATATATATATATATATATATATATATATATATATAAACATCCACTTCAGTAACAAGTAATAATATAATAAAACGTTGTTAGTTATTTTTGGGATATTATTTGTTAAAAACATACAAAGTTACTTGAACATTTGTTTTAATAATTGACGTTTCGGTTGACCTTTGCAACCTTAATCATAATTCTGAAACATGCCACGTGTAAACGGTCAATTACATATAAATTGCATGCATACTTAGAACTTGATCTTGTCTAGTATTATAAAATAGTTGAAACATGGAGCACATTTAAGTATAACAAACACAAATTTACATATTAAAAATTTAAAATAACATGGTACGAGCACATTTTAATGCAATTGTTATATTACTAATCAAGTCGTTATGATTAAAAATAAAAGAACAAACTCAGTATGTCAACAAATTGCATTGTATATCTTCTACAAACACACTTTCCTGAGATCCTATGTCAATCCCTTTATTCCTCAACGCGTTTCCAACTTTCTGCATTCTTTTGTCCATTTTAATTTAATTATATGTACAATAAACCCTAAAATTCTAATTTAACTTTCTAAATTTATTTTCTGGCTGCCTATAATTCTTAATTTCGCATATAACCACCTAATTTCAATTAATGTTCCAATTTTCGAGTTTTTCGAGTCTCTCGTTTAATCACCGACTTTCTTTTGATTGCTAGATTTCTTTCGAGCAACATGTTGGGTCGTCAGTTTTATTTGCTACGATATCGCCGAACTTCCGGCGTATTTAACGCTCAGTTACACCCTGACCGCCACTTCTCTGTGACTCTAAAATAATCTAAAATAATTTTAAAATCAAAACAATTAGATTTATGCCTCGACTAGCTCAGTTATACCCTGCACAGAGTGAACGACGATATGATAACATAAAATATTACCCACTCCCCCTTTAACACTTCATATACCTGAATAAGACGAACGAAATTCATCAAATTTTGTATAATAGGCTAAGAAAATGTATAATTTATGTAATATAACTAGCTATAAAAACTTTTAAATCAAATGAAAATAAATATTCTTATTAAATTTGTTCACTACCAAAATTTTAAGCAATTAAAGCCAGTAAAACTGATTATGTTTTATATTGAAAACTTCGTTGAACGTTCAAAAAAACAATTCCCCTTATAACGTAATTTTTACGTATCAATTGAAGTTTTTTTTATGACCTTTTATACAAGAAGTTATCTATATTACATGTAAGTTTTACGCTTATAAATATTTGAACAAGACATGCAATATTCAAGTAATTATAAAATTAAATTCTGACCTATCTTTCTGTTGACCCCTGCAGAAACTTGTTGAACCATATTTATTGCTAGTTTCAGTCGTTGACCCTTAGATGGCTTTTAACCCAGTGATTTCCAGTTTTCCACTAACTTGTAGACGTTCTGTAGTGAATTCTCTAGTTGCTTATTGAATTTAACATCATCACTTGGAAATTAATTAGATCATTTCATAGACTTATACTTAAATAATTTCTTACAACATTACTTAGATAATTGCTTAAAGCCCTAAATTAGTAAATGGTAAAGATTATGTTTAGATTAATTAAATTTAGACTTACGGTTTTTTTAAACTAACGGCAAATTTTCAATAACTGTACTTCACGCACTTTTACTATTTTTTTACTCGAATTCTTTACGTTATTTAATTTTATGTCACTTTTGACTTCACTTAATTTTAGATTCACGTAATAAATTCGTCGACATACCGTTTAAAAAACGTCGGTTGATAACTTAGTTGTTTAATGACGGTATTTTCCAAATCTTCTTAAACCAAGTTCGCTATGGTTGAAGAAATTGGTGACCCCATCGCTGTTCCATATATTTGTATCATGTACTTACCAATTGACAAAATTGATGAAACCCTAAATAAATTCCACTCTTTCCACCCTAAACTACAATTCACCGTAGAAAAAGAAAGCAATAGAACAATATCATTCTTGGACCTTCAAATTAAGTGTAATGCTGCAGGTACTATTTCAACTAATTGGTACAATAAAAAAACATGGAGTGGAAGATATTTAAATTATAACTCTAGTGCTCCTAAACAATATAAAAGAAACGTTGAAAACAACCTTGTCGAACACGCCATCCAATTATGACACGGTAAATATAGACAATAAAATTTGAAAAAAGTAAAAACCGTATTAAAAAAAATAACGCCTACCCAAAACAATTCTTTAAGCCGTTAATCAAAAATAAAATTCACAACATATACAATAATATAGATAATACGAACAAACTTAGCCAATGTGAATTAATAGTTGGAATAGAGTACGTACCTGGTTTGTCCGAAAGAATTAAAAAATGTTTAAGAAACCATAATATTCATATTGCCCACAAACCAAATAATTTTACTAGAACATTTTTTACCAACCTAAAACCACAAATAGAAAATAAGAACAAAACACATATAAAATCAATGTTATATAGGAAATTCAAAACAATATCTTCATAAAAGAATATACGAACACAAATTCTCAATCCAAACAAATAATAAAAAATGCACAGCACTTGCTAACCATGCAATAGAAACATCACATAATTTCGATTTTAAAAATGTTAAGGTTTTAGGTACTGAAATAAACGATAATAAAAGAAATATTTTAGAAACCATTCACATACAACGCGACAGGCACTCCGTAAATTCCAAGTCGGACCATGAACAATTCACTAATATTTACTACAGACTAATACAGAATAAATAGTAACCTTTGGCGCCTCAATAAAAATGCGCTTTTAAGTAATTCACATTTCTCATATTACAATTTGCTTCAATAGTATACATATTTTAAATTATCAACAACAACAGATTATTTGTTCTAACCAGTTAACTTAATCTAGTCATTCAATTCAATATTTCTAAGCCTTTACGACGTGCTATAGTCACAATGTATCCGCTATCTATTTAATAATGTTTTAGTGCAAGTACATGTTTATAGTGTATAATTTTTAAAGTTTATAACAATGTAATTTTTTAGCTGCTATTTTGAAAATGGTTATTTAAACCGAAACGCATAATAAGCATGAAAATACATATATATATATATATATATATATATATATATATATATATATAGATATGTGTATATATGTGTGTTATGTATCTCTGGACGTTGTATATTACAACTTCTTTGGTTTCTTGACATAATAGGTCTTGCTAGTATTATGTTAATCGCTTTCCTATATTATAAGTGTACTTATTCAATGAAACTTTTATAAGAACAATACATTATATGACTATAGCTTCTAACAAGGCGCATTTACCATATCGTACGTTGTAAAACATAATATATCCATTTATTACGATATCAATATAATTTATTGGTATTTGCTTTTAAGTTATTTAACAAACGGTGTAAATGAATCGTATATTTGAATCGCAAACATTTAAATGTAAGGTTCTGAAAAATAATTTTAATGTTAACCTATGGTTAGGATTTATTTAGTAGTTGATAATGGAAAATTAATTAAAAAAATTGTTTTCCTACTTTATAAAGAATTTCGAAGTAATAATAGCTTAAAAGTAATCTTCGTTTTAAGGTAAGTGATAAAATGAATTAATGTACAACAAATACTTTAAGGATCGCCATTGATAAAGACTTATTAGTAGAATATTCCTTTTAATCTTTTTTGGAAATAAAACCACTTATACTTGTTAAAATGATCTTTATTTATGTTTCGATCCATGGGAGTATTTATTAGTAGAAGTCGAAATGTTTGGATGTACTGTTCTCATAAAAATTTTATTAAATAAATACAATCATGGAATAATAATGTGATTAATATAATACTAGCAAGACCTATTATCTCCAGAAGTCAATAAATTCTCGTGGGAAATCTTCACGGTATTACAATGTGTACCGCTTTAAATCCCTTCTTTTTTTACTTTGCAAATTTGAATGGTTTTGGTTTAGTGCGAACAATCACATTTTACTAGGATTTCTGTGACAAATAAAATAAAGTCAAGTGTAAAATCAAATATACTTTTTCCTTATACACAGGACTTAATTGCCTGTATATCTGAAATTGTTACCAGACCTCTGTACACTTTATCAAACACCCACATTCACGCATCAAATAACGTTAAGTTCCTCTATTAAACTTCCGTTGACGGTTCTCGCTGTCATTACTTTCCTTCTCAATTTGACTCACTCTTATGCACTCTCAGAAACCCAAAATACAACTACTAGACTCAGATCCTTCAACACCAAATAATACTCCTTTCTTCCACCAGAGCAATATATATGTTTTAATATCAACATCAATAAACAATTCCTTTACAGTGTACATTCCATATTCACAGAAAAGTCTTCATTAACATCATTATAGTTCATAAATATCATATACTCGCTTCTAATACAATTATCCACTTCCATATAAATTAAACCTACAAATTTTTAAGTTCTCTTGGACGATGTGGTTCTAATTTCGTTGGGACCTGACAAGCTTAATCACCAATTTTAAAATAATTATAAATTCAATTTTTTTATTTCTTCACAATGGATACTACTCTCTGATACACGAACATACTCGTTTTATCTTATTTCAAATACCTCATACCAGTATTCTAGCAAACTACATTAACACATCTTAAACGTTTAACATCAGTTCTATGTTCATAACACACGTAACTGCACTCATGGCTCAAAATTTTAGCTAGTACATGTATATTTCTTCAAAATACAATATTTATATTAACTTGTCTTATCACAATCATCTTTATGCTGATCATGCATCCGCTACTGTTTAAATAAAAAGTCCACCTGTTTATCTCTTGCATCTATATAAGGTCGCATTGTTACTAAATTACTAAAAAAATGTTTGTTATTTTCGATATATCTGTCTGGTGCGTATTAGAATAGTTAAGGCTGTTGGTTTCAAAACTCAATGGCAGGTTTATACTTTATAGTAAAGTTCCAACTATTTCAAAACCTCAAGTTAGCTAAGGCATGAGGTACGTTTTTTTTTTGGTTCTCTTACAAACATTTGTTATTTTTGCTTGACTATTTCAGATTTAGTTCACTTGTACTAGAGTAAAGCAGCAAGAGAGTATAAACTTATTAATTGTATTTAGCGCCATAAAATATGAATAAACGACAGTGCTACGCTATTTGAGTTTAATTTTAAAGAGCTAAAAACGATCAGTCTGACCAAGGCCAAAATAGGACAGGACCTTCTAAGTCAAATAATGCATGGTTAGACAATGTGGTATCTGGTGCAAAGGAAATTACTGTTGTTAGTATTTCTTTTTGCCAGGAGAATAGCAATTTGGGTATAGGATATTATACAAATGACAGCAAAATTGACAATTTATTAAAGCATAAACTTTTTGTATGTCCCTGGAACCCAGAGAATAAATATTCATTTACTGTGGTTAAACACGGTAAGAAATACATCTTAGTCTGGTTCTTAGTTTCTATTATAGGGGTCGTAGAATAAACATAAGAAACTCACAAGTAGCAAAGGCACATAATTACAGATATTAGAAGAGTAAATAGGTCAGTATATATATTATTAGTTGAGAACACACTGTATATAGCAGTACAAGCGATTAAACGCATATCCAAGAGTAGCTACGAGCAAAGATAACAATTTAAAAATGTAACGAAACGCATTGAAATTAAATCAAGGAAAAACCTGTATGAATTGGCTAGATAAATGTTCAAAATGTGCGTTAATATATCATCATAAACGCAGGCAGAAATTATGCATTATTTGAAAAGCGTACGTGATAGAAAAGTATTACATTTGGTCAAAAGTCCAATTTAACTAGGAAATAAACAAACACCAAATTTATTCCATTCAGATTAGAATAAAGTCAACAAGAATAATACGTGCTTTTATGAACGAAGATTCCTGAGATTTCTGAACTAAATGTGAGGTATAAGAATGAATTACGTGACAAATTGAGCATTCTACATGCAATTAAACTACACAATTGGTAAAGTTTCCCAAAATAACAAGAGATAACACAATTGGTGTCGCCCAGCACGTGGAGTCAACGAATCGCAAACACAAGAGGCCGGGTCTACAAATATGATGACAATTGAACAACGAGTTAGTATACTTTTGAAACTGGGCAGTCACTATACTCGAAAGTGCTAAATATTCACGCGAACAGTTAATTAAATTAAAGTGAAAATCATTTTAAAAGAGTGTAAAATTGTGTAAGCGAGCCGTACTTCTACAGACGTAAGTAAACCAGATTTAATGAAATTATACAATTTCTAGTAATAAATAAAACAGGGCTCTTAATAAAGATCTTGTTTCGGCTCCTGTTAAAACTCTTAATAACGATCTTAATTACGATATTAAATACAATCTTGGATACGAGTCAGGAAGACTCTGGAGAATGCTGCTGTTAAATTAATTTGGTAATCTCTGAAAAAGGTAAATATTCATTAATTACGGAGAGGAAACCTTTTATTGGAACAACCTCACTAACAACGATTTGGATAGTATTTTGACTGGATGTCGACTTTCAAATTCGACTCAGAACATTCAGACTAGACACGAAAATTCTTGGGGATGCAGAGAACCTACTGAACCAATCCAGGTTAGATATTTTGATATGATTTATTTCTATAAACTGTTTTATTTCAATAATAATTCAAAATGTAAGAGCCGTCAAACTGGGGTTTCTTGAATAAATTTATGAAAGGCAATAGGCATCTTGAAACGTTTCAAAAGGTCTCTAAATGTAATAAAAAGCTCGTTTTGCTGGCTTCATTTTCTAAAAATCTGACAGATGTAAATAATTTAAAAGAGGGAATATATTTGAAAAGGTTGTAAATATTGAATCATTATACTGTGTATTGTAGAATTGCTTTATTTAATTGAATCAGCTAGTTGAGGCAAAGAGATTTAACATTTTTATAAGTGCTTGAGTAATAACAGGAGAATAACACAGCATTTTATGACATGCCCAATCGTGGGGCTAAAGATCAATAATAACAAGGGTTTTATTTTTCCTACAGGAAAATAACATAGTATTATATTGCACCCAAGCGTAGGGGCTAACAGGGGTTAACACAGCATTTTATGGTCTGCCCAATTCGTGGGGCGGCGAATAACACAGCAATATATATATATATATATATATATATATATATATATACATATATATATATATATATATATATATATATATATATATATTCGATTGGTATTTCTTGACCTTCTTTTATATAATATTACTTGAAATTGTGTTTTTTGGGAAAAAGGTCTAAATAAATAAAAAAATATTTTTTACATTATATGCGTGTTAATCAGACGTTTCGACCGTCGCTAGATGGTCTTTATCAATGATGTTTTTTCACCTATAATACGATACATGTACATTATCTCTTATAAATGTCTAAAATATGCTTACCCATAAACGGAGGTTTATATATTATAACGTAGTATAAATTGAGTCATTCATTAAATGGTGTGGTATGGTTACTACATTTTAATTTATTTATACAATTGTACTAAAAATTTACGTCACAAATTAAAATATTGTTGATATATATATATATATATATATATATATATATATATATATATAATTATGTACACCTTGATGCGAGTTGCTAACCTCTTAGTCAAAATTTAAAATTATAATTTCTTAGTAAACATGTATATTAAAATGTTTAGTACAGAGTTTGATTGGAGACTAATGATTGATTTATTGGAGTTTCTATTTCTTGACACTGGATAAAGACACGTTTATAAAACAGGTTAAAATCATAATACTATCTACAATTATGTATATGTGTGTTATTGGGTAAAATTAACTTTATGTATAAATATATATCAATGTGCTCATTTATTTAATAATATCTATATATGTATCCACCTGTACATACCTCTACGCATACACCTACGTTTCGTCACTCTATTTTGTCACCATATATGCAAGATACTAAAACCTGATAAATCTAACAAAATAGTTATAATGACTAATCAAACATACAATAACAAAATTTTAGAAATACTTCAGGAAAAATCAACGTATGAATTAGTCAAACAAAACCCTACTAACATACTTCAAAAAGCGAACAATGACATTGTGAAAAATTGGGGAAAAAAGGGATATATTTCCCCCAAAGAATGTAAAAAATTAATAATAAATAACGCGAGTTATGTATCCCCCAATTATATATATATATATATATATATATATATATATATATATATGTATTGAATATATTGAATCTAATAGGAATTATTAGAAATTGTTAAATAAAGTATTCATTGCAACAATGTAATACAAGGATAACCCAAAGAGGTTATCGACAGTTCATGAGAACGGACATGCAACTTTGCATCCGAGAGGGCAGTGATACTGCAGGTGGCAGGTCACAGGCGGTTAACATACCGCAATTACTTAGAAATAAGATTGTTACAATGTAATAAAGTGTACAATTAAGAGAAAAGCAGACATGAGATCTGCAAGTTCTCACAGCCGTGTGAGGGGCAGGTTATTATAAAAAGCCCGGCAGCTCAAGGCCCGGCAGTCAGTCTGAGTATTACAGCTTTTGCATTGTTGTCTACCTAGACTACTCGCCCAGTACAATTAATTATTTTTATTAAAGTTATTATGTTACAAGTTATTCTAAATTCCATTGTAATTTCTGTTTCAAGTTAAAATAAATTTGTTAAGTGTTTCAAGTTGTTTTTAAAAACACAGCTCCAAAGGCCCGAACCTTAACTGGCGCAGTCGTAACGGATGTCAAAAGGGCACTAAAAATCCAAAAACCGGAAGATTGGTGACCAAGAATTTCAATTCGCAATTTTGACAGAACCCAAACCAAGTTGGAGGAAGAACAAAAATCGTCTAAATCCAGCAACAAACCAGGTTGGAGGAAGAACAAAAATAGTCTAAATCCAGTAACAAACCAAAGTGGACAAGATACAGCATCGATCGATCCCACAAAAGAAAGAGATGAAGAAATTAATGTAGGTTCATTCCATTTATACCAATTGATCTCACAAACTATAATTGATTTATGCTAGTTTATTATTTTATTATTTGATTACCATTTATTAGTATTTTAGGAATTTTATTTATGCCAATATTGTTTTGAAAATAGTTACAAAGAGAAATTATTTTCAAAAAAACGAGACTGTATTTTATGAGACGAATGTTTAATGAGATTTTCTTTTAAAAGCAAAAGAGACATGATATTTAAAAGATTCTTACCACAATTATTAGAACAAACTCAAAAATAAACCAAAAATAACGGACACACATCCACTAATACCAAAATAAGAAACATTAACTAGCGCGATTCAAACGCACGTTTTAATCCGGTAAACTAAAAGACAAAACGCAAATTAATTCCAAAATTAAGGTAATTCTTCAAACAAGCAATTACGGAACGATTATTTAAACCATTGACCTCTATAATAATGTATAAATTACAGCAAAAACATTCTGCATTAACTAAAACTACGGTAACTTAAAACCACCTAAGATAAGCAAGTCCGCGAACGCAATATCATTAGTACCTTAGGGAAATCGCATTCAAAACAATAACTTTCACAATCTTTGTACAGTACTAAAGCAACGCAATTAATCCATCACGGAATAATAAAAACGCGTAAAATTACAACCAGCATCTAATGAGAAACTATTCACCACAACGATCTATAAATAAAATTGCAACTATCTTAGTACAAACACGGAATAAAAACTAAACGTTTTTAATTAAAATTACTCATCATTTGCACTATCCCAGTACAAATACTGAGTGAAGCTAAACGGTTATCGTAAGAAGCTTTAATTAAAACGCTCATAGTTGTACCTGAAAACTAACATTACGGAGAGATCCAATTACCAACAAGCATTACATATAATTGAATACCGAGATATCTAAAAATAATTAGACGTATCTTTTATGCAAAGCATTCAGCGAGTACGGAAGTGAAGTATTTAATTCCTATTAACACCTGTAAGTGTTAATTACCTCAACGTTTATAAGTGTATGCTATTTAACACGCACACAATTACCAAGAAACGTGACTACACCTTTAAGAGACATAACTTAGTGATTTAATTGCAACGATAAAGTGCAAAAGTAATTAACCTGCAAGATATAATTAGGATTCAAGACAGACGAACTATACATTTATGCAACTCAAAACCCACGGAAATAGTATTAATTACGAATTAACAGAATTAAACTAACACAAAGCTAAGTAAATATCGCGAGAATAAACCTATTCACTCCAGATTCTTCAGAAAACAGAAATTCAAGACAAATTAAAAACCGCAAGATAGAAACAGGCAAATTCAAAACTACGGTAATTATATCAACATTATCGAGCATAAATTCAACACATTCATCACCGCACTGTGTAACTAGGTACAAATAACAACAATTACGATTCTAAAAATAACCCGACGCAGTCTAAACTGAAAATTAACAAATCCAAACCAAAAATAACGCTGAAAATAGCAAAATAAGTCTTAATCTTTACAAAATTTGAATTTACCCAACCTAAATAAAAAATTTAAAAATCTAAACCAAAAATAACGTTTCAAATAACAAAAATCAACCCCAATTTTTACAAAATTTCAAATTACCCAATCTAAAAGGAAAATTAATAAAACCAAAGCAAAATTAACATCACAAATAGCAAAACCAACCCCAATTTTTACAAAATTTGAAATTATCCAATCTAAAAAGAAAATTAATAAAACCAAAGCAAAATTAACATCACAAATAGCAAAACCAACCCCAATTTTTACAAAATTTGAAATTATCCAATCTAAAAAGAAAATTAATAAAACCAAACCAAAATTAACGTTTCAAATAGCAAAATCAACTCCAATTTTTACAAAATTCGAAATTATCCAACCCAAACGAAAAATTAATAAAACCAAAGCAAAAATAACGTTACAAATAGAAAATCAACCCCAATTTTCTTACAAAATTGGAAATTTCACAAACGAAACAAAAAATTAATAAATCCGAAGCGAAAATAACAATACACATAGCGAAATAAACCTCAATTCAAAAAAAAAAATTTGAAATTACCCAAAATCGAAAACAACCCTTAACCAACATGAGTAGCGCGGATATGAAGCTTTATTTAGAGACAATCCAGGTATTTGATGGCACGCAGGCGAATCTTGCAAATTTCATTGGAGCAGCCGAAATGTTCCTAAAAACCCTTCTACAAACTCGGAGATAACGAAAGAAATTCATTGCTTATATCGCCAGTAGAGACGATTTACAGGAATGGCAAGAATTCAAACAGCTACTAATTGCATATTTTGGAGACCAGCGTAACATAAAATGCCTGGTACGAGACCTAATAAACCTTAGAATGGAATACAATCAATCCCCCTACCAATTCGGAATGAAATGCCAAGACGTGAGAAGTTTAATCCTAACAAAATTAAAAATCGAAGAACCCGATCAAAACGTTCGACATTTAAAAACAAAAATGTATGACGAAATGGCACTGGACGCGTATATAAACGCTTTACCAGAACGACTATCGGATAAAATCAGATTCCAACGACACCAAAATCTAGAAGAAGCTATGAACCTAGTCATAGAAGAAGAAAATGTAATGTATTACCGCAACAGACTATACAACCCCATCGCGAATAAAAGTTATTCACCAATAAAAACTATACAAGCTACAAGACAAGCAATCCCTCAACAAAAATTCACACCCTTCAACGCACAAACAAATCAACCACGAATTAATAACCCAAGCTTCAACAATACAAATTTAATAATCAATATAAACATTTTCCAAAACCAACGTTTAACCCAACTTTTACGAAACCCGCATTCCAACCAAGATTTAATTAAAACCTAAACCAACAAAGACCAGCATTCAACGCAAACCCCAATAGAAATACACCAATGAATAATAACAACCCTAATAGTTATTATAAACCAACACCAATGGATACCTCATCTGGTAACGCCAGACAAAATACCAAGATAACACATATCCGACCAAACCCTCATCAAAAACGCAATTTTACATCGGAAGAACTATTTCACCAAGAAGTAGAAAAATTTGACACTGGCCAGAATAATTACATTGAGACAGGTACGAACGATGAATCAAACCATGCAGAAATTTATGAACGCGACGAACAATACGAAACTTACGAGGAGTACGACGAAGAAGACTCGAACTCAAATTTTCAAATGGACCAATTCATAACCGACCAAACTTAATAAACTTAAATAACATAAATCACTTAGTATTATCATACATAGAAATACCCCACGCCGAATTTAAACTATTAATCGACACCGGATCATCAAAAACATTAATTAGCCCCAGAACCGTGAAAAAACATTATTTAGATTATGTAGAAAGAGAACCATTTAAAATTAAAACAGCCCATCAAACAACACTACACCAATTCGTAGCTAATATACCCTTACCGAGAACATTTAATGTTAAAATGAAACATAAATTTTGTGTATTCGAATTTAACGACAGATATGACGGCTTAATCGGAATGGATCTTCTAAGAAAATTAGGAGCCAACATTGACATTAAAAATCGCTTATTAAGGACGAAATACGGAAAAAACCCCATTAAATTTCAAAACACACAAATCGAACAAAAATACACTATAGAACCCCGAACGGAACGAAAAATAAAAATCCCAGTAAAATCTAACAAAAAAGTAGGAATAATAAATCATATGACTTTTCAACAAGGAGTAGAAACCCCAACCGCCTTAGTACAAATAAAAGATAATTATGCAACCACAACGATATTAAATTCAAACGACTATCCCGTAGAACTATCATTGACAGACCCAATTAAAGTAGAAGAATTAAATTTTAACGAAATGGAAATAGACGAAAATTTAGAAAACGATTACAACCCAATAGAACATGACAAAATGTTAAGAGAAAATTTAACTAACATCCGCTTTAATACCGATATCAATCAAGAAGAAGAAAGAGCAATTAAAAACTTATGTTTTGAATACCGCGACATATTCCATTGCGAAGGAATACCATTAACATTCACCAACACAGTAAAACAAAATATCGAGTTAACAGACAATAAGCCAATCTTTACAAAAGCATATAGACTACATCATGCAAGCCAAGAAGAAGCTGATAGACAAGTAGCAGACTTATTAGAACAAGATATAATCCAGCACTCCAATTCACCATGGAGCAGCCCCGTGTTAATAGTACCTAAGAAATTAGACGCAACCGGAAAGAGAAAGTACAGAATGGTAATAGACTATAGAAAGTTAAATGAAAAAACGGTAGATGACAAATATCCACTACCAAATATAACCGAAATTTTAAACAAATTAGGCAAATGCCAATATTTTTCAACATTAGACCTAGCATCAGGATACCATCAGGTAGAGATGGAAGAAAAGGATATATCAAAAACAGCCTTCAGCACACCTAGAGGACATTACGAGTACAAACGAATGCCATTTGGATTAAAGAACGCACCCGTTACTTTCCAGAGAGTCATGGACAAATATACTACGAGGAATACACAATGAAAAATGCCTTGTATACCTTGACGACATCATAGTTTATTCCACATCATTGGTAGAACACATAGAAAGATTGAAAGAAGTATTTGAAAGACTTAGACAAGCACATTTCAAAGTACAATTAGACAAAAGTGAATTTTTACAAAAAGAAGTATCATTTTTAGGACATGTAATAACACCCCAAGGAGTAATGCCAAATCCCGACAAAACAAATGCAGTTCTAAATTACCCATTACCAAAGACAACCAAAGAAATTAAAGGATTTCTAGGACTTAGTGGTTACTACCGCAAATTCATTAAAGGTTACGCTCATATAACCAAACCCCTGACAAACTGTTTAAAAAAGGGAAACAAAATTGAACACACCCCGGAATTCATTAAAGCCGTAGACAAAATTAAAAACATTAACGAATCACCCTGTGTTAGAATACCCAGACTTTTCAAAACCATTTATACTGACGACAGACGCATCGAATGTAGCATTAGGCGCAGTATTGAGCCAAGGAAAAGTAGGTAGCGATAAACCCATCAGCTACGCATCCAGAACCCTAAACGAAACCGAACAGAAATATAGTACCATAGAAAAAGAATTATTAGCCATAATTTGGGCAACAAAATATTTTAGACCTTACTTATACGGAAGAAAATTTTACATATACACCGATCATAGACCACTAGTATGGCTATGCAAACTGAAAGAACCGAATTCAAAATTACAACGATGGAGAATCAGACTCGAAGAATACGATTACGAAATTATATATAAAAAAGGAATTTATAACAACAACGCAGACGCTTTAAGTAGAATCCAACTGAATGCATTAGAAACTGAATCCATTATAGGAAACGTAGACGAAGCAAAAATAAGGGAAGATCCAGACGAGATCGACACGATACATTCGACACAAAACGAAGAACCTAAAAACGCGATTAAAATTTTAAACGAAGCAATCGATATGAAATCCAATCAATTTATAATAACGGAAGTTTTAAATAACCCAAATCCCGTAAAATATACAAAAGTAGATAACAAAAAGATATACCAAATTCAAATAACTAAAGATGACAATGAGGAACAAATAATTAAAATTCTAGAAGAATACACCTCCGAGAAAAAACGATTTTATTTCTATTTCAACACCGAACATTTATACCAAAGATTTTCAGAATTATACGTTAAACTATTCAATAACTCTGGCCCTGAACTCATCAGATGTACTAGAAAATTAATAACATTAGACGACCCTGACGAAATAAACGATGTAATTAGAAATCAACACAAAGGAAAAACCAACCATCGTGGAATTAACGAAACAATAAAGCAACTTGTAAGACGTTATTATTTTAAAGACATGAAAGAATTAACCACAGATTTCATTAACCAATGTGAATTATGTGACAAAGCGAAATACGACAGAAAACCCCCAAAGATACCCTTAATGTTAACCAAAACATCCGACAAACCATTTCAAAAACTTCATGCCGATGCTCTAGTAGTAGAAGCACAAAACTATCTAACAATTGTAGACGCATTCACAAAAATAGGCCAAGTAATACCAATCACATCCAAAAATAGCATTGACGTGACCCAAGAATTTTTACAATATTTCACATTTTATGGAACACCCGAATCAATAACTCTAGATAATGGTAGCGAATTTAAAAATGAGACAATACAAAACACTTTAGAACTTCACGAAATAAAAATTCATTTCATAACGGAAAACCACACTGAATCAAACGGACTAATTGAACGATTACATTTAACCCTGTTAGAACAAATTCGATTATTAAGAATAAATTATAAAAAGGAACATATAACCAATTTAATGTCATACGCACTAATCGCCTATAATAACACAATTCACTCATCGACAAATTTTACACCCTTAGAATTAACATTAGGACATTCAGATTCGCGAAATCCCTATGACATACACTACAACAAGGAAGTATATCAACAATATGCGAAAGACCACAAGGAAAAACCAAAAATAACTTATGACAAGGTAAAAGATAAATTAGATAACGATAAGGAATATCACCACAACCCGAAACAAAAATACCGACGCAAATAAATTCTCAATAGGACAAACCGTGTATGAGAAGAACTTTCAAAGCAAGCGACATAAAACGGCACCCAGAAATTTAGGACCATTTAAAATTAAGAAAATATCAAATAAAAACATAGCAGTAGTAGACAACGGTAAAATAACAAAGTACATTCATTTGAAAAACCTAAGACACCCTGTCACTTCAGATGGACAATCATCATCATTACCGTCAACCTCCACCCAGGTAGAACGGACAACCAAGTAATAATATAACATATAAAAACAACCCCGGTATACTATCAATTAAATTAGGCAGTATGCAAAACCCAATTAACATTTGCAAAATTAAATACTCTACACTCTAGTATTATTGAACCAACCGATTTATTAAAAGAATTAATAAGAATTAAATCACTTATAATTAACAGTAAATTACCTTTTGATGTAACAGAATCAAACATTCTAATATTCGAAAAAATAGCTATAGTAAAAGGCTACATTAAGAATAACGAAATAATATTTTTAATAGAGATCCCGATAGTAGAAAGTAATAATTATAATTATTATCATTTATTTGCTTTTCAACAAAAGTTACTAGCACATACCAAGTAATCATACCCAAAACCAAATTCCTATCCCTAAATGAACTGAGATATGGTTATACAAACGAAAAATGTACTGAAGTAACACCAAACCAATACTTATGCCAATCAATGACGACAACAACCATTCAAGAAGACAGTCCTTGTGAAGTACAACTATTAAAATTTTCAAATCATTACGAAAACTGTGAAGCCAAACAAGTGCAAATAAATAACATGAAAATTCAAAAGGTTACAGAAAACAAATGGATAGCCATTTTCCCAACAGAAGTAGTAGCAACCATCCACTGCAACCAAGATGAAAATAACCAAGCATTAATCGGAAGCAAACTAATTACCCTCAAAGAAGACTGTTATGTGAAATTGAAAGACGAAGTAATCAGAGTTTATCAAGATTCCATAGCAACAAAGAAACTTGCAAACCTACCGGAACTACAGTTCAAGATAGAACAAGAAGACGAAGAAATAATCAAGAAACCTATGAAGCTAGAGCATCTAGACTTAGACGACCTCAACCACGCCATGAAATTAGTGGAAAGTTACAAAGAACATTTAAGTGAACTCAAAACGCCAAAGTTACATTATAATAATATAAGTGTTTGGACAATTGTATTAATCATTTTAATAATTTTTGTAATTATATATGTATTCTACAAAATGTATCTTAGATATAAGAATGAAGGAAACAGTTTTAGATTTAAGGAAACAAAGAGAAATAAAGAAACGATAAGTATACCCTTAGAAACAATGAATTTTAAATGAAATTAAATAATGAATTTTATGTATTTAAAAATTAAATAAAACCTTAATTTTTCATTTACGGTGGGAGGAGTTATGTATCCCCCAATTATATATATGTATTGAATATATTGAATCTAATAGGAATTATTAGAAATTGTTAAATAAAGTATAAGTTCATTGCAACATTGTAATACAAGAATAACCCAGAGAGGTTATCGACAGTTTATGAAAACGGACATGCAACTTTGCATCCGTGAGGGCAGTGATACTGCAGGTGGCAGGTCACAGGCGGTTAACATGCCGCAATTACTTATAATTAAGATTGTTACATTGTAATAAAGTGTACAATTAAGAGAAACGCAGACATGAGATCTGCAAGTTCCCACAGCCGTGTGAGGGGCAGGTTATTATAAAAAGCCCGGGAGCTCAAGGTCCGGCAGTCAGTCTGAGTATTACAGCTTTTGCATTGTTGTCTACCTAGACTACTCGCCCAGTACAATTAATTATTTTTTTACTAAAGTTATTATAAACAAGTTATTCTAAATTTCACTGTAATTTCTGTTTCAAATTAAAATAAATTTGTTAAGTGTTTCAAGTTGTTTTTTAAAAACACAGCTCCAAAGGCCCGAACCTTAACTCGCGTTGCCACCCAAGCTTTATAGATTACCAAAATTACACAAAGACGGAATGTCGATGAGACCAATCATTTCCACAATACAATCATCCCTTAATAAACTTGCCAACTTTATAAAAGACATCCTCAAAAACGTGGTATATAAAAACAAATTCTACATTAAAGACTCTTGGCAATTCAAAGAAAATATTAAACAAGTTGCTATACCGGATGACTATATTCTGATATCGTTAGATGTAACATCATTATATACAAATGCACCAATAGAGTTAGTTATACAACTAATAGAAAAAAAGTGGGTAGAAATTAAAACTTATACAAATATACCACAAAAAGAATTCATAGAAACAACAGAAATAATATTAACCTCAACTTATTTTACATACAGAGATCAGGTATATAAGCAAGTAAACTGTTGTGCTATGAGTTTAGCGTTGTCTTGCGTGGTGGCACAAATGGTTTTGGAAGAACCGGAGGAAACTATAATAAAACAAATAAACTTCCCACTACCTTTCTTTTTTTGATACGTAGATGACTGTGTTTGTGCCATTCCACAAGTTAAATGCAATTATATAATTAAACTTTTTAACAGCTTTCACAAAAAGATTCAATTCACAATTGAAGTAGAAAAAGATAATAAACTTAACTTTCTAGATATCACATTGCACCGGATAAACCATCATATCAAAACATCATGGTACACTAAAAACACCTGGTTGGGAAGATACCGTAACTATTACTCCCAACATCCTATCTCCCAGAAAAAGTCTGTCATAGTAGGACTAGCAGATAGAGCTATCAAACTATCAGACTCCGAATATAGATGGGAAACAATTAAGAAAGCTAGAAACGGGTTATGAGAAAATAATTACCCACTAAACTTAATTGAGCGGATATTTAACAAACAAACTAATAAACACTATAACACAAACTATATCAACAATAGCAAAAATAAATCAATAATAAAATATGCACCCATACCGTATGTGCAAGATTTATCCGAAAACCTACAAAAATTATTAATAAAACATAATATAAAAATTGCGCATAAAGGATACAATTTAACAAAGAGTCGTTTTAGTAAATTAAAAGACATCACTCCTAAGAATAAAAAAACGCACACCATCTATAAGATTCCGTGTCAACAGAACTGCAATTGCGTATACACTGGGCAGAGTATACAACATTTAGAAAAAAGAATAAATGGTCATAAATATGATAAAACTAACCAAACTGCTCTAACCAAATTGTCCTATTTGTCAAATATTAATTTAATGGTATTCAGAAAATCTGTTTTGCTAATGTTGCAATGTTGTTCAATAGTACTCCACTCCTCATCAATAATTCTAGAAGCGAGATCTAATGGAATATTCGTAAATAAGGAAGCATCGTCTAAGGAAATAGCTACACAGCCATACGGGAGTTGAAGTTATTGAATTGTTCGGCAAAATTGAACGCGTCCTTGATATTATAATCATTTTTTTCGCTTAATAGTATTATCAAAATGTTTGCTATGAATGCTGAGGATTTGTATGTGAAAGCGCCTCAAGATGCTTCTATAGGAGGCAGAGATGTATCTATTTTATGTACCTTAGGTAGGCCATATCATGAGGGAGGTACCAAGTTCTTACACAACAAGGTTTTTGTAATTTATCTATCAATTGTGCTACAATTGTAGAGATATTTTATCCAATCGTTAATTTTTTTGCGTAGTGAATGTTGGGTAGCCTCTCAATTTAGAATATATGCTAAAATCGTTTATAATACCGTAGGCTTATGTAATTATTTTGTATTGATAGCCACGAATACTTTGCCTTTATCAGCATTTGCGGTATATACATCCGGGTAATTTTTTAAAAATCGTTTCGTGTTATCGTAGCTTGCACTATCAAAATATCCGGTCTTATTGATTGATTGCAATTAGTTCGTTATAATATTCGTAACTTTCTCTCCTATGACTTCCTTTTTGTGTAGAAGTTAATTTTGAATTAGTGATTCTGTTTCCGCTAATAACTTTCCTATGTTTATTTCATTTGCTGAAACCGGTAAGCGAAATTTTGGACCTAGTGATATAAAATCCCTTACCACAGTGGGTATGTTTATATCAGTTAAATTAATAAATAATTTGCTATTGTCTTTAAAGAGTCCGCGGTGTACATGATTTTGTCTTACATTATTGAACGTTTTTATGTTATTGTGTTTAATCGATGCAAATTTCTTTTGGAAATGGGCATCATTACGACATTCAAATTCCTGAATAATTACACCCGGTACACTACCCCAGAGATGTTGTTTAGTATGTCGTAAGTCCAGTTGTAATCGTATAATTTCTGATATAGTGACTTTTATTTCAAGATTAATTATTATATTGTTGAGCTTGTTTTGAAGCTTGTGAATAGCGTTTCTGAATCTTCCATCTGGTGGATGTTGTCACTATATCAGAAATTACACAATTACAACTGGACCTACGACAAACTCAACAACGAAAACCATTGAATAACGAAATTCTTAAAACAATTCTCTTTCTCATTATTGGCTAAAATTTATATCAAGTTCAAAAACTATTATTTTATTTATTAATTATTATTTCTTTTCAAACCAAAATATCTACACGATGTATATAGGACATACATTGAATATTCAGTTAATATGCATATTCTAATATAGAGCAATTATATTTACGTGTATATTACTAACAACCAGGATTATTTGAACGTTTTAGCATATTTGCATAAGGTATCTATTTGCGATAAAAAAAATATTTTGTTTCTACTTTTATTAATGTGTGGAATACATTTGTGTTTTTGTTTGTGTTGATTTCTATAATTTTTTTTAATTTTTATTCTATTATTTTGTAACACATTTTGCTCAAATCCTTTATGTCTGTCTGTCTGATTTGTCGTTCACTGCTGTCGAGTTTTTTAAAATGTATATCATTTCGAGCTACTTTCGTTTCTTTTTGTGTCTGTCTAAATTTTCGCACTCCCACATGGAAATTTATGGTTTACTCGGGATTTGAGTTTTAAAAGGGCTGTTTGGTTCTTTTCTTCGTACTTGTTTAAGCGTTTAAGCGTTTTTTTAGGTGTTGTGCGCTTTGTCCTCTCTGTCAAAATAAAATACTCTTTCCAGATACAACTATCACTGGGGTAGCTGGATATCCTTTACAATTCGCTAGCTTTAACTATTTCCTAAATTATTTAAATAAAAATTAAACCAAGCTTAACCTCTATTAACAAAAATAATTTCATTACTTATACACATATCCTTTTCTAAAAACAAATTCTCGCCTGTAATCTGGCCAGTTCGCTAAAAATAAAAATATCCTAAAAGAAAATTCTTAAAGAACCTTAACTCTAAACCATAAACAAACTGTTTGTCACTCTAAATTTTCTTGCTTTTCTATTTAATTAATAAACATTAGTGAATCCCAAATTATTCGTAACGTTGTTAGTAAAAATAAAACAGTTCAACACCAACTTTGCGCTATAACAGGCTCATTCCCAAAATACCTAACACCTGCATATTTCTTAATATTTTAACCTAATAATATTATCCTTAAATTTAATCACCAATCGTTTCGTCGATTAATCCTTAATAAACAAAATAATACTCACTATGATGTTCGAGTAATGTCCTACGTTGAAAAATGTCAAAACATATTTACGTACAAGTTCACATATAAATTATACCGAATCACATAATACTACTTATAGTTTCTATCATTTAATTTAGGTAATGTCCAGACCACATCAGCGTTCCATTTTTCAAAACAGCAGCTACAGCATAACCCTAAAATTTTAAGAAAATAGCAGGATAAGCAAATCCCTACAAACGAGCATAAGGATGCTAATTCCACCCATAGGTGTATTGAAAGTACGTTGCTGAACCGCAAGCGTAAATTCACTCAACTTATCGTAGGTTGCTTATTTCTCCCGTTTAGATGTGTTCTGTTCAACTTTCTAAATGGCCTAACCTAAATACATTTTTCAAATTCTACACTAACATTCCCTTAATCGTTTACTTTCCAAACTTAACCGCCTTTCTCCTACCTCGTACCCATACATAATTGATGTCTTCAGATCAACTAGTCAGATACAACTCACCTTTATCAATCCCCACCCTCCCTCTCCCACGTTATATTCACGCGTATCTCTACATTCTGGTGTTTTCAGAAGCTTGATTTTCACATGACTGTATAATTCCACTGGCGTTGTGTTCAACAAAACTCACCGTCCTCTCTCTGTGAATCATATTTTGTTACGCTCACCGTCTACTTAATGCAGTATTTCCAGTTTATTTTATGCTATTTCGCCATTTTCACGCTTTCAGTCTATTATAACTAAACGATTACATCATGTATGTAAACCTATGCTTCTGCATTCTGCTTTCTCCATGTCTTGTTAATACATTGTAATAAGATGTATTTGTGATTTACTTTATAATGTCTGTGGTTTCCATTTTTTGAAACTATGTCATATTACATAAAATTTATTCAACTGGCTCCCAAAGCTCATATTCAGAGTGTATATCAACGAGTTTCTTTTTATAATTCTGACATCTTTTTTATGACATTGTCTTACTATAAAATTTTATAGTTATAATTAATTTATTTTCCCACGACTATCAAGTAATGCATTTCTTATGCATTTAAGAATGGGTCAATAATAGTACTCGTTCCCGTGTGGTTGGTGATTACCCATCGAGCGCGTCCCCAAGTGGCGGATAGGGGAGACCCATTGTCACAATACGAGTAATCGTTCGCTGCCATTGGTTTCTGTGACAGAATAAGCCTAGCACTCAAAGTGATCCAGAACGCTTAGTGGCATAAAACCTACAACATACGGGAGAACGAGTGTACATCATTGCGGTCTAAACTCCGCATGATGATGGTTTGGCTAATTTCACATCGCGGACCAAACCACCAAACCCCTACTGCTATATGGGCCGGTAGCGGTCTGCAAAGGGGATCAGGCCACCTCGTGTTTGTGCCGTGTAAGGCGACCCGTGTCGGTTGGATGACGGAATCCTGGTGGTTGATCCACACCTGAGGCGGATTTAGTTCCTCAGTGTCTGACAACAGGCCACTTTGGCACAGATTTCACATAGACAGGGAGTTGAGACTAACCCATCTCGTACAATCGGCTGTGTCGTCGGGTCAGACCGCCGACTGGGTAAGCTCGTGGAGGTGGAGGACGTGCAGCCGGTACAGTGGGGGAGCAGCACATGTTACATGTGTGCTGCTGCAAGGCTGTATACAGGCTTGTACGTCAGTCACCTTCGGGGAAGCTATATCCTCCTGGTAGCCCTGGTGTAGTTCTATCCACCCCAGCTTGGGCTCCGTGGTGGGTGGGGAGCTGGGAAGATGAATCTCTTTTATTTAACACGGATTCTATATGTAATGTAGCTAATCCGGAGAGTACGTCCTCGAACACCTCTCTCAAGTTCTGTTGCAGGTCCCACGAGAAATGCAACAACAAAAACAACAACAGTAGCCCTAAGTTGGGGAGAAGGTCAAGCTAGAGGAATGGCAACAACAGCGCCCACAGAAAAAACGCATCAGTGGGGCTGAACAGAAAAGGAGGAAGATTTTGTTTGGCGGCGCAGGAGAGTGTGGTGGAAAAGGCTGACCCTGTGGTTAACTTATTCACGGCACAGTTTGGAACCAGCCAAACATTTTCCACCTCGAAACCATCTGCCTCTGTCCCAAGGCCTACAGAGGCCAAGGCGCGGAGGATGGAAAGGGCCGGATCTGAGGGCACCCCTCCGCAAAGCAGACCGCAGAAGAGGGTCTGTCAGAGTGGTACAAATCAGCCCGTTTCTAGTAGCTACGGGGAGGCAGCTGTTAGGCACCTCCACGTGGCTGTCATAAACATGAGTAACCCCTGGAGTAAGATTACCAAGGCTCAAGCAGAATTCTTGCAACTAGCCATTGAGAAGGTATTAGACGACCACCTGTTCTCCCTTCTCAACAACAGTGCTCCTCCAACCTTTAGGAGATGGGCATACTATTGCGAGATCTTCCAGATCTGGTGCGAGGACGACCACTCCCTAGCATGGATTACGGAGGCGGTTGGCAACCTCCCACAACTGTGGAAAGCTACACGCCTTACAGTCATCCAGGTGGAACTGCTACATAGACTCTTGAAGGCGGCGCTATGGATTACGGGGCCCCCGTAGGACATGGATGTCGTTCAAAGGCGTCTGCGAGTGCAGAACCCATGGGCTGACACGTGCAAATAGTGCGTCTTCCACATCGCCACAAAAGATCAGCCCCAAGGGAGGCAGATAGTCTTTGGCGTTGTTGAAGATGCAAGGGAGACTATGAACAGTAGAGGAGGCAAGCTGCACTACAAGCTCCCGCTCTGAACTTTAAAATACTAAAGTCCCAACCTGCTTCAGAGGCAGCCCAACCGGCTGCCGCGGAGCAGCAGTGTCAACCGTCATCTCCTGAGCAGCCAAAACGAGCTCGGCTTCTGCGGCAACCTCAGGAGGCTGAGGTAGGCGAACCATCCACAGCATCAAGCAATCAGATGGACACAGCAGACTTTGACCCGTTGCTAGTGGAGTGGCTGGCGCAGGAGTATAGGAAAGCGTTACTGGATAGCCCGCCCAGTGAGACTTAAAACGCAAGTCTAATCCATCGTGGTCCAATGGCAGGACTAAATGTAATACAGGTAAACCTTTAACATTGTCGGGCGGCTGCAGCATCGTTATGCAGACACCTTAGCAATAAGCAGATCATTGGCCCTATCCAAGAACTCTGTGTGGTAAGCTCCGTAATCTCGGGACTGGAAAACCTAAATGGTACTATCTTTGCGGTCAGTAACCAACCTAAGCCTAGGACATGCATCTACATACCCAGGCACATCGATGCTCTCTTCCTGCCACAACTGAGTAGCCGGGACGTCTCAGCCGTTCGGATCAGTTGCAGTATGGGAGGAATTACTGACATAATCTTGGTTTCAGCCTATTTTCCCCAATTGACCAAGACCCACCTCCTCTAGAGATTACGGCAGTCATTGATCATTGCGATAGGCACAAAAAGCATCTTATTATCGGATGCGACTCTAACGCACACCATATGATATGGGGTAGCGCTGACACAAAATCTCATGGAAAAGTACTACTCGAATACATATCGAGCAAAAACCTGGAGATTCTTAACTGTGGCAGCGAACCCACGCTTGTGACATCTCGCTTTCAGACAGTTATCGACTTAACCCTGGCATCGGCAGGTATATCAAGACATATCTTGAACTGGCAGGTGACGCCTAAAGCAACACTGTCATATCACAGATTGTTAAGTTTTAAAATAGAGGCAACAGAAGCTGTCTCTAAAGAATATAGAAACCCAAAAGCGATCAACAGGTCTGTCGATTTAGACAGCTTGGCGGAACGACTCTTGGCATTACAATGCAGTGACAACCCATAAACAATAGAAGAGCTACAGAGTTACTTGGTCGCTTTTCAGATTGTTCCCGCTCCATCGCCCCATGGTGGGGGGAGGAGCTACAGAAGCTGAAAAAGACCTTAGGCAAACTGTTCAACAAGGCAAAAACACCAAAAGTATGGCTGAATGGGAGACCACCAGTAACTATACAAAACGGTAATTAGAACACGACAGAGAGACTCTTGGAAGACCTTCTGTAACGCAGTCGAGTCTGCCAATGCAATCTCTCGCATTAACAGGATTCTGTCCAAAGATCCTCGCCATCAACCATGCTGCCTGAAACGTGTGGATGGTACGCACACCAGCAACAAGACAGAAACAGCTGAACTACTTCTGGACACCCACATTTCAGGTAGTATATCACAACTTTCCTCATACGGGGTGGATCAACCCAGCTCGCTCCCTAATGGGGCCGACTAGGAAGTCTCAAACCTGGTAGAGGATGAAAGAAAAATTAGATGGGTCATCTCAACTCTCGAACCATTTTAGTCCCCTGGAATGAATGGCATCATCCCCGCCCTACCACATTGGGGCGTGGTGAGGTTGGCACCACTCCTCCCGGTATTTTTTAGGGGCTTATCGCTTTTAGAAGCATCCCCAGCAGTTGTAGAGAGGATAAAGTTGTCTTCATTCCTAAACCAGGCCGGAGAAATTACTCCCAGGCTAAATCCTACAGACTGATCAGTCTTATGTCCTTTCTGCTAAAAACCTTGTAGAGACTGTGCGACAATGATATGAGGGAGAGGATAATGCTTTCTTATCCACTTCACCCAAATCAGCCAGGAAAATTCACGGAATCTGCCTTCCACGCTGTTGTGGGACGGATTGTGAAAACCCTTAACAACAACATGTCTGCCTTAGGCGCATTTGTTGATATTGAGGATGCGTTTAGCGAAACCACCTTCGCAAGCATTAATAGAGCTCTGCGGGCACATGGAGCTGAGGACACTCTTCGCAGCTAACTATGCAGATTCTGCGATGTCGACGAGTATACATTAATGTTAAAAACCTCAGTAATTAAGGCGGTAGGTAAAGGCTGTCCCCAGGGGGCATACTGTCACCGCTACTATGGAACATAGTAGTGGACAGCCTTCTCCAACGTCTTAATGAGGCATGTTTCTACACGATAGGTTATGCGGACGACATAGCTATTTTAGTAGTCGGCAAATTTGAACAAGTGTTGTGTAATTTGATGCAAGCAGCACTAAGGATCACGGAACTTTGGTGCTCCAAAAACCCTTTAACCATCAACCCTAACAAAACGGGGCTGGTGCTGTATATCAATAAAAGGAAGCTGTTGGTAACCAGATTGCCAATGCGTTTCCAAACGCCTCTGCTCCTATCAGAAGAAGTCAAGTAGCTGGGCATTATACTTGACAAGAAGCTGAACTGGCCAAACACTTACAAGCAAAAACTACCAAAGCCAACCAAGTGTTTTGACAATGCAGACGTGCCATAGGCAAACTTTGGGGTCTTCCGCCAAAGGCTGCCCTGTACAACACGATAGTAAGGCCGATGCTCTGCTATGGCGCTGTGATCTGGTGGCCAAGGATCAGACTGGCCCGTGCAGTCATAGAACTTACTCATATCCAAAGAATGGCCTGTCTAGACCTCTACACCTACTACAGCCTTAGAAGCCATCCTAGACCTCACTCTGCCGGATTTACATGTAGACGAGATGGCCCTGAAATGATCTCTAAGGAGCGCTTCGGGGTTTGTCTGAACACTGAGGACGCCTCCTTAACGGAGATCTCTATTTACAAAGATGGCTCCAAAACAGATGAAGATACCGGGGCAGGAATCGTCTCCGATGACTTAAACATTCCTGAAGGTGTAACGCTGAGCAGGCTGGTAACTGTCTTCTAAGCGGAAGTCATAGCCATCATGCTTGCTGCTAGCGCCATACTGGAACGCAGAATCCAAAATAAATCTATACGCATTCTGAGCGATAACAGAGCAGCTCTCTTGAGCATAAATAAGTAGAAGATTCTCTCGGGGTTGGTTTATCAATGCTATCGCATTCTCGAGCTCGTCTCTAATACTAATGCCCTTGAGCTAGTTTGGATCAAAGGGCATTCAGGATTACATGGCAACAAACAGGCAGACTCTTTGGCGAGGCAGGGAGCGACTCGGAGCTCTGACGGGCCTGAGTCATCAGTTGCTATAGCGCCATTGGTGATGTTCTCCATGATAATACAAATAACCCACCGCCGTCACAAGGACAGGTGGGCTTGTACAACAAGCTGCCGACAGGCCAAAATGTTTATAAGGTCTTCCATGACCAAAACCGAAAAATTTGTCACATGCTTGCCGAGACAGAAACTACGGCTACTTGTGGGTATACTGTCCGGGCATTGCATACTAAGGAAGCATCTGCACAGGATGGGTCTGTCAAACGACGCACCTGTCGTGACTGTCAACAGAAAGATGAGGCCGCGGAGCACATTCTGTGCACCTTTTCAGCACTCGCCCGACTTCGAGGATCCATGCTGGGGGACTTCTGGGCTAAGAAGGCCGGAATTCGAGACCCCTCTGGTGCGACATTTTCAAATTCACCTGTAGGGTCGGGTAGTTAAGTATTGAAGTAAGGCAAGAAAGGCAGCATAATGGGTCCACTAGGAGGCCTAAGTGCTGTGGCATGTGTCACCCTTCCCAATTAAATCTATGTATCTAATAGTACTCGTTATTCTGTAGGTGTATATGAATTCATAATCCAACACCTTTAACCAATCAGGATCATGTAGGTCGTAAATTATGATCATAATCCAACCCCTGTGATCAATGAGTTCAAAACTTTATTTTTCATAATTCGCAAGGTATAATTTTCGTATCATGCAAAGTAGGCTGTTACGCTTCAACAAATAAATTTTTGCTCGTCCATGATTTCGATTTTAGTAAAAACATTTAGAAATATCTGAAAATGAGATTTGTGTAGTCGTGGGAAAAGTATAATATTCTACTCGCGAGTTATGCCATTACTCATTCGGATCAGTAATGGCTAGAAATGGCTATCATAACGCGCTAGTTGAATAATATACTATTACATTCTTGTGGTTTAATATAATTTGCAACCCGCTATTTAAGTTCCCTTATGTATCTAACAGAAACTAAACCAATACCTCAGAACTAAACTGTATTAACTGCCAATTATAGAATTTCCCAGTAGAAGGATTTAAAATTTGCAAAATCATTAATTCCATAATATAGCTCCTTTACCTTAGAGTTTAGTTTTTGAAAAAGGCCTATTTAGCATATTTCGTTACACTTAATATACACTGCAGTAGTAAAAGTCTTATTTTTAATTTTTTTTAAAAGGGACAATACTATTTACCCTGCAATTTATAAATTCACTTTGGAGATAATATACGAGGTGAACCATGCAATAGAGTGTACCTTCGGAGATAATACACCACTTGAAAAATATTAAGTTTATTACAAAGAAAGCGAGGAACAGAAAAAACTAAAAGGAAGTAAATCTAAAATATTTTATCGATTAGTTCATAAAAATAAAATTAAACCAAATCACATCGGTAAAAAGTCAAAATCAAAGACAAAAATATTTTTCGCTCTTTGACGTAAATTATCGTCAGTGTTAATGATACGTAACGTGCTGCACTAACGTCCTATGCCAAAGTTACTTTTGTGCGAACTATTTATTTTCTTTGAGAGTAACAGTTTTAATTAATACCATCAGTAACCCTATCAAAGTGTAACAAGTTATGATAGAAAGTATGAAACTGACTAGGAACCCACTGCAGCAGACTCTGAAGGTGATTGTACTTTTTAGTTGAAATGAACTTGGCTGATTTCAAATAGGATTTAGTTCAGTTGGAAATCTCACACGTCTACCACTTCTTCTAAGATCAACACAACAAAATGTATCAGAATCAATGTCAGTTTCAAAGAAAAGAAAACCAATGTTATCGCGACGCACTTGAAGATGAACGACTTTAGATATTTGAAAATCTGTTTGTTCTTGGCTTTTCTTCCGATTAACAAAAAAGGAGTTGTTATTATTATAGAGTTCTGTAGAATCTTTGAAATCTGATGCTTCCATATTAAGGACATTAAAAGGCTTTGATCGACAACAAAGTCTAGCTAGTTGTTGCCAGTCCCACGGTGTCATTATTATCAAAAAAGGGTTTTTTTTCGTTCCCTCTCAATGAGCGAGTGATCGCTATCTACTTCCATATGCGTATGACCACGCAATAAAAATTTATGATTTATTACTATCAAATTTAGATGTTTGCGTAGCATCCAGAAATAAGCCATTACCATTATTGTATTACGATTTTGTGACGGACGATTGACGGACCACACAGTAATTTCAAAAACATTTTCTGTTAATACTGTAGACTATTCAAGAATGCCGGAGGCCATTTCATTCGCTCCACGTCCAGATATCGATTCATCCCACATAACACAAGTTGTACGGTTAGCAGACGAAAAGCAAATTGTGTAGTAGTATGTCGAGAGCTTCCATTTATAAAAACTTTGTGCGTTAATGAGCACTGGTGTTGGCAAACATTTTTGTAAGTCAATAGTCAATAACTTTACTTTATCTCCACTTTGTGCTGCCTTTTCTTTATCGGCCTTTTTAAGTTCATATCTTTTTTTAGCTTCTAAGAGATGTTTCTGGTACTCGATCTCGATATCTATTCCTTCTCCTGTTGCTTGTGTCTTGGTCAACATAAATTTATCACAGTCATCACATGTGTCATTATATGGTAATTTAAATGACAGGTTGAATTCAGAATGAAATATATCTGAAAACAGCCATGATTTAACAATGCCTTTATCAGGCAGATTATTTTCTGTACACTCAGTTTTATAGAAATCGTACATTCGAGTTATGTTAAGATCGTGTCCCATGTATTTTTTTTTCTGTACGCTCTATGGAATAATGGGATTCAAAGGTAGAAAACCTGTTAATATGATCCCGAACTCCTTGCTTAACAAATTCGGGAATTCTATTGACAGCCTCATATCTACCTTTTAGGTCTTCGTGAATTAGACCACCATCCATTTTCTTCCTAATAGCCGTTGTTACAAAAGTTTCTGGAATGCACAGAGTAGAGAGGAAGAACTTTTGGTATACATCTACTCTTACTTTAATAATATCGAATGCGCAGTGCCTAGTAAATTGTCTTCTATCAGACCGCTGCCCGGTTACTTCGCGTGTTCGTTTCACAGAAACACATCGTACCATCGTTGCTACAAACTGTCTTTTCATATCCATATTTTTCTTAGGGTGCCGAAATTCAGCATTTATAAATTTTCTTTAACCTTCAGTTATTTTACTACTACATTTGAGTTTGCAGTACTCGTTGCATGGTGCATCCACCTGCTTTGCTTTTATATATTTTTTTTTTGTTTGATGTTTCTCTTTTGCCTACTACTTTTTTCTTTAGTAAATTTTTTCTCCAAATTTCAGGATTTGATTTTCCTTTTTTACCCTTGTAAATGGGAGCATTAATTACCATGTCGGCTGTTTGATGTTCTACATCACTTTCGAATTCTTCGTCACTTTTAGGTTCATACGTTACAGCAGTTACTGAGTCATTAGAATCTATGCCAATAAAATCTACAAGACTGGCAGTTTTCTCACTACTTATAACATCGTATGTAATTTCAGCTTCATCATAATATTGAATTACATGTCTCATAATCCCTGAATTAGTTTCTAGGGCACAAGACTGAACTGAAAAAAAGAATATTAAAAGTTAGTTTAAAACCAAAGATCGCAAAAGCAGTTTTTACCTATTTCAGAAACATTATTACGTGAATGTATAACTATTTTATTATCTGAATTGATTTGGTTCGATTCTTTGGGTTTTATAGTATCACAAGATGTGTTCAAGTTATCATCATGATCGTGTTTTTGACCTATAAATGACCCAATATCTGACTTATACCAGAGGACGGTTGGCCAGAAGAGTCTGAAATGAGGACTTGCAATAAGGAGTTCTGACATTAAAATGCAAAATCGGACAATAAAAAAATCATAAAAATTGCATTGTAATAATCTTTGTGATTTGAAATAAGAATGAACTTCAGGAAATGCGTTTGCACAACAGTATTATCTCCATTACACAGCAACAATTTGGGTTGACCAATATTAACCCCATTTCTCACTAAAATCTTTGTTATAATGCATACAATGGAGTAAAACTAATGCTTAATGCAAAGTAAGAAATTTACGTTACTATTTCTGTAGTTCCAAGTTCGCCGTTTTAGCAGGAACAATTAAATACAAATAATGTCTTACCTCGTTCTAGCATAAAACAACCATGCCCTTCAGTAGATTCTTGATTTTCTTGTGAAACTTCATATGAGTTAATATGTGAAATACTAGGGTTTATATCGCACAGAACTGTAACCATTTGCAGAATTTTTACTGTTCTGTTCGACATTTTTTAACAGTACCGCATTTAATACACATGCACTTACTTAACACGACCCGAACGAACAGACTTCTGCCAAGCGAGTTGTGAACATAATACCAATTTAAACAAACTACATTACACGGATTTAATGCTAAATGATTCTGGACAAGAACGCTACTGTATTAAATCCAGGTTAACCAGATACGATTGTTTAGCTGAGAAACAATTAACGTTTTCTGGTGATTAATACACGTTGATCTACGACCAAGAATATTATGTTTTTGCACTTTAGTTTAGCTTGAAGCAATCAAGGAACTTATTACGGTTATACTTTATCTAACTCCAAAACAATATTGCGTGGGGATTAATACGGCAAGCCATTAAAGAGTGCAGTATTCCGTCACTAGAAATGTCAGAACATGCGAATTTTTAATAAAATGGAGTTAAAACAGTTTACATTGAACTAAGATTCTACAGAATGCTTCAATAACAAGTTAATCCATTCAAGAGTAAATATTATCTCTTTCGTAACTAATTTGTGCTTAGTATAACGCATCGCGTTAAAGTAGTGCTGGCAATAAAATTCGATTAATCGATTATTCGATTAATCGAAAATCGCGGTTTTTAAAAATTAACAAATCGATTATTCGATTAATCGAATATTCGAATAATCGATTAATCGAATATTCGAATAATCGAATATTCGATGATTCGAATATTCGATTAGTCGACCAATAGGACACACCTATTAAAAATTATGGGTAAATAAAATACAGTTAAAAGAAAAATGATTTGCTTTTATTTCTATTAAGAGGCAAGTCTTTACAGAACGAAAGTTCTAGTAAAATTAAAAATATAACAGTACAAACATGTTGTAACAAATTTATCCTAAAAGCAGCAACGTCCGTTTTATAATACAAAGAAAGACCCTCTATTCTACTTTAAACTAAACCTTCCAAGAACTAATAAAACTTAAGCGTGCTCTGACCTGTGTACAGGAACCGAACCAGTAATCAAAATTACAAACGATATATTTTTGTCAAATAAATTAGAAATACATCGACCAACACCTATAATCACTGTTATTTAATTAACTGACTTGAATCAATTGGAAGAATATTTTTTTATTGTGTTAATTGACTAGCATGATCCGTGACGTATATATAATTCAGTTTGATTATCTATTAGATTAAAATCAACTACCTACGTGAGTGTACAATAATATAATAAGGAAACGCCTGTATTAATAGCTGTTCGATTTCCGATTACCTGAGTGGGTCCACTATTATAGTTTATAATTTAGTTGTTGCTTATTAAACTGCAAGTTCATAATTTTAAAATTATTTTGTAAGTTTGTTTCTAACTTGAACTTATAATACCTAACTAAATTATAGCCGTATTATTTGTATTACGTATATAGAGCCCAAGTTCTCTTTTTCCTATGTGTGAAAACTATAACGTGAGGGAAGACAAAAATACAACCATACATAGTACAAGTTCAGGACAAGATCTTGCTTAAATGGAGGATTCTTGAAAATGAAATGAAACACGACTTGATGGATTTTGTATTTGACTATCCCGCACGATAGTGAATTAATCAAACAAACGATTATTTGGTTAGAAGTAATTTGTTTGACTAGTTGATTAGTCGATTAAACGGTTAGTCGATTAATAGATTAACTAGACAACCATACGATTGATTGACTAACCGATTAATGAACTAGCCAATTAGTTAACTAAAAAATTTGTTAACAATGGAATAATCGATTAATCGAATATTCGATTAACCGATTATTCCATTAATTAGCTAATCGAATAATCGATTAATCGAATATTCGATTAACCGAATATTCGATAGAAAATCGATTAATCGGTTTAATCGGTTTACGAATACTGCAAGATTCGATTAATCGAACACCACTTTTTCGAATTTTGCCAACCCTACGTTAAAGGCTAAGAGAGCGAAGTTAGTACTTCCATTCTTGAGATAACCGTTAAACCTCTCTTAGAATTTCCTTTAAAATACCTGGTAACTATCCGTTGAAAATAGTGGTGTAGCCGCGTGTAACAGAAGCGCAAGTGCTTTGGAAAACATTACTGATAAGGTGATTAAAAACAAAAATTACACTATTTTGCAACGCATGCGAAAGTCGAATTCATTTGAGTTCATTTGAAACGTCAAATTCCTGACTGTGACTAGCATGCAGCAATCTAACAAGAGGGTCCCTACAGACAATTATTCCAAAAATGCGAAGTAAATACAGGCCCGTGATTGGTCAACACAAAGAAATGAAAGGAATTTATTTCATTACCGACGTAGACACTCGATGGCAAACAGATTTCTTGAAATAAATTGGTGAAATTAATATAATACTAGGAAACGGCGGAAAATTGAATTAAAGGAGTTTAATAGATTACAACTAGCCGATTCCTTTTTGATAATTAATAATAATAGAATTGCTTTACGGAAGAACGGATGCAAAAGTATTACACCTAAACCTATTAATTCGAATCGTAGGCAGAAAATAGTGTCACTTTACTTACTGAAACGCTTTCGATTAGTTGTCATCATCTCTATTTTATTTGAGCACCAAAATTACCTTGAATTCTGAAACAACTATCATTCATGTTACTTTACTATAATTTATTGCTTAGAAATCACGCATAATTGTATTCGATATCATATGAAAAACGAGTTACTTAATTTATGTCAATGATGTAACCTGAATTAATTCTTACGTTTCAAGTTACAACATTATTTTTAACATCTTATCTTAAATATGATTACTAAAAAAAGTATCATCTGCCTAACCATAATGTATTTTTAAACTAATTTATTTTATCTGTAATAACAATTGCAACATTTATTCTTTGACATCTTTATAGATTAACCGCTAATTTTTGTTTGTATCGAAAAATTTTATCATCAATGATAATAAAGCCGAATACTGTGGCAACCCTCTTTTGCAATAGCTCGAACTGTATAAATGTTGTTAAGTTAACGGTTAGTCAGTTGTTCGTTTAACTTAATTTGCTTTTCGCAATCGCTTTTGATGTAATTTTGGCATAAGTTCATTTTGGTGTTTCATCTTTGCGCCAGGTTTTATTGTGCTTTTTGCAGGGTTCTAATGTCTATTAGATAATTTTACTTTCCTACGGTGTTTAAAAAATACGTGAAGTTATATCTAAATTTATTGATAGCAAAATGTTGTTATATTTTGTTCTAGTTTATCTTCAATTCAGGGTTGCGCATATATTAACATCGCCGCCTCTTTTTATATTTATTACCTTGTAAATATTATAAACAGAGTCTTTACTTTCATTTTATTTACTTTTTATTTTAATATTAGGCAGCGTTAAACGGGTCCATGATTATACGGTAGTATTATCGGGTGACAAATAGTGACTAAAAATTGTTGTCGCACAGTTATTGTGTATTAATTTTTAGAGAGTGCGTCCTAAAACCTTTCAGACATTGTAGATGCATAATGGATATGACCCGAATTTTTATTTGTACATAAAGATCTCTTTCTTCCACATTTGCACAGCGTCGAAGAAGAACTTTGTTTTTGCAAAGAAATTAATCAAATTGTGTCATTTGTTAAATAGAGCAGAATATTTCAGATCGCTCAAAATTTAGAAAAAAATATCACTTAATGTAAGTTTTTTACCATTATACCGTGGTGTTTTTCTATTTATCCAACAGATTAAACTCCGTGAGTTTTTCTCATTATTATTTTCATATTGTATATATGCCATTGCAGAAATTCCTCGACAATTTTAGAATTCGTGCTATTAGGAAAATAGACACTATATATTTATATATTTTTAAAAATTTTCAATTATAGAAAACTAGTGCATAGGGTTGTATTTAACAGATTGGAAGTAAGAGGTGACTCATAATCATCTGAAATTTCTGTTGGTCTATAGTGGCAAAAAGTAATTAGTATAGAAATGATATTTAGACAGACGAAGATCGGCTGGATCGCTTTTAGTGAACATCTACTTCAATTTTTACAAAGAATGACAATCATCGATTGTAGCTTAAGCAATTTTCTACAAAAAAAGATCCCATGACTTTTTTTCGAAACAACCGTTTTGAAAATAAATCAATCGACAGAATTACGATCTTTGTTATTTTTATGTAGAACGCGTATTCCTTTCGCACTACCGTTGAAGTATGGTATAAAGTGCGTTTTGTTTTACGTGAACTTTCCATTAACCCTAACCCACGTTTGTTTTTATTTGAAATATTAATATTCTACAGCAATTATTGTGAATTTTTAATTAATTCGTTTGAAGAATTTTATAATACGAATTTATCTTTTTCATACTCCACTTTAATCTGCATATCATCTTCTCTTGTTATTTCTTCTTCTCCTGCTTGTTCTTCTAATATCTCCTGTATTTCTATATATTTAGTCCAAAAAGACAATGGTTTGGTATCTTCAGTAGAGCGGAACTATCGACATGAATATCGGGCGTGGTATTTATACAAGATTGCCATTTGCAATGGTCACAAACTTGTGAACCATTTAACCAAACATTTCTGCAGCCATAGTTTAAGCTACAAACCTCAGTACAATTACATAAAATTGTGTTCAATAGTATGTCGGGACTAGGGGGAATCCAAGTTTGGTTTGGATCCAAACTGTCATTCTTTAACATCATCATCATTTTGTTTTCGACCTTAGTTAAGGTCGGTTTGACGCAGCTCTAACTTCTTTTCTATTCTGTGCTAATCTAAAAAGCTCTACATACCCTTCACAACCTAAATTTCTAATAATTTGACTAATATAGTTTGGTGTAGGTCTTCCTATATCCTTCTATCTTTTTCCTATCCACCTGGCTCTACATAGATATTAGCAACCTGATGGTTGCTAAAGAACTCTAACATGTTTACATGATTACCATTTATAAGGAAATGAAATATAACCTGGTTATCCGCTTCAAAAAAGGGAAAGTGTTAAATTATATGTTATGGTAAGGCTTAAGCAACGAATCGCTGCCAACATGCCAGACCGCTACCTAATTGTGAGTTATGTCATGGTGACATTTAGTTAACTGATTTTTATTATTTTTTTTGTTTTGTTTTCGAACTTACTTAAAGTCGGTTTGACGCAGCTTTAAATTCTTTTCTATTCTAAGCTAGTCTAAAAAAGGTCTGCATACCCTTCACAGCCTAAATCTCTAATAATTTGACTAATATAGCTTTGTCTAGGCCTTCCTACTCTATTTTTATTTGGTAGTCTATAATCTAAGGCTTTACTAAATAGTCCCTCGTGTCTTAACTGGTGCCCTATCATTCTATCTCTCCTGACCTTCAATTGTTTCCACATACAAGGTTCCTCACCTATCCTTCTATAAACTTCCTCGTTTGTTACTCTATCTGTCCAACTAATCTTTAACATTCTCCTATAACACCACGTTTCAAAAGCTTCTATCTTTTTCTTATCTACTTCCTTAATTGTTTAAGTATCACTACGGTATAGTAGAACGCTCCATACGTACGACTTTAAGAAACTTTTTCTATTATCTAAACTAATACTATTAGCTATTAGTAAGTTTTTCTTTTTTAAAAACATTTTTCTAGCTTGAGCTATTCTAGCTACTATATCCCTTCTGCTACGTCCATCCTTTATAACTATACTACCTAAATAGCAAAATTCATCTACCTCCTCTAACTCGGTATTACCTATTTTTAATTTTGGTTTATAACTAGGCTGTAACTCACTTGTCATTATCTTTGTCTTTACTGAGTTAATTCTCATACTATAGTTACTCCGTAGTATCTCATCTAAAATATTTAAAAACTCTCCTAACTCTTTTCTAGACTCTGCTATAATGGCTATATCATCTGCAAAACGCAACATGTCTATTTTCTGTCCCTGTACACTAATACCTATCTCTTTTCTCTCTCTAACTAAGTTTAAAGCTTCCTCAATATAAACATTAAAAATCAAGGGAGACAGTACACAACCCTGTCTAACACCGTTTCTAATCTTACCTTTCTTTTCTATTTCATCAAATCTAATTACTACGCTTTGGTTTTTATATAGACTGTAAATAATTTTTCTATCCCTATGAGAGATTCCTATTTTTTGCAAAACCCTAAACATAACAATCCAATTAACCCTATCAAATGCTTTTTCTAAATCTACAAATGCGAAATGAGTCTTTTTATTTTTTTGAATCCTTTTTTCGATAATTCCCTAATCATTAGTATCGGTTCTCTAGTCCCTCTGTCTTTACGAAAACCATATTGGTCTTCGCCTAAATAATTCTCAGTCAAAGCTTCTACTCTATTTTTAATTATTATTGTTAGTATTTAACATCCACTTCCAATCTTCAGGATTAAGCTCGTTGCCTAGCCATATCTGAACTTGATAATGGACCAGATATAAATGTTGTTAAGTTGCAATTGAAGTTGAGGGAATATTGGATAATTGAACAGGTTTCTAAAACTGTGTATAGCTTACAAAAGTTGACTACCTTTGAGCATCAATAACACATTCTTTTACTGGAACTTGTACACAGCCGGGAAAAGTCGTATTCTATTGTTAAAACTTACGTCTTGAAAACACCCTCTTTTAGTAAAAATATCTGCATCACTTATAATTCTTTAGTTTTTTTAAATAATTAGAAAATATTAATTTTTACTTTTCTGAAAAACCGCTGAAGTACCGCAACCGTTCGTCGTATGTAAAAATAATATATGATCTCGACACTTTGTATACGAGTTCAAACTTTGTGCAGGATACATTTTTGTTAGCATTTTTGCTTTTCCAAGTTTCAATAAATAAATTGTTATTTTAGCAGGTGTTCGTGGAATCAATATTATTAATAAGTTTATATCTTCACATACAACAACACCTAGTCTTCTATTAGATTCTCCGATTGCTGTTTCAACAATATGCACATCAGTATCACTTTGGGTTCGTTTTACATTAATATTTGCAGTTTCCAATTTTATACATAATATTGAAATCAATCCATGCTTGTTGTCACATTTCCGAAGAATTTATCTTGACTCGTTGGAAAAACCATGGATCCATCAAAGATAATGCCACTGGATGAAGACGACTTTGTTCTCCAGCTTGATATTTTTTGATAATATTTATAACCATCAAATACAATTACAATATTATTATCGTAATGTCTCTATGTATAACCAACATATGTATGTATTACAATCTCATCACATGTTTCATCTCGGTTTCATATAACACGATGTAAAATAAATTCTCCATCAAATATATATATATATATATATATATATATATATAATACAGTTTGGAGATAATATATATATATATATATATATATATATATATATTACTCATATTTAGACCAGGGTAGAAAATTAAATAATCACATCAAATAATTTTAATCACCGTGTAGAAGCTTTGGGAGAAGGTACGCGTTATTAAATAAAAGCGTGAAGCATAAAAATTCATTCGTTTCATTAAAAATAAGGGAGATAAATTATGTACAAGACGCTTGCTGTAAAAAAAGGAAGCAGTATTAAAAAAGCTCTACGTGTAATTTAATTATTCCTAGTAAAGATACAAAGAGAAATTACGTGCAAAATTTATATTAATTAACTCTATTTTAAGTAACCGGTATTAAACAAAACGTGCAGATAATAATTGAATATTTAATTAGGATTCACTAAAAAGTAAAGGGTATTAATTTTAATTGAAGTTAATTGAACCGTTAGTAAGAGATAATATCTATAAAAACTTGTAAAAACCCAATAAAATACCATGAAATAAAGCTCTGAGAATTAATAGTATGTTTAAACACCTGCGTATTTTTAAAAGGCTCATTCTGCGTAAATTTGGCAGATAATTAATGGTTACAGAGAATCTTGGAGAAACCGTCGCATAATAGTTACGGGAAATGCTGAAGGTGGGTTATTTCACAAGTCCACATGGACTGAAATAATCGATAATAAAGAATATCAATTTGCACTAATAAGAACAGGGTAGATAGAGACAGATAATATGCGCAAGACCGAGACACATATAGTAAAAGGCGTGAGTAGAGCAACGTCATGGGGTTGCGATTGGTTGAAAGTAAAAGGCAAAATTTGAGAGGTAAAAATAACATTTCTGTATAAAATTCAATTAGTTATTTCCAGACGTTGCGTGCCGTGTCGAAATTTCTGAGATTTAACTGGGGCGAGTGCAAAATTCGTAAAAATCGCATGCCGGGCTGCGGAATGGGAACATAGCATGCGAAATTGTTTAGAATTGTTCGTTTTGGGGAATCGACCGACAGACAGGCTAACCTCTATATATACCCAGGGGAATATGAACAAGCTCTCTTAGATCTTCGACTTGATTCAATGCGTTAAACATTGCTTTTTAGTTTTCCGGTTTTGATTAAATAATTTAAACAGTTTGCTCGAATATTTTTGTGATAAAAAACAGTTTGTTCTTTACGTGCTACAATGAATGTACCTTAGTGCACTTAGAAAAGAAGATACAAGGTAATAAAGTTTAGTATCACTGTACCAATTGGTAAAATTTACAACGACAAATGAATTACACAAAAGTAGGCAGTTTTGGCGTATATTGGTGAAAGAAGTATGAATTTCTTTGTTATTTTCGGGGTATTAATAATTAAATGGTGCATAAACGTGTCTGGATCCACAAAACAAGGTTCAGATATACACAGATGAGTTCCGGAAAAGCCCTGAAACAACTTTAAATAAATGGTGATGGAGAAAATTTTAAAAGCGTTGAGAATCGGCAGCCGTAAATATAACCCAGTTGGAATGGTGTAATTAACAAAGGGACGATGTACATTGAAGCTACGAGTGCAGTAACCTTCAGGTAAATTATACTATTTTGTTCGAACTTTGATATTTTGGTGTGTGTTGAATAACTTTATAATTGATTTACTTAAAATGGACAGTAGTGAAATTGTACTAACAATAATATTTTAATTTTAAGGTGAAATTTGCTTGTTTAAGTAGAAAGGGGTATTTAGTATTGATGTTCTGGATTATGGTGAAAATTTGGGTATGTCTTTGAGCTCAATTAGACGAACCTGGTTAATTAACGTAAAGGGGTGGTAGATGCTCCCTTTGTACTCAGACTCAGGTCTGCATATATTGTTATAGTAATTAGTAGGCATCCTACAAGGACTTTAATTCTGGATGCACTTTAAAATGATAACAAATTTAATCTTGAAATTTTCTGATACTGAAATTTATGCTGAATTTTAATTTTGAAATTTTAGTGTATTGTGAATATTGATGAAAATAGAGTTAACGTTGATGTTTGTGATAGGAATGTGTTTGTTTTTTTTTCAAAATTGAGGATGAAAGTTCAAATAGGTGAGCAGCCGAGGCGATTAACAGAAGAAAGTCAATGGACCAACACAGTTAAGGTAATGAATAGCTTTTTGTAGGATTCACAGCATTCTTGGCGACCCAAAAGTGAGGCTCGAGTTCCAAATAAAATTTTTGTGATTTTATTCCAGGAAACTGGCGATCTGAGACAGAGAGTTTCTGTGTGTGTATAAATTTAAGAGTATTTTAGAGTGTGTGAGAGTGATTAGAACGTATGCAGAGAAAGGAGTGGTTAAGGAGTCAAGGAGTGGAAATTGGAAGTGACGATAGTGCATTGTGTGAGAAAATTCTAAAATGGAAGAAGCTGGAGGCAGTAGAGATCAGTCGAGGACGGAATCAGGGGATCAAGGAAACGAGATGATAATGAGAATGCTAGAGAGGATGAACGAAGAATCTAATAGAGTTAGGGAAGAATCCAATAGAAAATTAGAACTGCTAAGCGATGAAGCGAATAGAGCTAGGGAAGAATCTAATAAAGCTAGAGAAGAATCGAATAGAGCGAGGGAGGAGTCCAACCAAAAATTAGAGCAGATAAGCGGGAAAATTGAACAAAATACTAAAGAATTTACAGAATTTAAAGATAGTCTTACCGTGAAACTGGGGGAAGTAGAAAATAGGGTTGAAAAAAATGAGTGTGATATTACAGGTCTTCGACAGGAAATGGGACATTTAAGGTCCGAAGTACGCATTTTTTGTGAAGAAGAGATTAATATAAAAATGACTGAAGTGACGGACTCATGTAGGGATCAGTTAGGCAGGGTAGAACGCGAAGTTAGTAGTATCAAATATAACATGTCAAATTTAACGGGGGATGGTCCCAGAGGTTATACAGGTGGAGGATCATTGGACCAACACATGAAATTTTATGGCGATAACAGGGTAAATCCACAAATTTTTATTAATAGTGTAAGAAATCTAGTGGGAAATTTATTTGACGAACAGACTAAACTGAATACGATAAAGGCTTTATTGAAAGACTACGCGGAAGCATGGTACAATTTAGTAGGACAGGACATAGACACCTACATGGACTTTGAAGACAGATTTTTAAAGCACTACTGGAGTGACCACAGACAAGACCAGGTACGAGACGACTTAATCACAAGGAAATTTAAGGGATTATTTTTCGCATCCAAATTTCAGCGAATACAATTGCACCATTCGACATTATTTCGTATAGCCTACACGCAATTCAACTGATAATTTTTGATAATTTCACTGGTAATTTTGCCTATATAAAAAAAACAAAAGGTTTCCAATCTAGTTAACCCTCCATTTAATCTGACAGATTGAATTATATTATGTCAATTGATAAGCTCTAATATAAAATGAGTCGATTTGGGGATTTGTCTTTGCAAACAATTGATGAAAAGTGAAAGGAAATGTACCCATCAACACCATCAAGTCAAACACCTCCGTGTGGAAACAATTTTCTGCGTTTTGTGATCAGAAATATGTCGTATTGAAGGCTGACACCACTGAAGAGGAACTGGCGGATATTTTAAAAGACTGGGGATACAACATGAAGAAGTTTAACGGGGATGATTATAAGGAAAGTACAGTGAAGGCAATGTGGAATAAAACTGCGAAGTTACTCCAAGATAAATATTCGACCGAGTTCAACGTGAAAATAAATCCGTTCTCTGATGCTGTTTTCAAAGGAGCCAGAGGGCTCGTGATGCTAAACGCAAGGCTCTGCAAGCCATACCAGAAAAACGAAAGGCGAGTGCAGTAGCTCTAGAAGACAAGGATTGGGATACAATGGTTAATGCATGGGACGAAGAAACACCTGAGGGATTACAAAAAATTTTTCATGATTGTCTCAGTGGAGTTAGCTTGGCGAGGTGGTGAAGGATCCAAGACAATGATATATCACTTCCGAGAAGAGAGGCAAAATGATGGAGAACTCACTGGCAGAATTGAATACAATCCAATTTTCAGCAAAACTACGCAAGGTGGTGACAAAAGTTGTCTGATAGTAAGTGGTTGGCCGAGAATACAGTAGTCCCCAATAAGTGTCCAGTGAGACTCTTTAGAAAATTACAAGTTAAGAGAACTGAGAAAATAACGACAGATAGATTTTCCTGACTCCAAATCCGAGCTGGGAAATCCAGGTAGCAGTGGCTGGTATAAAGATGTTCCAGTAGGCGAGAATATGATTGCGAAGTGGGTGAAGGAGTCAGCGAAAAAGGCCGGTCTTGATGTCGGAAACAAGAGAATCACGAATCATTCAAGTCGTGCAACAGCTGTTTCTAATCTGGCGAAATCAGGAGTTGGAGAACAACAAATTATTAAAATTACTGGGCATGCGACTACTCATTCAATTCGGCCTTATCTACAACTGGATCAAGAACATCATAAAGCGATTCTGAAGAAGCTGCGTAAATATGAGCGCAATGAAGTGAATATAATGCAAAATTCCATTCCCTTCCGTTGCACACCCACAGCCTTCCACTTCCTCTGGACCGATCACCAATAACGCTGATTTGAATAAAATTGTTCTAATGTCTATAACAATTGTATTTTTAATTGTAACACACTGAATATGAATTAAATCAATAATTGTGGGTATTTAATTTTGAACTATGGATTTTGTCTCATGATGGAATTGTATTGGACAAAATTTGGATGGAAAATAATCCTCGAATACCACTCGAGCTTCAAATTAATCGGTATTTCCTCTAGGTTCCTGCAACCAAACGAAGTCGTCAAGTTTTTCAGAAAAATCACTCGCGCTTCGCGCTCGTGATTTTTTAAACTGAAAAACTTGACTCCTTCATTTGTTTGCAACGAACCTATCGGGAATTACCCGATAATTTTGAACCTCTTGTGGTATTACATGTGAGAATTTTCAGGAAGTAGGGAGCAATATGCTATACGCAAGTATAGCATAGCAAAGCATCTGAACCCACCACTGACGGACCGACAAATTATCAAGTATTTATCACGACACTTCGAGGTAGAAGTAAGACAACACGTAGCACTACAGAACATAGTGGACAGAAAAATGTTTTTAGAATACCTGCAGAGGTACGACGACGTAAGTAGTGGACGACCTCGGGATAATAGGGAAAGACAGATCAACACAGTTAGGTTTGACAATAGACGGGACAACTATGCTAGAAGAGGGAATAGTTACGGATACCAGCGACAGAATTGGGAACAGAGACGACCATACGTTAGGAGTAATAGTTTAGGAAGGGGACCTGCACCGAGACCGGAACCTACCAGAAGGAATAGTTCACCGGACATGAGGGGGACGGCTAATACAGACACGGAACGAGTGGAAACGCCTAGGACATACGCTGAGGTGACGGCTAGACCAGGACCGAGTAGGGAAAACAGACCTGGACAGGATTTTTAGAACGCGACAGACCACTAGATTTCAGTGTAAATGTATATGAACATCCACGTGAATTTTTCAAAATTGAGGAGGAAGTAGAGCCAGAAACTGAGGAAAAATTATGTTGCCAATTATTAATTTAAAAATTTTTGAGAATAATGTAGAAGTATTACTTGATACAGGGGCAGAGGCGAGTTTAATATCGGAGGAATTCGTCAGCAAAATTAGGGATAAGGTTTGTGATAGAATTATTCCTATAAAGCGTAGCCATTTAGTAGCTCAAATAAAAGAAGTTTGCTGTAGTAAATAGTGTTGTGGTGCTTAGGATAGATATAGGAGATTTAAGCTGTGAACAGGAGTTTGTAATTGTACCTGGACTGAAGTTTCAGAGCATTTTAGGTGTTGACTGTATGATGAAGTTAGGGGTTTTGATAGATATGGAACGGAAGGTAATAAGGATTAAGGATAGGGTAGTGCCATGGAAGGGCAGTTATGAAGTCACAGAGGATGACACGGGGTTTAGTATTAATGTAGTAGAGGTAGAGGATGATGAAGGTAAACAGATCAACACAATAAGATGTCCAGAGGATAGGAGAGTAGAGGTTCAAGCTTTATTACAAAAACATGCAGAATTAGTAGGGGTAGAAGCAAGCACAGCGTTAGGCTATGAGCACGTGTTAGAAGTGGATAATTCAGAACCGTTCAACGCAAAGGTTTATCTAATTCCAGCAGCATATCGGGAGCAGGTGAAGGCAGAATTAAATAAAATGTTGGAAGATGGCATAATAGAGGTATCAAACACTCATTTCATAAATCCGTTGGTGGTAGTTAAGAAAAAGGATGATAGCATTCGTTTATGTTTAGATGCACGAAAAATTAATCAACGGACCAAACCGCAATTCCATTGTCCACCATCCATGGACACACTTTTGACGAGATTAAGTGACAAGTTTATTTTTAGTAAATTAGATTTAAGGAATTCATTCTGGCTGATTCCATTACACAAGAATTCTAGAAGGTACACAGGATTTTCCGTAGAGGGAAAAATCTATAATTTTAAGGTAGTACCGTATGGTTTGTCAACGTCAAGTGCAGCATTAATTAAGGCAATGCAAGCAATTTTAGGAGCATATGAGCAATTCTGCATACACTATGTGGATGATATTTTAATTTATAGTGAAACTGAGGAACAACATTACTCTCATTTAGAACGGATATTATTAGAGCTTAAATTAGCAGGATTGAGGCTGAATATAGAAAAATGTGAATTTTTTTCAAAAACGGTTAAATTTCTGGGGTATGTGGTGAACACTCAAGGTATGTGTATCGATAAAGAAAGATTGTCCGAACTTTTGACATATCCGAGACCTAATAACATTAGGAAATTAAGAGCTTTTTTGGGGGTCCTTAACTTTTATAAAAGTTTGTACCGGGATTTGCTGAAAAAGCGAGTCCATTGTTTAAACTTCTGAAGAAGGGAGTAAGATGGAGTTGGACGGAAAGTCAAGAGGCAGCATATCTAACACTGTTGGAACAATTTCACGACCAACTAGTTTTGAGGCATCCCAGATTTGATGTAGGTTTCGTACTGAGGACGGATGCATCGGATAGTGCGTTAGCAGCAGAGTTGTACCAAGTACAAGAGGGGGAAGAGGTGCCCATATCTTTTGTTTCACGTACACTGAAGCCGCATGAAGTAAATTACACGATTAGTGAAAAGGAGATGGCTGCAGTGGTGTTTGGGGTTACAAAATTAAAATTTTTTTTGATTGGAAGACATTTTGTAATCGAAACGGATCATTCGGCGTTGTGTGCGTTGATGAATACAAGATTTTCTAACAATCGAGTATATCGATGGGGGTTGTTACTACAGGAGTTTGACTTTGAGATTAAATATATTAAGGGAGAAAACAATTTTATAGCAGACGCGTTTAGTAGAAACCGAGACAAGGATAACAAAAGACCGTGTGACATCATGATTGCCATGAACAGTCTACTACAAAACGATTCAGTATATGGAGAAGAGGAGATCTTGAGGAACCAGAGGCAGAGTGAGGAGTTACACATTATTAGAACGAAGTTAGAAAACGAACCGGGATTTAAAAACTTCCATATGATAAACGGATTTTTGTGTAAAAAAATTCAAGACTTGGAAGTGTATGTAGTGGATAGGGTACAAGCAAAATTAATTATCAAAGATCTGCATTTAAGATATGGTCATATAGGGATCCAAAAGACATGGTTAATTTTTAGGGAAACGTTTTTTTCAACTAAAGACTTAGGGTTAGTAAAGTCAGTCATCAACACTTGTCACTTATGTACTTTAGGAAAGTACAAAAATAGTACGAGTCAAGATGTGGTACAAAGTATACACGTACAAAATCCCCCTGGACTTAGTTGCTATTGACTATTTGAGTAATCTAGTCAGAAGTACAAAGGGACACAAACATGTGCTGATTGTGACTGATGTGTTTTCGAAATTTACCAAATTATATCCCACTCGGGATTGTAACACAGTCGGAACAAACAAGAAATTGGAACAATTTTGTAGGAAGTAGGAACTTTTAAACGAGTATTAGCAGACAATGCTACTTATTTTAATAATCAAAGATTTAGGGATTATTGGGAGAGGCAAAACATTAAAGTGGTGTTTTGTAGCATAAGGCATCCTCAAGCTAATCCAGCTGAGCGATATATTCAAGAGACGGTTAAGTTCTTGCGTTTGGCTTCACATAGGAATCATCGTTTATGGGAGGACAATTTGTCCAAGGTTGAATCTTTTATCAATGAAACCCCTAGTACCGTGACAGAAACCAGTCCCATTATGCTGATCAAGCAACAGTATCCCGAAAGACCATGGCAAATTGTGCCTAGGGACGATGAATTTCAACAACTTTTGGTAGATGTGAGGGAGAGGTTAAGGAAGAGTGCTAAAAAATATACAAGGAAGATGAACGCAAGAATTAGAAAGAGGGTAAAATTTAAAGTGGGAGACCAGGTAGTAGTAAAAAGCTTGAGAGTAGGGAAGAGAGATAGGATGACATGTGCTAAACTACACTTGCCATATGAGGGACCTTTTGAGATAGGTGAAGTAGTAGGGGAGTGCACGTATTTATTAAGGGAAGTAGGTACGGGAAATGAGAAGGGACGGTTTCACGTCAACCTACTATTCCCTTATACCGGAGAACCAGCACCACAGGAGAAATAGGTGTATAATAGAGTAAAATTTAAATAGGATAGGGATAGAATAGGTGTATATAGAAGAGTAGAAGTAGGTGTGTATAGAAAATAAAGCTAGGTATAGAATAAATATGGGAGATAATTAGAAATAGGTTTAGGATGAGAATAAAGAGTAAATGTAGGAAGAAAAGAAGATAGGTTAAGTATAGATATTTCATATAAGATTAGTGGAGAGTTAGGAATAGAGTAAGAGTAGGATAGATATATAGGATTAGGTAGGGAGAAGTAAAGTGTAGTGAAGATTAGTTAAAAGTTAGGAATAGGATATTTATATAGGATGTATATAGGATTAGATGAATAAGTAGGATGAAGTTAGGGATAATTTCAGTTTATAAAATTAGGTGAGAGTTAGGAATAGGATAGGGATATAGGATAGGTGTAAATATTTTTTTTTGTGATTGGATAAGGTAGGTAAGTTAGATAGATAAGGGTAGAGAGAGATAGGCATTTTTTTTTGTAAATTTTGTTTGCGGTTTAAATATTTTATATTTGAATTCAAATAAGTGGGTTTATTTGTATTCAAATAGGGGGAAAATACTCATATTTAGACCAGGGTAGAAAATTAAATAATCACATCAAATAATTTTAATCACCGTGTAGAAGCTTTGGGAGAAGGTACGCGTTATTAAATAAAAGCGTGAAGCATAAAAATTTATTTGTTTCATTAAAAATAAGGGAGATAAATTATGTACAAGACGCTTGCTATAAAAAAAGGAAGCAGTATTAAAAAAGCTCTACGTGTAATTTAATTATTCCTAGTAAAGAAACAAAGAGAAATTACGTGCAAAATTTATATTAATTAACTCTATTTTAAGTAACCGGTATTAAACAAAACGTACAGATAATAATTGAATATTTAATTAGGATTCACTAAAAAGTAAAGGGTATTAATTTTAATTGAAGTTAATTGAACCGTTAGTAAGAGATAATATCTATAAAAACTTGTAAAAACCCAATAAAATACCATGAAATAAAGCTCTGAGAATTAATAGTATGTTTAAACACCTGCGTATTTTTAAAAGGCTCATTCTGCGTAAAGTTGGCAGATAATTAATGGTTACAGAGAATCTTGGAGAAACCGTCGCATAATAGTTACGGGAAATGCTAAAGGTGGGTTATTTCAAAAGTCCACATGGACTGAAATAATCGATAATAAAGAATATCAATTTGCACTAATAAGAACAGGGTAGATAGAGACAGATAATATGCGCAAGACCGAGACACATATAGTAAAAGGCGTGAGTAGAGCAACGTCATGGGGTTGCGATTGGTTGAAAGTAAAAGGCAAAATTTGAGAGGTAAAAATAACATTTCTGTATAAAATTCAATTAGTTATTTCCAGACGTTGCGTGCCGTGTCGAAATTTCTGAGATTTAACTGGGGCGAGTGCAAAATTCGTAAAAATCGCATGCCGGGCTGCGGAATGGGAACATAGCATGCGAAATTCTTTAGAATTGTCTGTTTTGGGGAATCGACCGACAGACAGGCTAACCTCTATATATACCCAGGGGAATATGAACAAGCTCTCTTAGATCTTCGACTTGATTCAATGCGTTAAACAGTGCTTTTTAGTTTTCCGGTTTTGATTAAATAATTTAAACAGTTTGCTCGAATATTTTTGTGATAAAAAACAGTTTGTTCTTTACGTGCTACAATGAATGTACCTTAGTGCACTTAGAAAAGAAGATACAAGGTAATAAAGTTTAGTGTCACTGTACCAATTGGTAAAATTTACAACGACAAATGAATACACAAAAGTAGGCAGTTTTGGCGTATATTGGTGAAAGAAGTATGAATTTCTTTGTTATTTTTTGGTGGTATTAATAATTAAGTGGTGCATAAACGTGTCTGGATCCACAAAACAAGGTTCAGATATACACAGATGAGTTCCGGAAAAGCCCTGAAACAACTTTAAATAAATGGTGATGGAGAAAATTTTAAAAGCGTTGAGAATCGGCAGCCGTAAATATAACCCAGTTGGAATGGTGTAATTAACAAAGGGACGATGTACATTGAAGCTACGAGTGCAGTAACCTTCAGGTAAATTATACTATTTTGTTCGAACTTTGATATTTTGGTGTGTTGAATAGCTTTATAATTGATTTACTTAAAATGGACAGTAGTGAAATTGTACTAACAATAATATTTTAATTTTAAGGTGAAATTTGCTTGTTTAAGTAGAAAGGGGTATTTAGTATTGATGTTCTGGATTATGATGAAAATTTGGGTATGTCTTTGAGCTCAATTAGACGAACCTGGTTAATTAACGTAAAGGGGTGGTAGATGCTCCTTTTGTACTCAGACTCTGGTCTGCATATATTGTTATAGTAATTAGTAGGCATCCTACAAGGACTTTAATTCTGGATGCACTTTAAAATGATAACAAATTTAATCTTGAAAATTTCTGATACTGAAATTTATGCTGAATTTTAATTTTGAAATTTTAATGTATTGTGAATATTGATGTAAATAGAGTTAACGTTGATGTTTGTGATAGGAATGTGTTTGTTTTTTTTTCAAAATTGAGGATGAAAGTTCAAATAGGTGAGCAGCCGAGGCGATTAACAGAAGAAAGTCAATGGACCAACACAGTTAAGGTAATGAATAGCTTTTTGTAGGATTCACAGTTGCAGTGGTTAACTCTATAAACCAATCGTGCCCCACGCTTGGGCCAACATAAAAATTGCTGTGGATAAAGCTCTAAAGATATCGGGATCGCCTTCGAGTCCTAGCGTTGTTGTGCGTCATAAAATTTTTCTGAAAAAAAATAATAAAAAAAAAATTCTTCCAATACCTCTGGAACGCCTCCTTATTTCAGCACACCCCGGCCAGCTCTAAAATCTGCTTCTTCCTGGATACTTACCATCCTAAGTTCATTCTTTCTCACATATACAGTCAAATAAAATTACCATTCAAATATTGCAACAAGACATACAACATTTTTATTCATACATATTAAAAAGTTTCCATTATCAAGAAAATATTTACACATTCGTATATACAGTTTCGTAAAATGTTACAATCTCAATCCTTAAACCTTTTAAAATTTCATGATTTCTATTTATTTCAACAGTTTTATTTTGTACGAGTAAATGGGCCCGTCGTGAAACCCTAAATTGACTTTTATGCTGGTCTATGGTGAGCTCAGTATAAACCGAGTTACTCTAGATGCTTATAAACATCGCATCTTTGTTTAAGACAAACTTAAAGACCCGTTTACTCCTTACATCAAAATTTTTATGTCCTTTATTAACACTTATAAATAATAAAAACCAATTGTCCTCTACATATAACCCTTCAAATGAGTTTTAATGGTAATAAAATACACCCCCGATGTGTCAAATTACTCAAGCACAAACTAACAGCACAAATGTTCAAGCAAAAGTAAGAGAAATTAATTTTGTTACCTGGAGTAAGCTTTTTTCATCATCACCTCTGAAGATGTTGTCCAAAAACTTCGTCGTTGCATCCAAACATTTCGTTGTTATACGTAGATCACACCAATTTCCACTCGCTATCCAAATCTCTGCAGCCGCCTTCAGTGTTTCTACCCCGATACTTGTCTAGACGAAGCTAATCAACTTCCGTAATTACTAAACCTCACGCATTCTTGTTTCAAACATTTCTCAACTTGCTTACCCTAGTAACATCCTCCCAGTAGTTTGTTAAATGTAGTAACAGCACTATCAATTAACTAGCACCCACTTGTGCAAATCACACGTTTAATAAACTATTGACGTACTGTACTAACCCCGTTTTACACACTTTTAAATTAGGAAGTTGCATTACAAGCAAAGCGAAGTCAACAGATAAGCGAAGTACAAGAATAAGCAAGAGTAAGAGAGCTTTACTACATTTCCTAGTGTATTTATATTCTTTACTATATCCCTCTCGGACCCTATTTCAGTCGAAAAGCTCATTTCATCAAAAATGATTCTAAAAATTTTGCACGTAACGGACTAGTACTACCGAAAATTCTCATTCCACCGCGCTTTTAGCCTGAAAACTGCTCAACAACATATAACCGTCGCGAGCTTCTTGAAAATTTCTAGCCTTCAACCAATCAGATCCTTTCCCCCATTTCTACGTCCAGTCTTTCCTTTGTTTAACCCATATTAGCTGTCTCTTTTAGAATCCCATACAAGCAACAGAAAATTGATAGTTTAATCAATAGTATCAATTTACCCAGTCTATTCTTAGATTTGTATACAGTTTCTTATGGTTTCTTAAATTTACTTAGAGTTTCTTAGAGCCGTTTTTCAGCAAACGGCACACTTATATTATGTATTTTTCACTAATTTTAACTTTGAAATTTTTAACATTACGTTCACAAATTTTAAATTATTCAATTTCACTTGTTGTGTAAATTTTTTACTGTAAGCGACGTGAACTGTTCTAAGTTTGAATAAATACTGTCTGCTTATCAAATTCGCCTGTTATATAAGCACCGCCCCATCTACAATTCATTGATTATCGGTATTGCTTGTTCATAGTTTACGACCAGCCACAGGATGTTTTGGATATTTCTGGGCTTTTACAGGCATACGTCTTAAAATTGTTCGGCGAAACAATTTCTTGGTCACGTAGTCTACTAGGATTTCTATTATGTATTGATCTTTGACTGTTTGTTTTGATGTTACTACAGGAAATTTTAATTCGCCTTGGCATGTAATTTTAACTTATGGCTTTTGTTTGTCAAGATAATACTTTGGGTATTGTATAAAATTTATGCAGAAAATCACGTAGGAGAAATGACGTAAATTAACACATTTCTGTTTACCTCCTGCATTTACAAAACTTATTTCTTTCAAAAGGTGCTTATATTATTATAACACTTTAATATCTTTTTTCATTGTCGCATATTTCATTTTAATAGACATTGCGTCATGATTTTCTAGCTTTTACCGTATTTTATGTGTATCTATTTACAATTTAAGAATGCTTTTTGGTTTAAAACAAGTTTGATTGCGTGTATAGTTATTTCTCTTGCTGAATGTGTCTTTATTGTTGAAGGACATGCTTCCCGGCATTGATTAAACTCATTTGTGATCCTTATACAGGGTGTTAAATGTTTGCTCTTTGCATAATATGCAAATTACGTATTTTTCATGATAAACAAATGTAGTTTTCTAACTTCTAGTACTATTTGCATGTGCTGTGTGACCATTATGATTCAATCTACCCCTAAATAACCCCCTTATCATAGCATTATATATGTATAACGTTTTCTATGTCATCCATTTCTGATTGTAACGCATACGACTTTGTTCGAAGAGTGATAATGGATATAAACCTATTCATAGTATTCGTTACAATTTTGTATATTGAATATCTTCAAAACAATATCATTTTTGTAGGAAATTTCCAAAACTACAAAATTGATGTATAACATTTCTTCCTTAAAATCGATCGTTAAGTAGATACTCACAAAAAGCGATTTTTGGCGACCTCCCTGCTTAAATTTTTAGCGGCACAGGAATAGATGGGGAACTTTCACAGTTTCATTAGAACACCAAACGGAACTGTATACCAAAATCCAGTTTTCCGGGAAATTTTGAATGCCTATTATTACAGGACAATATATCGACTTTACGTACCGTTTCCGTTGCACGCTGGTGTTGTTATAGTAGACGATTGAAATACAGTTCAACCGCAGGCTGAAGTGGACCTTACAATGGTAAAAAGTTGCAATTTTACTTTTTACTATTGTAAGGTTCATTTTAACCAGCAATTGAGAAAAGTACCCTTAAAAGTGTTTCTACTCGTTAGTATTAGTTAAGTCTGTTTTTTACTGTTGATACCACTTAGAGGTAGAAATTCGTATGTAGTTCATTTTTAAAACATGGTGGTTAAGTTTTTTTAATAATTTTAAGTGTCGTTTCCTGTGTTTACCTTTGGTTTCGCGGTCAACTTTTTAATACCAGTTTTATAAATTAAGTTATTATAACTAAAACATGAAATAAGTCGGCCATTTGAAAAAATAACTGCAATCAACTATAAATTTTTGAAAAGCTCTCGAAAAGTGCCTTTAAATGTAGTGTATGTCAACGGCAATTACCATTTAAAAAATGCAAGTTTATATTATAATTTCAAAAATTTTATTAATTTTAAACATTGGTGTCCGGCACTGTAATCTATGCAAAAAGCTGTAAAAATTCGTCACCCGTATTTTTGGATGTTTTTGTAAACGGGCGAGTTGTACAAATTAGTAGAATTGCAAAGATATCAATTTTTGTCTTGATTCTAGAGTGGGTAGTGGTATTTAGCAGGACACATTACTGCAACATACAAGTCAATAAATACACAAATAAAAGAATATATATTTACAATACTGGGAATTAATATACGGCACTCTAACTAATTATTTACAATATTAACACGTGTGCATGTTAATAAGCATAAAAAGGAGCAAATACATGTATATAAAAGTGCAGTAACTCGATTAATGAAAGCATAATGAGAAACTTTACTAGATTAACGCTAGTGCGTGTAAATGAGCACAACCAAGGAAACTTTCATATATACATATGTATATATATACATATGTATATATATATATATATATATATATTGCTATGTATTAACTGGAACTCTCGAGCCCAGACGTTGTTCCGTCCAATAAATACTTGATATGATAACGCCGTACTCGGTGTCAATGGCGTTTTCTACTTATAACTCCACCTCTCTGTGTTTTCCTAATCAAAGTTCACTCCCGCTAATTTTATTATTCTGCCACGTCTAGCCTTTATTATTATTCTACACAAAGTTACAATGATCAATTCTTCTTCCTTTTACCCCTTTATGATTACCTCTTTGTTTGAATTATAAAATGGAGTTAATTAATTCTATATAATAAAAACAAATATTATGTACAGGTTTTGAAAATTATTAAAATACACTTTTCATTCAATCAATATTATAGGTCTTATTTATCTCAAAATCATATGCTTTGCAATCAATCCAAAGTCACCAAAAACTATTCTTTTTATCAAAGAAGCCTGGAACGTTCAAAACCCCTTTATTATATTACGTACATTCAACGTATGCAAAGTTCGTTGCTGACTCTGTTATACAAGTTTATCTTAATTATGCAAATTCAATATTCAAATTCAAATAGAAAAAAATGTCTTAAAACTAATAAGATCTAACCTGGTCTGTTTACTTCGCGCTTCTTTATTTCTTTCTCGCAACTCAAAATTGTACCAATATTATCGACGCATTATACCATCCATTTGGATCATTAACATTGTATTTGAAATTATTCTCCACCAATTCGGAATTATTATATACCCATTTGAAATATTATCTACTGAATTATGCACCCTTTGGAATTTCGAAATTATTATCAGCCTTGAATTATTGTCGTCAAACAGTCTCAGAACATTGTCATCAAACTTAGAGCCCTATTATTATTAAATTTTAGTTTAAATAAATTCCCCAAATTCTACTTACGTTAATCGGCAATAGAAATTTTCATATTCGTAGCACTATCTGTCACTAAACAATTTTACTATTAAAATATTATTATTACGCGTTACTCTTAGATTCAGAGTAACGCAGTTTGGCCTTGTTGAGTTGAAACTGAGCTCCGTTATCATTGCTCGCTGTTAATATATGGGTTGATCCCTCTTTGTATGTGGACTTGGCTTACTAATCTTAACCAATGAGATCATTGAATTTCCTACACTTAAAGTGGTTTTCTGATGTAACATTTTTGGCTTTTCGAGTAATGGTTGTTTGCTACAGATGCTTTGTTATCAGACGATGCGGTGTTTTGAGTAAATAATCGCTTTTTCATATTATACTAAAATACCTGATGCAATTTGAATTTCGGTTTTCATGTTTATTTACGCATCTTTGATTATCTTTACTTATCAAAATGTTAATTGTTTCTACGCGCTTACCGAAAGCTTTGTTAAGTTTTATCTCTTATCTCCGTATTATCATAACTGATTAGAATTCTTTTGAATGCGTGTTTAATTACCATTCCTCTAAATACGCGTGCTTCTACTGAAAAATATCGTTGTTTGCTTTACTTAAAATTACTAAAGCTCTATATTCCGGGTCTTAAATCTTTGTTATTTACCTAATGCATGAATTACCTATTTATATGCTAACTATGCGTCTTATTGTTATAAGATGTGCTTATTTGCGTCGATTAAAACTACTTATGCTCTATATACAGGGTGTTAAATGCTTACTATTTACAAACTATCCCAATTACTCAATTTTCTACTAAATAAATGCAGTTTTCTACTTCCTATTATAATTTATGATTCCTGCACGATCTTTGCTATAAAATACACCCTTAAACAACCCCTTATCACAGCAATATGTATATATATATATATATATATATATATATATATATTTAAAATAATTGGTAAACGCATAGTCCCGGAAAGACTAAGATACAGGTTCAAATCCTGTCCTATATATATATATATATATATATATATATATATATATGTATATATATAATAGTGTTTTTTCGATAAAATGTTACTGTACAATTGGGATATTTTAGTCCAAAAAATTAAAACGAAATAATATTTTGCATATAGTTAATTATAAATCGACGTTTCGGCAAGAGTTGTTGCTTTATCAAGATTCTAAAAAAGGAAAACCAATCATTACAGTCATCAAAAAGTGTTATTTTTAAAAAATTACTTACTTAATTGTTAATGCATAAATATTAAAATTATAAACACAACCCTACACATCAGGGGTTGTTGTTAGTCACAACTGGTTAAAATACAAATATTGGAGTACCCATAAGGGGATTATTTAAATTTAATTAATAAAATTACAGGTTTATAGAGTAAACGACCAACTACGAATGAATTAATATAAAACCAGTCTGATAAGAGTGAGAGCGTGTTCCACATTTTGTACGATTATTAGGTAAATAAGATGCGCTCTCGCCTTCACATCATTGTTGAAAATTAAAATTTGACTTTGCAATTCTGTACAGATTGGAATATATGGGATGCAAATTTTGGGTGTCCTGCCTAAAATTTAACGAATTGACTTTATTTCTTATATAATAAGCCTCCAAAAAAATCCTAAACTTATGATTAGTTTCAGAATCTAAAATTCAAACTTCATCATAATTTTGGGTATGATGAGTCATATTTATATGTTGTGAGAGGGCACAGCTGTTCTTCCCCAATCTTACATCTGACTTATGTTGAATGAGTCTATTTTTCAACCACTGACTAGAATTACCCACATATGTTTTTTTGCAGGAACACGTTATTTTATATATAGTGAAAAAGTTTCCTACAGATTTTTCATAACTAAACGCTATTTTAATGTCTGGTTGTCTTAAAATTCTTGCCAAAAGGAGCGTTAAAGTTTGAATATAAGGTAACTTCCTAAACGAAACGTTATTAGGTTGTTCAGGATTGTTCAGACAAAGAGTAGTGTAGAGCAACTTCCTTACTAATTGCTTAGGATAACCATTATTACACAAAGTAGTTTCAAGTAGCATTAGGTGTTTTAACGCCAAAGCTGTATTAATCTTCTAACTAAACGAGTGATTAGGAAAATAATTGACATACCTGTCAGAGCTCGTAGGTTTTTTATAACAATCAAAGATATTATATGTATATATATATATATATATATATATATATATATATAATAATAATAATAATATAAATTTTTAAGTTGCTTATTATCTTCTCAGGAATATATTTGTCCACTAGTCAGTAAAATAAAACGCTCAATTATAAATTTGTCGAGGTTTCGGGTAATTTATTCCCTTAATCATGATCTATGAATATTAGTTATAATACAAATCTACATAACTGGTGTTACTTACAGTCTATGCGAGCTTTATTTGTTAAAAAGCAGTAATTGAGAAAACCATAATAAAATAATGACACTAACATTTGAAAAACAACTTGTAAGACAAAACTCTAGTCACATAAATACAATTATCTTTAAACTTATACTGTACTACACCATTTACAAATGGTTTAAATTCACATAGGTTACAAGAATTTATAGTAAGAATGATGTTTGGTAGGTTAACAAAATGCCGTAACTGATAAGTATAAACAATTATATGGTTGATGATTTTATGTATTTACTAAATTTTTAAGTTATACCTGGTGAGAGAACTTCAAAATTTGGTTTAACTCTATTTATTATTATTGCGCCTACTTAATTTGTACAGTAGTGAATACACTGTGTTTAAATTGTCAATATCTGTTTTAAAATTTATCGTACTATTGTTGTTTTGTATATGAAAGGATTCTAAAAATAAACGTTTTTTATAATTATTTTCTACTTCCAAAATTAGTTTATCGTCAAAATCAGCATTATGTGTTTTATTGATTAAGCGAATTGCTAGAGCGCACGATTTTTTATTAATTTTTGAGTCACTTTTGTGCTGGGTGATACGATTGCGTAACCATTGTTTGGTCTCTCCAACGTAGCATTGTTTGCATTCGCAGTTGATTTTATACACTACATTCTAAGTAGAATGATTTTGTGCCAATAGGTGCATATCACTGGCTGTAATGATGTAGTACAACCGGGCTAAAAATCGCCAGCGCTATAATGAAAAAGAAATGTATGTTATGCAGAATAAAAATTGCTGTTTGTATGTAGTACACATAATTAGCATAAGCTTGCACGCAGCGTGTTACTAAATTGCTTGGATAATAATCACAAGCGTGCTTGTAGATACTGTTCCTTGGATAAAAATCGACAAGGATTTAATTTCTTTTCGATTCGAAGCTGTTTATATTTGTTTTTTCACATCTGATTGCAGACATGGTTATCGTATAGAGGCAAACTGAATTACGTTTATCTAAGTTTCTATATCTGCTAATAAAATTTTTAATGCCTGGTAACAATTTATAATTTGAAAACAAAAGAACATCGCTCACTTCTGATTTCGTCATTGCATTGATCTCAAAAAGTTGGCCCGGTCGGTTCACATTCAAACAGTTTTATTATATCTTTCAAAATAGGAAAATAAGCTATTAACTACACTGCACTTTGATAAATGAAATTAGTTTTAGGATAATACATTTTATATATTTCCTTAAAGCCGATTGACATTTTGCTCTGTAAGAACTATGCAATAGATATTGAATTGTGTCTTGTCTAGATGTTTAACATAGAAGATATGCAACATTTTAATTGTGTATTGTAAATAGCCGACTTTACTAAAATAATACTTCTTTGAGAGGCTCATAACCGCATATCTCGCACAATTGTAAGACATATTTAATTGTTTATTATTGAACAAAAATCAAAACTCACAAACTGTATATCTAAAGGTTAGTTTTCTCTTGCAACTTTGCTGGTATTGTTTATTGTGTTAGTAGTGTTAGCTAGTGGCCGTCATACTTCATACTTGATTTAATAAAATAGAATATTTGTAGTGTTTGTAGAAGTTTCTATTCAACATAGTAACAAAAAGATAAGGCTTCCGTTACTCCCTTAAAACAGAGTGACGAATAAAAGACGTCGTTTTGTGGTCATTTCTCAAATACTATACCGATCTATCTAATATCGACGTCGCAAAAACGTCATTTTAGTGACCAATTAAATTCATCTGTAAAAGGCATAACTTGTAACGTTAAAAAACTGTCATACAGACTCCACGATAAACCACGGTAGGTCATTATTGGCAGCTCCGTGGCGTAGTGGTATGTGTGTGACTACTACGCCCAAGGTCCCGGGTTTGAATCCCGACACTGTTCGCTTGAAAAATGTTAGGCGAGCATTTTTCACAAAAATACACCCTCGTTCGGATGAGAAGTAAAATGGAGGTTCCGTGTGTGGGTGTTGTCACGCATGTTAATGATCCCTACCACGCTTGGAATAACAAGGGTTCGGCATAATTACAAATTTTCCATTCACCCAATTATAAACAGTTGCAAACACAGGAGCACATATGCCATGAACTTTATCCAACTCAGGTTTGATATCTTTCACCGTTAACCCTTTCAAATACAAATGTTTAATCACTGCTCGAAACACACTTTTATCCATTGTTATAATCGACTGAAAGTTTTTATTTTAATCAATAACAAAAATGAAACTACGTGATTAATACGGCTGAAACTCTAACAGCTGATTAGTTAGGAGTGCTGCTTACTGTAAAAAATGTATTTTTGGTACTACGAGCGCCATCTCTGGGATTTTCTAAGGACTTATTAAACGACTCCCGTAATTCATATGCGATTAGTAATTTTGAATCACAATTATTCAAAACAATCGATTAATTGAAATATTAGGATTGATCGATTAATTAAATTAATCGATGTTTAAAACATAGTAAGCGATTAATGATTATTTTTTCATTAATCGATGTGGAAAACAGTAAAAAATAGGAGAGATAGGATGATAGGACGCATACTAAGGCATGAGGGAATAGTGCGTAATGTACTAGAAGCAAAGAAAGGAAAAAAGAGATGTAGGAAATAGATCTACATTAAACTATTGCACACAGATAGTGAAAGATGTAAGCTGTGGGAATTTCGGGGGAATGTGTAGGTTAGCTCAGAATAGAACACAATAGCGGTACGTGTCCAACCAGATCTAGGACTGAAGACCTAATAATAATGATCAAGTATGTGTTATTAGGAAAGTAACTTAGGTATTAGCTGACTTCTTCTTTCGTTCAAGCTCTTAATTTTTAAGGTGACATACCATCATTTTGTCGTTGCAGAAATGCACATAAATTTGAATATTCTTCAATATCAACGCCAATCTTAATATTGAGTGTAGCTCCGACCATGGAATATTGCGACCAATGTGTAAAAAACTCTATCTTGGTGGAAAATTGAAAAATAGATTAATAAAACGCCTTCTGGGTGGGTTGTTATATTTTTTTCATTGCAGGATTGCAAAAAAAATCGTACACACACTCCTCAGCTTCACTTGGCTTTGATTGCAGTGCTTTAATACAACTCCTTTTGCAGTTTCACCACATCAGGTATACTCGACAAATCTTCTTATTTAAACATTTTCTTTCGTATACAAAACTAAGTTTTTACTAACAGTGTGTCTGGACAGTTCAAAGAAACTAAATTAACAATATCATAAGTCAAGGCAACCTACTTATTAAATATACCGAAAATGGAATCTTGCAACCAATTTAAAATTGTAGCTATCTGGCAATTTTAAAGGAGCTTTTCATGGTTGGATAAATGGTAGGTGCCATTCAGCTTAAATCTGACTTTGTTTGACGTGCAAAGTTGCGTAGGTTCAGCTACGCTGCGCTTCGCCTACCCGAGGCAATATTTGTTTGTCAAACAAAGTACCACTTTTAGTCCTAATACCGCAATATACTATTTTATACAGGATTTCTAAAACCACATTATTAGTTTGCAAGGTGGTCTAGTTTTAAAAAACTTAAATTAACATCTAACGAGTTCCTGTACGTTAACTTTTAGTTCTAAAGGTTATTCCGTTAAGGTATTTAAACTCTTATATATTTTTTTAAACACAATTCTTGTTATAAAGACTTAACCAAGAAATAATTCAAATGAATTCATATCTAGATTGCATAACCGAACTTTTGTTAATGAACAGCATTCTCAGGCTCTTTATAGAGTAAACGCTCACGGGATAGAGAAGTTTATTGCATTGTTTAAAGCACTGTTTAGAACTAAGGTGGCACTGTCAGTTCGGTATGTACTAGATATGTTAATATGTGACGAACATTTATAAATTAATATGTATAAAAAAGCTATGATATATCATAGCTTTTTCGATTAAATGTAGTTTAGTATGCAAACTTGTAATTAAAAATTGTAAATTATGTTACAAAATGAATTGTGGTAAACTTCAGTAAAATATTTTGACTTATGCTTGTGAACACACAGTTTATTTAGGACGGTGACAATAAACTTTGTATTAAGAGCGAAAATCGTATATGTTTCGCTGCTTGTGGATGGCAAGATACAGAAAAAGGCTTCTTCGCCCCTAGGGATGGACACGAACCGAACAGGTTCGAGGTTCGGTTCGATTTATCGAACCGAACCGAACCGAACCGGACATTTTATTTTCGAACCGAACCGGCAAATTTTTCGAACCGAACCGAACCTAGCTCAAGGTTCGGTCCGGTTCGGTTCGAAAGGTTTGATTTTTTAAATAAAAATTTAGTTTAAAATTTTAATTTTCACTAAAAACATGTCAATCTTAATTTCTCCCAAACGCACATTTTAAAAATCTCTAGTAGTAAGCATATAAGAATTAGAACGATTTTCTAATGTACATGGTCATCGAGTTTTAGGGCAATAGGTAAATAATGTAATAGGTATTAGTGATACATATCTAATAAATTTTGTCATCGAGCCACGTTTGTAGATCAAAAAATTCTAGATTAGTTCGATTTGTTTAATGCTCCTTATTTCAAATTGTTGTTTGTTTATAATTAGTATTAAATATTGGAAAAACTCGAAATGATTTTGAAAATTTGGTTTTAAAAACAAGTTTATTTTATTTAATGAACAGAAGTCGTGTTGAAAACCATCTTAAACATATACAAGCCGTGGTCACGGTCTAGAGACTACAGAAGTTTTCAGAATAAACGAAACAATTTAATTTTTAATTAAGTATGTATTACTAATCCATCATTTTGAATTTTTTACTTTTATATGAAAACCAGCTCTCTATTAATATTAAAAAATGTGACCTAGTAGCAAAAACTAATCTCCTTTTCTTTTGTACATAATCGCTCAACAAATGGTATTACAAAACACATGGTAGGATGATATTTATGGTTTATTTATTGTGGCCATTACCAACGTCCTTAGAAGTAGCCGATACTTCAAAAGAATGACCTCAAACTTTCTCTCACGACCAAGGGTTGAAGTTTATGACTCATAGGAGCATAAACTTTTCAATCAATGCCGACATAAAATAACACACTATAATGCAAATAATAAGCAGACATAATGTCCGTGCCATAAATACTGTTATATTTTATTATGAAAAACGTAAACACTGTTTGAGATAGATTTACGATTCATTCCGAGAACCATCTGATATTGTCTTTTAAAAGAAATAATAATAAAGATAAACTGACAAACAGCTTTTTGTTTGTACTGTATAAGAAATCAGCAACACCTTATTTATTGTCTTGATATTTTTTTTATACTAACTAAAACTAAAATAAAAGTAATTGCAAAGATCGTGTGATATCGTTCTTTCACGGTAAAATGACATTAGTAAAATTCATCAATTATTAACACATGTTAAATTTTAGAGGTGGTTTTCACTATTAACCTAATTGTAATTACGCTTTGTTAAAGAGAGTACGTATTGAAAAATCAAACCTGGACAAATAGTATTAATATGATTTATGCTACTAAAATCTAAAACATATTAATGTTGGGTTTATTTGAAAGTAGCAACTACTAAATATAAAAACTACATTAAACATTTAAATTGTTGTAGTTGAACGTACTAGTCGTTTAAAATATCAAAATGTCAAACCGGTTCGGTTCGGTTCGAGGTTCGGTTCGGTTCGTTTTTTTCGAACCGACCCGAACCGAACGGAACCGGAATATATTTTTTCGAACCGAACCTCGAACCGAACCGGACTAAAAAGTTTTCGAACCGAACCGAACCTAGGGCAAGGTTCGGTTCGGTTCGGTTCGAATCCATCACTATTCGCCCCGCTTGTTTTTTTTTAATTACGTTTCTCATATTGATAAAGCCAAGCTTTAATTTTTATTAATAAACTAATAGTATTTGGGTTTCATTTAAAAAAATTTCAAAAGATTTCATTTTTTTGAAAATAGTTAGCTTTTGATCAATAGTTGATTATCTAAAAATTAGTAAACCATCCCGGGAGTTTACGAGCATGTAGCGTATCATTTCTCTTAAGCTATAGATGCAAATTTAGTTTTTAATGGAATTTCTTACTTGGATTTAACTTTTCACTGTGCAAAATATTGCAATGTTGTTTTGCTTATTGGATCACTAACTGCTGCACATGTTCAGTAGCTCTAGTTTCACAGGTGAACGATATGTCGTGTTATGAGCTGCCCAGAAAACATGTTTTTTATAGCAACCATATAATTTCGGGCAGTATGGCATGTTGCTCCATCTTGTTGAGGCCATAGATTGTTTTTCTGTATTTAGTAGGAAAAGTCTATTTCGCTAAAAATTTGCACTATTTTTCAATATAAAGTCACGTGTTTGCTCGTTATTCCATTCAATAAGGGGCAACACTCACTTGTTAAAAGATATGGAAACAAATTTTCTATTTATGTTGCAAACATTAGGAAAATTTCATAATTAAAATGATTTGAATTTACGTATGGTAAAGCAGATCGATTTCGCCTTGACGATATCGCTCAACAAATCAAATATTTTGTTATGCACTAAAACGTTTGTTATTGGTTTAAATTGCGTTATTTGTAACAAGTTTAATACTGGAATAATATAACCAATCTCTTAAAGACATTGTTGTTTATAATCTAAATTAGAGGTTATAATATATATATATATATATATATATATATATATATATATTATAATAAATGCGATAACGGGTTTATTGGTTGAATTTTCTAATTCAAACTCTTTGTTTTTTCACCAAGCTTTCGATTTACTGTTTAAATCTTCATCAGGATCAAAACATGAGTACTAAATAGTTTATATATAAATAAACATACATTTAGCAGATATAGGGTTTGGCTGACACATTTATAATACAACACTTATAGAGTTTGAATTAAAAAATTGGAACAATAAACCAGTTGTTGCATTTAATATAATTAAATCTTTGGTCGTTATCTACACGAACAATTATATATATATATATATATATATATATATATATATATAGAAGAAGGAAGATATAAGGTATTGGACAGGACTTGAACCTGTATCTTAGTCTTTCCGGGACCACGTGTTTACCAATTACGCCACCGAGGCCGATGAGGACAATTGGAAAATTTACAAATTTAAATCGTTTAGCATTTTTGTCAATTTTTGTCGAAAGTAAGCGTATCGGATGGAACAACGCCTCGAGTAATCTCTACAACAGCATTCAAGTTCATCAGTTTTAATAGCACACTTTTTGCGAAAAAATTAGAAAAAATCAGTTGGCCTTTTAGAAATAATTTATTACGTCTAACGTAAAAAATAAGTAATACACGACAAGTCAAAAGTCATTATAACATAACAAAGTGACTATTACATCTCCCCTTTCCTAAACTAAACATCTCGCACGAAGAAAATATCAGAATTGTCCTTTTTTTAATCTTAGGAAATAAATCACGAATAGACGTTAAATGATCTGTAAGCGAAAGTCGGTCCTTAAAAACAAGCGGGCCTTCCTTTATACTCATTGGCTCAAAACATATCCCCATATAAATAATTTCCTCGCCCGAAATTTAAATAAACAGAACCGAAGCCTGTAACTTTGTGAACCGAGGTGCGGACCGCAAATCTAAAAGCCGTAAATTTAGTGTCCCAACTTCTGTGTTCTTCTCCTACGTAAGACAGTATCATAGTTTCTAAGACTGTTTATGTGTTCCATAGGGTTGACTTGTGAGTGGTATTTAGCATCAAAGACTATTTTTATTTTATAGGATTCAGCAATTTTCCGAAATTTACTGCTAATACATTGCCGACCATCATCACATAAAACTCTCTCGGGTGCACCGTAAACTAAAAAGACATCTTCCTCTATATGTTTGACCACAGTGGGACTGGTAATCGTTTTTAACAGGAATAACAAAACATATTGCGTAAAGCAATCCGTTACAGCTAATATAAATCTATTCCTTCTCGACGACAACGTAGGGGACCCAACAAGTGAGTCAAAATCACTTCCCACGAACGAACGATGGTTCGTTTGTACATAACGCCATAAGGCGCCTTTTGCTGTACATTTTGTGCCTAGTACTTCTGATAACTCCTAACAGACTTAGCTATTTCAGCATTCATGCATAGCCAATAAAATTTTATACAAATGCATCTACGAGTTTTAAAACAATCCAGGTGCCCAGCTGTGAATGCATCGTGATTTTCTAGGAACACCTCTTGCCTTAACGACTTAGGCACTACCATTTTCCATTTATCACCGTCATTCAAAAGAATTTCTTTGTTATCCACTAACTTATATATTTTATTATTATGCACACCCCATCTAGGAAACTTAGCCGGAAACTTAAGAACTTTTCTTTTAAATTACATACCATCTTCTAACGGCACATCCTTAATATGTACTAGAGCAACGGCCCTAGATAAAGCGTTTGGTACTCGATGTGAAGTCCCTTTCCTATGGATAACATTAAAACCATAACATTGAAAACGCAAGGACAACGGAACCAAGCGACCTGAAGGATTTTGAAGTTTGTGTAACCATATTAGAGAATGATGATCAGTATTCACCGTAAACGAAACTCCTTCGATATACGGTCAAAATTCTTCAAAACCCCGTACTAATGCCATACATTCTAATTTTTTTGGCGTGGAAAGCCAGGGATTTAATAAATGTTGCAAATGCACAATAAATATCCATTCTGAACGGACCTGTACCTCGAAGAAGTTCTTAAATACTAGAACGGGTAGAATAGCGTGCGTGTTTCAGTGAGCTAAAGAGCCGAAGTATAGGTTCAACCAAATTAGTAGGGTCTTTAGTGAGGAACCAGACTAAGACAGGTCCCCGAAAGAAGGCAGCAGCTTTTATGGTATCTAGAGTGGCAAAGACCATAGGGGTCTGTGTGGCATTTTAAGACCCACTACTGCGATGTGGAAGGCAAGAGGAAACCACCACATTACCTCCTAAGTACACTGCGTACAGAAATTGTTATTAAAGATAATGGCATTCTTTGGGGTAAAATTTCTGGAGATAAAATAGTACCCCATTAGGACTTCTGGGAAGGGACTACTTCGGAGGATGTGATCCGACAGTATAAAAAAAGATTTGTAAACGTTCTGCGAGTCGGAGCGTGGAATGTGATAAGTATGAAGCAATTAGGTAAGCTAGACAACCTGATAATTGAAATGGATAGGACGACGTGTAGAACGAAAGAGTGCTCATGGTTAGATTAGAATCTAAACCGGTAAATACAGTAATAATTCAAGTATACATGCCCACCTCTAGCTACAGTGAGGAAGAAATAGAGGCGATCTACAAAGATATCGAAAACATACTAAGATACGTAAAAGGATATGCAAATTTAATAATTACGGGGGATTTTAATGCAGTGGTAGGTGACGGCAGAGAAAGAGCGGTGGTAGGTTTATTTGGTTTAGGCACGAGAAACGACAGGGGAAACAGACCGGCAGAATTTTGCGACAAAAACAATTTAACCATCACAAACACATTATTTCAACATCATCCTAGAAGACGATACACGTGGAAAATGCCAGGAGATATAGGAATATATCAAATATATTACATTATTGTTAGATAATGGTTTAGGAATCAAGTAAAAGACTGTAGAAGCTACCCAGAAGAAGATATAGATACTGACCACAACATCGTAAATTTAAAAATCTGAAAGTATACGGGTTTTTCTCAAGTAACGCCTGGGCTAATTCAACAGAAATGTAGTAGTTATCCATAACAATTGTTCGTCCTTTATGTAATAAATCTTTTGCTAGTTTCAACACCACTGCTGAAGGAACTAAACTTCCATCTGTAGCCTCCTTTTCATGACCAGAGTAAACAGATATATCATATAAGTACTCATTTTGAAGACACAATTTTAAAAGCTTAATACCAAATTTATGGCGTTTGTTACTGATGTATTGTTTAAAAATAAGTCTGCCCTTGAAAGGTACTACTATACGAATAAATTCACCTGGAACAATAAAACTTTGAAACTTGTCATCAGTTTTTTTAATAAAGGAGTTATCTTAAATAGACGGTCAGGATCTTCAACATTGTGGTTGTTTACAAAGTGCCACTTTTTTAACAATATTTGCTGACGATTCCTTGACTTTTTTAATGTCCTTATTATAGATTGGGTCTGTAGATCAATAAGCAGCTAATGATGGTAGCTGAACCAGACCAATCCACATTAAACAGCCAATAAACTTTTTCAATTCATATTGTTCTGTCAGTTTCCACTGTTGAATGCCGCTTCTACAAGTTGGATTTTTGGCCTTCTCTTGCTCAGCATACAAATTTGTTTCATTTACCTCATTTACATCATATAAACCATAAACAAACGGATAAATACCGGACTTTTGTTCACAGAAATCATAATTTTTCATATACGAACCAGTTACTGATGACCAGATTATTGTACTTGTTTTATGACTTTGGGTTTCTAATTCTTCTTCAGTTTCAGAACAATAGTTTGCATTTTATGCAATCACTTGCTCTATAAGCTCATCTATTTCATTTGAAGCAGAATTAGCCGGTATATGCTCACAAGTGGATGACGTGATGGGTTCTATTACTTTCACTTTTTTTAATTTCTCTTTTGCAGAAGACGGTCTAATTGTAGAATCAGGCAAAACACGTCGGCATACACTGTAAAACTTTCCCACTGGTATAGGTAGCTTTTGTCTTTTGGGACAATTGTGAACCATAATTCTTTTTCTGGGTGTTTCTGGATCGTCGTCAGATGAACTCGAAGAATTAAAAGGTTCATATTGACTTTTAACAGGTGAAAAATCTCTTTCATCAGCAGATAACACATCAGCCCACAACTCTTGCAATCTAATTTATTCCCCTTCATAACTCATTTTATATTACTCGCACAAATACAGACTTAAACACTAGGCGTCTCAAACACGAATTAACAAAACGATTTATAGCACGATGCAGCGACGGTGGTATTCGTTGGTGCACGTGTACAGTACGTGGTTCCTTCCATAGCCATTAGAACATCAATAGTCGTTGTAGCCGCGGGGGACAAATGCCGCCCGACAAAAGCATTTCAAAATTTCTCACTAATTACTAAAATTTTTAGAAAATAACAATCGGCAATATACATATTAAGGACAGAAAGGTTATTTAAGGCAAAAAAGTGTGTTGCCACAACGACTTTCATAACAAGTATTCCATGGTGGCACTCAATATGTTAATGAAATGGAAACAGTTCTAAAAGAGAGATACGGTATGAAAATTAACAAATGTAAAACTAAAGTTCTAGTATGCAAAAGAGGGGAACATAAATCAAAAACAAGAATACAAATAGGCAAGGAAAACTTATAAGAAATTAAGTATTTGTGTTATCTAAGAAGCTAAATAACATAAGATGGAAAACGCACAAAAGATATATAACAAAGATTAGCACAAGGTCGTGCTACATTTAAATGATTTTCTACTCCTTTCTCCTATCAAACCTTCACCCACCGGATTTTACCTCCCTTCCCAACGTGAAGTAGTCTTCAACACCTTTCGCGTTTTCGAACCACGCCTTCTCGTTCCTGCGCGGATCTAATACTCCGGTTGGAATTCGTCCTCTCCACACAATGAGAGGAAAAATTTTATTTAATCGATTTCAAAGTACACTTATGTTTTTATTACCGCGTGATGAGTCAGAAGCTAATATATCTATTGGAGTTCTTTAGAAGAGTATGTGATTAGTTATCCCAGTACAAGTTGAAGCTTGTATATAGGTTTTTTATTTACAATCTCCTAGCATTGAACACGGTGGAGCTATGCCAGATTTGCGTTCCTTACTTTTCGTTCTGGTAGCCCATATACTATTATATTTAAACAAAAGTATAAATACCGTAGGTAATCGCGTGCTCGCATAGAAGGCGTACTAAGTTTTAAGAATTTTACAAAGATGTGAATTGATTCACTTTTTAGATTACAATGTAATTAACTAGTAAACTACATACCCCTAAATTAATGCATAGCAGCAAGCTGGTTAACCAATGGTTATCCTTATTCTCAGGGTTATACAGAACATGTGCTTGTTCGACGCCAGTTTTATTCCATATTTAGTATTGGCGTGCGTTGCTATTTCTACGGCAGTAAAGAAGAGAACAAGGTACGGTAACAGGAAAGTCAAGAATTAACAGGTATACACTCCACTACATTTTATAATTCACTCCCGTACAAATCGATCAAGATAGTAGGTTGATTTGAAAGTCAAGGCAGAAATGATCATGGCGGCTGATTATCCACCACAACTGCTTTACATTGCGCGTTTTAAGTGATCGGAAAAACAACGTGTTCGTTCCACGACCAGAAAAAGGCGTCTTTATCGCAAAATTGCATAATAGTAAAGGCAGAATATATTATAGAATTGACGAAAAATCCTAGACCGCATTTATAAAGCATAATACCTTAATTCTAAAACTATATTACGCAACAATGTGTGAAACCGCCAAATTAATTCTACAAAAAAGACATCCTACAATAATTATTTACTAGAAATAATTTGTGCAACTCTTTTAAACGCTTAACAATACCTTTCAAACCTAGAAGCCTAAAATTAATAGAGATTGGGTAGCTTTTAACTTAATTACTGATTAAGATGAATATTCTCCAATGCTAGCACGTCAGTTCTATGTGAACACTTTCCGTACCTTTCTTCTAACTTTGTGGGCAACGTGTATCTTATTGTTTGGTATCGATATTAACTGTAATTTTCTGGAACACAAAATTTCATATATCTCTCGTTTAAATTTTTACTCGATTGTCTGAACCAAAACTGTACGTAACAAGGCTTGTGTAAATATTTACAACGAAGAGTTAAGATACTTCATCTAGACAACCATAGACATTTAATTTGTTACATCATGAATATCCCGATAGAACGTCATCATCTCATCATAGCCAGTAGACTGGTCAGTTTCGATGAAATTAACTTCCCAACAAATATTTATAGAAATCCCATAGTTTGAGGCTGGATGATAGCATGATAAATGTTTTTGACATCAAAGATTAATCCATTGTTAGTACACTATATTTGACCGTAAAAGGAAACTCAAACATGCTAACCTTTTATTCATCTAACTGTGTACCTGTTCAGTATAAGCCCGCTTAACATAATTTTAACTCAAATCCACTTTGCTTGTAAATCGATAATTTATTCGATAAATTAGATAGTCAATACCTTGTTTTCGGTATACGTTAACTTATTAAACATTCCGATAACGTATAATTGCTTTCCCGTTTAAAGACTTGTCGAAATAATACATTCTACTATTAATTAATAGCGTGTTTTCCAGTTTGCTAATCGCGCTTCGATATCGCGAGGATTGCAGTTCAAACTCGTGTTATTTAAACCCATTTTTAAATTTGATTCTTCAGCTTGTGCGTTGAAATATTTCCTACATTATTCGTCACAGTACTTCAAAAGCAATGTACGTTTTTTTGTTCGACAAGTAGGAGGTATCTTGCGTATATTGGTGAGTTTTCCCGCGCTTACCCATTCTAGTCAGATTCTCTTTTTAACTCTTAGCTGGAGGCCAAATGGGTTCTTTCTTTATGTAGGCTCAACTGTTCGTTGACGTAGACCAACTGCTTTTGACTGTAGACCGCTGCTGCAGTTGTGATGGCAGGGCGAATGGATCCTGACTACCGCTGGCCAAATATACACTTACATTCCTGAAAGGTTCATTAATAAAAAAAAATGCTACGATTAGAGCACCTAAAATTAGATATTATTATTGGAAAAAGTTAATTTTTAAGTGGCGTTTCAGTTCAAATTTTACTAACGACGCAATTAACAATAATCACGAATAACGACCAATAAAGAAAGGTTTCACTTCCCTTACTTACTATCATCGTAACCTTACGTATAATTTAGTATATCAGAAAAGTTCATTAACGCCATGATATAAAATTATGTAAATTTCAAATGCCAATATTCACCTCGCATGTCCCAGATATTAAGTAGACTTTATCGAGGAGAGAATCTAATGAGCACCAGTGTGCTTCTTGTTTAATCGTCTTTTTCGAATCTAATTTCTCTAATTTCTTGACTAAATCCAAACCATATGTTGTGAGAGCTCACCCTCTTCCTAAACTCTACGTCTTTTTGGTCAAAACCGTACTTGAATTTCAGGTCGACAGCGGCAAATTCCGCGATAATCGTTCGCGTATGACAACCTTCGGGTATTGCAAATTGTCAATTACTTATTTGCGTCACCTTGGCCTTTAGTAACCTTGTTGTCTTTTAGTATCTAACTAACTGTTAGTTTATTTCCTTCCTTTCGACTTTTATTATTCCTGTTTCCCACTCGAATGATACATGTCTTTTCCTTGTGATGTTATTTGTCCTACACGTGCTCGGCGTCTGTATTTGCAGATCTTCACAATCAGTATTTAAATGTTTGGTGTTGACGAACACTACTAGGTGATATATGACACATTACTGTACATTTTTATATGTGGGTGTTGTTATTGCTTTTAGTCAAAATGTGCTTGTATTTATGAAATACTTCCCGCCTGCACTTTCCCTCACGCCTGTATTTAATGGATTAGTTTATAATCTGCAGTTTTGAGTATCGCATGACGCACTGTCTATTGTGATCTTATCTCCATGGGAATTTCTGAATCTGTCTTTGTGCGAGCACTACGTAATACGTCAAATTTGGATTTATTTCCGTATGCGGTTTCAAAATAAATAATTTTATTATTTTTGGGTTAATAGTTTAATGTCCTATATACACGCTTTTCCCCTTTTCTATCGTGTTCTCCATTATTACCCCCAAAGCTAAAATAGCCTCGCGTGTTCCCCAAATTGATCTTCTCCTAGTATTTCCTCAGCTCGTTTTTCCATTCGTCTTTGTACAATTCTAGTTAATATTTTTGACACGTGTCCTGTCTGTATAATTACTATGATGCTACGTTTGAAATCTTTGATATCTCGCCTGTCTCATACATATAGGTTACAAGTTGGTATTATCATCTAGCAAGAAAGACATGGAAGCAGCTCTTAATGAAATGGAAACAGTTCTAACAGAGAGATTCGGTATGAAAATTAACAAAAATAAAGTACTAGTATGTAAAGGAGGGATAAATAAGTCAAAAACCATAATTCAAATAGGAAACGATAACTTGTAAGAGGTTAAAGATTTCCGCTACCTAGGAAGTCAAATAATACAAGATGGGAAGGGTGCAAAACATATAAGACACGGATTATCACAAAGCAGCGCTGCATTTAACAAGAAGAAGCGACTACTATGTTCAAAGAGAATAAACGTAAAAACAAGGAAAAGATTGCTGACAACATATGTTTGGAGCATAGCACTGTATGGTTGTGAAACGTGGACAGTAGGTGAAGCGGACAGCAAAAAGGTAGAAGCTTTTGAAATGTGGTGCTACAGACGTATGATGAAGATATCATGGACAGACAAAGTTACGAACAAAGAGGTTCTTGAAATGATAGAAGAAGAAGAAGATATGTTGAAATCTGTAAAAAAATAGGAGAGATAGGATGATAGTAAGCATACTAAAGCATATGGAAATAGTGCTTAATATATCAGAAGCATAGAAAGGAAAAAGAGAGGTAGAGATAGACCTGGATTAGACTATTGCGCACAGGTAGTGAAACATATAAAGTATATAAAAAAAGGTCGATTATAAGAAAAGTTATTTATTTATCTAAATCTGGTGTTTTGAGACTATAGGCTATTACTGATATTGAATAGCAAACCTACACATATTTGAACCAAACTCCACATGATAAAAACTACTTTATCTTGTAATATTTTTGAATTCTGTTTTGAGACTCTGTCTCGTATTTATAATTAATATGTTTTTATTTCAGGTTCTGGTTTGTATAATTTTAATATCAAGCAGTTGTTAGCGTGTGTTTAGATCGACGTTTCTGCACTTACCCTAACGTAATTTCTAGTTTATGTACATCTTCAAAGATGTAGTGGTGCCTAGCATATCCGTTGTTTTATCCCCTCGCCCCCCGCGTCTCATCAAACTCCACGGAAGTGAAGTTCTGAGTTAGCCCGAAGTTTTCGAAAGGTCCTTAAAAGGAATCAATCTTCATCTAGTGCTAACCTTTCAACAGAGGTCATTAAAATAGAGAAGCATACCATACTCGTTTCCTCTTTTCTATGGAAAGGATATTCTAATACGCTAGCGTTTAATTTCACACTAACGCTTAATGACCTATGAGGTCAACAATGCGCTTTTAAAAAATACAAATACTGCTAAAATCCGAACTCCCTCATTGCTTTATATCGAATTATATTTTTCATTGAGCTTGAATTTATAAGTATTTAATTACTTTCTATAGAATATTTTCTTTTAGGGCTATGATTGGCCGATTCGACCATATCGACGAAGGAGGATGCAAATCTAACGAGAAACGCAGAATATGGAGAAATGTTGTAGTGCTCGGACTTGCATTTATGATTCATTTTACAGCTTTTTTTGGAGCATCAAACTTGCAAAGCTCGGTTAACGCTGACCAAGATTTGGGTACACTTACACTAACATGCATTTATGGTTCACTTATTGTGTCGAACATATTTTTGCCTACGATGGTGATTAAGTAAGTATCTTGCAAAGTAAAATTTCTAATCACAAACTAATTACCACATTGCTCCTCAACTGCTAATAAAATCCCGATGGTGTTGTTATTGGCATGCCTTTCGTACCATTCCTTTCTACATAACCTTTTTTTCCTTGTACCTCCTCCTTTGCAGCATGTGGTAGCACTTTGATGTTACATAGTTGTGTTCCTGAAGCTTAAACCAAAACAGTATCCGTATCAGTTCTAGGTTGTTAATGCATACATTTCCTGGAATAATAAAGAAGCGTCTTCTGAGTCACTACGGGAACATGTTTCTGACTGTAATGTAATATATTTGTATAATTACAGAGCTACCTTTATTTGCTTTATTTTCTATATTTTCATATAATTTATCTGTAAACGATTGCAACCGAATGCGACAATTAGGTTATTTTTTATGCTGTTCCTGTTCTTAATATTGTCTAGAAACTTATACTGTAATCCGCGTATTTTTTATATTAGTGCTCCTCCAATAAAAGTGCTGCATAGCAATTGTTTTGCAAATTTTTAGTTAGTTCCTCTACATTCCTTTGCAATCAAAACTGACAACATTTTTCATTTTTAAATTACAGGTTCTTCTTCACTGGTAAAGATAGACACTTCTTTCAAAAATTATATACATCAACCAAGATGTTATAATTTCCATCAAAATAGTTATAAGAAATTGTATCTAATAACATACTACCTTATTTTTTTATCCAGAATAAATCACAATGCTTAATTTAATCGTCAATCGGGTAATTAATAAAATCCACTATACGGTTTTCGATTTGTTTATTTCCGCCTGGACGGCCTGCTTGGCATACAAATTTACACAAAATTGACGATATTACCGATTATTTTTTTACTATCCAAAATTACTATAATGCGCTCTGTATATTATTCTTAGTTCTCGATGTTAAAATTAATTGTTAATCTAGCGAGAGATCTATTTGCGCAACTCGCAAAAAAATCTTGAGCTGCTCCTTTTTGATATTAATTAGAGAGTCTTTTAGTTGAAAACAAATCAGTAAGGTTATGCTTTCTTAGATATTCGGTTTTCAATTGGACCTATATGAAATAAGATAACACGCATCCGATTACATGTACTTCATGAGATTAGCTTAGATAACTAATTAGAGCAGGATTTACAATATTAGAACATAGTACGGATAAGCCGATCCCTCGTTGAATATTATTCGCCCAGTACTGAAACCCAATTAATATTAGCAACACATTTAATTAAAAGTTGCTACCCCATAACGAGCAATGTAAGCCTTTAGAAGGTCAGCGCTATCAAGTTTTGTCCTCTTTCATTACCATGGAGCCAATTTACTCTGTCGATGTTGTCCAAATAAATTGTACTAGATTCTAATCTACAATAAGCGTGTGATACGAAGCAATGGCACATTCGTGACAATTTTTTTACCGATAACATGCCAGAAAAGGCCAAAAATACTGTTGGACGCAGATGGTCAATTTTGTGTTGTATTGATCCACAGTGTATTAGATTAACATAAAAATGGTGAACAATTGATTAGCCGATTTATGTTTAAGTATGTTTTGAGCATCTAGAAAGCGGAGTAATAACAATAAACTTAAATCGGTTTTAATTCGGTAATTAGAAATCAGTTAGGTAGTACGTGATGCGGGTTTTAGGACCTCCGGCGGATATCGTCACAGGATCATTGATAACGCCATGGGTCATGCCCTACCAGGCTCGTTGACATGTGCAATGGCGTGATAAATTAGGGGATACCGACCTGTGTCATGAGCATTTGGTGTGAGATCATTCACCCCTAACTTATTGCCGCATAGTCATTGACCTGTGTCAACAAGCGTGGGGTTATTGTCCTGTTAAGATGGCGTCGTAGATCACGGATCATTGGCGCGTCATTAAAGTGAATTTGTCGACCCTCGATAACGATATCATTAACCCCGGGCAACTTCAAATAGTACAGTGACGTTGATGACTTCACCGACCGCACATTTGGTGGAGTTAGGGACTTAAACGGGGATCACTTTATCGGCCATCTGGTAGTCACGTCAGTGCAGTCGACAGTTTCAATATATAAACCAGAGGAGGGTAGCATAGTTGTTGGAAATGTACAATACGTTTCTGTGCAATCAATGTGATGTCACCTTTACTCGAAGTGATAATCTACGACATTAAGAACGTATGTGTTGTTGAGTCAACAGACAAGGTAAAAATTATAGTGAAGGTGATGTAAAATGAGTTATTACTCGTAGTACATACGATGCCAATACTTTCAAGCGAGCTGGATGGACAGTCTGCCCCAAAATTGGTGTTTAGAAGTATTACGCACTGCAATGGTAAGAATAAAAGTAAATTAAAATGGGTAATAAAGAAAGTATATTTGTACAGCCTCATAGCCAATGCACAACGAGTGCAAGCCGCACGACATGCATATGGATAACATTTGAAAGGTTTTGTGCATAAAGCAAAATCCTCTACAAAGTTGGAAGAAGGAATAGAAGTTACACGCAGTGTTTAAGAATAGAATTGCGGAATATAGAGTTAGTAGTAGACAACATCATTACAGGGAGTATTTTAAATTGATACTTTACTTTCAACTGAGTAAATCACTCATTAAAATAAACAAATTTTTTGATAACTTTGTAGGCTAACCTTAAAAATAAGCGAACTATGACCCTTTGAACTGCTATAATATATAAGTCCAATCCTGCATATTAAAGAACGCCTGCAAATGTCACAACTATAAAAACCGACCAAAGTTCTCGTCGTCGCTATCAACAAAACTGTGCGCTACGTATCTACGATTCCGTAACAGTTCCTAATAATTGTTGCTCCAACTGCCTCTATCCGTGCAACCAAATCTTCTCGCGAGTTTAATGGAGTTTCATAAACTAAGTTCTTCATGAAACCCCACAAAAGAAAATCATACGGATTAAGGTGTGGTGACCTCGGTGGCGATGAAACTGGTCCATGCCACCCTACCCACCTGTTGGGAAAGCTATTATCAAAAAGCGCTCGCACTGGCCGGTTAAAATGAGGAGGTGGCCTGTCTTGCAAAATCCATATGCTTTGGCAAATATTTAACGGTTCGTTTTCTAACAGCCCAGGAAGATGATTTTGCAGAAAGTTTTGATTGCTTTTGCTAGCCAAACGTTCTGGTAGAATATATGGTATCACGAGTATCCCATTTACAATTGCTTGTACACATTAAGCGAGAATATATTTTAAAAATGTGATTACCGAATACAATGTGAATTTTCAACAGCCCAAAGATGGGTATTTCGAGAATTGTTAATCTCATTCTGAGCAAACAATGCTGGTCCATAACAAAAACTTCTTTGTTAAAATTAGGATCGTTTGTTTGTTATTGTTTAAGCTATTTACATAACTCCACTCTCTCTGGTTGGTCCCCAGGTAGTAGTACTTGGACGCGCGAAACGTAAAAGGATAAATTTGTTTCTAATTCAATATTCTCCACACTTTCATGTGACCTACTCCGACCTGAGGTGCAATTTCCCAAAGTGTTTGCTGTTGGATCTTCTTTGATAATATTTGAATTATCTTCTACATCTCGCACATTTCAGTGTCGTCTAGCACACTCTGCGTGCTCACCACGATGTTCCCGCAATTCATCGGCACCTTTTGCCATCCGATAAAAGTGAGCGATCACCAATTCAACATAAACTGCAGGACTGCATCTTTAACAGCCGTGATCAGTGACATAACTAGAAAATGCGATCTCTTTAACAAAATCCTTGATTGGCCTCTATAAAAACCTACAATTGTTATTAGCAGACTAGCACGTGGGTATTTCTCGAATCTTATGTGAACCCCCTCTTTATTGTCTGTTTATTTATTAATTACCAATGTGTGTCATAGTTCTCTGAAATTTACTAAATAAAAGGTTTTACCAAAGAAAACAGCCACCGTTGGGGTTGTCAAAATTTGAATTTAAATTACTGCCGCGTTCATGATGATGATTATGAATTTTCACATCAAATTTATATACTGCTCGAACAAGTGTGACCGAGACCTAATCACGTTAGAGGAGTTTCTGCGGACATTGCATAATTACTAACAACCATAGGTATTCTAGCAATATTGTACTCTACAGGACCTCACTGTGTTTTTTTTTTTAAATTTAAGACAAATAACTTCGTTTCCTTTAGTTATGTGGAAAATGCTATTTAAGAAAGTTATTTGTCCAAATGCTTTCTATGCACAGTTGCAAATAAAGTATCAATTTAAAACACATCTTGTATATCGCATGGGGAATTTTTGACAAAGTTAAATGTAGAAGTGTTTGGCAAATTTATTCAACAATCAAAAAAGGTAGTGAATTTAAAATCGTTTAACACGATGTTTGAAATCGTAGAGAAACAGTCTAGCTTAAAGGGGGTACACCCTGAGTATGTAAAGAAAATGGATAGCACGAGGTCGGAAATCTAAGAGCAGGATTCAAAGTGGGCACTACAGGTAATAGAATAAGTGCAGGAGGATATAAATAATACAGTCTCACGCGATCATCCTCATACATTAAGATCAGGCGCATGATTAAAATAGGCATACCGTTGTCGACGTGCAAAATACAGATGTTTTGCCTTAGGGATATCAGCTATACAGGGTGGTGTTTCTTCCGCAGAATAATTAATTTTTCTGTTACGGTAAATTTGATAAAAAAAATTAAAGTCGCTCTATTCAAGATGCTTCACAACTTAAAATTATTTTCGACTATAGAAAATTTCCTATAAGCTCTCGGCGATACCATGTTTTGTATTTGCAAACGGAGCACTCTGTATATATATATATATATATATATATATATATATATATGTAGTTCTTTTGAAAGAAGCCCTAACATCGAGCCTCAATATTGGGCTGTCATAAAAGTTGCTGTGGATCTTTTCTGTCTTTATAATGCCACTTACCTTTGAAAGTGCCCCTCTTATGAATTTGTACTTACCCTAACTAAACTCAAAACCAAATTCCTCGAATCCTTACCTAAATAAGACAATTTATGCTTCCCCAAGCTAATCTTCCACGGCTACTCATTCTCTCAACACCTTTATATTAAAAAAAAATAAAAAATTTAAAATAAAATCTTTCGACAAAAACATACACTCTTTTATTCATATGACATAAATTATGCTTCACACAAGGTCAATATTTACAATCCATTTACAGTAAAACATTTCACACTTTAATGCATTCTAACATCTTGTGACTTTTATGTTTCTATATACTTCAACGTTTCATTGAAACTCGATAAATCAAGTTTTGACGGTTGCCATCGAAGGAGTATATAAGTGTGTATATATATATATATATATATATATGTGTGTGTGTGTGTGTGTGTGTGTGCGTGAGTGTGTGGGTATGTGTGTGTGTGTGTGTGGGTTTGGGTTTGGGTTTGGGTGTGGGTGTGGGTGTGGGTGTGGGTGTGGGTGTGGGTGTGGGTGTGGGTGTGGGTGTGGATGTGGATGTGGGTGTGGGTGTGGGTGTGGGTGTGGGTGTGAGTGTGGGTGTGGGTGTGGGTGTGGGTGTGGGTGTGGGTGTGGGTGTGGGTGTGGTGGGTGTGGGTGTGGGTGTGGGTGTGGGTGTGGGTGTGGGTGTGGGTGTGGTTGTGGGTGTGGGTGTGGGTGTGGGTGTGGGTGTGGGTGTGGGTGTGGGTGTGGGTGTGGGTGTGGGTGTGGGTGTGGGTGTGGGTGTGGGTGTGGGTGTGGGTGTGGGTGTGGGTGTGGGTGTGGGTGTGGGTGTGGGTGTGGGTGTGGGAGTGGGTGTGGGAGTGGGTGTGGGTGTGGGTGTGGGTGTGGGTGTGGGTGTGGGTGTGGGTGTGTGCGTGTGTGTATGAGTGTGTGTGTGTGTGTGTGTTTAGGACACGTAGGATATTCTTCCTCGGATGTTTAACTAGAAATTATCTAACACTAGCAAAGGAAAGTATTCTTAATGAAGGAAGAGAGGAGAGAGAAAGAGAAAGAGAGAGAAACAGAAGTTTGTATGCACCCCAGTTGTGTATGGGTGAGACTTAACTGCTAATAAATTAAAGGAAAATGTATTCTAAAATTAATTACTGGTGCAAACACTATAATCTATACTAAAGTATATAAAATAAATGAATTGGAATTATGAGCATGATACTTAACTTAAATAAAGCGTATATTGAAAGAACTAACTTCATATAGGCAACTTTACTAACATCCAGATAAAGGATTTATTAGGTGCTATTAAGCTAACTTGGGAGATTTAATTTAAATCAAAATAGAAATCTGGAGAGTGAATCAAAGAGATTTCCGAAGCTCTAGATTGAGATTGCCAGAGAGAAGAATGTTACGTTGCAACATATTAGGTTACAATTAGCATTATGCTTCGTTTTTTTTATTTATTTGACCTGAATTTTTTATTTGCAGTATTCCGTTTGAAAATTTACATTTAGACCCAGTTAGAGTTTTGAAAAATTGTACCTAATTTGAGAACACTGTATAAAAAATGAAATTTGGGTAATAATCGTTTGAGACAACATCATCTAGACAATGTCTGCCAATTTTTGAAACCATCTATTCTTCAATAGCAAAGATACTGATGTTAAACGAAATGTTTTGATTTGCTAATATTTTCAAACAATTTGTAAAACGCAAGAATTGTTGGTTTTTGAACCGTGGTACCTTTTACGTTTTTAACTTGAAATTTTATGAGAATCTAAAAATTTATTGATATACAGAGTATTCCATTTGGAAAAACTGGCCATGGTGCCGCCGGTCGCATTTGGGATATAGGGTATAGTTGAATGGAGTGACTTTGATTAGATTCTTTTTCTCGTAAGCGTAACAAAAAAAGTTGACTATATCGCAGAAAAAGACCACGATGTATATCAGACTGATGATGTTCCACACGGAACTATACTATATCCAAACTTTATCACTGTTGCGCCTTTGCTTCAAATATAAATCAGGTAGGATAAGAAAAATTAATTTTAAAGGGACAAAATGATATGTAGTTGTACTCTGTATATTTAGTTTTTGCAAATAATTAGTCCTAATTGCGCTTGGCTGTTAAATTTTGTAGTTTCTCTAACGAGAATTCGGGCAATCAACATAAACCACAAAATTATAGCTATTTCTGTTTTGCAATGCATGATTGAACGTAATCCAGGTCAATGAGTTATTTAAAAACCGTAAAAGGAAAATGGATATCAATATTTTGCATTATGAGCTAATGTATAAAGAAGCACGTACCCGTAAGTACAATAGACAGTTTTAGGTAACTATACCAATTGCAATAGCGAATTTTAGCAGCAAAATGTTCTTTATTAACCAAAAGTTTTTAGAATTAGTTCTGGAACTGGTTAGACGCGTACCCTCATTGTTTCCTATTCTGAACTAACCTACACATTTCCCTGGAATTTACACAGTCTGCATCTATCACTATCTGATCTAGGTCTACATCTACCTCTTTTTCCTATCTCTGTTTGTAATATATCCCATACTATTTCCCAAAAATGCCTTAGAAGTATTCTGCTCTTCTATAACTCCTTGTTCTCCTACTATTTCTATAGCCTATTTGTTATTAACTTTGTCTGTCCAAGCTATCACCCTCATACATCTGAAGCACAACATTCCAAAAGGCTGCTGCCGTTTTTCTGTCTGCTTTTACTACTGCTCGTATTTCATAGGTATACTGTGCTGTGCTCCACACATATGCTTTCAACAATTTTCTTTTTGTTTCTATGTTTGTTGTCTTTCATCATAGGCGGTGTTTTTTCTGGTTGGATGCAGTTCGGTCCCTTTTTATTGTTTTATAATTATATACCCTATTTCTTTGACATTCAGTGATTGTGAAGGGGGGTAAGCAGCCTGTGGCTGCCAAGTTCCCCCAGCACTTGAACATTTGCCGATTTAATATTTTTTCCAATATGTCTTTTTGCACAGTCAACATTAGTTGCAGATATTTCACAACTAACACCTGTAGTTGTTGATAATAATCATCAGATTTATCTGCGCTTATTTTTTCGTCATTAGGTTTTCTGTCTCAAAACTGGTTGGGCACGTACCTGCACTTATTTATATTCTGAGCTAGCCTACGCAGTTCCATGAAATTCTGACTCAGCCTATATACAGCTCCGTTCTCCTTCTATTGTTTTATCAGTTTATGCCCCTTTTCACCGAGATTCAGTGAAAGGGGTTATGCAGCCTGTGGCTACCAAGATCCCCCAACACTTAAACATTTGCCAAATTAATAGTTTTCCTTTCATTAGAACGATTAAATTTAAAGTTACAAGAAACCAAACGCAGTTACTGTTTAAAATGTAACCTGATAAGATAAAAGTAATTTTGTTACAGTATAACTAAATCATCTAGATGCATCCGGTGATTTAAGTGGAGTGCACAACGATAATATTACAGACGGTATCACCAGACAATAATAAAATACAATACAATGTATCAACTTAGAGACTGCTGAAGACATGACATAACATAGCAGAGAAGTGATAGAATATGATCAAACCAAAGAAGAACATGCGTTTTCCACGTGGTTAAATGCAAGCTCGACTTGGTTAATCATCGAAACAATGAGATACCTTTCAACTCATGAATGTAGCGAGTGGGGATAGGGATGAAAGCTAGACGATTGGCGGACAGAAAAAAACTAATTAATCGTAATCAGGTAACGAGAACACATGTGAGGGTGATCGTTGCTAGGGATGTCAAAAGTAACATATTGGGCTACGTCCCAACACCCAAGAAAGAAAATTGTGTAGATTGATTCCAAAACAACCTAGTTGGAAATTAATTACCTGTCGCAAACTGAACTTAATTTTTGGTCAGTGGAGATCTGTATATAAAATACAAAGACAAACCGTATAAGCTGAGTTTTTGTTAACTACTCCTTTGATGGCGTTTTTAATAAAGTTTGTTAGTTTTGGGTTTATTTTATTATGAAAACTGGAATTGAAATTTAAATAAAAGATTTGATGACTTCATGAAATAATTGTAGTTGGTTATTTTAATGTTATGATAGATTGAACATAAGCTAGTTCAGGAAGTAGCCGTGTATATTTATTTAATTCAAAATTAGTTCGTACCTATTTATAGAGACGTTATGACTATTATATTAAAATGGACCTAGGTGACGCAGTAAGAAGATAGTGTTTGTTTGTTTTGTTTTTTTTTTAATATATGATAGTTTAGTTGTAGAGAGAACTCCATTTGAACAGGAGCCGAAATAATACGGATTTACTAGAAAAATCAGTCTTCCACAAGATCGTAACATAGACAAGACAAGTGGTGTCCATTAATTTAGACAGTACCAAGAAAGCCTCTCAGGATAAGTCTTTTAATTTAGCTTCGTAGTTTTAACTATTCCTTTTTACATTTTGCAATTTATTAATCTGTTTACACAAGGACTAACCCCTGTACCATTGTGGTTAGCCAGTGAACTCTTAAATTTGTTACGGGATTTCCGTTCCTTCTGAGCAATTCACAATTTAGTAACCTAACTATTATTTTACCTTTAACCGCATTGACCTAAATTAGTAAGGTATATCATTTCCAACAAAAGCACCTGGCATTACTAAATTTGAACTAGTGAATAAAAACGAAAACCTAATATAAAATTATGAGACCTTTGTACAATACAGATCACAAGAAAGATATATTCATGTAAATTTGTTACTGGTTGACGACAAGAATGAGAAGATTTACTACTGTTGGACTAAAGGTATACCACGTTTGCTTGGGAGTAAACTGTGAGAAGGGAAAAGTACATTTGTGTCATAAGCGTTTTCAATATTTTGAAACCCCATAGCAGTTGAGTCGACATTAAAAGTGGGATTACAATCATGTATACACCGAAATGTCCACTACACTTTCAAACGTAGACAAATTTGGTGAGGTAACGCACAATAATATAATGAAATTCAAGAATATATAGCAACAGATGAATGTTCCAATTGTAATATAGGCTGACTCAAGAATAAAACCTTCAATTTTTTAAAGAAGTAGATAGTTCGGAATATTTAATAGTAAACCTTAACAAACAAATTATGACAAATTGATTTAATTTTTTCCACCTTGGTCAAGTCGAATTACTTTTTCTAATTAGTTTGATAGTTGTGTTTGGAAATATGTCGGCCTAGCAACAATTTATTGGGCTTAGACAAACCTTCGTAGGCTTGAATAAAACTCGTGATGTAATTAACATATTTATTTACATTTGATATCGGCTACGTTTAATTACATTTCTGACTTCCCAATAATTATTCGATGACGCTTGCTGTAAACAGCAACCTTGCGTTTGCAGCTAAGTACATTGAAGACATATTTAAGACTTTTATTTTAGATCTATCTAATGACTTGAATTTCGTGATAAGACATAAGTAGTACGTTCTAGTTGCCAAAATAAATAGGTGGGCTCCTATAGTTAATGGACTTACAACATGGGATTTTAAAATTAGTTTGTACGAAGTTGGTTCTTTGGGGGAGAAATTTTTCCAACAACGAAATTATTTACTGCAATTGGTGCTAAATTACATTCAACTAATTCAATCAATCACTACGTAACATGTATAGACATATATCCTAGGTCAGATAGTGACTTACTACTAGTTATTGGTCAGGGAAAGTGAAGAGTTACTCTCTTCATCTTACTTCTTCTGAATTTCATTCACTTGGTTTTCAGGAAAAGAATTTGGTATGTGTGCCATGTGATCTCGCAGATGTTGACTATAACCAGTTGTTGGACCACAAGGAAACGTGTGGCCAAGTGGTAAGAATTCCTATTTCTTTTCTACATCGATGACCTACATCAGGAAGAATTGGATCTGAGTTTTTGTTAAGTTTTTGCGTTTTTTCTTGTTTAAGCCAAAAGGTGTCTTGAGGCAAACAATTTAGAAATATCTGAGTTCTATAATAAAATAAGCACTAGTATTGCAAATACTATAAAGGTGTTGTTCAGTTGGTTTGTTTTTTGCCGATTTTAAAAATTAGCCCAAATATTATTTTAAATATTGCTTAAACCTTGCTTCAATTAGTACTTCAAATAATATTTGTTCAAATTTAAACACCACTTTATTTTCTTTTAATATCTAGGTCAATTTTTAAGCAACTTAAATTAAAATCTAATAGTGCTAATTCTATGGAGATTGAATTCATTGCAAATTAGTTTTTGACTTTCTGGTGCAGGTCTTGTATAATTTTAGTTAAGAAGCAATCCTGGTAAAAGGGGTTTTTGTTCAAAACACAAAGCATTAAGGAATTAATTCAAGGCTCCTGAATTCAAAGGTCAGATTAGCTTTTAAAATTTGCATTCTTTTGCAAAGAACTAAATAAGCATTCTGTAAGTTTAAGGATTAATTAATTCAAAAATTCATGTAGGAAGTTTTTTATAGCAAAGAGCAATTTGCACATATCTTTAATAAAAGGTATATTGTTACGGGCCAATTCAGCACTACGACACCAAGGGACGGATCGGAACCCGTGAGCGGCCTAGCTCTAGCCGGTGAGGGGTAGTTCAGACAAAAGTCGTAGATTGGGATTACTAAATGCCCTAAGATGACAATTATAATGAGATGTGAATTCGGTAAAACGTCAAAAATCGGGTGGGCACCACCAGTAATGTCACAATGCTGGATGACAAAAGGAGAATGTCGTCACTGGTCGGTAAACTCCTTGCAGCTCAATATTTAACATAAAATCCTCAGAAAATCTCGCAGAGTAGAGAGGTTGAATTCACCCTACTAACATAAACTTCTTACTAAAATAATGCACGTAGACAACTTTACTTAATCCTATTAACAAATCCCAACGACTGAAATATATACATAGGTTGGTTACATAAACAAATATGGCACATACATATATGAACAAGTAAATGTAAACATTACCACAAGGAATATTGTCGATAAAGTAAATGGCATACAATTATTATTACTATAAGGTGTACTGACCAGTAAAGCAAAACGAGAAATACGACTAAAAGTCTTAAAAATACCTAGATGACCTGAAGTAGGCTCATCATGAAACTTTACTAAAAGATCTTTACGACGAAATTTCGGGACAACTTCTCTCCAGCAATCATCTTCTTCAGAAACATCCGGATAATCAACTTTCATCCGCTTATACAGAGTATAACCAACAATTTTCCAACTATCATAGACAATCGGTTTAGTCTGCACAAGCTTACACATACGATTATGCCAGCGATCAATTTTCGAATTTATAGAAGGCTCCACCTCTTCACGCTCCTCCACAACCACATTGACAACATTAACTTCAGGCACGGAACGAGATAACGCATCAGGTACATGATGGTCTTTACCCTTCCTATGTAAAATCTCAAAATCATGCTGCTGTAACTTAATAGCCCATCTGGCTAATCTACCTGATGGCTCTTTCAAATTATTTAACCACACTAGGGAATGATGGTCCGTAATAACGGTAAACCTAGCGCCTTCAAGATACGGACGTAACCTCTTAATAGCCCAAATCACGGCTAATCATTCATGCTCGGTAACGGAAAAATTTCTTTCAGCTTTATAAGAGAACGACTAGTATAACATACAACATATTCTTGACCGTCCTTGGTTTGAGTTAGGACTGCACCTAAGCCATAACCAGAAGTATCTGTTTGTACACAAAACCGTAAGTCAAAATCAGGACATCTAACTATAGGGGCAGAAATCAAATGGTTCTTAATAGTAGTAAACGCAACATTACAAATTTCGGACCAATCAAATTTACAATTCTTTCTTAACAAAGCCGTTAACGGGGCGACAATTGACGAAAAATTCGGAATAAAACGTGTATACCACGAAGCCATACCTACAATTCTCCTAATTTCGCTAACAGACTTCGGTGGCGGTATGTTCAGAATAGCGGTAACTTTTTCAGGATCAGCGAGTAACCCCTTACTATTCACAATGTATCCAAGATACTTAAGTTCAGGTTTGCAAAAATGACACTTCTCACGACCTAACGTCACACCAGCATTACTTAAACGGGTAAATACTTCTTGTAGCATTTCGATATGTCTCTTAAAATCAAGTGTACAAAGGATTATATCGTCCAAATAAACGAAAACGTAGGGTTCCAACTCGGGACCCAACACAGTATCTATTAAACGTTGCCACGTAGCCGGAGCATTATGTAATCCGAACGGCAAACAACAAAATTCAAATAAACCACGGTTTGGTACCGTAAAAGCTGTATACTGACGGGATTCATTAGCAACAGGGACCTGCCAATACGCTGACTTAATATCTAACGAAGTAATATACTTTGCATTACGAAGACGATCTAAAATAGACAAAACATATGGCAAAGGATACGCGTCCTTCTCCGTAACTTTATTAACTTGACGAAAATCTACACAAAATCGAAACGTATTATCACGCTTCTTCACCAACAAAATCGGACTAGACCAAGCGCTGTTCGATCGCTCCACCACACCTAACTTTAACATCTTCTCCAATTTGTCATCAATATGTTTTTGCATAACCGGCGACACCGGATAATATCTCTGCTTAATCGGTTTTAAAGAGGTCTTAATTTCGTGCTCAACTAAATTCGTGCAACCTAGAGATTCACCAGAATGTTTAGCAAAATGTTCATCTACCAACCGCTCTAATTTCATACGCTGCTCAAAAGACAAATCATGGGTAGACTGTAGAACAGAATTACTTAACGCATCCTCAATAGATAAAACATCAGGGTTAGAAAACTGCCATTGACCTTTCATGATATCCGGGACTAAACCAATAGACGACCAAAAAACAATTCCTAAAATTAACGGATGATTAACGTCAGGCATAACTAATACTTCAACAGTAACAGTTCGTTCCTTCAAAGTAATCGGTAACATAATTGTCTCCGAACTATTAATTTTTTCACCATTCGCTACGGTACAGGCGGGACGAGAATCTTTTCTTATCGGTAACTTCAACAAACGTAATAAATCCCAACCTGTCAAACCTAAAATTGTTCTACTAGCACCAGAGTCTAAAAGTCCAAGTAACTTATAACCCAAAATATCAAAAGTAACATGAGGTCGCGCATCGGGTGTAGAATTCTCAAAAACATAATCCAGAATAACTTTATTCTTAACAAAATCGGCATTCTTAACCTTAACTAAATTTTGTACATAAAAAGTCGAGTTAGTAAACGTACGGGACAAAATTGCTCGACCATTCAATTTCCCCTCGGGCTGTTTTCCGAAAATCTACGACACTTATTGCAAGTATTCACGGTAAAACCAGGATTTCCACAACGGTAGCAATATTGACGACGGCGCGGTACATCACATTGACTGGCTCTGTGATCACTTTTATCACAATTCCAACAACGGAGTGTTTTCTGACGGATATCGCCTCCAAACCTTCGACCTGCAGTTGTAGCAACTTCGGTAGTGCATAAATCACTAGAAGAACCCATATGCGCTAAATCAGCTTCCAAATCTGTGCGACGACGAGAAGGCGGTACATAAGTATCAATAAAAAAACGTCTCTCTTCCATCTTCCTACCATACGACAATAGTTCATTTACAGAACGCACTTCTACAAGCGCTAACTGATTTTGATAAAAGGGAGCAATATTACGCATTAAAATTTTAAGTTGGTCTGGTTCCGAAACAATCTCACTTAACCTACTAAACATGTTCAGCATAACTGCAATATAAATCCCCATAGTCTCTATGTTGCATAGGAAAGTGAGTCTCATCTTACAATATCACAGCAGGTAAAAATTGACATCCAATTCGTGGGGCTCATCTTTCAACATCACAGCATGAAAATTACGGCCCAGCTATAAGGACATGATTCCACGAAAGTAACTCCATTTAGCACACAAGATAAAACTGGTGACATAACTAGAGTAGCTTGTTTCGACATTCAAACTTGACTTTATTTTGTAAAAAGTTCGAAAATAAGGGCAGAAATCAATTATAGTTAAAATTTTTATTTAGTGTAAAAATTTATTTGAAATATTTTTTAATACAATGGAATTAGAAAAAGTAAAACTTGATAAACTTTTTGAAAAGTGTGGATCATAAATTAGGGAAAAGTCAGCAAGAATCAAGCCAAAATATGAAAGCGTTAAATCTGAAAATTCAATCACGAATTAGAACAGAATCAGGAAAAATCCAATCAGAAATTTAGAAAAAGTTGAGACAATTAAAACTAATAAATGATAAATTGAATAATCTGGCATTTTTCAAAAGAATGAGGTAAAGGAAGTGATTAGCTCGAGTGTGAAAGACGTAGAAATAGAAATAAATACGAAATTGGACGTGGATATTACCGTAAAGAATCTACAAAAAACTGTAGAGAAAAATGAGCAATATATCAGTGTGGAACTTGGCGAGGAAGCTTAGGAAGTAGTTGTCCCAAGTATAAAACATAAAGTGAAAAGGGAAACAGTATAGTAAAAAGAGCAAAATATGAGGGTAGAATTTAGGAAAGTAGAACAAAGTATAATAGTATTAAATAATGAAATTAGAGATATAGAAATAGACAATTTAAAAAAGTAAACTAGGTGAAAATCAGGGTGATAGTTTTGGGTTTAATAGTATTAGAATTAGTACTAGAATTATTTCTTTATTAAAATTTTCTAAGTTTTCTGGAAATGGGAAAAGCAATCCCAAAATAATTTTAAATAATTTAGAAGTTAGTGTAGTAACCATTAGGGTTGAGCAACAAAAATTAAACGTTGGCGGATATATGGTAAAAGGCAACGCGAAAATTTAGTTTTTTTGGGCGAGAATAGAGAGAAGTATGTTCTTAGGAATTAAGCAGCAAATTTTAAACTATTACTAGGAGATAATAAATGATATAAAGTTAGGTATAATATAATAATGGGAAAATTTAATGAGATTGCGATACGGGACAAAGAAAATACCTCAGACGTGATGATCACTAAAAGTAGGAAGCGGGAAATTTTTATAATACAAGATAATATAAAATACGTTATCTTTTAAAAAAATAATTTAATAGCGCCAAACATAAAAACTTTGCTGCAATAAACTGTATGGTAATTTCAAACTTAAGATGGAGAGTGTTGTAGAAAAAGATGAATTTTAAATCCACCATGGCTAGAGTATACAACAGTGATGAATCTAATAGATGAATTGAAAGTTAAGTTTTATGCCGACAGCAGAACTATTATTAATATGAAGATTATAGTTATATAAAGTGGGATGATAAATTGAGCATTAATAAATAGATTTATATCGTAATATTGATTATATTGATAATGAGGGTAGGATAAATAAAGTTGGATCCAATTAATTGTCCAAATGAGAAAAAGAAGCAGATTATACTGGTGAAGAAAGATTAATTTATGTGGTAAAGTTATAGAGCAAATTATCCTGGATGAAGTTGAGGAGAAAATTGTTCGAATAACAATTAAGAAACAAGTTGATTGTTAAATAGAGGGTATCATAAAAAAATTTTCGGCCCATTGTGTTGACTTATGTGTTCGTGAAAATTAGAATAATAAAATTGTTCCTTATCCTCAAGATTTCATATTTTAATTTGGGGGGTAAAACGACGTCGTCTTGGTCAATAGGAGCAAAATGAGTCTCGGCTTCCATATCATATATATATATATATATATATATATATATATATATTGTGTGTGTGTGTGTGTGTGTGTGTGTGTGTGTGTGTGTGATGTCTGTGTGTGTGTGTCTATGTGTCTGCGTGTCTGTGTGTGTGCGCGTTGTGTGTGTGTGTGCGTATGTGTAGAAACACTTACGCACGTACTCGCGCACGTGAGCAGGCATGTAAATAAAGAGGAAAGCGGATCGCTTAACAATTAGTTTATAAATATAACACCACTGTTTCCTTTTAATAAACATATTGTAAAGGTTGCTATTTTCAGATGGTTTGGTTGCAAATGGACTATTGTCCTTTCATTTATATTGGACATGCCATTTATCGCAGCCCAATTTTATGCTAGTTTTTATACACTGATACCATCTGGATTACTTGTGGGTCTCGGAGCAGGTCCACTTTGGTGTGCTAAATGCACATTCTTGTCAGTTGTAGCTGAAGTCTATTCTAAACAGGCTGATATAACAACTACTATCTCCCTCACACGATTCTATGGAGTATTTTTTACATTTTTCCAATTATCACAAGTTTGGGGAAATCTTATTAGTTCTACAGGTAAGTTATACACCTATACAGTATATTTATTCTAACCAATACTTTGTAGTGCTTTCGACAAAATCTACTGAAAACTTAAATTTAAAAAACTATCCTAAATTTTTTGCCAACACCTCGTTTTTAAACGAAACTATTTTAAACAACTCAAAATCTTCTTTTATAGACATAGGAAACTTATGTGGATCAAGTTTTTGTCCTGGAATAACTTCTGAAATTAATCCTAACTTGGAGCTGCCAGCACAGGAGAAGATTCAGCTCATGACAGGAATATTTTTGGTTTGTATATTCATTGCTTGCCTGACTATCGCGTTTGGAGTTGATTCTCTTAAAAGGTAATTATTAGTAGATTCTAAGCTCTATTAGATTATGTGCTATAAGAAAATTCCTGAACTAAGTCGAGTAAATTTCTTTGTTTGCCTGATCTACTAATTACTCCCATTTCCTTTAAAGTAGTCTTTCTGTGAATCGATACAACTTATTCAGCGTTTGTTCTATGCCTAGAAAGTGTCAAAGAATCCTTTTCCTAAAGGCTATCAAACACTTCCTGGTGGTTTATTCTGAATCTTTTCTGCTGGGTCAAAGCTGCGACTTTTTATATGAATTTTCACGTTCGGGAACAGAGTAAAGTTACAGGGGTTAATCTTGTGAATATGGAGAATATGGACTAACAGCCATATTGTTTTTAGCCAAAAACTACGTCGTTTTCAGTTAAGTGTAAGCATGCGCATTATCGTAATTTAACAGCCAATTTTAGTCTTTCCAAAATTTGAGCCTACTTCGCCGTAAGAATCTAAGTTCACTTCAACTCTAACTGGCACAAATTCGCGTTGGATAATACTTTTGATGTCAAAAAGCACTTTTGAGCTGTCGTATATTTTTCGGTCGCGCTAATCGTGGACTTTTTCAGTGTAACGTCAGTTGTTATGTTTCGGTTAATATTCTGCAGATGAAGGTGTGGTCACTTTAAAAGTTTTATTTGAATTCCCTGCACATGTCAAAACAAAGCTGTTCTGTTACACAGAGAAAATGCGAGGAACGAATTTAGTAGCAACACGACGCATGCCTAAATTTTCAGGTAGAATCTCTTGACAACTTCCAAAGATTATGCTGACACGTGTAGACAAATGATGATTTTCTTGACAGCGGTTTTCCTGAATGAGTTGTGAAATACATTTTCATTCGTTTTGCTCATGGAAAGTAGTCCTGAACAATCATCATTTTCAAGCAAAGTTATGTTGGCTCTAAAGCGAGAGTACCACTCAAAAACTAGTGTCCTGTTCAGGAAATATTCTTCAAAAGTTTTCCGGAGGCATTGCCTTCAAAAAGCAATTACCAAATTTAAAACAAAACTTAATGCCACCTCATTACTCAAGTTTATCAATCATCATAAAATTCGCAAATAAACGTTAACAAAGATTTGAAAACACAACGCGTAGATCAAACACGACCTCCAAACGCAACACAACTCAGTACACCGGTTTATTAGTGGTTACGTTCACGGTCCCTTGCGGGTCGGTTTGTATAGTCAGGTCCAGAAGCCATGCCGCGTATAGTCCTGGAATGTTCTGATAGCACCTCCTATATGTACAGTATTGCCCGAAATAAACAGTACTGAAATTGTAATTGTTTTGTATATTTAAAAAATACATATTATTGACACTTTATTATGTTCTAAATCTGCACCTCCTCGTTCGAGACAGACTTCATAACGATGTTCTAAGTTTCTGGTCATGTTATTGAATAAGGGTTGTCTCAGGGCTGCGAAGAAGACTCTAACGGCATCCTTTAATTCATCGATGGTTTGTGGTGCCCGTTTGAAAACGGCATTTTAGCCATGCCCCAAATGTATGCGTCTGGAGGTGTGAGGTCTGGAGAATGTGAAGGATAGGGAAGTCAGTAAATCGTGATATGAATTTGCTTGGAAAATGTTCTTGAAGAAATTGACGAATTGCGGCAGCAGTATGGCAAGTTGCCCCGTCCTGCTGAAAAATTGGTTTCGAAATGCCAAGTTACGTGCACGACAGAATTGACGTAGATCAGGGATAAATCGTGTTAAAATTTGTCTGTACCTCTGTTGATTAAGTGTGACTTGCCTACCATTCTCTTCGATAAAGTACGGACCAATGATTGCGTGTCCGGAAACAGCACACCAGACACTCACTTTTCACTATGTAAAGGTACCTCTTGAACCTCATCGGGTCTGGCAAAGCCCAGAAATCGATTTGTGCGACGATTCACATAGCCTGACAAGTGAAAATGTGCTTCGTCTGAAAACCAAACATTTTCAAAAATTCAGGTTTTCATACTGTAACGCGAGAATTCTGGCGCAATATTCCACTCTACTGCGATAATCCCGAGGATGTAGTTGTTGATGTACCTGAATCACATACGAAAATGTACCCAGCTCCTTCAGGATTCTTTGAAAGGAAGTTCTTTTTAAATCAAGTTGTAACGCTGTCCTTGCCTGGCTGACTTTCGGATTTTCTAAGATTTGCTCAAAAACACGTTCATGGTTATTGTTGTTGTTAACTGTCCTGGGACGCCCTGAGTTTCCTTTTCGTTGGCACAATACACTACCTGTATTTCTAAACTTTTCAATAACCTTCAAAATTACAGCATTACTTGGAGAACGTTTATTAAACCTTTGTGTGAATTGATCAGACACGTATAGCAAACTTGCACCATTACGTCGGCCGATTCCGTATGAACGAAAATAATGCTCTACCAGAAACACTTTCTCCTCTGTACTTAACACCATTTTTAACAATTAGGCCCTACTAATTACTTGTTTGAGGTTTACTTGACAGGTCTATACTAGCTAACTTGAGTGTGACAGCGAACGCATAAAAACACCGCCACCTTAGTTTCAGTACTGTTTATTTCGGGCAATACTGTATTATAAAATATAAGTTACAGGTATGAAAAGAATCGTACTAGCAGTGCACATGACTTGTCAGGCTTAAAGCTACTGTCTGTTACCTTAAAGCATGCTTTAATTCCATACCAAATTTTGATTTCGCCTATTACAATGTTCATTGGTGCTGATATGGCTTTTCTATCTGCAGACTATACAGCCGTGTGAGTAAGCAAACAGTGTAAATTTTTGATCCTTACTTAAATGTTTCTAGTCATTTGTTGCATGTGGATGGGGAATTAGTAACATTGGCTATGTGTTGATATGCTATGGAGTAGCAAATGCCATTTCGTCATTATTAGTAGGAGGAATTGTTAAGAAAATAGGAAGAAATCCTATGATTGGTTTTGCGTTTTTACTACACATGGCAATTTTTCTCATACTTTTACATTGGAAACCTCATCCTGAAAATAAGGTCTTATTCTTTGTGATTGCTGCTCTATGGGGAGTTTGCGATACAGTTTGGATAGTTCAGATTAATTGTAAGTGCATTACATTGTCCAACATTTATCTAGAATAGGATTTTTAGTTGTTGGTTATAAGTGTATCTTAATCATAAACTAAATAATACCAATTCGTAAACGTCCGAGATCGCGGCAAAACAGACTTAGCGATTTCCCTTTGTTTTGTAAGAGACAACCAGTTAGAATAACTCCAACTAATATCCGATTAAAGATCTTTTCCTTCCTCTCGGTGAAGACACTGAAAAATCATAACTAACTTATTTTAACAGGAAATGTACTTATAAAAGAAACTTGAGAAGTATGTGGTTGTACAACCGTGAAAATTATAAAATGAGTCCTTATAAACCTGTTTCTGAAGCACTATAAGGTAAGTGGAGGTAATATGGCCAAATTAAAGTTTCATTGCGATTCTCTAAGAAGTTAGTAATCTTTTCAAACTGTTCATGGTGCCAAGGACACCTGGGATATATTATGCGGATATATAAACTAAAAAAATGCGTTTTGAAAAATCATTAGCAGTTTGACATTTTTAAAAAAATTGCTTGGTGGCCTTATTACCCACACATTGTGGAAAATATGGCCATCAAAGATTTTATATGAATTTGTCGTAAAGGTAATATGGCCATAACAAAAGTATAAAAAAATGTAAACAAATAGTAACAACAAATAAAACAGTTATTTATACAGTTATTTTAATCTCAAAATTAAGAACAAAAGATGTTTACAGACCTTAAAAAATTTGTTCCACAATATTTAACACTAAATAATAACTTATTGTTCGCACAATGGATAGATAAAAATTTTCAGTTTATCAGTTGCTGTAAGGCCAACACATGCTTCGTGAACATATTCTTTGCAAGTATTGCAAAGTCTCATATCTTCTTGCCGATCTTTAATGCATAACTTACAGTATCAAGATTCTTTAGGATTTTTTTTTGCGGTTTTTTTAGAATTTTAGTCTTATTAATAACCGTTAGGTTTTCATTCTCATTAAAAAGGCTTTTCTTGATTACCTGAGCTTTACAATTAATTGCTAGCTTACTTAGTGTTTTGACTTTTGATGTCAGGAGTTTTGAATATGTCTTTAGAAGAAACGTTAAGATTCTCTCCATCGCTGTTTTGAGAATCAGAATTAAAATCTACTGTATTACTAGATTCATCGTGAATACTAATGCTGGAATCATCTTCACTGCTTGTGTCTGAAGGAAGGTATTCCTTTTGTATGCGGCGTCTTCCACTTAATGTTGAAATTTCATTTTTGTCCTTGTCAGTTTTTTTTACTTGATTGTGGTTTATACCGGATGTGGATGGTTGAAGTTGTTTTCTGGTGATATCCGATTTATGGGACGTATGTCTGGTTTTGCATGTTTTTTAATTTTTTGCTTCACTGTCTAACCCCTTTGTATTGCTCATTATTTGTCCTTTGTCGGAACATACATTTCTCTCTGTGCTTAGCTTTGATTTAAAAAATTCTCGATTTGTTACAGTACTAGGAGCAAATGCTATGTCTGGAATAGCGCTAGCATCGTAGGGGTATATACCCGTAGCTTCAATGCCAGATTTGATATTTGCAGGTGTCATTGTTTTATCCCACACCTTTGAAAAAATACCTCCAAAACGCATTTTAGATATGGATTAATCGAAAAATGCTGGGTTACTTCATCGTCCCAGTAATATTCAAAGGCTCTGAATACTGCTTTGTCCATTGGTCGTAATTCATGGGTTGTATTACTAGGCAGGTAGTATAAGGTTATGTTCAATCTTTCAGCAGAATCTGCAATTGTATAGTCTAAATAACACTTTGCCCCATCAAACATCACAAGACATTACCCAGATACTTTGAATTTTGAAAAATGCTCTAGCCATAGTATAAATGTTTCTTGAGTCATACTCCCTTTCTCTGTCATTTGTATGGTACTTCCTGGAGGCAACGAGTCACCCCATTAGACTTTCAATCGCTTTCCGTTAAAAAGTATCATGGGTAGTATTGCTGCTCCAATTGCATTAGCTCCTGATACAATAGACACGTTTTGGCCGTGTTCATTAGCAATTATGTGCACGCGTCTAGCGCCCTTATTGACTGAAGACAACCTACACCTTTTTTCGTCGATATTGTATATTTTCAGGCTTATAGATATCATGTGGTCCATAATCGCTTTTAATTTTGAGAAGTGGTCTTGAACAATAATTTTATTCATCTTTTGTGCTCTGGCCAGATTTAAATTTTGTGCCTTTCTGTGGCGAATTTCGGGTGTCGACCCATAAATCCTTGAAGCCAATACCGTCCGGCCATTTTGTTGGTGTCATTGAATGTGTTTTTGAGGACGATATACACATCGTCTTAATACTTTACTAGTAATAAGATATTCTATTTCAGAAAGTCTAATTATCCTTTGGCTTAATTCAGTTTCTTGATCCAAAGTAAGTACAGTTCTGCGACCCAAAGATGACTTTATGGTCTGATTTTTTGTTAAATAACGCCTCAAAGTTCATTTGTATGACTTGCTGCATTAACAGACATACCACTTTTTACGGCATCAACAGCGCCATTTATATTCTCTTGTTTCCATTTGCCTCTCAAATTCTGACACTCACGGCGCCTAGGCATTCTGAAACAATAATAAAATCCATACAAAATATTAACCAAAAACCCTGTCTAAGAATTTAAAGCAATATCTACAACTATGGCATTTCTAGAGTAATATGGCCATGGCCATATTGTCTTACATAAGAACTGGCCATAATACTCCAATCTAACACGGTTGACTTTGATGACAATTTTCTCATGAACACCCTACATTTATAAAAAATGTTTACATACAACTTAAAGTTATTGTATTTGTGCTAGTTATTCATAACAGAAAATATTAAAAAACTTACCTCCTCGTATCTTATGTAATTTTTCGTTCAAGCAAGAATTATAATAACTAGGTTAAGTAACCCCACCAAGATGGTATTCAGAACACTAAAGGTTATCCGCGCATTAGGTATGGATTTGACGTTCCCCCCTCTCTTGAATCTGGCAGTTGATGAACCTAAAGCCTCATTTACGTTCTAAAGGTAACATTCTGTAAAATACAGGGATTTGGAAATATTGACAGCTTGGCCATATTACCTTCAGTTACATTATTTCCAAAATGCGGGGTGTTGAAATTTAAAAAAAAAATTTTCAGTAACATCTTAAAAATGGTATTTTTGATGTAATTAAATTAAATCAATTTTTTCCCAGTTACATCTTTGCAATTTCTCAGCTACTAGTAGAAGAAGAAATTATAATGGGTTCCTGTTTTTTGTTTGGAGTTAACAGATATACTACCTTCGACCAAGAACAAAATCCTATTTTTTACATGTATCTTATGAGAAACTCTGAGGTTTACTTTAATCTTTTTCTGGAAATACAAGTATCATTCATCCAACATAACCGCTGCGTATCACACACATATTTACTTCTCTATTTCACGTGATCACATGTCATGTATATATTTTTAAAAATTGTAACACTTTTATTTAACCGTGTCACGTATACCTTCCGCCTCTTTAGACATGCGTTACTTATGTAATTAGTACATATTCACGAAGAGGGAAAGCTGACTCTTGCTAATTTAAAACCATGGCCTTCTGACTATAAAACAAATACCTTAACTACTAAACTAACGGGTCATACCATACTTAACATTTTTAAATTATAGCTGATACCTTTTTTATTGAAAACTTCAATGCTCATTTACGTATAATTAGTATCTGGTACTTATTTATTGAAATGATGCAGGGCCGTGCCACCCTATGTGCACAAGGTGAATAGCACCCGTGCGGCAGTTTAAAAGTACGACACATTAACCATTTGTAAGTAAAACCTTTCATGCGATTTTCAAATCGCGCCTATTAATATAAATATTAAAAAGATCACCCTATGCAAAACAGAAACTCATTGCGCTTCTTTTTTCTGCGAACGTAAAGTTAGTTAACTTTAACATAACAATCTTACTTGCAACTTTCATCATTTTGGGCTTGGATTCCTTAAAAGGTAACTTTCTGACGTGCTTAAATTATAGCATTGACTAATCAGTCAACGACAATATAGTTAGTATGTCTTTTAAATGCACGTACTGAAGTGTAGAAGTGAATATCATTTTATCTTTAGAAATTAGTCAGTGTGCGCAAAAGCGGGTGTTGCGATTATTTTGCAGATTAGGTATTTGTGCAATATTAGCCGCCCTTTTCATTGACAAAACTGGTGTCACCAATTATCTTCTTTTGTGACAACAGTTCAGCAAGAATTTGCAGTGCTTTCGCCAAAAGATTTATTTACTTATTCATTACTTATATAAAGAAAAATGGTGAAGAACGTTGCATTTTGAATTTGACGTTGTGTGTAAACGTTATATTTGTGAGCTTAGGTAAAATAATTAAAAATATATGAACATCTAAGCTGATCGCTTTTGTATAATAATGTATTAAGGAGAAAAAATACATATTAGTCTACTGTACCGTGCCTTATCATTACAAGGTAAGTCTAAAGTTGTCAGATCATTACAGTTGTCTTACAACGTAAGTATTAATGTATAAAATTTTCTTTTTTAAAATCAAAGTATAACGATAATGCCAATAGCAAAATCTTTATTAATATCTTATATCCACTATAGTATAGCTTTTAATTTATATTTTTTTATTATTCTACAGATGTCAGGCGGTCGGAAACATTTAGCTGGAAACCGATACCAAAAAAATCAGAGAGAAGAAGAGAAAATTGTTAAAGAACTAACTACAGAGTTTTATAGGTTTTATTATATTTTAAATGTTATAGGATTTGAATGAATGTTCATGAACAGCAACAAAGTATCTCTGTTGGCTTAGATATTCTGTGGTATTTACAGATAAAATAAATACAGGGAAAGAATGAGACTGTACCGCTATATAATATTATAAATTAATTCTAAACAAAATTAGTGAGAAAAAGGGGCAGACTTGTCTTATCTCTAACCAATTAACTTTTCAATACCAAATACTTCTTAATAATTGTTACGGTTCCCGCGTTTCATAATATTGCACAATCGTTTAATATGACATGATTACGCAGCAAATTACGCGACATTTGTATCAAATACCAAACACGTTAAAAGTGATACAATTCTGAATTTACAATATAAATAAAGCAATGTACTCACTTAAATCGCACCTTAGTTATATCCCAGGGCCATCTCCTTGTTTTTTGGGTGTTGTTGAGTCGAAATTTATTTGTCCATCCTTTTTGTTCGTCGTAGATAGGGCGAAAAGGATACAGGTAGAGGTACAATAAGGCAAGATAAGATAGAGGAACCTACATCCTAAAAAAAAGAGAAAAGGCACATCACGACACATGTAGCTGTTTTCGGCTTTAGGCCTCGTAGTCTAATGGCGTCATATTACACACCCCGCACTTGCGCCATTCACTCCGCGCCTGCGCATTCTCTTGCGCAAACGCAACTGTCCGGAATGACGGAAATTGACAAGTTTGTTTGAAAATATTCGCGGGAATTTACTCACATATTTAACAATGTACATTACCCAATTTGGAATGTAACATAATTACAATATAGTAATATGTAAGGTGAGATCAAAAGTGGTCATTGCTGGGAGATATGGAATCTGGATGAGATAACCACTGAATTAAGTACAATTGCAATTCTATAACAAAAAAAAATAGTAGCTACAAAGATACCAGATACAAATAGTATGTGCCTTTCTTTTTAATGTGTTTTAATAAAAACACCTAGAAAAGCCTTATATAAAATGAAAACCATATTAGTAGAAAATGTTTGTGTTAGCGTTGTAAAAAGTTGTTTTTTTGTTCAAATACAGTTAACACGTTAAGCACCATGACCAAATTTCAAAAATATTAAGTTTGGGCTGGGATTCTGTTTTGAGAGATCACAAATGTAATTCTTTATGTTCAAAATTTTCATACTTTTGTGCCCTAGCTACCGTTGTACCTACACTTTCCTACACTTGTAAATTTTTCGTGTCAGACCGTTCGTCCACCATGCGCAGAAGATTACACGCAAAAGCTTGTTTACCTCCTGCTCCATACTTAGCCCAGTAAAATGACTCGAAATTTGCCGATTTGGAGGAAATAATACTGATTAACGCTAAAACTTTGTAAACAAGCTTGTTTTAGGGTGCTATTCAACATATTAAAAGTCCCCACGTGTAGACGCTACGTTGCGGGCAGGGGAGGGTCCTACAGGTCAAAAAAATTAATTTTTCGCAAATAACTCAGAAAATATCAACTTTACGGAAATTTATGTAGATATCAAAATTGTAGCTTACAAAATTCCGCACAACTTCATCTTTTATTCAAGACTGTACGACTAAATGGAACACAAACATAATTTTTTTAAGCACCGGTAGTTTTGCGACGCAACAAAATCGCGTACGCGCGTCGCGCATGTTTCGCTAATATCTCGAAAATGGACTCTCGAATCGAGAAATGTTTTAAATAAAAGTTGTAGAGAAATCTAATTACGAACAATTTCGTTTTTATTCATTTTTGTACGGCCCAAATTCGCCTACATGAACAATAATAAAAATAAAATACTCACATTTTATTAACCAATTGCTATTTTATTGCTTCGGACCCTCAATCTTTAGTGCCTATGTACATTACTATTGGTCCTAAAAATATCGGCCTAGTACCAAACCATTCAGAAAGACCCCCAAGAATAACTTCTGACACTTCAATAAGTACAGAGAAATGGTAAAGGACACGTTTCTTCATCATTTCAGGCGACTCATAGTGATGATCTGCTACATACTTAAACTTACCTGTCTTTTGAAACGCTAGTTCCCCATCACGATGCATTCAAAATTACATGCCACAAACTCTATTTTATAGGAAATTTTATCGGCTTCAATTTGGGTCTCTTGAAGTTTTTTCGTAAAGTGTAAACAAGATAAAATAAATTTTTGAAAATTTATTATTCACATATTTTTGGACTAAAATGTTAATTTAACAAAAATTAATTTTTTTGTTAAATATTTAAACGCCTGTAACTCGTCAACGTTTCAATCAAAAAAGCTCCACGACGTTTTATTTTAAATATATTTAAAATATCTTCAAGAAAAGTACATAACATTACTGCCTCCAACCAATCAAAAAAAAATTATTTTTTAATATGCACTCAAAAATTACATTTTTTCATGTTTTTTTGCTGTTAACTTCAAGCTATCTTTACCAAAATCGATTCATGCATACATCAACATGTTCAAAATTTTACTCTCTTCTACATTCATTATACATACTATATGTGTACGACCTGTACTTTCAGAGTTAATACCGATTTTAACATGCAAACATCCACTATCCACATAAAAAAAATTGTCTTTTAATTAATAACTCGGCGAATTTAGGCCGTACAGAAATTAATAAAAAACAAAATTAGAGGAAGTATATACTCTACAACTTTTAGTTAAAACATTTTTCGATTCCAGAGTCCATTTTCGAGATATTAGTGAAAAATGCGCGACACGCGTATGCGTTTTCGTTGCGTCGTAAAACTACCGATGTTTAAAAAAATTATATATCTGCTCCATTTGGTCATATAGACTTGAATAAGAAATTGTGCGTAATTTTGTAAGTTACAATTTTGATATAAACATAATTTCCACAAAGTTGATATTTTCCGAGTTATTTTCGAAAAACTGAGTTTTTGGACCTTTTGAACCCTCTCCTGTCCGCAACATAGCGTCTAGACATGGGGATTTTTAATATGTTAAATAGTACCCTAAAGCAAGCCTGTTTACAAAGTTTCAGCCCAGTCAGTATTATTTCCTCAAAATTTTGTCATTTTACTGGGCTAACTATGCGCTGTTCGTGCACATTTTATGTGTGTTATCTACCGTAAACTTAAGAGTAATTGATTTTGTAAAGTGAGGGAGGTAATTTACTTTATACTATCAAAGACACGTAAATAATGTTTACACTTTGGATAAAACATTTCAGGGGGTGATTCCTCAGCGTATAAGAGATAGGGTCTTTCATATACAGAAACTTCATTGGAGCATCCCTTGTTAAAATACAGCCCCTTATAGGGGGTACATAAAATTTGTTTTTCATTTTTTTTACAAACACTAAAAAAGTTACAAAATTGAAATTAAGGTGACATTTTTTACTATCAAAAATACACTTACACAGTAATTTATTTGGTTTGCCCCATGGTTGTAAGGGGTGGAAAACGCACCCGCTAAAATTTTTTTTCCAATGTAACTTTTTGTCTTATTATTTGTTTGCCATTTAAAAATTTATTTCCGATAGCTTATTTCATCTAAACAAAAACTGTCTCTTGAATTTTATTTTACAGCAACCGTGAGGAGTTTGATCAATCTGATTCAGATCCATGCTTTGAAATGAGTATTTCGCATGTTGAGTCGGATTCTGAAAGTGATGACGTTAATTCAAGTTCACGAAAAAACAACCACGTTTACAAAATCAAACTGAAATTATTCCCATTCCATCAACAAGTAACTGTGATGCACATGTGAATTATAGTCAATACACTGGAATTGATACTTACACAGCAAATGAACAAGTAGAATGCAACAAATGCGATCGTCCAGTAAATAATCACCCAAGTGTAACGTGACCTCTCTTTTTATCAACTCCAAAGTTGGTGAAATTTATTGTGGTATTATTGACTATTGAATTATCAATATGATCACCGCTCAAATAAATCTTTGTGCGACGCAACAAATACTTGATATCGATGCAGCTTTTGAATTTCGGTTACAGACTTGGAATCCTGTCAATCAAGATGAGATTAAAATATATTTTGTCTTAGGCATATGGATGGGTTTCGTAAAGTTGCCTTCTCTAAGAGATTATTGGAGTCAACACTCTTTGTATGAGATAATATTTGTAAAATCAAAAATGACACGAATTGGGTTTGAATTGATTTTGAGAATGATACATTTTTCAGATAACTCTTAATGTGCCCCTGGTGATCGACTATATAAATATTCAACCTTTGGTTGATTTTTGATTATAAATTGTCAAAGTCAATGTATTTTTCCTATAAGGCAATATGAAACAAAATATGCTATTAAATTGTTCAAGTTTTGTAACGACCCTGGATACACGTACAACTTGAAAATATATTGTGGTGTGGTAAAAATCTACCAGTAGAGAAATATATTTCTACAGATGTCATATTATCATTAGCTAATAATTTGCTTGAGCTAAGTCGAACTATGAGCACTGATAATTTGTATACTAATTTATATTTAGTTAACAAATTGATAGACATCAATATACATCTTATAAAAACAGTTCGTTCTAACAGAAAAGGTTTATCTATAGAAGTTGTTGCAAGAAAGGAAAGAATGGCGAAATCGTTGCTGAAAAAAACAAGAGGTATCACAGTACTAAATTGGAAAGATCGACGTAATGTAATTATATTGTCCACAAAGCACCAAAATGACGTTGTAGAAATGGTTACTAGAAAGAATACCAAAATTAAACCAAAAATAGTAGTTGAATATAGTTTTGCAAACCATTAGTTGACTTATCAGACAAAGTGGGCGCATACAAGTCCTCTACGAAAAGCATTACAATAGTGCCTCAAGTTGGGATTTGAACTTCTTCTCAGTATTGCATTAGTAAATGCACAATATACAAAAAATAGCTATAGGGGATGTGAAAAAAAAGTAATAAGCAATCTAAGTAAAAATCAAAAAATATCTGAAGTCAGAACCAGTTGTAAGAATCGAAATAAAAGAAATCACAAACTTAAACTGAAAGAAGGTAACACTCATGATGTACGATGTATGTGTGTCGACTGTTGCAAAAAAATTTTGAAAAAAAAGGAATAAAAACTACACAAAATATAACCAATAAAGTAAAGACATTTTATAATGATTGCGAAGGAACTTTATACATATATATCTGAACTGTTTCATCAAACTACATATATATCAAAATAATACGGTTTCTTGACTAATGTTAACTGTTGCATAGAAATAAACGTTAAAAATTTAAAATTTATTAATTGGGGACCACAACGAAGCGTAATGCTAACAATTCGGGCCTAGCATGATTTTTTGTTGGGAATGGACCTCATTGTCCGTTAAAGTAGTTATTTACGCTTAAAGCAGGAGCTACGGTCTGTAACAGAAGTCGGAATTATATTTCTTTTGTTGGTTTCATCGGACGAACAAGATCAGCAGCATGCATTGACCTGTTAGTCCCATAGGACCTTCATGACATTTAACTTGTAAGGCACATAAAAAGTATTTATATATGATAAAGCTACAATTTATGTAACAGTCGCTAATCATTGGTTATTTTAAGCTAATTATGCTGTTTTAAAATTTTGATTATTCTTTCATAGCTTTTATTATTTATTCACTTCCACCTGTAACATTTTCTATCTTCTTATACTGCTATTTATGTATCAACATTGACAATGTTAATATTTATTCCAGCTGTTACTGGATTATTATTTCCTGGCAAAGAAGAAGCAGCCTACAGTACCTTTCGTCTCTGGGAATCAACTGGCTCTGTTATTACATTTGCATATAGTTCGTATTTCTGTACTAGTACTAAAATATATCTCTTGATGGGCTTACTATGCATTGGAATTCTTGGATACTCTGCTGTGGAAGTTAAGGGTTATAAGTATAGAAAGAACGGTGCCACTACATTAAAAGGAGTTCGTGAAACAGTTTTATGAAATACTTAAATATACACACAATGATGGAATACGCTGACAGTCAGTTCAAGAATATTTTATTAGTCCTAAGCAGAATGGAGCGAATATTTGAGATCCTTAAATATCTCAATATAGCTTTTTTTATAAAGTTGAACAAATTTGACTCTTACTTAATGGAAATCTATTATGAATTACTAATATACTACATACTCCTAGGATGTAGATTTTTACAGTTTTATCATTAGAAAATTATTGTAAACACAACTTGAGTTTTGCTATCACAGTAGTTGTTTCAAATGAATGAAATATTTATCAAACTCTTCTACTTATATCAAATATGTAAAAGTTTCAATTGTGCTGGAATAATTACCAGTCATAAGATAAAGACTTATTAGTGCATGCCCCATTAAAGTTATTTAACGCGAATGGGTGTAATACAATCTATACTCATAATGAAATCTGTTATTATCCTTTTGGTCATTCAAAAGGGCATCTGTGTTTTTAAGTTTATTAGTTTCCAATGATTCTATGAAGTCTAATTTAGATCATTTATTTTCATAATTCAAATTCTAAAACTTTTTGGAAAATATTTAAAGAAAAATGAATTTTTATAAAAATAAGCTTATTGATCTTTAGCAAATGTTGTTGGCAAATACTACCGCAAGTAAGTTTATACAGACCACACTTTTTATTTTTGCTTTGTAGATATACTATTTTTAATGTGAATCGTGAAACTTTATGGTTAGTTTTAAGGTTACATTATTATTATCTGCATACCAAGAGGCATTATATATTTAACGCATGGCTTTCTATGTATTGGTAGACTAGACAGTGTCATTATTTTTAAATAATGTTTTTGTATAAATATTTTACATCATATCTTGTTTGGCACTATTGTTTTTACAATTGTTAAATAATATAAAACTGTTTATTAAAATTATAACTAGGCATAAGTATATTTATAAAACGACATATCCTCCTATTATATACAGCAACCTTGTGAGGATACTTAGTAAGTGAATTACCTTATATTAGAGCGTGTAAATCTCACGGTCGTATAAGCCATGCCCCTAATTTCAAACACAACTTTGTCAAAATTTTTAGTAACATTCCTAAAAACCGCATAAATGTATCCTTTTAAATTTACTCCGTAACACATTTTCGGATTCCTGTTCTCTATTGTCAGACGACACCCCACTGTTCTTACATCCTGCGGTATAAGTATATTGCATTTTACATTACTAGTACCTGCAATTGCCTGAGAAGTTTCCCAAAATTACCTACTTTAATTACATTCATTAATTTCTTTCAGGATTTTTTCAGTATTGAGACTTTCCTTTCAAACGGGGTTCTTTTATGTTGTAATAATTTTCGTGTGAGTCGGGCACTCCAGGAGAACTATTTTGACGTTGAGCGTCAGTGAAGCGATTTTTATTCTTATTATTTGACAAGAATTTATTTTTATCGCCATTCCTTCCAAAGACATAAACTTCGCGATATTCATGGCTTAGTCTGGGAATTACTCCAAGGGCGAGCAATGAGATTGGGCGTGGGTGAAAAGTAAACTCAACTATAAAGGGGAATGGGAAAAGTGAAGGGAAATTGAGCGCCACCGAAAGTAACTTATGAGAAAATTCAGAAACCCCAAAACAACGCTCCTGGAAACCTCACAAATGCGTCTACTTTAACTCCTACTGCTATGATCCTGAAAGACACAGTTTGTGTCTTATAAAAAGTAATATAATAATACTCATAAATTAATCATCTTGAAACTTTCACACTAAAGGTGTTATACCTAAAAGTGGATATCACAAAGAAATTGCATACACTAATACTACAACACTACTCTGCTCGAGTGTCCTTCAAGTTTCAATACTCAAAATTTATTTTCTCAAATTGTACTCTCGCTAAATTTAAATACTGATAAATAAAAGACTTAGTGCTTTGAACCAAAAATATAATTTAAAGTAATTCTTTTCCTTCTTATAAATACATGTAAACAAAATCACAAATTTGATATTCAAAAGTCAAACTAAACTTTTTCTATGGAATAAAGGTTCGTACATTTTTTCTTTAAATAATGAAATGCTGATATTTGATACTATTTTCACAGACAAAAATTTATAACCCCAATTGACAGATCTGTTAGATTGGTTCAAAGTAAATTCCAAAAAAAACCTCACACACTTCTATTTGTTACAAAAAAGGATTCAGAAACAAATAGATTAAATAAATTAAAATTATTTAAGTTGACACGGTATAGGAATAACACAGTTAACCTACTAATTATCAAGCATAAAATGAATGGACATATTTAATTGAAATTGTACTTTACAAACTTTCTTATAAGGCCACATGTATATTTCACATGTTTTACAAAATACTTTGATTTACTTCCAAAGAACAGGATTTCCCTTTTTCTTATAAAACTTTAAATTTTAACTCTTAACAAAAAAATATCTAACACACAATTTTTAGAACATTAAAGCTTTTACGAATCCTAAATGCAAAATTTATACGCTTAATAAATTTAATATTTTTAGTAATTGCAAGAACATCTTCCTATGTTTATAAACGTAATAATAAAGCTTCAACCGCAATCAACATAAAAAAAATTTAAACACTTACCGGTATCGATTCCCGCACTAATGAGGGTTCTAAATACCTGGTTTACAAACAAGCGAAAATTCCAGCTTCAAACAAATTTCTAAACTAAAAGCATTGGACTCCATATTGACAGCAAATTATCTGCTGTGGGAATTCCGAACTAAACGGCTGACATCATGACGTCTATTAAACAAACACCATGTGAGCGATCACAATTACTTTTTGCTACAAAAATTTCTCCATAATAAAAAGAGATGCGCTAAAAAAATTAAAGTTTTTTTTAGCATAAGTACCACCTAAAATATTATTATCTCACCGTTAGTGGATACTGTGATTTAAACAACCACCTTGATACTTTTACATTTTGGCCGTCGTAACAAAAGTCGGGGAACTTTTAATATCTCGGCCGCTTTTAAACGACCATCAATTTTACGCCAGCCTAAATACCGATTCTCAGGCACCAACTGGCACATAAATGCGCCAACATTTTCTTTCACTCGTTCTGCTATCACCGCATTGAAAAAAACGGCCTGTGTTATTTCTTAATCCTATGAATGTAAAGAACAGGTGAACAGTCCGAAACGCCACTTCGTGACACCTTTCACAAGCGCAATATTAACTTAATAATTCTTGACAATAGATACCGACCGCCTACGATTTAGGCAACACAGTGGCTTCTTTATAACGTATTTTAAGATGTTCAGTTCCTAGAACGAATTTATAGTATTTGTTACAATTGAAAATATTCTTAAGATAAATTCAAAGCGGATTAAATGTTAGTAACGTTTATTTTTATTACAAAATACTACTGATATTATAATGTAATTTAATGAAATCAGATGCCACAGAACTGCAACAAATAGAAACGACTGCAAAGGTTAGAACCTTAGAATTTATATTTGTTACAACTTGAATCGAGATAGAGTGAATAATAACAGTCTTCTGTATAAACCTTTAATGCAATAATTTTTAGTAAAAGATATAAAACAATTAATGAAATAAAATTGTATAACTAATCACTAAATCGACCCTATACCACTTAAGAAAACTAACTATAGTTCATAGCGAAATGGTGGGTATTAATTATCATTGTCCCTTACATCAACTACTCCCGAATATCTAGACGCAACAAAAGTGACCTGCACTATATACTAGGCCCACAACCGGTTCAATTACTTTCCTTGCAAACGTTGTAATCCTTGGAATGTTGAGCGCTTGCTATTTATACGACGCAGCGCGCTGAATCTCTACTTCACACAAAACCCCAGATATAGCAATGAAAATGATAAGTTGGATCAATCCCATCTTATATCGTAGATAAAACTGTGTTTCGGGAAAGATTTCAGCAAGTTTCACCACTGGTCTGCCTGATTAAAAACACAACACCGTTGGCACTTTCGTTATACACCAAGCATTTGCTTTGTTTTTAGTCGTGCTTCACTCACTCACTCAAACTGACTGATACGCTCCGTCATCCCTTCATAACTAAACCCATAATCCTCACAGAGCTTAAAGCTCAAAGCTATTGAATATGCGAAAACGAATGGCAATCATGCGGCAGCAATCAAACTTTTTGGAACGCGGATGGATAAAAAATGAGACAATTATTAAGAAAATGCGAATGAAAAGTGTGCCTTACAGAGAGGTTTTTTTTCATGGTCAAAGTTGGAAGAGACCGTGACTGAGTGAATAACAGATAATCGCCAGAAGGGCTTGATAATAAGAAGAAATGACATATTGCTAATGTAGTGGCAGTTTCTCTGTATGAGTGGTAGTGCTGCAGAACCGCTAAGTTTTGGCAAAACGGCAATAAATATTAATAATAATTAATATGTACATATTAGTAAATTGTTAACAAAATATATTAAGCACTCTAACTCGAAATTCGATAACAATTCTGCTCTAAGTGTCAGCAATAAATGTTGCAGCAGCGTAGTCTGTGTTATCTAACCACTTCACACCTAAAGTATACTTATAATCAAAACGGATCTGTGTACCGAAAGCTTCCGATTCATGCATTTTTAACCAATAAGCGCAAGACAAAATAGTGGGCGTTATGGGTGAATATAGTATACTTCGGTGCTACAACGGTTGCAGTTCCTTCTGTACTATTAACGACGTTACGTTCATCAATTAAATTGTGCCTTTATTGTTAGAAATCTTAAACTTAATATACCACGTTTTGTGTTAAAATTATTTTTAGATAGTGACTATTTTTGGGTACATTGAATAATTAAATAATTCTGCTAACAATTAATTACTTCGTATTTTAAATAATAGTGCGCGCCACTTAACGACTGCTTAAAACTATTTAGTTTTTGTAAAGTGGTTGTTTCTGAGTGAGACTGATTGTATTTTGTTGTATTGGTGATTAGTGTATACATAGTGCCTTGATTGTCAAAGGTTTTAAACTTGGTAGGTCAGTTTTTATCTTAAATGGTGAATTATATAATCAGTTATTATTAATGCGTGTAGCGCCACACCCAAGAATACTGCAAGTGGTAACCCTGGCTCCGTCAGACGTTCCGCTCGAATACAAGTCAAGACAGCTCCAGGCGGGATAAATTCGTACAATGCAGACTGCCGTGAGAGTAAGAATTGCTAATGTGTCGAGAACCTTTATTGCCAATTTTAATGACATTCATTTAGTTTATGTGTTGTAACAATGATCGAATTTACATTTTTAGTAGTTCAGATTTAATTATACTTTAAAGAAATAAAATCGTTTTAATTTCAAGTAACATTTATCATGTGCAGAGCTAAAAGCGGTGATCCCATAAAAAATCCCAAGCTATCCGGGGATTACACAAGTGGCTTTCCCAACGTGATGCCTGAATTAATAATGTTAACGTACGAAATTCAAATAAAACGCAAGTCTAAGAAACAAACAATGTCGATAAAAGAGAAACTGTTCGTTGCACGTGTTAAGTTTAAAGTTCAACAAGTGCCTAGTTGTGGTTAACCTTGAAGTGGATACACCAGTTTTGTCGCAGAGTTGCAGTTTAGAGGCAAGGGATTCAACCGTCACAGCAGGAATAACAGGTTTACTCATTTATTGCATGCGAAATTGAATCATTTGAAATTGTATATGTTTGTAACTGCCGTAATTTATCGCAAACGAAAGTACGTTGTTTTGAAAAGCAAGGTTTATGTTTATTCATAACATTGACAGTGTTCTGATTAATCTTTTCGGTTCCAATCGCTATAATTATGTCACCGAAAAAGCAAACAGCTGTTGATGTCAACACGGAAAATGCAGATAACGGAAGCACTTCAAATTCAAACATTACAATGACGCAAACTCAATTTTCAGACTTAATCAAAGAAATACGCAAATCAAATAAAATAATGAACGAAGAAACATTAAGTTTGCTGTGTGTTAATAGAGAACAAACACCGTCCGACGGGGCGACGTCTTTCAGTTATTCTCAAACGACAACACACGGTAACTTTACAAAATGCACGGCTCGTTTTATTGGAAAACCGGATGCTGACCTAGACGCATTTTTAGATACCGTTCAAACGTTCAAAGATTGTTTACAAATATCGGACGCTATTGCTTTACGTGGATTGTCCATTTTATTAGAAGGTGTAGCGGCGCCTTGGTGGCAAGGCGCAAAACTCTCCACAAATACTTAAGGAAGAAGCGGTCAAAACATCGAAAGATGCCTATTCAAAGAAACTTCCACCGCCGTTAATTTTCAGAGAAATATTCTCGAAAAACAAAATATTGATGAATCATGTAAATTGTTCATTTGTCGCATTCAAGCGCTAATTGCTCAATTACCATATATTTTACCAACAGAAGCTCAATTAGATATAATTTATGGACTTCTGAACCGTAGAGTTAGGAAACGACTCGTACATCAAGATATTAAGGAATTTGATGATTTTCTCGAACGTACTCGTGATATCGAACGATCTTTATGTGAAGTACTTTCCTCAAACGAAAAAAAGTTCTAAAGAAAACGTATCTCTGATTGTTGAAACGAAAAAGGTTAGAATAAAATGCGTGTATTGCAAAAATTTTGGTCACTCACGCGAAAATTGTAAGAAACTAATAAAGAACGAATCTACTATTTCTGACAAATCTTTGCCTTAGCAAACTCATCCGACCGACAAGAAAATTTCTTTCTATGGCTGTGGTATGCCTGGGGTTATAGGGTCTAAATGTCCTAAGTGTCAAGGTAACAATTCTTCAAATGTGAATATGTGCTCGACTACATTTTATCAAGTTTCTATACCTCTTCTCAAAAAAAACGAAAACTTTCGACCTTTGTTAAATATTTCAATTGCTGGTGTAAACGGAACTGGAATTGCTGATTCAGGAGCTCAAATTTCAATTGCGGGACACACTTCATATCGATTGCTTAAAGAAAAAGGCTTCAAATTTTCTGAAGTTTCAGCAAAAGTTTCATTCGCCGGTGTAAGGTGTTTTGTTGAAAAAGTTTTAAAAACTGAAACTGATGTAATAATTCAAGGCAAAACAATTCGGACCAAATTTATGATATTGCCGGAGGAAAAAATAACCACACTCTTTTGCGTGTAGATTTTCTAGAAAAAGCTGGTAATGTGCTAAACATTACCAACAAGTGTTGGAAATTTGCCGAAAATAGTACGAAACAATTTAAATTTGCTGTATGCGAGGAAAACGTGTCTAAATTGCCAATTGCTGAAATAACTTAATATGGGTTACGTACCAACGGATCAAAAAGGCGAATTTACAAAACTTGTTTTGGATAATGCCGAAATATGCAAGAAAAGGGGAGCACCTACGAAATTTTCTGTATACCGCATCAAAACTACCGATGATGTACGAATTTCGACGCCTCCATACCATATTTCTGGTCCCAAAAAGGAATTCCTAAAAAAGGAACTCAATAGATTGCTTTCAGAGGGAATTATAGAAAAATCCGACTCCCCGTAGTCTAGTCCTGTGGTGTTAGTGCCGAAACCTGATGGATACTACTGTTTATGCGTTGATTACCGCCCCTTGAACAAAATTACCGTTACTGATACATATCCAATACCAAAAATTGACGAACTGTTACATTCGGCGAAAAGAACTCCATTTATGTCGACAACTGATTTGCAATCGGGTTAATTTCAAGTTCCTATGGCACCCGAAGATAAGGTTAAAACGTGCTTTGTTACGCCTTCTGGAACGTATCGCTGGAACCGAATACCCTTCGGATTAAAAAATTTGCCTACAACATTTGTGCGGTTAACAAACAGATTTCGTTCCGGTCTTGGTGATAGACTAATCTATATATTTTTGGACCATGTATTAATTCTTTGAGAAACCTTTGAACAACACATGGAAGACATTTCTGCAGTGTTCGAAAGACTGAAAACATTTAAATTACGTGCCCGGCGCGATAAATGCTTTTTCATGAGAAAGTCGGTGAAATATCTTGGATACTTAATTACCGCGGATGGTATTAAAGCGGACGATAACAAAATTTCTGCGATTAAAAATATGAAGCCGCCTTCGAGTATAAAACAAGTCAAGTCGTTTGTACAAACGTGTTCTTGGTACCAGAAGTTTATTCCGAACTTTTCCGATATTGCTCGTCCTCTAACTAATCTTTTAAAGAAGAACGACAAAATTTCGATTTGGATCAAGTGAACGCGATGCTTTCAATACATTAAAAACAAAACTTACTACTAGTCCTATTTTAATACAAGCAGATCCCACAAAACCCTATATTCTACGTACCTATGCCAATGATTACGCATTAGGAGCATGTTTACTTCAGGGGGAGGACAAAGATGAACGTCCGATCGAATATGCTAGTAGGTTGTTAACGAATGCTGAAAAAAATTATTCTACGGTAGAGCGAAAAGCACTAGCCGTCGTTTGAAGTGTGGAAAAATTCAGAACTTACCTGGAAGGTGCAGAAGTAATTATTGCTTCCGACTGTCGACCTCTTCAGTGGCCGTTGACTCTTAAAACGCCGTCTGGTAGACTTGCTAGATGGACTCTTCGATTTCAGGGCTTGAACATGCAAATAGTTTATACTACTGGTAAATTGAATAAATTTGCTGATGGATTATCTAGACCAATCTGTATGCATGACGATTTTACGAATTGCTCTATTTGTTCCGTGACTGTTGAGTTGCCGAACCTTGGTGCTGGAAATTTCCGTAATAAACAATTAGAGAATCGCGAAATTAAAAGAATTGTAGATGCTCTTGAAGATGAAAATTCATTATAACTTATAAGATGGACGGAACGAGGTTTTATCTTATGCAATGGGATTTTATACCATTTTGAACCGGATTCAAATTTAGAAGAACCACAATTGGTCATACCTTTCGATTACCGTACAGAAATGTTAAAACAGTATCACGATGCTGCTACTGCTGGACATTATTGAATTGACCGTACCTACCAAAAGATTGCTACTAAATTTTATTTTTCTGGAATGCGCAGATTTATTGAAAACTATGTGAGCACTTGTATATATTGCCAGAGATACAAAGTGTCAAACCTTAAACCAGCTGGATTGTTACAAACTCCTGCCTCAGCTCAACGTTTCGAAACATTGTCAGTAGATTTGTTCGGACCATTGTCCGAAACAAAAAGTGGAAACAGATGGATTTTAATTTGTGAAGACGTAGCAACCAAATGGGTAGAAATGTTTACATTAAAAACTGCAACTGCCGATGCTTGTGCAAGAATTTTGATACAAGAAATATTCTTACGTTATGGAACTGTTCTAAAACTAATTAGCGACAACGGGATAGAATTCATCAGTGAAGTGTTTCAAAAGGTTACATATTGTTTTGGTATACAGACTCCATTTATACCTATGTATCATACAGAAAGTAACCCCATCGAACGAAAAAATCGCGATCTGAAAACCCAGTTATCCATACTTGTACAAAATGAACATACTACATGGGATGAACATATTCCAAGTATACGCTTTGCGTTAAATTCAACGTACACAGAGACTCCTGGCTACAGTCCTGTTTACCTCCCGTTTGCAAGAGAACTACGTGCGCCCATGGACGCAACCCATGATTTTAGGAAAGTTGTTCAAACTGAAAATTTTGTACCACGCATAACGCCATATCTTAAGAAATTAAGCTGTGCTCTCATAGAAGCTAAACAACATTTCATGCAACACCAAGATCGTAGGAAAAAATTCAGTGATCAACACTGAAGGTGTGAAAACTTTTCTCTAGGCGACAAAGTCTTACTGAAGACCCATGTCCTAAGTAATTTGGAAAAGGGTTTTACGTCGAAGTTTGCCCCTAGAACAGATGGTCCTTATATTATTTTTGAAATTGTAACTCCTACTACATACCTTTTATTATCGCCGGATAAGCCAACGAAATCGATTGAAAGAATCATATTAGTGACTTAACACGTTTCAAAGAGCCTACAGGAAGTGACATGGTGCCAGTGCAGGTTGTGCCAAAACGCTGGCGGGGAAGACCCTAGAAGATTGTGTCACACGTTAATCATAAATTTCACCCGGAAACCTTAGTGCAGTTTAGAGAGGGGAGTGTGTAGCGCCACACCCAAGAATAACTCAGGTGGCAACCCTGGCTCCGTCGGACGTTCCGCTCGCATACAAATCAAAACAGGTCCAGGGGGGTTAAATTAGTATAATACAGGCTGTCGTGAGAGTAAGACGTGCTAACGCGTCAAAAACCTTTATTATCGATTTTGATGACTTTCATTTAGTTTATGTGTTGTAACAATGATCGAATTTGCATTTTTAATAGTTCAGATTTATTTATACTTTAAAGAAATAAAATCGTTTTAATTTCAAGTAACATTTATTATTCGCAAAGCTAAAAGCGGTGATCCCATAAAAAACTCAAGCTAGCCGGGGGTTACATGTGTTAATGTTTTTGACTTTTGTGTATATAAAAATTTCACTTAACAATTTTTTGTTTTAAATAGTATTTTGTAAAATGTATTTAATTTACAGACTGCAACTGCATAAACCTGAAATCATTCTTGTGAAGTTGTTTCCGAATTTATAACTAACTTTATTGCGTTACTGTATATAAATATATTTATAATAAATAACGTAAACAAATTTGAAAACCTTTTTAAGATAGCCTATGAGGAATAATTAAAAAGGCTGGTAGGCCGACGCCTGATATGTCAATTGAATATCAGGTCAGTAACTGAGGCACACAGTATATAAGAAAATTTAATAAGGAAATTTATGATAGAAATAAATAGATATGTGGGAGCAGTATGAAAGTTATGTTCCTTTGTTTCCTCTGCCTTTTATTCGGCGGCGATAGTAACTTGACCAAATCTGGAAATAGGTATTTAGTACATCTAAGCGATCAAATAAAACTCACGAAAATAGCAAATATCATATTTTGAATCAAATGAATTTAGCGTTACTAGGCACAGTAAATATTCAAGCTCAACTGGATTAGTGCATATTGAACAAATATTCAAAAATACAATGACGAAGTTACAAAAAAATCGATCGTTGCTATCAAAAATAATAGATTGTATTAAAATTGTGGAGCCTTTGAGTTAGCTTTGCGGGGACACGACGAGTCGAAAAGTTCTGAATATTTCCAGGTTTTGTCCATTTTACCGCAGAACTGGATAAAACTTTGAACGAACATTTACAAATGCTTTTCGTGTTTAAAGGCACTTCCAAGATATACAAAATGATTTACTAAGTTGTATGCTTAAAATATACTACAAAGAAATGAAAAGAAATTTCTGCGGCTCCGTTTACTGCTGTAATAATAGACGAAACAACCTATGTATCTGCACATTTTCAACTTGTTATTTTGCGTTACATAAAACAAGGAGTACCTATTGAAGAATTTTGAAAATTTCTCTCGCCATCTAGTCATACTGCCGAAATTTTTAACTCAACGTCTTAGGTGTAATTGAACCTTTAGTGAGTGCTCAAAAAGAAAAGGTGATCGATCAGACTTACGAAAAAACAAGTGCTATAAGTGGGAGGATAAGGGGTGTTCAAGCAAAAATTAAAATGATATTTTGTATTTTGTTATGCCTACCGATTAAATTTAATAATGAGGCTAGCTTCATACCAAAACCCTCAGGTACAAATATTTTTTGCCAATATACAAAAAATTGCTGCATTTTAACAAATTCTCCTCAACGTGTTGCAATACTAGAAAAAAATTGTTGAACATACAGTACCTCAATCTACTCAAATGAAATGGATTTGTAAAAGAAGAACAGTAAGTAGTAGTATTTGAGCATCGGAAATCTATCTATTATCAAATGTATGGAAGAAATTCAGAACAGCGTAGTCGACAACATTACTATAAATAAAGCTATGGCGATTAATCGCATGTTGATCGACCAAGTATTTATCTACTGGCTAACACTTTTTCATTACATAATGCTTCATATAGATATTCTTTACAATCAACTCCAAAAACAAAGAGTAGATACCTTAGGAATAAGAATAAACAATGCAAAGTTTTGAAAAAAATATCGCTAAAATACCCGACGCAAGAGTAGGCTTCATCGTAAAAGAAGCTCCAGAAGTTACTAGTGAAGAACCGACGGTAGAAAAAGGAAACGTTCCCAAGATAGTCTTCGAAACATCAAAGCTGCTGCACTTGAATTGTGTGATGTAGCAACTTCTACAGCAAAAAATCGTTTTGAATTTTGTGGTTATTTAATAGCAGTATCTTTACTATTGCCTAAAAAATTTCCAGAGTATGCAAATAAATTTCTAGAAGATAAACTAAATTCAACGATTAATGCTTATTCTATGTTAATAAAACAGCGATTAAGAACTGTATTTGCCATTATTTACTCAAGAGATGAATACATACATCCTAAGAGAACTACGGCACTTTTTCAGTTTTTAGTTAGTAATAATCTAGAGGATGTTTTTTCAGAAGTCAAAAAATTACTGGAAATTTTAATAACCACACCAATGACTACGTCCGAAACCGAAAATTGTTTTACCACATTAAAACGAATTAAAACCTTTCTTTGTAACACCATATTTCCAGATCGCTTAACAGCTCTGACAGTATTATCCATACAACATAAATTTATAACAACAATACCAAATTCCAATAAAAAGTAATTTAAAAAGTTTGCAAGCAAAAAGAATCGGCGTGCGGATTTCGTTTACAAAACATAAACGGAAAGTTTAGAAAAATAATCTTGTGTCATATTTTACTCTATAGCATCAAGGCATGCAAAACCGCCGTTTCTATAAGTCATGAGTCGCCACTGATGATGGTGAAAATTATAAAGCCACATCTGGATGATGCACTCGTTGTATAAATAGAAAAATTTGGTACTGCGAGAAAAACAAAAATTTCGCAACAGTTTCTGTAAACTTGGAGAAAAAGATTTCAAATTTCCAAAAGTTTATTATTGACAAAAGATAGAAACATAATTATCAACTTTTGCATATAGAAAAAATGGATAAAACTTTTGTATTTTTTGATATGGTTGGAAACAAAACAGTTGACTTAAAAAAATAGAACAATCGCCGTCAAATCAACTGGGTAAGAGATAACCCATTTCAGCATTGCGCTCTCCTGTCTTACAAATAGAACGAAACTTCCACCTATGATTATTTTTAAAAGCAAGACTCTAAAAATTAAAGATTCTTCAGGACTGCTTAGTTCATGTACTTGAGAAACGCTGAATAGATGAGCTGGTGTAAATTTATAGACTAAGAATATTTAGGCCAAACATCCAGAAGCTTCTAGAGAGACAAAGAGTCTTTTAGTATAAAATAAGTTCAGATCCCAACTAACTGATTACACTAATAAAGTTGTTACGTTAATTCGAGGCAGCCACGTTGGGCGCCAAATTTATGCTACGTTGGCTCGTAGTAGTGCGTAACCCCAAAGAAAAGACCGGGCACAATCGGAGATTGGGGGGGGGGGTGTAGAAAGCAGACCAACATATATGTACGCGGCTGTAAGGACTTAGTAACAACACCTGCAACAAAAAAGATCAGAATAGCAAACCTGCAATACAAAAAAATTAGTCCTGCAAACCTGAAATAAAGAAAAAGCATAGCATGCTGTTTGAGCATAAATTGTTCAGTACTTGGTAGAATGTAAAGAAAAACTGTTTGGATAATCTATATAATGTAACAACGGTAAAAGCAATACAAAAATTTTTAGTACAAAGTAAGGTAATATTGGGGAGTAGCGGAAACGTTTCCTCACCCACCAATTAAACATAGATCAGACAAAATTTTAACAAAAGATAAATAGGTAAGCACAATTGATATGAGTCATCTAGTATTGTTGATTCTTCTCTCTTTTTTTATAGCATTCAAGTCTATGGTAAAAGGTATCAGAACGACTAAGATATGGCAAAACAACGGATAGATATTTAAAGTAGTAACAAGTAGGAAATAGTTCAACTTACAAAAGGTCCTTCAGTAACGCTTTCTTGCAATTGAAATGTGGGATTTCCGATGTCCGGCACTAACGCAGCACTTCACCCTTGACTGTGAGGGTGTTGATAGAACTTATCACACGTTACCCTAATCACACCTACGTATTTCACTGGTGCTAGCAGCAGACATTATCACGCGACGGAACTATGTAACATTGATAAATTCCTTGTTAATTCTATTTCCTGAGACCGTAATTTCGAAATATTTTGTAGCACTAGTTTAATTTCAACTGGGACCAAAGGTATATTATTTTCATAAACATCCAAAAAGCAGTGAAAAACTTCAACCAATACCTTTGTAACCCGGTAATCGGTTATATTTCGCAAATAACGAAATTTTGCGCAAGCAATGATCTATTTTAGATACTTTGGGGTTGGAAAATGCAGAAACTACAGTATCAACTGTATTTGGATAATCCAAAGTATGCACTACTTTGATAAAAAAAAGGACCGCGAAACTAGATCGCACAAACAGTTTAAGTATCAAAAAGACAAAGCACCAACAAAAAAAAACACAATGAGTAAAGCACGTGTATCAGTAAAGTAAGTCCGTCCCAAAACGTTCCGTAGAACACGCGTGCAGGTCGAGTTTAACAAGTTCTACCACTTTTATTTCCAACAGAAACTCAACCGAAAAACAATTAGTAAGGCACGCGTAAGCAATAAAACCGTCCGTCAAAATGTCCTTAAAACACACGTGCGTCGACCAAACACGTTCGCCTATAAACCATACTACTTCAATCGGAATTAGCACTACACTCTCTACAGTTAATATACAACTTTTATTTCACAAAAAAAACAACTAAAACCGTGTCGTGCTTGTTCATGAACACTTCGAAAATTCATACCGCATTAACTCTCACTATTTTCAAAGCCAAAAAGCGAACAGTATTTTTAACGTAATTAATATATAGGAATCAAGAACAAAACTAAAACTACTCATCTGTTTATATCAACTCATTGCTATTACAACCTCTTATCGTCTATTATCTAGACTGGTATATCCACATAAGGAACAAAATTTATATGAGCGGCAAGACAAGAACGATGCAATACACTCATTATAATACGACGCATTCGCCCAAGGAGTTAATAAATATAAAATATAGAAATAGTAGTTACCGAAATGTATTTCCGAATTGGGTAGTGTAAAATGTTAAGCCATTAAAAATGCACGTTACAAAGTGCTTATTAATTCTAATACTGACATGAAAATAATACCATGGGGTCTGACAACTATCTTAGAACCGTTGGATGTTTCTTTAAATAAACGTTTTATATCGCATTTAAGAAGATTTTGAAATAAGGGGATGATGGAACGACAAGTCATTCGCCAAAAGTGAGCGAATGCGCCAATGTGTGAATGAGTGGTTAAATCCTAGTAAGAAATAAATCTAGACATAGTAATCAAATCCTTCGTAACAGTACTGAAGATAATTTTCTCTGGAGTGATGGTAGAAGATTCTGTTGATGAAAATAATATGCCACAACATATTGAAGAAGGAGAATATGAAGATCTTTTTTTCATATCACTTGACGAGGACTTGTAAGTACATATTTTAATTGATAATTGTAAATAAATTAGTGTACAATAGATATATATATATATATATATATATATATATATATATATTTAATTTGTATTGTTAACGACCTTTAGTGTTAATTTAATAGGATAGTTTGTGGGTTATAGGTCTGCTGGAAATAACTACTCTTCTTTAATACCTAAATTTTCGCATATATTTTATGCTTGATCACAGGTTTAACTAAAAATATATAAACACTGATTAATACTATAAGTATGACAACTTGCAGCTACTTACAATGAGATTGGTTATAAATATGATTGGAACATGAAATTATTGTGTATAAATTAAATATTTAAAATAGGTTTTTTAAATGGTAAAAAATTTTTTTAATATAGAAAAGGTAAAATATTGGTTTGGCAGAATTTCAAAAATTTGATTAATACTATCTTGGATTTATATGTATGTATGGGTGCATGTGTAAGTAGAATGAGGTACCTAACTGTATGTTTGAGTGTATGTATGTGTGTGTGTGTGTGTTTGGATGTGTGTGTGTGTGTGTGTGTGTGTGTGTGTGTGTGTGTGTGGGTATGTGTGTGTGATAGTATGTCTGTGTTCCCAAGTAACGTAAAGGTTAGCATATATAAGGGTATGTGTTTATATAATTCTTAAGTATCCAAAGTTTTGTAGAAGTTTACTTATTGGAATTGAATTTTAGGTTTAAGAGATATGCGTATATAGAACTAAGATCACCAATATCACTTTTTTTGTTCATAGATTTTGTATTCTTATAAATATGACATACTTCCATAAAAGTTCTTTTGAAAGTATTGTTTTCTATTTGAATGATATTTGGGTTGTTGAAATCCAATTTATGTCCGTCATTAAGTGCATGTGTAGCTAATGCACATGCTTTAGGTTTAGTATGAATATCACTTTTATGTTGTGTAATTCTTTGTTTCAAATTTTGAGAAGTTTGGCCAATGTATGAAAGATCACAATCTAAACACTTTATTTTGTAAATAACGTTTCTTTGTAATACCTGAGAATTTTTGTCTTTCATTTTTGAAAATAGATTACCAACACTAGTCACATTCTTTTTTGCAATTTTGATGTTATGGTTTCTAAATATTTTTGTTAATTTTGGTGTTAAATTTTTTAAATAAGGCAAAGAAGCATGAATTTGGTTTATATCGCCGTTTATATATTTTTTATTTTGTACATCTACAGTTAAATTATTTTCAGACCTTTGATTATATAATAATTTATTAACTAACGTCTTAGGATAATAATTATTTTTAAGATACTGCTCAGTCTTAATATGTTTTATTATACAGAGAAGACTGTGAAATCTTTTTTATTTTGTTTTTCATTCCTAAAATAAAGTTGACTTTTATATCGAAAGAATGATATGAGTTATAATTTAGATATCGGCCAGAGCTTGTTGGCTTCATGTACCAATCAGTAATTATTTTATTATTTTTCTTATTAACAGAGTGTCTAAAAATGGAACAGGTTGTTGCTTTCTACTTCTATTGTAAACTGTATGTCTGGGTTGTAATTATTAAAATTTGTTAATATCTCGTCTGTTTTATTGTATGGTATAGCTGTTACAATGTCATCTACATACTTTTTTATGAAAGGTATGTGAAAACTAAGTGTAGGTATAACATAATCTAGTAACGCATTCATAACTATTTCAGCCATAATTGGACTTAAATTGAATCCCATTGGACAACCTTTTATTTGACTGTAATATTTGTAATTATAAGAAAAATAACTATTACTGTAAATAAAATCAATTATATTAAGGAATGTGTTTTGAGGAATACTACAATTTTGTTCAATTTTGGGCCAAATGTTTTTGATATTATCGATAGCTAATTCCAAAGAAATCGCATCTAAACTAATTAGTATATAATTATCCGGCAATTCAACATGATTTATAAATTCAACAAAATCAAATGTATCTTTTACTTGATATATATTAGTTCCTATCGATATTTTTAAAATGTCAGATATATATTTTGAAAGTTTTTCAGTAGGACTGTTATTTGAAGCAACTATTGGACGTAATGGAGTATCTGGTTTATGAATTTTTGGTAAAGCATATAATTTTGGCGCAGTACTGCTATAATTGTTTAAATCAGTTGCTTGTTGATTTGATATGTATTTTTTAGTTTTTAATTTTTTTATAATATCAAGAGTTTTCTTTTGAATACTGGAAGTTTGATCATTTTTTTGAAGTATATAAGTTGAGTTGTCGTTTAACATGTTGATAAGTTTTGAATTATATTCTAATTTTGACATTGCTACCGTTAAATTTCCTTTGTCAGATTTTACTATAATTATATCGTTATTTGCTTTTAAAAATTTTTTACAGTTTATGTAGTCTGCTATGAATTTTGATTTCTTTCTGCAATTTTGATGGAGGTAGTTAGTTGTGATATTGGTAATATTAGCTCTGCATAAGTTTCTTTCCCTCTCATTATCAATATTAACTAACATTTTTTCTACATCAGCCAATAAACTAATTATAATGTTTTCATTGATTGTAGGTGAAAGGCAAAACTTTGGACCTAAGGATAATAATTGCTTTACATTATTTGGGATTCCAGTATTGGAAATATTTACAAACCATTTGTCAGTTTGATTGAATTTGACATTGTTAAATTTTGAAATGTCATTTATCTTTTTTAGGTTATTTATTTTAATTTGAAAAAATTTTTTATTATATAAAATGGTTTGTCTGCGTAAAAATTCTGAAAAAATGTGATGTGGAAGTATATTATTTACAGTGTGTTGAATATTGTGTAATTCATTTTCGCAATTATGGATAATGTTGTGAGTAATTCTTATTTCTAAATTTAAAATTTTTAGGGCAAGTTTATCCTTAAACGCTGGTCGAAGATAAACTTGAAATTAGCTTCAATGAGAAACAGAAAAATATTTTTATTACAATGCAGGAAGAAGGATATCCTTCCGCAACATATCCCAAATGCACTGAAAAATATATTTAATCTATTAGATAGCGAAGGTAAAGTACTGGCTTCACAAATTAAACATTTTACGGATAAACTTGCCCTAAAAATTTTAAATTTAGAAATAAGAATTACTCACAACATTATCCATAATTGCGAAAATGAATTACACAATATTCAACACACTGTAAATAATATACTTCCACATCACATTTTTCAGAATTTTTACGCAGACAAACCATTTTATATAATAAAAATTTTTCAAATTAAAATAAATAACCTAAAAAAGATAAATGACATTTCAAAGTTTAACAATGTCAAATTCAATCAAACTGACAAATGGTTTGTAAATATTTCCAATACTGAAATCCCAAATAATGTAAAGCAATTATTATCCTTAGGTCCAAAGTTTTGCCTTTCACCTACAATCAATGAAAACATTATAATTAGTTTATTGGCTGATGTAGAAAAATGTTAGTTAATATTGATAATGAGAGGAAAGAAACTTATGCAGAGCTAATATTACCAATATCACAACTAACTACCTCCATCAAAATTGCAGAAAGAAATCAAAATTCATAGCAGACTACATAAACTGTAAAAATTTTTAAAAGCAAATAACGATATAATTATAGTAAAATCTGACAAAGGAAATTTAACGGTAGCAATGTCAAAATTTGAATATAATTCAAAACTTATCAACATGTTAAACGACAACTCAACTTATATACTTCAAAAAATGATCAAACTTCCAGTATTCAAAAGAAAACTCTTGATATTATAAAAATTAAAACTAAAAATACATATCAAATCAACAAGCAACAGATTTAAACAATTATAGCAGTACTGCGCCAAAATTATATGCTTTACCAAAAATTCATAAACCAGATACTCCATTACGTCCAATAGTTGCTTCAAATAACAGTCCTACTGAAAAACTTTCAAAATATATATCTGACATTTTAAAAATATCGATAGGAACTAATATATATCAAGTAAAAGATACATTTGACTTTGTTGAATTTATAAATCATGTTGAATTGCCGGATAATTATATACTAATTAGTTTAGATGCGATTTCTTTGTTTACAAGTATCCCAAAGGAATTAGCTATCGATAATATCAAAACATTTGGCCCAAAATTGAACAAAATTGTAGTATTCCTCAAAACACATTCCTTAATATAATTGATTTTATTTACAGTAATAGTTATTTTCTTATAATTACAAATATTACAGTCAAATAAAAGGTTGTCCAATGGGATCCAATTTAAGTCCAATTATGGCTGAAATAGTTATGAATGCGTTACTAGATTATGTTATACCTACACTTAGTTTTCACATACCTTTCATAAAAAAGTATGTAGATGACATTGTAACAGCTATACCATACAATAAAACAGACGAGATATTAACAAATTTTAATAATTACAACCCAGACATACATTTTACAATAGAAGTAGAAAGCAACAACTCCGTTCCATTTTTAGACACTCTGTTAATAAGAAAAAATAATAAAATAATTACTGATTGGTACATGAAGCCAACAAACTCTGGCCGATATCTAAATTATAACTCATATCATTTTTTCGATATAAAAGTCAACTTTATTTTAGGAATGAAAAACAAAATAAAAAAGATTTCACATTCTTCTCTGTATAATAAAAACATATTAAGACTGAGCAGTATCTTAAAAAATAATAATTATCCTAAGACGTTAGTTAATAAATTATTATATAATCAAAGGTCTGAAAATAATTTAACTGTAGATGTACAAAATAAAAAATATATAAACGGTGATATAAACCAAATTCATGCTTCTTTGCCTTATTTAAAAAATTTAACACCAAAATTAACAAAAATATTTAGAAACCATAACATCAAAATTGCAAAAAAGAATGTGACTAGTGTTGGTAATCTATTTTCAAAAATGAAAGACAAAAATTCTCAGGTATTACAAAGAAACGTTATTTACAAAATAAAGTGTTTAGATTGTGATCTTTCATACATTGGCCAAACTTCTCAAAATTTGAAACAAAGAATTACACAACATAAAAGTGATATTCATACTAAACCTAAAGCATGTGCATTAGCTACACATGCACTTAATGACGGACATAAATTGGTTTCAACAACCCAAATATCATTCAAATAGAAAACAATACTTTCAAAGAACTTTTATGGAAGTATGTCATATTTATAAGAATACAAAATCTATGAACAAAAAGTGATATTGGTGATCTTAGTTCTATATACGCATATCTCTTAAACCTAAAATTCAATTCCAATAAGTAAACTTCTACAAAACTTTGGATACTTAAGAATTATATAAACACATACCCTTATATATGCTAACCTTTACGTTACTTGGGAACACAGACATACTATCACACACATACCCACACCACACACACACACACACACACACACACACACATCCAAACACACACACACATACATACACTCAAACATACAGTTAGGTACCTCATTCTACTTACATGCACCCATACATACATATAAATCCAAGATAGTATTAATCAAATTTTGAAATTCTGCCAAACCAATATTTTACCTTTTCTATATTAAAAATTTTTACTATTTAAAAACCTATTTTAAATATTTAATTTATACACAATAATTTCATGTTCCAATCATATTTATAACCAATCTCATTGTAAGTAGCTGCAAGTTGTCATACTTATAGTATTAATCAGTGTTTATATATTTTTAGTTAAACCTGTGATCAAGCATAAAATATATGCGAAAATTTAGGTATTAAAGAAGAGTAGTTATTTCCAGCAGACCTATAACCCACAAACTATCCTATTAAATATATATATATATATATATATATATATATATATATATATATATATTCGATAAATATAATATTATTAAGTCTTGCTTCAAATTTTACTTTTCTACAATATACTTTGGTTATTGTCGTATAAGCACCCCCAACTATCCATTAAAAAAATTTAATCTTACAAGTGCAACTTATGTGTCGTAACATTTGATATTATGTGTAGCAATCTCTACAAAAGCTGATTTTGTATAAATAACTATACTATTCTTTTATTTTTTCCATAAGAATATAATATTAGGATGAGCACAATTAATAAAATTTTGTAACAAGTTCAACGTTAATTTGGGCCTGCAGAAAGTGATTAATACTTCATCTCTGTAATACAATCCGTATAATTCTAAAACAAAAGATTACTACTTCTGAATTTTCAGTTTTCCGTGAAATGAGAATAAAGAGTTATGCTTGTATTTTGGCTTTATATTTACAGAAATTACAAGTTAGAAGGCATATCTTTAGTAAAAAAGGAAACCTCGTAAAGGCTTGAATTGATCTAAGTAAAATTTATTTCACACTACCACCATCAACTGTTTTGGGCCACCCAAAAAAGAGTATGATATTGTTAAAAATACTCAAAATACTTCTGCAGCCATAATTTGAAAAATCTTAACCTTTTTTTTTTAATACAACCGCATTATTTAAATGAAAATTGACCTAATTTAAAATTATGCGAGCATATTGAATGTCATAACTATCAGCCTACTTTGATGTTTCTCATTTTTGTAATATATTGCAAAAAAAATTTTTTAATTTTTAATTTATTTAATTTTTTATCTCTCGCTTCTACAGTATGGAAATACCTTGACTAGAATGCTTTAATGTTATTATCGTTTTCTGCGTTTTCTGCGTTTTCTGAATTTTCTGCGTTTTCTAAGTTTTCTAAGTTTCTGAGTTTTCTGCGTTTTCTACGTTTTCTGCGTTTTCTGCGTTTTCTACGTTTTCTACGTTTACTGAGTTTTCTGCGTTTTCTACGTTTTCTGCGTTTTCTGCGTTTTCTGCAATGTGTATCCTAAACGAGTGTTATTTGTAAAACTGATTAAAATGTATGTCTTGGAAGGAAAACCAACATATTTATGTTGTTGTCAAAGTTATGTGATTGTCTTTTGGTGTTTTTTAACTATTTAAATTCGCTTTTTATCTTAGAATTTAAAGGGAAAATGTTAAATTTGGAACAAAAAATTTTCATTGTGCAAAGTACAGTAGTGAAAGCTGAATTCCATTAAGGTACATTTCACATTTTTTCTGAAAAAATATTTACAGGTAAAGGTAAAAATATCCAGTGCGATGGACTAATTTAGCTATTTGAGGCCTCAAGTAGTTTTGAGAAGAAAAAAAAGCAAAGAATAGCTATGATAAGAACGATGCTCTCACAATTGTTGCTTTGGAGTTAATTGCTGAAGGCCCTCGGATCTCATTAAGAGTTTTAAGTCAATGGTACTGAACATAAATTAGTCTGAATTACAACGAGTTTATTGTCCAATAACAATAAAGCATTCAAACCTAGGTATTTGCTTACTTTAGAAGAGGGGGGTAAAAGGCATCGTTTGTATTTTGTGCCTGTTTAAGCGAGAAAATATTAGAGAACAGATATTCATAAGAAAATAATTTTCTCAGACAAATCTACTTTCACGACTAATGGTACAATTTGTTCACTAAATTGTTGCTTTTGGCCAAAAGAATCACAGGAATTTGTTATCCATGGCAAGCGGCAATACTTCCAAAAGGTCAACGTATGGTGTACCATATTCTACGTTATACGTTTCTTGAATCTTACTTATTGAAAACAGTTCTTAATCAATAAGCGTATCTTCTAATTTTGGAAGGATCTCTTGAAGAGTACTTAGGACAGTTACCAGTTGAACAAGGAATAAATCCTTATTTCCAACATGAGGGCTGCCCAACACATTCCAGAACTTGAGTGGCAGAATGACAAAATATAACTTTTCCAAACCAATGGATTGAAACAAGCGGCCCCCGATTGAATGACTTCCAAGGTCTCCTGTTTCTAAACATGGAGCTGACTCACACAAAGTCTCTATTTAGAGCCATTGCCAAATCACAGGAAATTATTAAAACAAGGAATTCAAGACGCTTGTAATACCTTAACCGTTGAAGAAATTGGAAATTAGTATAAGAAGTTTAAGAAAACTATTGAAAAGTGTTTTGACAATGGAGGTAACAACATTGAATAATTTTTCATTTTTTTATACTTAATTTTAATGTAGCAAATGCATATTCTTATAATTGTTTATAATTGTTTATAATTATAAGCATAGTACATCAAATTTGGTAAAAATGTAAACATTAGAATATTTTGCTATGCTTGTTAAAGATAATTTTTATATTAGGTTTATTTTTACACTAGAAAGTACCTCAAGTAAGAACTTTGTTTTAAAAACTCACATGTAAACTTGTAAGAAAAGCAGATCTGACTTATACCTTATATATATATATATATATATATATATATATATATATATATATATAAATAAATAAAAGAATGAAATTTAATGGCAGGTGACTCAATATTAGCCACAAGGGCATCCTGTCGACGCGTTTCGCCTTTATTGGGGCTCATCAGGACAGGAGTAGCAAAGATGTAATATTTAACACGAACACATTATGGGAAGTACAGCATCACCTAGCCCACAATTTGTACCTTCGTGCTGTTTCACCTGACTTTGCAGGTTTTATCAACAGTCGGCACGGAGGAGATCCGGCTCAACTGCTTTTTTCCATAGCCAAAGATTATAATTATGAAAAATAAGTAAATTTAATGAGTCTTAAAATAATATGAAAGAATGAAATTTAATGGCAAGTGACTCAATATCAGCCACGCGTCGACAGGATGCCCTTGTGGCTAATATTGAGTCACAGTTGTTCGTTTAACTTTGTTTTTCGCACCCATTTTTGATGTCATTTTAGCAGAAGTTCATTTTGGTGTATCATCTTTGCGTCTAAATTATATTATGCTTTTTTGCAGGGATCCAATGTCTATTAGATAATTTTGCTTTCTTACAGTTTTTAAAGAAATTTGAAGTTGAATCTAAATTTAATAGCAGTATGTTGTTCTTCTTTGTTCTAGTTTATCTTCAATTCATGGTTACGCATGTATTAAAATTGTTGCCGCTATTTAAGTTTATTACCCAGTAAATATTATAAACGGAGGTTTTTATCTTCATTTTATTTACTTTGTATATTGATAATAGGCAGCATAGAACGGGTCCATGATAAACGCTAGTATCTTCGAGTGACAAATAGTGAATAGAAATTGTAGTCGCACAGTTAATACGTATTATTTTTAGAAAGTGCGTCTTAAAAACTTTCATATATTGGAGGTGCATAATCGCCATGACCCGAATTTTTATGCATATATAGAGGTCTATTTCTGCCACGTTTACACAGCGTCGAAGAAGAACTTTCATTTTTGCAAAAAAATGAATCTAAATTAGCGTTTCATTTGTTAAGTGGAGCAGAATATTTCAAACCACCAACTTAGAAAAAAATATCTCTTAATGTAAGTTTTTTATATTATACCGTGGTGTCTTTCTGTTTATCCTGCAGAATAAACTTCACTATTACGAATGCTTTTCTCATTATTATTTTCATATTGTATATATGCAATACAGAAATTCATCAGCAATTTCGGAATGTCTGTCATTTGGATAAATAGACATTACACATTTATGCATTTTTAAAAATTGCTTTTTTCAATTACAGAAAATTCGCCCATAGGGTCATATTTAACAGATTTGGAAGTAAGAAGTAACTCTCATAACCTTCTTGAAATTTATGTTGGTCTATAATGACAAAACGCAATTAATACACAAGTCCCCCTTGTAAAAGTTACTGATATTTAGTTACTTACATTCGAGTATAGAGGCACATAAGTTACATCTTGTACATATTAATATACCATGTTTTGTATATAATTTCAAGATCTTTGTTGGTTGTTTTGCAGACAAAAATGACCCAATCTGACAAGATGTAATAACGGCGAAACCAGTCGTTAGAATGTTCCCTTTTCAAAATAACCAACAATTTATATTAATTTTCGTCCACAATGCTTGAATTACTTTCCTAATGCCAGAAAATTATTCATTAACAAGTAGCTGGTAAAGTATCAGTTTCAGTTGGCCAACTTCCTCAATTAGCATTGGATGTTGTACTTTCTTAGAAGGTACGCCAATGTTAAGTAAGAAATCGGTCATTTGTATAATTTATATTTCCATGACCTCTCTTAACCACTTTATCACATATATTGAAACGACTTTTGTTTTACAGAAGGCACCACTGAAACGTTATTTCTTCTACGTTGAGGCGCTAGTGTAACTTATTTTTCTTAATGGGCGCCAGTGAACAAAAATCTTTCGACATAGCTAGGGGTCTATTCCTGGGTAGAGCAATAAGAACTGGGGGGGGGGAGTCAAATTCTGTTTGCAAACCAAAGCTAAGCTAAATTAAATAGGCGCCACCATGTCCTGAGATAATTACGATAATAGCAGAGCACAGTTCTAATGGCGGACGTGAAAACCCAAAGATAAAACGATCGCCTTCGTTAACAAAAACCTGTCTTATCAAAATAAGATGCAGCTCCTGTAAGAAATTGCAAAGATTAAATAAATAAAAAAGTAGAACACTATTTGTGTCCTGATTGATTGATTAACTTGGGAAGGGTGACTTAAAGCCACGCGCACTTAGGCCTCCTGGTGGGCCCATTGTGCTGCCTTCCTTGCCCTAGGTTGGTCCTTCATTGCTCAACCACCCGACCTTGCAGGTGAATTTGAGGATGTCGGACCAGGGGGTGTCTCGAATTCCGGCCTTCTCGGGCCAAAAGTCCCCCAGCATGGATCCTCGAAGTCGGGCGAGTACCGGACAGGTGCACAGAATGTGTTCCGCCGTCTCATCCTCCTGTTGACAACCGCGACAGGTGGGGTTGTCTGACAGACCCATCCTGTGCAGGTGCTTCCTTAAAGTGCAATGCCCGGACAGAATACCTACTAGTAGCCGTAGTTTCTGTCTTGGCAAGCGTATGACAAATTTTTCTATTTTGGTCATGGGAGACCTTATAAACATTTTGCCTGCCGGCAGCTTGATGTACAAGCCCACCTATCCTTGTGACGGCGGTGGGTTATTTGTCTTATCATGGAGAACACCACAGATGGCGCAATAGCAACCGATGGCTCAGGGCCGACAAAACCCCGAGCCGCCCCTGCCTCGCCAAAGAATCTGCCTGTTCGTTACCATGTACTCCTGAATGCCCTTTGATCCAAACCAGTTCAAGGGCGTTTGTATCAGAAACGAGCTCGAGAACACGATGGCATTGGTATACCACCCCGAGAGAAGCTTCTGCTTGTTTAAGCTCAGAAGAGCTGCTCTACTATCGCTCAAGATGCGTATAGCTTTGTTCTGGATTCCACGTTCCAGTATGGCGTTAGCGCCGTGCATGATGGCTATGACCTCCGCTTGGAAGACAGTTACCAGCCTGCCCAGCGCAACACTTTCATGAAGGTCTAGGTCATCGGAGAAAATGCCTGCCCCGGTACCTTCATTTGTTTTGGAGCCATCTGTGTAGATGGAGATCTCCGTTAAGGAGGCGTCCTCAGTGTTTAGACAAACCCCAAAGCGCCTCCTGGAAATGATTATGGGTGCGATCGAATCAACCACTCCTCCCAAGATAGGTGTGTTCCGCACCGCCTCTCTTAGTATGTTGTGGTGTCTACCACCGCCTCCTTATCGATCCATAGACCTTTGAACCGCAGCCTCATTGCCGCTCTCAAAGCCACCTCCTCCACATGTAGGTCCAGCGGAGGAGGCCTAAGATGGCTTCTAAGGCTGCAGTAGGTGTGGAACGCAATGCACCTGTAATGTTTAGACAAGCCACCCTTTGGATATGAGTAAGGTCTTGAACTGTATGGGCCAGTCTGGTCCTGCGCCACCAGACTACAGCGCCATAACAGAGCATCGGCCTTACTACCATGATGTATAGCCACAGGACAGCCTTTGGTGGAAGACCCCAAAGTTTGCCTATGGCACGTTTGCATTGCCAGAACACTTGGTTGGCTTTGCTAGTTTTCATTTGTAGGTGTTTGGCCCAGTTCAGCTTCTTATCAAGTATAATGCCCAGATACTTGACTTCTGCTGATAAGGGCAGGGAAGTTTGGAAGAGCATTGGCAATTTAGTTACCGTCAGCTTCCTTTTATTGGAAAACAACACCAACGCCGTTTTGTTGGGGTTGATGGTTAAAGTTGTCGGAGCACCAGAGCTCCGTGATCCTTAGTGCTGCTTGCATCAAATTACACAGCACTTGTTCGAATTTGCCGACTATTAGAATAGCTAAGTCGTCGGCGTAACCTATCGTGAAGAAACCTGCCTCATTAAGACGTTGGAGAAGGCTGTCACTACTAAATTCCATAGTAGCGGTGACAGCACGCCCCCTGGGGACAGCCTTTATCCACCACCCTAATTACTGAGGTTTCCCCATTTATGTGTACCCGTCGACATTGCAGAATCTGCATGGTAAACTGCCGAAGGGTGTCCTCAGCTCCATGTGTCCGTAGAGCTCTATCGATGCTTGCGAAAGTAGTTTCGCTGAACGCACCCTCAATATCAATAAATGCGCCTAAGGCGGACATGTTATTGTCTAGGGTTTTTTCGATCCGTCCTACAACAGCGTGCAGGGCAGATTCCGTTGATTTACCTGGTATAAAGGCGTGTTGATTTGGGTGAAGTGGATAAGAAAGCATTATTCTCTCCCTCATATCATTGTCGCACAATCTCTCCAAGGTCTTTAGCAAAAAAGACGTGAGACTGATCGGTCTGTAGGATTTAGCCTGGGAGTAGTCCTTCCGGCCTGGTTTAGGAATGAAACTATTTGTGTCCTATGAAAGTATAAAAAAAATATAAAAATAAAAAAATGTATATCCAATATGATATTGGCACCAAATTATTACTCAAAAATGTTACCTTTGTGTAATTAGATTTGATCGCATTTGACCAAAATAAAAACCTCGAAGTTGAACTAATTGTTTACTAAAAAAAACTTTCTTTTAAAATTTCGGAACTTTTTAACAAGTAACAAAAATTTATCTTTAACATCTATATCAAAGTCAAGGTTTTGACTTTTTAAAACAACCAACTACACTTTAAATATGAATATGGTATAAATATTTGAGTGAAAATAATTTGTAAGCATAATACACTGAATTACGTTCTAACCTGGGCAGGTCTTTTCAGGTTGATTACAATTTTTAGAATCTTATTGTGAGTGTCTTTAAATTTTCAGATTTAAATTTTATGATTTACATGTAAATAAATGCTAATCACAAAAGTAGGAATGTTTGGTTTAAACTCAATGACAGCTGCACGAAGCATTTGTTTTCATGACAACATCTGTCAATTGTGCAACACAAAAAAATATGACGTCGAAAACATACGTTGAAATTATCTAAGATTCAGATAGAACAAAGCTTGTAATTATAAAAACCTATTCTGACAAAATTTTGTTCTACGGCTTATAAAACCAGTTCAACAATAATTGAGAATTACACAGATTACATGTTGAAAACATAATAGCAACCTTACGTGCTTTATATGATAGTCTGTTTATCAAATTTTTATAACATTCAAAACACATGCATGAAATATCTTATATCTAATAACGAACCAAACTGCTTTTGTTGCTCCACGATAAATCGAGATGGAAATTCATATTCTTCAAACAAAGTCACCAGCCATTTCTAACTAGAGACGACTGCAATCCAAACTAACATCCATAATTCCTAGTTAACAAATTTCTTAGTAGACAAATTTCAAATCGACAAATCCTAAGTAACGAATTTTAAATGATGAATTCTACATAACGCGCTAAATAAATTAAACCAAATTAAATTAGTTCGTAAAATATATACTTTAGCAACCGTTAGTAGAAGGTATCTTAATAGTTTCAGGTCGAGCACGACCTGACCTGCTTACTTTAGTAATTGATGCGAAGGTCGCCTGCCTCTAGCCCAGAATACATGTTGGCAAAGCTGTTGCTAGCGGGCGACTAACTTAACGAAACAAGAACCGAATCGTCGCGACGTTAGAGGCGTGGAATACAAAAGAAACAACTAGAGATGCGCGTGGAAATAACTTTATGTGACACAGATATTTTAATATAAGAAGATTAATAAGGAATAATGCACGCTTAGCGCATTAGCCTCGTAATTCAATGCGAATAATTATTACTGAAATCAAACATGTTACAATATCACATATATCACACATATATATATATATATATATATATATATTGCTGTGATAAGGGGTTGTTTAAGGGTGCACTTTATAGTAAAGGTCATTTAGGAATGAGTATTTAGCATAGGCAGCAGAAAACCACTTATTTAGTGAAAAAGTAAGAAATAGACATAGTTTGTAGATAGTAAGCAATCAACACTCTGTAGATAAAGTTTAGTTAATTTAGGTATAGCAAGTAATAATATTTTTCAGTGGAAGCACGCGTATATGTATAAATAAACGATAAAGTGTAATTAGACACGCATTTAAAAGGAGTTCCAGACGATTAAATTAATACGGACATAGAAATAGAGCTTCAGGTAGCTAATATAAATGCGTACAAATATCTAACCATTTTTGATAAGAGAAATGATTAAAAATTGCGTGAACAACATGTAAATATGAAAATTTAAAGTCGAGTTGCATCAGTTGTTTATGGAAAGGCAAGTAATCTATCAAAATACAGCATGTTGATAACGAAGGACAGCTGCGGGCAGGTTGTGATTATGGGGAATCGTGGAGCATTACATCAGAAACTGCTCTAAATGTAATTATTTGATTGGTCAGAAATAAGCGACGAGTTCTAGACCATACCCACGGATGGAGTGGTAATTCGAGAATATATTAGCAAGCACCTTGATAAGAAAGACAGTTTTGAACTCAACAAAGGCCGAAGTGCGTTGCCATTAAACAAAGTAATACGTAATAATTATAAAAGTGAAATAAAATGAGTGCTAATATGAAGATTATAATTGCCGTTTAAACGTAAGTACGTTTTTAAGGAATTTATTTTAAACTAAGACATAAAAATAATAGGGCTTCGAAGTCTGAGGGAAATAGACTACGATTCTGATATTCAGGGAAAAATACAGTAATACAATGTTGATGTCCAGGGGAAAAGAAGAGTAATACAATTTTAAAGTACGGGGGTGAAACAAACTACAATTTTGAAGTCTGGGGCAAGAATGATAAAAGTCTAAGTTTGAAGAAATTTGAAATGGAACGACAATAAATTGGGGTATAATTTAATAATGGTGGTCCATAGTGTAATGGCAATAATTTAAATGGAATCCAGAATTGGGAAAGATCATTTTATTGGAAGCGTCGATGTGAAAAAAAATAAACCAGATCAGATTTTAGTTATAAGACATTTTGTTTTTCTATATAAATTTTTATTTTGAATATTGAATTTGTTGAATATGATATGCTTGTGAAAAGTCAACAAAAGAGGTTGCATACGTATAGAATGAGTAATATGATAACAGGTTTAGAATATTCTACACTTTGTTGATAAAGATAATAAGTTTTTTTGGTGACTTTGGGTTTTGAGTAAATAGTAGATGATTGTTAAAAAAATTAACTAATTGAAAAGTGTATTTCAAATAATTTCAAAAGCTGTACATAACATATTGGTTTTATTATATAAAATCAAAATTAACTGAATTTTATAATTCCAAATAAATGCTAGCCGAGGTCATAAGATTTAAATAGTACAAAGGCGGAGCCACAAGTTGAATAGGAAATTGATAACACGCAAGGCGGTAACGTATCGAATTTTGTGATTGGTAGACAAGGTTGTTTTAAGATAAAGTCCAGTTAAGTTGATAGCAATACTAATAAGACAGCCGGAGGAGGAGGAGATAATTACAATCTTGTTTATTTGTAGTAAATATTAAAATGGTGGTCCAATAATTTAGAGAGAGCATAGCAATAAAAATAACAGCCCAACGTAGGGGCATGATAATTCTTCTAATATCATAGCAATAAAGATGGCGCCCAACGTGGACAATGAATTAAATCATAATAAAATAACCTGAGATTAAGAGGCGCGAATTAAATTAAATTAAATTTTAAAATACGACCGTAAGAGTAAAAATAAATTAATTAAACTAAACCGGGGATTTGAAAAATTTCAATTAAAAGAAAAATAGAGAAATTTGTACAGTAATTAAAGTTAGGTAGATTTATTTAGTATTTAAAAGTTTAGAGTAAAAATAGTAATTTCAAAATGGAGAAAGGATCCCAAGGAAACATAACGTTGGAGAGAAGTTTGAGTGAAGAAAGGCGAACTTCACAAGAAACCAAAATGTTGGATATTTTAATGGCATTAAATGATAAAATGGATAGGAGTGAACAAGCCATAAATACAGTTACAACAAAAATGGAGGAATACAGCGAGAAATTGGGTAAGGAAATCAAGATTCTTAGTAATGGTCTGCAAGAAACGAACCACACTATCGCTGAGATTAAGGCACAGTTGAATAAAAGAATTGGGAGAGTTTCTGAGGAAATAGACGGTTTATGGGATCATATTTCTTTAGTTAAAACAAAACAAGAAGATTACGAAAGCGAATCCAACGATAAAATTACGAATTTAAATATTAAATTAGGAAAAATTGAAGAAAATTGCGAAACGGAATTCAGATCAATAAATCAAGGAATAAATAATTTAAAAAGTAATCCAATAAATTTTAATAGAGAATCAAATAGGTTAATTCAAACGAATCTTTCAATTGAACAGTTTACAAAATTTTACGGGAACGGAAAATTAAATCCGAAGATATTTATGAAAAATTTTAAAATGTTGACACAGGGATCTACAGATGAATTATTGAAATTAAATTTAATTAGGGCAATATTAAGAGGGAATGCTGAAAGATGGTACAATTTAGTTGAAAGTGAAATAGAAACATTTGAACAGTTTGAAAGCAAATTTTTACGTCAATTCTGGAATGACAATCAGCAAAATCGAATTCGAAGTAACTTAATTATGGGAAGATACGATTCGGCGAAAGGGATAACGCGAGAATCATATGCGATTGAGAAATTTACTGTAGCGAAGCAATTGGATCCTCCTTTAGAAGATAAAATTATTATAAGATATTTAGCAAGTCATTTTAACGCTGAAGTAAAGCGATATGTAACGACGCAGAATATAGTAGATAGAGATACGTTTATTGATTATTTGCAGAGATATGATGATTTGGAGAATGATTATGAAATTGAAAATAATGTTAGGATCGACGCACGAATTTTATAAGGAATGATGAGACTAGGGATAATTATCGAAGGAACAATTATAATTATGATCGTGGAAGAAATTTTAATAGGGGGAACTATGGAAACTTTAATAATGATTTTAGGCAAAACAGGAATACTGGTCAGATACCAAGGCAACGAATGGACAGAACGAATCATGAGGGAAATTATAATAATAGAGGAATAAATAGGCAGGAAAATGATGATCGACGGACGCAAGCAAGAAATATTAATAGTATGGAAATAAGGAATATGAATTGCACAGATACAGGAATAATGAGTCAGGCAGGACCTTCAACGCGAAATCAGGATTTTTGAGTACGGACGAACCAAAGAAAATTCTACGAATTAACGGATATGAACACCAGCGCGAGTTTATTAAATATGAAATGGATAATGAATTAGGAAGATTTGAAAGGAATTTATTACCAATAGTTAATTTAAAGGTGGAAGATAAAATAGTTAAAGTGTTAATTGATACTGGAGCAGAGGCATCACTTGTTGCGGAAGAGTTTGTTAAACGAGAAAAATTGGGGGATAAAGCGATAGCTATAACAAGGTGTAATTTAGTAGCACCAAATAATAAGAGATTTAGTGTAATAAATGAAATGGTAATTCTGAGATGTGAAATGGGGGATATAATATGGGAAAATGAGTTTATGGTAGTACCTGGACTGAAGATAGATGTTATATTTGGGATGAATATGATAGATAAGTTGGGGTTGAAGATAAATGCGGAATGCAAAGAAATTGAGTGTAATGGGAAATATATTAAATGGTATGAAGAGGGGAATATTGAAATAGAAGACGACTGCGTAAATATTAATCAGTTTAGTGATGAGATAAATAATGGGGGTAATGAAAATGAAGATATTAAGTGTCCAGATGATTTAAGAAATAGGGTGAATATATTATTGAATAAGCATTCAGAATTAATGGGGTCGAAGTCTAGAATTGCCAAGGGTTATGTGCACAAGTTAGAAATAATGAATAAGGAACCGTTTAACAGTAAAATATATGCTATTCCAGTAATATATGGAAATAGAGTGAAGGAAAAAATTGAGGAAATGTTACGTGAAGGTATTATAGAGAGCTCCAGTACGAATTTTGTGAATTTATTAGTAGTCGTCGTAAATAAAAGGGATAATAGTATTAAGTTGTGTATAAATACAAGTGAAATTAATAAGCGAACGAGGCCGCAATATAATTGTCCACCAAAGATAGATAGAATATTAGGAAAAATAGGTAATAAGAAAATTTATAGCAGGTTATATTTAAAAAGTTCATTGTGTTTGATTCCATTAGCGCGAGAATCAAGGAAGTATACGGGTTTTTCGGTAGAAGGAAAGTTATACCAATTTAGGGTGGTCGCGGTTGGTTTGTCCTCGAGTACGGATGCATTAGAGAATGTAATCAAGAATATTTTGGGACCGTATGAGGAATTTTGTATCCACTATATGGATGAATTGTTAATATTTAGTAATAGTGTAGAGGAACACTACGTGCATTTAGATAGAATTTTGTTAGAGCTGAATATAGCTGGTTTGATTTTGAATTTAGGGAAGTGTGAATTTTTTCAAAGTAGGGTTAGATTTTTAGGATATAGGATAGACAATAAGGATAGAATTAGGACATACTAATTAAAAGGACCCCGATTTACGAATATGATTAAGAAATATAAATTAAAAGGACCCAGATTCAAGAGTGATATGAGGAAGTTAGAAATAAATAAATTGAATTGACCCATGCAAAGACAGATGAATAAATGAATGAAATGTAAAATAAAATTATGAATAGGTATACATAGAAAAATAGAATAGGATTTGAATATAAGAATAGGTATAAGTATGAATAGTATAGTATAATAAGACATAGGTATGAGATAAATAAAATGTAAATATGGGTTTAACAAAGAAAAAGTTGGATTTTAAAATAGAAATAAAAATATAATAATTTCATACCAATGTGAGTTTAAGTTCACGTTGGGCGCCAAAATGGACATTGATATAAAATTTTATATTTTAATTTGGGGGAATTATGCTGTGATAAGGGGTTGTTTAAGGGTGCACTTTATAGTAAAGGTCATTTAGGAATGAGTAATTAGCATAGGCAGCAGAAAACCACTTATTTAGTGAAAAAGTAAGAAATAGACATAGTTTGTAGATAGTAAGCAATCAACACCCTGTAGATAAAGTTTAGTTAATTTAGGTATAGCAAGTAATAATATTTTTCAGTGGAAGCACGCGTATATGTATAAATAAACGATAAAGTGTAATTAGACACGCATTTAAATGAGTTCCAGACGATTAAATTAATACGGACATAGAAATAGAGCTTCAGGTAGCTAATATAAATGCGTACAAATATCTAACCATTTTTGATAAGAGAAATGATTAAAAATTGCGTGAACAACATGTAAATATGAAAATTTAAAGTCGAGTTGCATCAGTTGTTTATGGAAAGGCAAGTAATCTATCAAAATACAGCATGTTGATAACGAAGGACAGCTGCGGGCAGGTTGTGATTATGGGGAATCGTGGAGCATTACATCAGAAACTGCTCTAAATGTAATTATTTGATTGGTCAGAAATAAGCGACGAGTTCTAGACCATACCCACGGATGGAGTTGTAATTCGAGAATATATTAGCAAGCACCTTGATAAGAAAGACAGTTTTGAACTCAACAAAGGCCGAAGTGCGTTGCCATTAAACAAAGTAATACGTAATAATTATAAAAGTGAAATAAAATGAGTGCTAATATGAAGATTATAATTGCCGTTTAAACGTAAGTACGTTTTTAATGAATTTATTTTAAACTAAGACATAAAAATAATAGGGCTTCGAAGTCTGAAGGAAATAGACTACGATTCTGATATTCAGGGAAAAATACAGTAATACAATGTTGATGTCTAGGGGAAAAGAAGAGTAATACAATTTTAAAGTACGGGGGTGAAACAAACTACAATTTTGAAGTCTGGGGCAAGAATGATAAAAGTCTAAGTTTGAAGAAATTTGAAATGGAACGACAATAAATTGGGGTATAATTTAATAGTGATGGTCCATAGTGTAATGGCAATAATTTAAATGGAATCCAGAATTGGGGAAGATCATTTTATTGGAAGCGTCGATGTGAAAAAAAATAAACCAGGTCAGATTTTAGTTATAAGACATTTTGTTTTTCTATATAAATTTTTATTTTGAATATTGAACTTGTTGAATATGATATGCTTGTGAAAAGTCAACAAAATAGGTTGCATACGTATAGAATGAGTAATATGATAACAGGTTTAGAATATTCTACACTTTGTTGATAAAGATAATAAGTTTTTTTGGTGACTTTGGGTTTTGAGTAAATAGTAGATGATTGTTAAAAAAATTAACTAATTGAAAAGTGTATTTCAAATAATTTCAAAAGCTGTACATAACATATTGGTTTCATTATATAAAATCAAAATTAACTGAATTTTATAATTCCAAATAAATGCTAGCCGAGGTCATAAGATTTAAATAGTACAAAGGCGGAGCCACAAGTTGAATAGGAAATTGATAACACGCGAGGCGGTAACGTATCTAATTTTGTGATTGGTAGATAAGGTTGTTTCAAGATAAAGTCCAGTTAAGTTAGCAATACTAATAAGACAGCCGGAGGAGTAGGAGATAATTACAATCTTGTTTATTTGTAGTGAATATTAAAATGGTGGTCCAATAATTTAGAGAGAGCATAGCAATAAAAATAACAGCCCAACGTAGGGGCATGATAATTCTTCTAATATCATAGCATATATATATATATATATATATATATATTATAAAACTCTATTTTATTGACCAGGAATCTATGTTTAATATGAAGATGAAATTAATGTGTTGGGATGTTTTTGGTCATAAATAAAACTACTGTCAAATAATCATTCGTTTTGAACTTGACGATTCGATGTATTATTTAGATCTTAATCATAAGCTAAAAGTTAGGTAATTAGAAACTAAACAATACATATCTCAAAACTTATATAAAACTTGATTATTTTTAAATTTAAGGCTAGTGTAAAATAATTTTAAATGACATTGCAAAACTTGGGTGACAGAATTAAAATTGTTTTGTGTATGCAATTTTGATGTTACAAAAACCAAGCTTATTTAAGTACAATGATTTTGGATATAAATATTATAAAAATAAAAAGAATGTATAAATATTGTCCATTAAATAACAGCACTAGAATTAATGTTTATGCAGATCGGAGTAAACAACACTTAAGTTATTTAAGTCTTGTTTATTGTTGATGCATTTTTTTTCTTTTTGTATATGAAATGATTCAAGTAATAACCGTTTTTTGTAATTTTGTTCTATTTCTAAAATTTTGGTAACTTTGAGTGAAGGTGTGTTTGGTAGAATGTATATGTGTTGAGAAAGCACAGTTGTTTTTTCCCAATTTTGCATCACTGCGGTGTTGAGTTAATCTGTACTTTAACCACTGACCAGTTTGACCAATGTAGGAGTGGTTGCATATACATTGAATCCTATATACAACGTTACTGCACATTTCGGTGTTCGTTCTATCTTTAAGGGGCGAAAAAAGATTTTTGATTTGACTTCACATAGTAGTATGCAATGCCTATATTTGGTTTTCTTAAAATTCTAGTAAGTTGTGGAGTTAGTTTTTCAATATATGGAAGCTTGTTGTAGACCAGTTCTTGTGTTTTGTTTTTTGTTGTGATAAAATGTTGGTATTTAGTAATTTGTTGACAATTTGAATGGGATAACCATTACTGATAAAGACTTGTTTTAATTCTTTAATGTTGTTATTTAGAAAAATTGGATTGCTTAGTTTTGTTATTCGATTTTTTAGTGCTAAGATGGTATTGACCTTGTGTTTATTGCTGTGACTAGAGTTATAGTTAATGTATCTATCAGAATTTGTAGGTTTTCTATAGTAGTTAAAAATCAAACTGTTGTTTTCTGATCGAATAATCAATGTATCAAGAAATGGAATTTTTCTGTCTTCTTCTTTTTTCAAATTGAATTTTAAATGTTCACTCAAAGATACCAAAATTTTAGAAATAGAACAAAATTACAAAAAAACGATTATTACTTGAATCATTTCATATACAAAAAGAAAAAAAGTGCATCAACAACAAACAAGACTTAAATAACTTAAGTGTTGTTTACTCCGATCTGTATAAACATTAATTGTAGTGCTGTTATTTAATGGACAATATTTATACATTCTTTTTATTTTTATAATATTTATATCCAAAATCATTGTACTTAAATAAGCTTGGTTTTTGTAACATCAAAATTGCATACACAAAACAATTTTAATTCTGTCACTCAAGTTCTGCTATGTCACTTAAAATTATTTTACACTAGCCTTAAATTTAAGAATAATCAAGTTTTATATAAGTTTTGAGATATGTATTGTTTAGTTTCTAATTACCTAACTTTTAGCTTATGATTAAGATCTGAATAATAGATCGAAACGTCAAGTTCAAAACGAATGATTATTTGACAGTAGTTTTATTTATGACCAAAAACATCCCAACACATTAATTTCATCTTCATATTAAATATATATATATATATATATATATATATATATATATACTACTGTGATAACGTCTGCATGTTGGAGCGCCGCTAAATGAGTGATTTGACAACGCATGTGCGTTGGAACGTCACTAAAGTGCTGTGTCACGGATAAAAATATGGAAAATTTGAAATTACTAACTAACGTTCCCTTTTAACTTTCCTTTACCTGACTAGCTCAACGGAAGTAATAGAATTTACAAAATGAAATCACACACAGCAATATCAAAAAGCATCTATACAGTCAATAATACTTTCTGTCATACATGACAATATGGAACATTTACAGCATTGTTTCTTTCAACATAAAATCATTCCTAACAAGTACATATTTACTTAATTTTCAAAATGTTCTTCACCTAACCTTGGTTAAAATTTACAATTCCCTTGTGAATAGTTTACCTGGCTTTTATTCCCACGCTTGTATGGTAGTTTGACAAAAAAAGTCCTTGACAGATAACCTATTTAAAAGTCGGAGTGTTTCAAACTTTGATCACAAACTTTCTTATGAGTATCTTTATAAATAAGTATTATATAACTAAAACTTATTCTACCTTAAATTCAAATGGCAAAATTACTGAAATCTCAGTTACAGACAAAGTAATCTAAAATTTTATACTTATGGTTGTGTTAAAGAGCGCTTATCCAAATCGCCTTTTCATTATTCTCAACGGTACTGAATCCTGATTGTATTTTTAATTTACGTTCAGGTTACAGTTTACAAAATCAACCATATTTGCTTAAATCTCCATTTAGAACGTCAGTTACTAAAAGTGCACTTTCCATTTAATTGTTTAATTTAAAGTAGCGTTTGAAACGTTTTTTACTTTCTTTTATTGAAAGTAATAACATAATCTACAAAAAAAAGCAAAGTGCCTCTCAGAAACTACTACGAAGTCTCGCACTACACGAGAGATGTAAGTTTTCCGTCGGATTCCTTTTTGGGGTCCTCGGTCTAACTCTGAACTCTAACTTTAGCGGATTTTGATGAGACACAGGGGGTTTATAAAAAGGACGGATAAGTTAAGCACCACTACGCCTTTAGTGATAAGATTTTGATGGACAAACCCGAAAGGAAAGTGTAGAAACTTTCCGAAGTTTTAACACAACGATTGTTATCACAGTAACAGTTAGTACCTGAAATAAATTTACATGGAATTAAAAATTAATAGGAACAGCTATTTGCGTCTCAAAATCAGAAAGCACATATGCTAGAATATTTCACTAGATTTGTTTTTACTTTCATGCAACACTAATCCTTCATAATTCTAACATACTAAATAAAAGTTATATAATGTTTGACCATGTATAATATAACTGATTAAATTCTCTTTTAGTTTCATGATGTAATTATGTACAAAAAAAATATTCAAGATTATTTACACTTTTAAAAATTTTCATGAATTAGTCTTAAGAACCAAAACTTAAGTTTTCAAGAATTTAATAACATATTCATTCTAGTTCCCCAATTTCAGATCTGACATGTTGGTTCACAAAGGTATGTAAATATTTTAGTGATCTAATTGAAAAACGTACTGCTAGACAAGTGTAATATCTAATATCCAACGGTCTAAGCCACTCATGATTAATCTACTTATCTGTGTGAAGCACGTTTGACTTGTTTGTTAGCTTTTAAGTTTTCTTATCTTTTATATAATGGACTCTTTTAGAAATAAGTAAACAGGCGTTAACATTACACGTTCAACTTTTAGCCTATTAAATTTTCTTCATAAAATTTTCATTTTCAGCTCTTCTCAACTGAACGCCAAAAAAAAGAACAAAAGATTTTTAGCTTACCGGTTTTAGAAGAACAGAAGTTACCACAATTTATCACCATACATTTTAAGTTAACTATTTGAGTTTTCTACGTTACCACAAAGTAGAACTTCCATTAGGCCTTTCTCATATCTCAATGTCCACTAACTCATGTCATGCAAATAGTTGATGCGAAGTCAAATATATATGTGTACATCACATATTCAATGAATTAAAATCTAGCCATCTTGTTTCCGGTTGCCTCGTGTTACTAACGACCAAAAATTTTATTACATAATTTTATCTTAAGTTATTTTATTCGTTATTCCGTGTTTTGCGCTAGAATCTAAAACTTTTATATAAATGAAATTCAACTATTATATTCATACCATTGATAAATTGAACTTCCAACTTAGAGACTTGCCGCCTTCATTTTTAAGGTATGCTATCACACATCTCGACGTTTTTTTGAACATGTTTTCGGCTTCGGTGTCTGGCGTGAATCCCTGTTAAACCAGGGAACGACCTTGTTTAGTGAATTACAAGGCGCAAACTCTCATTCATATATATTGATGCGTTCCGAAGCCGGGATATAATTAAGAAATACACTCAATAATTATTTTTAAATGTAACAATGATTTATCAAAGTATTTTCATAGTAATAAAAAATACGATAGCTTTTTTATGCTATTATAAATGGGGCACTTACACTATAATTTATTATGAGGCATAAAAATATGTACACGTTTGTGTCGCAGTATCCCCAATTTTCATGATATTTTACAAAATAATCATTCACCAAATTACTGCAATCGATAATTTTTCTTATATTTGTAACTACTCTACGTATAAATTTTATATGTAAGCTCCACATGTTATTTTAACGTCATAATTAACGTTAGTTTTATTTGGTTAATGCAAAATTATAAATGAATTATTACATTGTCGATCACATAATTCGAAATGAATCGAATTAATCAAATCAAATGGATCGCTTTAATAAAGTTCCCGTTTATATACAATTTAATTTGACTACGTCACTTTTTCTAGATGATACGGGATTCCATTCGAAGGATTACGCACCTACACGACGCAAAATTTTTTGGAATTCCACAGTTTATTACATCATTAGCGTCGAATCGCCGCTTACTGATTGTCTTTCTCTAACACAAAGATCTCAATGGTCGCCTCGCACGCCTTCCTACAGCACTGTGAAAGCTATAAAATTAATTCTTACCAATTTTATGACATTTTTATTACATTTTACTGTTTGCACTCTTCTTAGAATAACATTTGTTTATTTGATTAGTGTACATTACATTTCTTATTAATTGACGTGTTCTCTTTCTTAGTCCCGAAACTTCTAGAGCATGTTTTATTTAAAATGTTATACGGAAGTCAATTTATATGATTAATTAAAGCTTTAATTGCTTTCCTAGCGAGTTTTGCACATGCAAAAGATTTGCATTTTTAAAATTGTAATAAAAGAGATTGGCTTTAAGGCAAACGAAAAACGTATACTTGTAAAGATTAATGCGTTAGTTTTTAACAAGATTGATATGATTTTTACGCTAAATAAAGCGAGTGTTTTATGCACGGAATATGTATTTTTATAACATTCGCAAGTAATGCGTTTTAATGTATATTTAGAGTAATTATTTTACATATACGGCTTATGTACACGCGGCTGTATTAGTGATTTAAAATTGGGGCTTTTAAATACACGAGAAGTGTGTTTAGCTTTGCATTTTAATAGCTATGTATTTACAATACGTTTATATTATATACAGAGTGGAAGAATGAATCTTGGAAAAATTTTATTCTTTCGGGTTTTTTATTTTTGGCGGGTTCTATTTGTAGGCTTTGGGTTTCAATGACCTTTCGTGTCCCCTTATCACGTCTATTTATATATATATATATATATATATATATATATATGTATGTATAATTTGTAGGTTAGAATTAGTTAGATAGGTCATAGGACAATTTAGGGTAGGCTGCCGTGTGTAAATATTATTTATTAGAAAGTTAAATAGGTGTCATAAAAATCTAGTGTAACGATTAATTAGTTTTGAGTAGGAACTTAGAGTTAATTTACTTCAATTTTAACTTTGCCGTTATTTGCAAGAAATTTTCATAATATATTAGGGAGTAGAAACAATTAATGTTAAGTATTTATCATAAAGGCCAATTCATTAGTGTCCAGTGCAGAGATGTAGCTTTAATTATAGTAGAGTCAGCGTATAATAATTAAAAGGCTTTTTTATTTTGTTTTAGCGTAAAATCAATAATTTTAAGGGCATAATTTTAGAGAAGTAGAAACATTAATTTAGTATCGTTTAGCATATGTAAAGATTATAGGGAATAATTTAGCATAAGATAGCATTTAAAAATATGAGGTTGGTAGAAAGAGACAGATTCTGAGTATAAAAGTGTTTTCGATAAACAAAACTCGACGGCAATGATAGGCACGTTCTGGGTAACGATTTATTTCAAGGATAAGTAGCGTTGTCAATATTTTTCTAAAAGCTTGCAGGGATCGATATGAAAACAAAGACAGAGTGTTTTAGCATGTAAACGAGGGAGATGAAATTGTTTAGTGTTGCGTTAACTAAGAAATAAGGATAGATCCGAGGCTAGAGACGAGAGTGAGTTGGAAAATATTTATATAAGATATCGATGTAAATGGGGATGAGAAATTGAAAAAGGTAATTGGACGTCACGAATAGAGGTCTAAGATTAAGAGAGAGTACATATGTAAGAGGGATTCGTAAACGAAGCATGAGAAGGAAAATTTTCGGATGTAAGATAGAGAGAGATCAGGCTAGGTTTGTCTCACATGTGGAGCGTGAATTTAATAAGAATTGATGTCAGTTGAGGCTAGTTTCAGGGAAGCAAAGCAACGGTTGGACGGTTAGAAGTTATTTTCGCGGTAATTTGTTGTATTCAAGTGTCAAGATTCCGGGATTTTCAAAACCGTTGATGTTTGTTTACAAAATTACGAAGAATTATTGAAGGCCAACTTGGAATTTTTAGAATTTTGTTTCGGTTGAGATTTTGGGTTTTGAGAAGTGATGCAACGGCTAGGAAGTTACCAAGAAAGCTAGTTCATGTAAGATAGTGAATTGTAAGAAAAGGAAATAATAGGGGGTACTTTTGGGTATATATAAACACCAGGAGGTGGTGAGAGGCTCTCTTCTTTTCTTCGCTTGTCATCGACCTTAATACAAATAGTAGTCATATTATTCAGTGTTTTAAAGTTGTTATTTATAATTATACAGAAGTTTGTGTGCGGTAGTACTTGCAGTTTAGAAAATCTTGAAGTACGTTTAGAAATAAAAGCGAAGCTTATCAACGTCATGTAAGTACTGACTGCAGTTTACTTTGGTTATTGGGCTTGTAAGGTGTCCTAAGATGGATTAGCGATTGTTAATGCATCTACTAGTGGTTTACTGATGATGTATGGAATAGTAGAGAAGTTTGGGAAGTTTTGATGCATTATCGATGGTTAGTTGGAAAGATTTGGATAGCTGCGTGCTGACAGGAAGGGTGCAACTCAACCTGGGAGCGGTTCCATAATTTATAGTCATTGTCGAGGGCAAGATCATCAATGGTTGGATTGCAGATACATGCGGTGTGATGTTTTCCAGGTAACTGATTTTTATAAAAACATTGTTATTGAACTAATTTGACGTGTTTTGACGTTTTGTGCTTTTTCAGTGCATTTTTATGAATTTTATGAACTTAAAAATTTATTGAACTTTATAATTAAATGAAAATACGTTTATGTAGAGATGGATATTTAAAATAATTGTATAAAGGTTGTTTATGTACAAAGTAAAGGGGACTTTTTGTTTTTGTTGTGCTATAATTTTGCACACATGTTTAAACGGGTTTTAATGTGAGCTCATATTAAGACAGGGGTTAAGATCAGGTAGAGGTTAGTCCGCTTACTTTAAATAGGGTATTTGTATAATGAGAAAATTTTGATCTAACAACATTTTTGAAAATGAATTGTTTCCTAATCGAGGATTTGTAATTTTATGTATGTGAATCGTTATAATTGAAAAGGTTTTGGAAGTTGTAATTTTATTTTGTGTAAATAGAATGTATTGAATTTTGCTAGTTACGTTTTGTTGGATATGATTGTAGGGAAGTATTTTTCGGATTGCAGCAAAGTTGCTGGTAGGTGAAGTGTGATTTTCAGCAGCCCAGGTAAGCATCCTATGTAGATTCACAAGATTTATAGCGTACAACCAAGGAACAGCCGAAGAGGAACATTAGAGCAAAATGACGTCCAATGTGTGGGGCACGATTCATCCAGGAACTGCATAACAAAATGTCGACCCAGCGGTGGTGCTCGAGTCAACAGACCCTAGTTTTCAGGAGAACCTCGCAACAATATATATATATATATATATATATATATATATATATATATATAACGAACGTATGTAGTTAGCGACGTTGATGGTAGTAATTCGTGGGATTGTCGTTCGTAACCAAAAAACAACTATTGTGAAATAATCATTTATTGTGACATCCACGTTTCGACTTATATAAAATCTTTATCAATATCTAAAATTTTAAAAATTAAGAGTGAAAACACAGTCATTAACCTAAATAAAATATAGAGACTTACACACAATTTGATGTTAATACATGGACTGTTTTCACATGAAGGAGGATACCAAATAAATATTGATAACATTTAATGTAAAAATAAAATGTAAAAATAAAATTAAAATTACAAACAGCATACAAGACGGACGAACACAGACTAAGAACTAACGTGTAGCAATTAAAGAAACTCCAACAGCAAAGTAGGTTTGTTTTATGCCAGAGTTGATAAATACACCAGGTGATTGATAGCAAACAGAAAACTTAATATACAACTATTACAAAGACATGAATGTGTTATGTGGATGTATTGCAATCTCTAAAACATTGTTAAATAAATTTAAAATCACATTTAATTATAAAACGTAAGATACATATTGGATCACATATATCTATTAAAACTATATAATAAAGCATAAGTAGTAAATATATTATTAATGTCATGTTTGTTATTAATACAGTGGACTTGACGTTCAATATGGTAAGATTCTAGATAAAGTCTCCGTTTGTAACAATCTTCTCGTTCTAAAATTTCAACGTCATCGTAATTAGGAAAGCGGTGGGTTAGGTGGACGTGTGAGGATAAAGCGCAACAAGATTTACCAATTTTGGCATCACTACGATGTTGGGTGAGGCGATTACGCAGCCACTGTTGGGTTTGGCCAACATACGAGCTGTTACAACTACAAGTAATCCTGTAGACAACGTTACTGACTAAAGATTTTAGAGTTTTGTCTTTAAGAGAGTAAACAGTTGTTAATAGATTTTTGATGCTGACAAACAATGGAAGTACCAGGTATTTTTAAAATGTTTTTAAGTTGAGGAATAAGGCGTTGAATATACCAAAGCATTTTAAATATGACGGTATTCTGTCTGTCTTGGCTTGGAAGATAAAAAGTACCATTAATGCACCTCAAAATTAATTGTTTTGGATAGCCATTATTAAGTAACGTGGTAAATAGAATCATATAGTTCTTATTTTTAAATTTAGGTTCACATTACGAATCAACTCTGTGTTTTAGTGTCAGAATGGTGTTAACCTTTTGTTTAAAAAAAATGGTCAGAAAAATAATTGATGTACCTACCAGAGTAAGTGGGTTTCTTATAACAGTCGAATATTAACCGGTTATCATTATTTCTAATAACAAGGGTATCAAAAAACGGAATCTTTTTATTAATTTTTAACTCGACAGTGAATTGTAAACGAGGGTTGAAATTATTGAATACCATCAATACCTCATCAACTTTTACCTCTGGAATAGAACAAAGAATGTCGTCAACAAACTTGACCAAAAAAGAAAATTGAAAAGACAAATTGGGGGATAACTACATCTAACAAATGATCCATGGCCAACTGGGCGATAACAGGAGATAAAAGCGACCCCATCGGAGTACCAAAAAGTTGATAGTATTTTCCCCGAAAAATAAAGTAAGTATTTTTAAAAACAAGATTTAAGGTAGCCAAAAACATTTTTTTACTGATTTTGCAATTCTGAGAAATAATGTTCCATTTCAATTCAACGATATGAGTAACCAACTCTAAAGGAATGTTCGTGAAAAATGAAGTCACATCTAAAGAAATAAGTATGTGGTTGGGCGGTAACTGAAAGTCTCTATATGAATGAACAAACTGAAAACTATCAATGGTATTGCAACCTACCAGAGGGAAAGACCGTTGTAAAATTTCAGCTAAAAAAGACGCTATATTGTAGGTTGCTGTATTTATGTACGATATGATAGGACGAAGCGGAACATTAGGTTTAAAAATCTTAGGTAACCCATAATACTTGCCCGGGATTGAGTTACTTCGAATTAGATACTTTTTTTCTTCATTTGTTATCATGCCACGAGCATATAACAATTTGATATGATCCCCCATTTAGAGTACTATAGGTGAGTTCATCTGATAACAAGTCAAAGGATTTATTTAAATAGTCTTGATGGTCCAGTAACACAGTTACGGAACCCTTGTCAGCTTTTGTCACGTAAACGTTTGGGTGATCTTTCAAAAACTTATGGACCTTGCAAAACATCATGTGTTCCTTGCTAGCAGTATTATAGTTGGAGGGAGTTTGAACGAAATTAGTGATAGCATTTGTTACTCTAGCACAGTAAAAGTCTATGTTGATTAGTTATTTCATCGTTGTCTAATATGGACTCGACACAAGCTAATAGTTTTCCCATATGCAAATCACGCGGATGAACTTCTATATTACACTTGGGTCCCAAGGATAAAAAATTCTTAATGTCTTCTGGTATTTCTAATTAGCGTAGCTTCTGTAGCGGAATACAAGACGACGCTTAGATATAAATCGCAAACGTGTTAGTAGAATTGGTCTTTAAATATCGATTGCAAGGATTGACTTTCTAGTCGATTCTAAGCTGCTTATATATGATTGCCCTTTATACAGTGGGCGTGGTTATCGTGATCGAGGAAAAGGGAGTAAAGTTTGAGCTAATATTACACATGCAAGAAACAGAACAAATAGAGATAAGTTTTGATTCGCGCTTGGAAAACAAAGTGAATATAATTTTGTTTAAGGGTTGTTGTCTGGTAGCACTGTCCGGAATAACAAACCTTCTGGGTACAAAAATATTGAAGGAATTGCTGGGACAAGATGGTTTGGAGCTCATTACTTTTGACAACCAGTAAAACATTTCTAGATAAGTGTTACTTATAAAATAGTTTAGTATTTCGGTCATTTTTAATGTTTATTTTTACTAGGTTCCACATTTTTTATCACATGATCCACTCCCTGTAGTTAGCAAAGCACCCTTAAAATTGTTACTGGATTCCCGCCTTTTCTGGGCAAATCGAAATTTGTAACGTAACGTCGTTTTTACCTGTAATACGTTCTATTGTTGATGTATTAGTTTCATGATCCTATCACACTGAAGCAATGTTGTAAGCGTATTTTTTAATATAATTTAAATGGAATTTAAAGAATATGCAATGTTCAGTTGTTGACCCTGCATGTAATTTTCCAATACTCCACCCGAAGGTACTACATTGGCCAGGAAGCGAGTTTTCTTTTACCTGAAAATTTTTTAATTTTGCCGAAGCCTT